>OX424565.1:18653389-19903389 GCA_949152475.1 Terebella lapidaria
TTCACAATCCATCAGATCTGAAACAGTTCCGACCATCATTATCTGTATATCAATTAACAAGATACGTATAAGCTCTCATTATTTATTTCCAATATTCGATAATTCAAACTGCTCCAATGATAACGTCCATAACTTACGTCTCATCTCTCAAAAAATTCTCAAACAACCATATTCTGACAAATAATATTATTATTGATATTTGATAACATTAGTTTTTTCCCACAATAACAGCTTTTAAAGCATTATTCTTTGCATTGGTTGATGTATGAATCAACATGTCTAGTTGATTGTTACTCGCTGTATTCATGTTCGCCAAATGGACCACGACAAAGCGATACACGCAAGCACATGAAAGCTCCATTTAAAATCATATGGGACAGAGTTTTATGTATGTCACATCTAACGACTAGTTAAATTGTAAATACACCTTTTGACAAAGTGATAAATTTGCTATATCTGTGCATCTGCCTTTATTATTGTGATGTTTGCAGATGTATAGTGCATTTGACATTAACAAATTGAATGAAAGAATGTTGCAAATGCTGTGCATTTGATGTTGTAATGTATCATACCCATATCATAGGTTTTCAATAACTGTACTTTCACAAACATCCATCTCATCTCAGATGTTCTCAAAAACAACACGGACGACTCGCGGCAGTGCATCCCGTGTCTGTTGTAAATAAGTTATTCACCAGTGAGTTGATCTGAGTGACTGTCACCAATAGGGAAATTGTAACGATCCATTGGCGCCTGTTCCACGACAATGGTTGTGTGGGTCTTTTACAAAATAACATTTATCGAATGTCACCTGCATGTTTGGTTATAGGACCTCTTTTTACACGCTTGTTACCAGGGAACAATCAGTCATAGTCCTGATTGTGAGACCGATAAAATGTACCCAACTCATGGTGCATTATGGTGACATTTTGCCTCATGGTGCAGAGTAATCACGAATTCCACAATCATTATATTAGCTTACACATACCCAACACTAGCATAATATGTGTAGAAACATCAAGAGTTTCTTCTGTCAATCATCACATATCTACGGAATATTACATACTAGTCACTAGATACGATGGAGTGTTTGTACTTGAAGCAATATTTCAAACTATCTATTTCTTTATACTATATACTTCATATTTGGACTGAAGTCAAGTACATGTAATTGATATTCACACCACCGTATTTTATGGAGCACATGCGCATCAATATGCGTGTAAATGTGCGCGATATGTGTCACAGGCAATGCTTCATTTTAAGAGAGTTCCTGAATACCCGATTATGAATGAGCTCATTGTTATATATGTATGTAATCGATTCGTTTATTTGGGGTTGTGATAGTAGCGTTAATAATGTGTTCAACCTATCATCACTTGAAGTGATATTTCATATGAAACGAACGGCTGGATATTGTCTTGCGAGATCGTCAGCGTCAAGCATCATGGTCGTCAACTTGCTGATGATAAATAACAGACCAACAGACTACTTCACACACATAAATCAACAATAATCGAGTCACTTTCTGCCAGCGAGAACCTGAGAAATTGACCCAAGAGGCACATCTGTCACCATGTTGCCCTTGATATAGGAAGCTCAATATCCCGCAGCGAGAAAAAATATAGGCATACGTTCATTCATCAGACTACAAATTAGTTTAATTTTATAACTGGGTGAATGTCAGTTTGCAAACAAATGATATGCATACACACTTCTTATCATATTATTGCACCAATGCATTAAATTGTATATTCTCGTTGCCTGGTTGCAGGGCGTGTATTATCCGCATAATGTATATTCATTGAATTTGTCAGTAAAGAAGCTGATGTACAAAACAAGTTGTAGTGTAATCTGTAGTGACAACTGTGACATACTACATGAAGACTCTCAATGCAGATTGACACATTATTGATACTATTGTATACACCATGTTGTATTATACACAACAACATGTTATGATTTTGCCATTCCACAACGAGAGTGTCATGCCAAAGCCACTGTGACCTTGGGTAAACTGCAGAATATCGAATCATGACCTCGAGCTTCCAGAAAGTTGAACTTGCCAAAATATCCCCCATTGTTGAGAATATTTAATTATTGATGATACATCCATTGAAATACTCCTACAGAGCGCATGAGAAAGATAAAAACAGAAACGTCAATGGGTCATTAAGTTTATTTATTCATGGATCTTCCTTGACCATATGACAACACTATAGTGTTTAAGATAAATTACATCGAGTTTAAGATCATCTCCAGTGTTAACTGATTCATACATATGTTGACGTATATGCAGCCATTCATCAGTACTTGTATATAACGATATTCTGTGAATTTTCGCTGTGACTATGCCCGGGACTATGCAAATAAATCTTCTTGTTTTGGTGTGTCATTTTTGGGAAACAATGGTACACGTTATATAGGTTGTAGGTTTTGTCATACAAATAACGGATTAATACATGAATGTAAATGGACTTGGTAAATACATCCATGAACTTTCAACAGAAACCACTAGAGCATACTTGCTAGGAACTTGCTGATGGATGTTTGTTCAAAGCATTGACTCAGAGCCAAACACTCCATGATTGCCAAATGGCACCACTTTGGGGTTTTTTTTCGAGGAAATATAATATTTGTGTTATGTCACATGTTATGCTATTGTGGGGTCTTTTTTATTACTTGCCCAACGCGATTATAATAGTGAATCAAACCATAACATCATAAGCAATGTTTGTCTGAACCAATAGTCACCATAGAAATCGAAACAAAGCACACATTTTGGCTGTCGGGACTTTTATTTGGCAGAGACTTGAGGCAACCGGGATATTGGTCATTGTAAATCAATCTGAAATACATGTATGAAACATGTATGAGTTTCTGAAGTACATATTCATTGTATGCAATATTTTGATAACGCCTTCAATGATTGCTGATGTAATTTCGATAATCTTTCTATATATTGTTTATTCCACTTTGAAATATTAATGGCGTAACATACCTGATTATATGGTAATATAATATTTGATAGTGTTTAACAATCATTGGCATAATACATTTTCATTTCACCAGCGATCCACTCATGATTTAGTATGATGGATTTTACCTTGTCGTTTAAGATATATAGAGTCATTCATCTACTACACACTATCATAAAAGCTTAGTGTTGAGACGGTTCATAAGCTCCAATTATTTCCGCATTACAGCGCTACCAGGTGCGTCTCACGGACGGAAACAATCCAGTAAATATGTGATGACTTGGTATTTTGGCATTAAGGTATCACCTGCACGAAAACACTGCACATGAGGATAGACATGAACGTACCACTACCTGTTCCCAACACCGACATTATATTTAGAATTTGCACCACTATAGCTGTCATCCAGTTTTATTCATAACCAAAAGAGATATATACATGTGGAAGTATATGGAATCACTGATTATTACATTGATAAAAAGCAGAAGCATTGTTTATAAACATTCATTCAATTTGATGTCCATTGTCATTGTAACACAAGTGAGAAGTAACCAGAATTCTTTTTGAAATGCTCAATTACATACATTGGATGCAATAAGCAATGTCAATATTAGGTTTCGTTGGCCGCGCTCCTGTAGCGTATTCGTTTTGTGTCATGTGATGTTCCCAGATGAATTGTGAATATGACAGTGACGAATTGAACGTATTAATTTCGCTAATGATGTACATATGGTGCTCCCGTGTATCAAGCCATATTCTTGCATGTTTAACCTGAGAGATAATCCATCCCTCCACAAACGCTATCCATCATACCCTGTGACACTAGCTAACAATTCGCTATTGTTTTTTGTAAGCGATGTTTTCTCGGCGTATATTTGATCTCTTGGCACCGTGATCCCAATGGTACATTTCCTTTTGTCATACATGAAGTTTTATTCTGCAATCAACCATGGGCACATTGCAAAGGTTGAGACCATGTCGACTTGATAAACAAACATGTAGTTCTTAGTGGGAAAATGATTTCAAAATCTTACAGAACAGGTCCTTGTGCTGCCCGACGAAATCACCATTGCTGCCGATGCTACTCTGACTGGGCATTATTGATGTATGTTAATGAAGCAATACGACATGCTCGTCACAAAATGATAATGATTGATCTGTAGGATATTCATGCTAAATCGAAGTACATGTACCCGTTAATACACTTCCAAGCACGTTTTAAGAGGCGCCTTTCTGTCCCCGGTAGAGGCAAAGTTGTACATGTATCACTGTACGATCTGGTAACGATTATGTAAATGAAACTGCATTATAATGTAATTGGTCTACCCTCTAGTATGTTATAAATTGGAGTTTATTGTTGAATTACAGTGTATATATGGTGTTAGGTGTCCTTCGATTTGTTTTCATACTATAATATAGCTAACGTTTTTCATCTGTGAGTGGCATTGAACATTATGATCACCACCAAAGTGCCTGATTTGTCAAAAGCCGACATTCCAGGGAGCACCTATGCTGACCACTCCTTGACTGGTTATCGAACATAAAACTTACAACAATTATACTGTTCGCTGGTCAACGTGAGCTGGTCACCAAATGCCTTTTTGGTACTATAGGCCATTCGATCACAGGTCATGTACATGAACATTGTGCTAGATTTATAAGGTTTAGCGTGTTGAAAGTAGCACGTTTTTTTTCAATAAACTAAACAATATTGACGAGTGAAATGTTATTATATTGTATTATTGCCAGCATTTATGTCAATTATATCTCATCCCGCTAACTTCTGCATGCCATTTTAATGTACTAGTTTCTTTCACTGTTTACTGCCTGATAACGAAAAAGATGCATATTTCATTTTGACAGCTCAATCTGATTTTGGACTGGATCGTTTGGAAATCGGGTGACATATTTTTTGTTTTATACTATACAATGCATGACTGCATTAATAATGTCACCCGGGCGAATGTTAACAGTAGTGAAGATACCGCATGTATGTAACACTTACCAGATCTATGTAGCGAACAATTTTGACCAGTTGGCGAATGATTATGAGTTTATGAGCGCTTTATCAAGAATGTATATAAGATAGGAATCAAAGTAAATTGGAATAATATCACCAAACATAGGAAGAATGAAAAAGACACTTGGGAAAAATATTGTAACATATCCTAATGACTAGTAATGTTTGGCTAGCTGACCAAATAAATGACAAAGACAGTTTGGCAAGTATTTTAACAAATCACAATGGGTAGCAAATGACCTGCAGCTGTCCATATTTGAACTCAGTGATATATCACCAGTTGGCGCACTGTGGTTGTATTGTCTGCCTTCAGATATCAAAAGATGTATGGCTGTTACAGCTTGGGACCCAGGCAGAAAGTACATGTAACATATCAATTACCGTGTGATTTATAATGTCAAAACCTAATGTGAAACAAGAAACAAGAAAGTCTTCACACAGAACTGAACCATCGAAGTTGATACATATCTGGTTAAAAGGGTGAACGGCATGATCTGAATCCAGTTTATCTTGAATCAACTCATTTATATACAATGCCACGTCTTCAGCATAATTTATCAAATCATGTTTCTTTGCCAAGAAACGGTCGTAAAAAAGTTGCATGAACCAGCAAAAACTCCTGTTTGTAGACACAAAATTGATAGAAACAGGCACAACAGTGATAAATAGCACACAAACAACCCACTCAGACATACATAAATCAGCGATAATTCAATCACTTCCTGCCAACGAGAACCGGAGAAATCGTCCCAAGAGGCACATCTGTCACCAGACTAGGGCAGATTTACATGGACCCATATGCATTGCTGAGAAGTCCAATATTGCCTAGCGCCCACTTTTGACTTCATATAAAGGGTTAATACTGTAACCAAGAGATTGAGCGTCACATCGTGAACAACTGCTATCGCTGATATGTGCCGTATCATTTTTGTAGCCCGATGATATCAACACGGAACCCAAAACTACAATATATGGGGATTGAAACAATCGCCTCCAAACAACATACATCCAAAGCCACACTCACAACAACAGGGGAGGCAACAGTGTGTTAAATAGATAGTGTCTATAAGATTAAGTCAACATATTACTGTCCAACGACTAGTTGAATCGATGTGGAAATCAGAAATGAATCCCATGGAATAGGTTTATAATATGAACAGAGAAATACTAATTTTATTTCATTTTTAGATTCACTTCAGCTAAGTGTAAAAAAATACTCAGTTTCACTCATAATCTAAGGACGGGTAATACTTCAAAATATCTATTGCGTGTAACAAGTATATATGAAACATCCATAAGCCACGGAGCTATTGAACTATTAATATTTCTCACTTAATCCTGCATGTTCGAATTGCAAAGACAAATGGTTTTATTAAGTCTATATACAATTCACAATCTATTCTTTATTTCAGCATCTGGTAAAAAGCTATTCAATAATGAGTGCACTAAGATAGATTGCATCGCATGTTTAAATGATAGGGACATTTTTCGTTCCATTATTTTCGCTATATACCAACTGATAAATCATCATCTTCTAATTTGTATAACGCCAGTCACATAAAACGGAAACATACCCATAATGTATGCAAATAAAACAGAAAATAAAAAATAAGAAACTTTTCCTTGTTTACATTTATTTTCACCATACACAACAGAACCTTGATCCGAGATACTGTCTGGGCACAATCCAATGACACTCATTTCTGGTAATTATAAAACCAACTATTCTAATACTTTATTGACTTATGCATATTCGATCGTTTGCAGTTGACCCACTCGAGATAATTGCAAGTAAGTGAAGAGGTGAAGCTGGCGTATATCGGGTGGGATTTATGTCTTCCTCCTGGATAGTATGTTTCACGCCCTGGTTAAAAAGCCCAAAAGTTGTCGAGTTTCACAAATAACTTGGACAAACTTCTCCTTGGTCAATAATAACGTTTTGCAGAATGCGTCATGAATGGCGTAAAAAGACTGGGACAAATTGGTTCGGCAATAGGTCAATTCACATACTTTTCTCCCTGTATTCCACGCACAGTTTTACCAGGAGTTTATTTTTCTGGTATTTGACCTTCTACCAATATCTATTATCCTCAGATAGTGTCATGGGGATATATTGATACAGTATCTTCTATTCTTAGGCTCAAAGATTGACAAATATCATCATTTTTGCCAGTGCATTACCCAGCTGACAGCTGTGGTTGTGAGCAAGTCTTTCCAGCCAAATGTTAACTCGATAGACGATCCATTACAGTATTCTATCAATAAAACAATTTAGGACATGTCAAGGACGGTCAGCCACTTTGCTTGTCACTGCAGAAATCTAACGCGTTAATTTTGTTTTTTTTTTGGGGGGGGGGGGGAGGGGGGGCATTGACGCTATTATTCACCCTTTTCTGTGGCTGCTCATGCAATAGTCATTTATGAAAATTGTTAGCTAAGGCCATGTTTTGTTTTTGTTTGTTCCCCGTCCACTTTTTTTTTTTAAAAGTACCAGCCAAAAAAAACAAACAAACACAGAAAAGAAACACAGACGTTTATTATCACAATAATATCTTTATTCACAAACTAATCATGTCAAAATGTAAAACGAATGGTACTTGACATTTTGCTAAGCTATTAAATGTGTTTTTGATGAATAGCAGAGGGGAGAAAAACAAGATGGAAACAATGAACTATCCTCTTCGAAGTTCGATTTTTCTTTGGGAAACAAACATCAGTTTTTTGGGGAGAAAACCGACCAAAACTTTTGAGATGTTTTCTCAAAATGGTCGCTATTTTCACCTGCCCACTGACGGGAAAGAAACAATTAGGCCAAGGGCCAAAGATAGGTTACTGGACAATATATGTTTAATAATTTAGATGTTAGCCAGGTCACTGGTGAAATTCAAGGTCAAGAGAATATTCATCATATATAATGTTAAGCATATATCATGTCCACAGTTGATTGCTAAGCTGTAATTTCAATAAACAGAGAGATATCGCTGCACGGTAGCTGGAACAGACCGCACAGTTTTTGGAATGCACTGCACGATAATTATGCCTCAAATACTTCGATGAAGATTTTCAATTTTCCCGGCCAGGCGACAACCATTCGGCACAGTGATGTATACAGTCCATTCAGCGCTGTACACAGTAAACTGCATACAAGTGGTAGTCAACCTATTTTGTATGGTATTATTTTGAAATAATCATATTACTTTATGACATATCCCTGATGAACGTTTTGTGAATGTAATTTGTTGCCTCAAGATATCATTGTAATGGATGACTTTTGGGGTCATATGAGATACACACCAGGTCAACTGCCTCGTGGTCTTAATACTACCTAAAGATCAATCACTCCAGTTGGCGTTTCACCACAACGAACATCCATGTTGATACCAAATGGCATTTTATTTCCTCAGGGCAATTTTACTAGTATATGATGGCTCTTGTCTTAAGTCAGGTAGGTCATACAGAAATTAAACGTGGCTACACCTGAACAACAACCGGGGTAATTTCCATAGTAAACTTAGCAGAAATACAAGTATGAATAGAGTTGCAGAAGTGCATTTTGGTTATATGCAATATTTTGAAAACATTTAATAATGACTGCAATAATTTTTTATTCCACTTGTGATAATAAGTGTTCAACAATCATATGCATGATAAATTATCATTGCACCGGCGATCCACTCATGCAAGATTAATATGGTGGATTTTAACATAGTCGTTTCATGTATATAGAGTCACTCTTGTGCACACAGAATTACAGAAGTATGACCAGCTGACCAAATGCAAACCCTGTGATGTTTCATCAGTTGGCACACTATTTTTGTATCGTCTGCCTTCAGATATCAAAAGATGTATGGATGTCACGGTTTGGAACCAAGGCAGATAAGGAGCATATCAATTACCATGCACTTTATAATGTCAGAACCTAATGGGAAACGAGAAAATTTGCTGTCTTCACGCAGAAATGGACCACTGTGTTTCATCGAATTTGATACATATGTGGTCAAACGGGTGAACGGCATGATCAGGAATCAGTTTCCCGAACCAACTCTTCAGCATAGTATATAGCATCATGTTCATTTTACAAAAAAAATGGTGGAATATTTTGTATAAACAAACAAAAACCCCTCTCCAGTACACAAAAAATTGTCGGAAACAGGCACATCAGTGATAAATAGCACACAAACAACCCACTCAGACACACATAAATCAGTGATAATTCAATCACCTTCTGTCAACGAGAACCAGAGAAATCGACCCAAGTGGCACATCTGTCATTAGGCTGGAACAGTTTTACATGGGCCCATATGCATTGCTGAGAGGTCCAATATTGCCCAGCGCCCAAAAGTTACTTGATATACATTAAGGGTTAATACTGTACCCAAGAGATTAGGTGTGGAACAACTAATATCACTGATATTTCCATATAAGTTTTGTAGCTACTTTTGACCACTGACGCGATCAGATTTTTATGATACCAACACGAAACCGAAAATATGATAAATTGGGATCAAACCAAATCCACACCAAACAACGTACATCCAAAACCACACTGCTGTCAACAGAAGGCAAAAACTGCGTACACCAGAGTGGCTTCCACTGTACAAAAGATTAATTCAGTAATATGTATAACTGCCTGATAACTGGTTGCACATTTTCCCTGATCAGAAAAACAATTATGAAATAGGTGAACATACACGCACTGGATATATAAAGTCTCACCTGTTGCCATCTCACCCGTTACTAAGATGGTTCGCACACATGTTTTAATTATAAAAGTTGTGACAGTTTCCGTCCAATTATTTCCAATATACACCAACTGATAACAACTCATAATCTTCTAATTTTTAAAAGACCGATCACAACTAAAATGCAATATTGTACGCAAATGAAAAACAGAGAACAGAAAAAACACATTCGCTTGTTTACTATTCATTTTCATCAGGCACAACATAACCCTGATCCGAGACATAACCATGATCTGGGCACAATCCATTGACATACATTTCTGGTAATTTTAAGACCAGGTATTCTTAATGCGTTATTGAGCTATGCATATTCGATCGTTTGGAGTTGACCCACTCGAGATAATTGCAAACAAATGAAGGTGTAAAGCTGGCGCATACCACGTGGTATTTATGACTTCGTCCTAGACAAAATGTTCCACGCCCCGATCAATATATTCTGAGAAGATGAAACCTGTACATGTCCCTATACTCTCCCGAAACTATACGCTGAATATGGGGACTGCCATATGTAATTCACATGTTTTCATTCCTGTTTTTCACGCACAGTTTTAACAGGAATTTATTTTTCTGGTATTTGACTTTTCACCAATATCCTCAGATAATGTCATTAGGATATATTGATACATTATCTTCTATTCTTAGGCTCAAAGATAGACATATATCATCAATTTTTGCCAGTCCATTACCCAGCTGATAGATGTGGTTGTGAGCAAGTCTTTCCAGCCAAATGTCAACTCGATAGACGATCCATTACAGTATTCTATCAATAAAACAATTTAGGACATGTCAAGGGCGGTCAGCCACTTTGCTTGTCACTGCTGAAATCTGACGAACCACCACATAGTTACAAGAAAACTAACGCGTTAATTTGGGGGTTTCTTGGGGACATTGACACTGTTATTTCACCCCCTTTTTTGTGGTTGCTCATGCATTAGTCATTTATGAAAATTGTTAGCTAAGGCCATATTGTGTTTTTGTTTGTTTCCCGTCAACTTTTGTTTAAAGTACCAGCCAGCCAGGAAAAACCAAACAAACACACAGACGTTCATTGTCACAATAATATCTCTATTCACAAAGTAATCATGTCAAAATGTAAAACGAATGGTGCTTGACATTTTGCTAAGCTATTAAATGTGTTTTTGATGAATAGCAGAGGGGAGAAAAACAAGATGGAAACAATGAACTATCCTTTTCGATGTTCGATCTTTCTTTGGGAAAAAAACATCAGTTTTTTGGGAGAAAAACCAACCAAAACTTTTGAGATGTTTTCTCAAAATGGTCGGTATTTTCACCTGCCCACTGACGGGAAAGAAAAAAATAGGCCAAGGGCCAAAGATAGGTTACTGGACAATATATGTTTAATAATTTAGATGTTAGCCAGGTCACTGGTTAAATTCAAGGTCAAGAGAATATTCCGCCTATATAATGTTAAGCATATATCATGTCCACAGTTGATTGCTAAGCTGTAATTTCAATAAACAGAGATATCGCTGCACGGTAGCTGGAACAGACCGCACAGTTTTTGGAATGCACTGCACGATAATTATGCCTCAAATACTTTGATGAAGATTTCCAATTTTCCCGGCCAGGCGACAACCATTGGCTCGGCACAGCGATGTATACAGTCCATTCAGCGCTGTGCACAGTAAACTGCATACAAGTGGTAGTAAACACATTTTATATGGTATTATTTTGAAATAATCATATTACTTTTATGGTGCGCTACCAGGTGCATCTTAGGACGGAAACAAAACCAGTAAATATGTGTTGCATTGGTATTGCAGCGCTATTGGTACCGCTTCCACGAACACACTGCACACAAGTTTTGGCGCTAAGTTATCACTTCCACGAAAACACTGCACTACTCATTCTACGGACGTGCATTGGTGACATGACATCATAAAGAACTTTAATTCGCCACGACAAGATACCAATTGGTAACATGACACAAAAAAAAACAATTTGCCATGACGAATTACAATGGCTTTTACTTAATAAACTATAGTTCATTACGTTAATAGTCTTCTAATTAGCCTTGGCGAACCACTGATTCACCTTGGCGAACTACTAATTCGCTGCGGTAGTGGTATTTCGCAGAGGCGAACTACAATTTTTTGTCTCATGTCATCAATACGCTTCCGTACATTGAAAACACCAGCATTATATTTTGAATTCACACCACAATAGCTGTCAGCCGTTTTATTCATAATCAAAAGGGATATACACGTGGAAGTATACATTGTATAGGCGCACTGATTGACACATTGTGACGTCACTACACTCCATTGATTGTATATTGTATACACGCGTAAGGACTGATGTATTTTTAGAATCTGTGTGTCAAAATAGTATGATCAATGTCAATGTTACGTTTCGTTGGCTGCGTCCTGCAGTGTAATTCGTTTTGTTTCAGGTGATGTTCCCAGATGAATAGTGAATATGACGATGAGGAATTGAACACATTAATTTCGCTAATGGTGCACATATGGTGCTCCCGTGTATCAAGCCATATTCTTGCATGTTCAACCTGGGATATAATCCATCCCTCCACAAACACAATCCATTATACAATGTGACACTGGCTAACAATGCGCTATTGTTTCTTGTCAAACATTTAGATTTCTTGGCGTACCTTTGATCTCTTGGTATGATTATCACCATAGGGCTGGAAAGCGGAAGTACTGATCGGTGAGAAATTCCAATGATTTTATTCGAATTCTTGTGACAGAATTTTATATGATGCTGTACAATGCCTCGCCACATAATTGATGTCAATCGCAGGAATGTTAGCATCACAATACATGTACATACCTTCAACAGCCCAACAATGCCACAGCTGGCTTTATCTTTAGCAAGCAGTGGTGAAGATACCGCATGTATGAAACGCCCACCCTATCTATCTAGCGAACAACTGTGATTAGTTGGCAGTGAATATGAGTTTGTAAGCACTTCATCAAGAATGTGCAGAACAAAGGAGTCGGGTGCAGTGTAATAATATCTTCGAACATAGGAAGAATGATAGGATAATATTTCAGCAAATCCTAATGAGTAGCATTGTTTGACTAGCTGATCACAAAGAGCATTGAATACCAAAAGCGGGCACTCAGCCGTATTTCCGAACTGACCATTTCTCCAGTGGCGATTCAACCCAATGGCTAGCGCAGTGGGTGAGCAGGTCACTCCTTCTCTGGCGATGTTGGTCTTTTGTCATATTTGTCACCATGTGCATGAATGGAAGTGCCGCCTCTTTGTATTTTAGGCTCTTTTGCTGACCACATGAACGACAAAGACAGTTTGGCATTTATTTTACATGTTTTAACAAATCCTAATGAGTAGCAATGTATGACCAGCTGACCACATGCAAACTCCGTGATGTATCACCAGGTGGCGCACTTTGGTTGTATTGTCTGCCTTCAGATATCAAAAGATGTATGGATATTACGGGTTGGGGCCAGGGCAGATAAGTACATATCAATTACTGTGTGATTTGTAATGTCAAAACGTAATGTTGAACCAGAAAATTTGCTGTCTACAGGCAGAAATGGACCACCGAGGTTGATACATATCTAATCAAAAGAGTAAACGGCATGATCAGTAAACAATTTATCCTGAATCAACTTATTCATATTCAACTCCACGATTTCAGCAAAGTATATCTTATCGTGTTCATTATGCCAAGAAACGGTCGAAAAAATTGTTGTATGAACACGTATACACGCATCGGATACATGAAGCGTCACACATTGTTATTCTCGCAAACTAAATGATATCAAACGATATTCGATATTGTTTATATATGAACAGAGAAATACTTTTATTTCATTTTCAGACTCACTTCAATTAAGTGTAAAAAAAATACCCAGTTTCACTCATAATCTACAATGATCTAAGGGGCGGGTAATACTTCATTATATCTATTGTGTGTACAAATATATATGAACCATCCATAAGCCATGGGGCTATTGAACTAATAAAATTTCTCACTTAATCCCGCATTTTCGAATTGCAATGGCAAATGATTATATTAAGTCTTTAAACAATTCACAATCTATTGTTTATACCAGCATCTGGTAATACGTCTATTTAATAATGAGTGCACTAAGATAGTTTGCATCGAAAGTTAAAATGATAGAGCCATTAAATGATAGAGCCATGGTAATACGCCTATTTAATAATGAGTGCACTAAGATAGTTTGCATCGAAAGTTTAAATGATGAGCCATTTTTCGTTCCACTTTTTCACTTTTTTCCGCTATATACCAACTGATAACAAATCTTCACCTTCCAAGTTTTATAACGCTACATAAAACGCAAACATAATCATAATGTACGCAAATAAAAACAGAAAACCAAAAATAAATAACTTTTCCTTGTTTACATTTATTTTCATGAACCTTGATCCGAGAGGCTGTCTGGGCACAATCCAATGACACACATTTCTGGTAATTATAAAACCAACCACATGTATTATAATACGTTATTGACCTATGCATATTCGATCGTTTGCAGTTGACCCACTCGAGATAATTGCAAGTAAATGAAGAGGTGAAGCTGGCGCATACCGCGTGGTATTTATGACTTCGTCCAAGATAGAAAGTTCCACGTCCCGATCAATCTATTCTGAGATGATGAAACCTGTACATTAAAAAATATTGTCCCGATACTACTCCGAAACTATACGCTAAATATGTGGACTGCCACGTGTATTTTACATACTTTTTTACATCCCTGTAATCCACGCATAGTTTAACCAAGAGTTTAATTTTCTGCTATTTGACATTCCAACAATATCCATATCCTCAGCTGGTGTCATGGGAATATATTGATACAGTATCTTTTATTATTGGGCTCAAAGATTGGCATATATCATCATTTTCGCCAGTCCATTACACATTTGGCACCAGTGATTGTGAATAAAACTTTCGAGCCAAGTGCTAACTCGATAGACGATCCATCACAGCATTATATCAATAAAACTATTTAGGACATGTCAAGGGCGGTCAGCCACTTCGCAGCCACCAGATAATTTTGAGGTTTCTAAGGACATTCACGTCGTTAATTCGCCCTCTTGTTTGGCTGTTGTGTCAATAGTAAAATGAATATCAAGAAATTTAGGACAACAGTTACCTAATGTATGAACACGCCAACTGGAATCAATTATAATATGTCATTAATCGTGTATACGAATAACTGCAAAGATACATGTATCATTAGTTATTTTCAGCCTGCAATAAGAATAATTCATCACTGGAAAGTAACAGATGTGCGTTGACTATTATTCACAGTCTGTGAGTGAATAGAAACCTCGAATAGTGAATGTGTCCAAGTGGAGTCAACTCAGTTTATTTGATATTGGTTTGAGACAATCAAGTTACTTTTATAATATATCGCGTAAGAATGTTTTGTGAATGTAATTTATTGCCTCAAGATATCATCGTAATGGATGACTGCAGCACTTTCGGGAGTACGTCAGATACACACCAGGTCAACTGCATCGTGGTCGAAATTATACTACCTAAAGATCAATCACTTCAGCTGTCGCCTCACCGAAATGAATATCCATGTTGGTCCCAAATATCATATTTTTCCTCAGGGCAAGTTCACCAGTATATGACACAGCGGCTGATGAAAACTGCAGCACAGTTACTCGCTGCGTAAGATACGAGGGTGACCTCCTCATGACTAGATATGGGAATCCCTGAGGTTCATTAAAAATTCCCTATTCTGCTTGAACAAGACAATTGATTAGAATCGGTTCTGGTTGTTAAAACTGCATAATGTGGATTTGTTTTATTAATCTGATTGTTCTGCCAAAGACGTTTTTAAATGAAACCAGTGTAAAGTTATCAATGTAGTTATGCTCATGCTGACTAGAGTCATTATCGATATGATGTTCATATTATCAGCATATTTTCCCACATGGTCCGTGAAAGAAGAGAGTGTATTGAATTGAGGTCAACAGCAGAGTTATATACCTCCGCCAACGTGAAGGAGAAACAATAACCAAAGGGGCGAAACCGGTCTCCAAATTAGCCTGGATTCATATGAAAGACATGCAGCATTGGAAATTCTTATCCTGTAATATACAGGAGGGTAACGAAGTAAACAAAAGACCATTTGTTACTTCTATTCATGAAGTATGTTGTATGACGATCACTGAAGGATACTGATATTCAGAAATATACAAATTCAAAGGTCGAATCAAACTCGCTACTAATCACAAGCCAGGCCAGAAGTTTAAGGGCAATACCATGTCCCCTACAAATACAGAGAAATCCACGTTGGACCATAACGTTATTTCACATAGATAATAATATCAAAGTGTTGAATCACTTAGTATAAATAATTAAAAATCAACACTTCAATTGTTATGTGCATTTTATACGTTCATGTATTATACGTAATTCAAAGTCAACACCTGATATATTATGTACAAATTTATTCAAAACATCATTTTGTTTGCAACATAATCCATTTACAACTAAAAAAAAGTTCGTTTCTAATCATTTGCAACCAGTAACATAATTTCGTACTCGTCATACATTTAGTCCATGTGGTTTGTTGCGGATTTTTTTAAAAATTTCATTGGTCATTGGGCTGTCCTATACTATTTTTATCAGGTGTAAGTTACGTTTGCTTTTGACACCCTCAAGATGGAATATTGGTGGTAATAGGCTGACACTTACATTCATAAGAGTCGGTGTCACTGCGTTGAACTTGTCCCCGAGGATGTCATAAACTTTGTAGCTATTTGGCTTTTTGGTCCGGTATGTATGAAATTGCCATACATCTGATTCGGATTTCTAAATTAATATCATCGTTTATTGGGCAGTTGAATATTAATTCCATCAGGCGTACAGTAGGAACAATTACATTTTACACACTGTCTGCCCCTGATGACGCCATTGTGTCTTTGGACGAACTTTTCGGTCCGACATTGTTTCTATTCCAGAGTTTTGTATTTTAAGTTTGCTAATGGCATCAACAAAATCTAGTTTTATTGGCGGTAATATGTTATCACTTACATCACTGTGTATCAACTATAGCCTGATAGCAAAATCAGTATAATCTTTAATCAGCTGCATTAAAAATGCCATAAATAATCCGTACAACAATATTCACATTGTGAATTCCCAACGTGACAATACGATACAATATTACTTGATAAAAAATATATCCCTACATACATGTACAGACTACCTCAAAACACAGAGTGCTACCACAAACAACCAACCATTCTAGTTAGGGTATTCAACGATGTGTTTTCGATCCATCTGAGATAATTATGAGCAAATGAAGATGCAACATCAATGGATATATTTAAATTTAGGCACACCAAGTGTCAATTATCATTTCTCCTTGATTTAACTTGTGCACGGACCGTTCACTCGTGCGATCGGGGGCAATGCTTACCCATAACATATCAGCCGTCATATCAGGTCACTAACGAATTATTAAAAATTGCAAATGGTTCATACAAATTCAGTACATTAATGCATATATAATGTAACAAACAAAAAACACCCAGCGACCGGATATGCAAATCAAACATGACAGTTAGTGAAATAAATCAAACTTTACCGCAGCTGTGAACACCAATCAGATTGTCAATTCTCATTACACAATTAAGCCACCATGAGGCTGAAAGATATGATGAATATTATCAATTACACTATAGCATTTCTAACATTTGACCTTCACCAATGTTCAACAGCCATATTCCCCTGATCAGCTAATGACATAGGAATACAGTAGCACAGTATCTTCTATTCTAATCCTCATCGTTTGGCAGATATATCATCATATTTGCCAGGCCATTAACCAACTGACAGCAATACTTGGTCAACTGAGTTTGGGGCCAAATGTTCATCTCCAAAGACGATTGATCACTGTTTTCCATCAATAAAACTATTTAAGAAATGTCAAGGAAGGTCATGCACTTTGCTGGGCACTGCTCGAAACATGGTGAACCATGAAATATTTCCAATGGAACTGCAGGATTTTTGTTAAAAGCATCTTGCAGTGATTCACGTAGAGTCCTATCGATGCCAGCTGCTGATCCATTATTGAATTCACCCGCGTAATAACTATTGACGAAGTGTTTGCTTGTATCAGAACCTTTAAAAGGGCATGTTTTCCGAGTTTATTTGCAATATGGCGTGACCAAATAGATAGATAGATAGATTATACTGACGTAACCCTGTAAGGGAACTTGCCTTACCACCATCCGACCAACTTTGGTCCGCGATATATTGGTGGCCGCGTCGCCGCAGTGCAGCGGCTGGCATATTTTTGGTTCCCGTGTATGAATGTAGTGTATGGACGGGATTTTCTGGTGTACTGCATTGATGGGTATTTGTAGCGCGGCCCATGACAGATCCGGGTACGCCTAGTGAACTAGGTTTCTGCCCCTTCACCACCGCCGATACACCGAGTGCAGCTGTCTACAATGTATCACCTGGTCACCATATTAGTGTCCGCTCCAGGCCGACGGACTGAGAAGTGAGGGGTAACCCTTGATCCGCTGAGTGAATTTTGATCGCCGAGAGCGGGGCTCGAACCCGCCAACGAAGAACATTGAATTCCCTTCAGCAGCGGGCGAACGACTTAGTGCGTTTCGCCACGGCCACTTGAGAATGAGAATGCTAACAGCAAAACCCAACCATAATGTACACAAATTAGTAATCTAAAGCTGTCACCACAAAACACTTATTAGGTTATCGATCTATGCAAATTTGATGACCACACCAGGTTCACTTGAGACCGATGTTAAATGAACATGTTTGAGCCCAGAAACGTGTGATACTGATTCCCAGCGAATGATATTTAAACCTATTATTTTTGTACGATTCTGAGCCGGGAAATATAGCTCGGGTTGATTCTGGTCAGTTTTGCTCTATACTTGTTGAGCATTAAACAACTGGATGACCATCCAGTTATATTTTTCTAAGCTGTTATGCTGTTCAGCTGCAACTATGCATGTAGGTAATTCTTCACATTGTGGACAGAAAAGGGCAAGTGGTTAATAGTGTATCCTGATAGCATGCACATGTAAGCATCGTTAACATAGTTCGTAATTGTTGTACCATATGTTACATATATATAGTTATGATATTCGTTTGGGAAAGTAGTATTCACCCCCCCCCCCCCTCCCCTTCCCCCTTTCTCTCTCTTCCTGCTTCAGTCTTCGATTGGCGAAGAAAGCGAGAAAGTCAGTCTTTTCTTGATTTTTCAAAGTAAAATATCAAGCCAATATTATTAATCACTCCCCAATCTAACGGATATGTGATCACTGAGAATCATACCACTGCAACACAAAGTCCAATGGCATCATATACGTGATCAATTGGTATTTCTATTCGGTAAACTATAGGATGTAATTGCCAAAGAGACCACCAATAGAGAATGGAGGAAACAGCCAATATCCGCTGCATGTATTGCACTATGTAGATGACTATTGTGCTAGCTATCGATGTATCAGTATGCAGTTGTACGTGTGAGAGTGACGACATATATACCCATGCTCTTGTGTCCATTGGGATTCCCTTGCCTCTACCAATCAGTCAGTATTTACCAACCTGTATTTGGGGGGTTAATGTACATGTATAAGCAGGTCTCGAATAGTATCGTAATTGATATGTATTGTGCATCGGTCACAATAGTGCCAATGTGTGAATGTTATTTTTGAATAACGTGCATCATACTTAAGTATATGAATTCGGTGATATTTCCCAAAAGGATCCTGAGAACTGCAATAAAATATGTATGTAACAGAAATTCATCTTACAACTAATTAACTGGCTGATTTTATATTATGAACATGCTGAACAACACTAATTTTAGTCACTGCAGAATTTCTAAACTAAAATTATACGTGTTGTGTTTCGAGATAAATGAAAAAAGTGAACAAAACACAGTGTGCATTAGTAAACATCACAGCCAGGATACATTCTCTTCTAAATAATTATTCAAATTTGTTACTCAACTGTCTGCATAACAATATTCCAAGATCTTAATCTACATATTTCGTAGGCATCAAGTGAAGAAACATTGCTATGAAACATCACCAAATTGCACAATATGTGACCATAAAACCAGGCATTATAATTAGGTGATTGGCCGATTCATATTCTATTGGGAGCAGTTGACCTGCATGAGATGATGCTGATGCATACCAATGACAATTTATGTATCAATCAATACTTTTACAATTTTTTCTTCGTCCTGACTGGACAATATCACTGATCGATCCCTCCTGCTGTGGGGAATCTTGCGTGCCGATATTTCTCATGATAGCAGGTTTGTTTGTACATGTCTTGAGATATTTTTATACATTAGATTGTCAACTGAACTCAAATAATTATATTGTAATAGTACCACCACAAATATTATTTTATGCCATCTACCAACACAACACTTGTGTCACCACAAATATTATTTTATGTCATCTACCAACACAAAGTGTTGTGTTGGTAGATGGCATACAATAATATCTGTGGGGGGGCACTATTACAATGTAACTATGTGAGTTGAGTAGACAATATAATGTATAATAATATTTAAAGACATAGTACAGCTATCATAGTTTATAGTATAATTAGAGGGGTTTTAATAAAATTCTTCAGCTGAATAAACATTTTCTATTGCCACTCGCAGTAACCAATAGTATTAGAATATCACATTTGGCATTTGTCAATATATCCATTTCCAGTAGCATAATATCCCAACCAATGATAGCTACTGATATAGGAATACTCTGACACAGTGTCCTCTATTCTAATGCTCAGAGCTTGATGTATGATACTTTCGTAGGGCCATTACCCAACTTACAACCATACTTGGTCAACTCCAAGGAGGGGGATTGATCACCGCCTTCGATCAATGAAACTATATTAGAGACGTCAAGGAAAGATGGTCACTTTGCTTGCTGTTGTTGGAAACCCAATGAAACATTGCATATTCCCAACAGAATTGTATACTATGCAGAATCCATGTGGGTTCAATTTAACGCAAGATGCTGGTCAAATATTAGATTATCACGCCCGATAAGGTATCGCATAGAATCGAGCATATATTGGCAGTGATTGGGTGTATCGACACCTTGAACAGAACGTGGTGTCAAAGCCATTGCGAGATCTGTCGTCGTGACCCAGTGATCGAGAATAACCCCATTGTCCAGATAATGAGGGATCTCGAACTGTCACCTGATATTGCTAACTAGATTATCGACCCATGCGAATTTGATCGACCACATCTGAGCCATTTGAGACAATTATTAACAAAACAGGGTTGACCTGAGAAACGACAGATGCTAACATGAATTATTCAAACTGCCCCAATGACCGTATGACGTTTATGCGATATTCAGTCCGGAAATATGTTGCTGGTTGATATTACTGGGTTTTCCGTTTTGATAGATATGTCTTTCATACCACAACGACAAATGCAGTTTTCATGCAAATTATTCAGGGTGTTATGTTCCTACTTGGTATTATGATTGATATCAAGAACATTGGCATATATCTTCCCAAGCGTTTCATCTGGTTTTTTTTACAACATGTTATTTACATTCCCTGCGATATGGGAATTTCCTTTATGGAAACCAGATTTAAATGATGATGCCGTGTTGTTTATCTAGCGTGCGCCAGATTTCGGAAAGGCAGCATGGAATAATAACACACACATTTTAATACAAACCAATATACAACACACAACTCATCATTCTTGTGTACATTGTAAGTGGAAACCTGTTCTATGGACGCCGGAACAAGGGGCAAAACCCTGCACAATATATTATGCACAATATAATGAAATGTTGTATTATTGGCCATTAATTATCCGGGATTGAAGACGAAAGAATTTTGAAGAACAACTATCTATAAACATCATTCAAATGCTGTCAAATGACCAAGATTTCTATGTGAGTTAGCGCCAAATTTCGTGGAAAAGCTACTTGCCTGCAGACGCCAAACAAACTCCCAACACAACACGGCCTGATCTTTATACAACTTACGATTTTCAACATATATATTTACGATGAATGTTTTACATATTTCATACTTATCATGTGAATTTGAATCTTTATCATAGTTATGCAATTGCGAACATTTTCATAGTTCATATCTATTGTTGGATAAATTGGGAAATAAGACAAAGTCGGAGAGGAATAAAAAAATGTATTATGTTCTAAATAACAGACATGTGCCGCCATGATTGATAACATATGAAACATCAAAGCACTAATGTGTTGGTGATACTAAAGGTGGATTCACACTATAGCGTTTGGGCCGACGTTTACCGACGTATTGGCAAACGTTGGTAAAGGTAAGTAAAAGTTGTTGAAAGTTGATGAGAGTTGGCGAAAGTCGGTGTACGCTGGTGAACGCTTGGGAAATTAAAGTGCGTCGGAAATTTTGAACATGGAAAATTCTCGACGTTTGGAAAAGTACATTATTGAAAGTAGGCTGCGTTATGCAGCGCTATGAAACGCTCACGTAAGTTGTGCTAAGTTACACCAAGTTCGCCTAAGTTGGCCCGCGTTGAAGAACGCTGGTGATAGAACTGTCAATGGTGAACGTATCGTAAGGGCTGGCGTAGACAAACTTTTACAGACGTGCCACCAACTTAGCTTAACTTTTGCCAACTTGGAGGCCAACTTTGCACAACGTTATCGAACTTTTATAAAATTAGGCGAACGAACTGAAAACGTTCTATAACGTTTGCCGACGGTAACGGTATCAGGCGCGAATCAAAGGTTGGCCCAGCTTTCGTCACTATGTTGCACTTGGAAAAGCTGCTCGATTGATGGCTATCTGCCCAAAAAGGTCTCATTATATTTGATGGTTGTATAACGTTGAGCTCCGTTGATATCCGTTGAAGTTCTGCTCAGTTAACCTACGCTGAACAACGCTCCACCAACGCTAGCCTAAAGTAGCAAAGTTCGCATTCGTTCATGCAAAGTTCATGCTACGCTGTCATACGCTCGCTAACGTTACCAAACGTTTACCAACGCTCGCCAACGCTGAACTCCAAACGCTCACTATGTGAACCAAATTTTTTCTTCCTCTGAACGTACTTTCACCAACGTTTGGTCTCATTTTGGTAACTTTTCAAAACGCTGGCAAACGTGGGCCCAAACGCTATAGTGTGAATCCACCTTTACAAGGCTCCATTTAAAAGGACTGTGGTCTTCGCACTGGACACGTAACAAGGAGTCTTGACATACTTTTAATAGCGCTTCACTATAGATACACATTAAATTACTTAAGTGTATTCTTATTAATGAAATACAGTTGCCCTTTGAATGAGCCCAGTGAATTTATTGTGATAGTATGGTGCTGTACCACTATTATTATAGTTGCCTTCGAAACAGAAAGGTTTGTGATGAAACACCGAGTAATCACGCCATTGCATTATCGAGCTATGCCCAGTGGCCCAATATACCTGATCAATTGGTATTTCCATTCCGTAAATTATAGCCTTTTAGTATCAGAGAGACCAAGCAGCAAGAGTGGATGTGGGAATTTGCCAATACCCACTCCATGTATTTAATGAGCTCTGTCATATCTGGTCAGTCCTGTTTATTGGCGGCCTCCCACTGGTAGTGATGGTCAATACAACATGTAGATGACTATTGAACCACTTATCGGTGTTGATAGTAGGCAGTTGTGCGTGTGTTTGTGATTGATCACATGGACATCACATAGAGGTGTCATCGCTGCTGGAGAAGGAACACACAGTTGACTGGATCTTTATTGCCGTCGTAGTTGGTACTCCTGCAATACATTTACCATAACCCCTTCACAATGAGTATATGGCAACCCGGCAGATTGTAGAATCTGAATGTTTGGGGGGGGGGGGGTGTTGGGGAGAGGGGTCTGAATGTGTCATATTTGCATGTGGCTGAACATCGAATCATGATTTAGGGAGCATTAGAACTGAAGCCATATTATCCATATGAAGCATGAACGCCGTTAGATACACTTGGGCATAGACTATGCCCTTTGAGACTAAGGGCCATACCTCTTGATCTTAACCGCTCAAGATCATTCTGGAGACACTCCACGATGGCAGGTTTCAGCCAGTGTGGAAATTTTATACCTGATCAGTACCATGTCCTTAGAGTCGACCAGATATCACCAGTGTTCTTGATCACACGTAAGAATCGATTCTACGATTCTCGGCAGAGTTGGTCCGTTTCTTGGTTCGAATCCTCGATTCTCGGCATAGAAAATTGACGAATGCAGGCCAGAGTCACCATGAACAAAATTATACAATGGATGTTCCGTTTCCCACGTCAGTATCAAACAAGCAAAGAAGAACATACGGCCAAATGATCTATTTTTGGCGCTGTGTAACATTTTTATTTGTTTTTGTTGACGATAAATGATCAAAATTTTTCATCAAATATTGTTACGCCCGTTCTCGGCAGAGGCAACTAGGCTTCTCGGTCTAAAAGATCAATCTTTATAAAGCATATTTCGATAATTTACTAAAATTTATTTAATGCTTAGGCCACACCAATATATAGAGTTGGTCGATGGAATCGCCGCCCCTGAAAATTCATTCTCAAAATTTCGGTAAAAAAAATCGCCGCACCAATTTTGAGCTAATGAAATCCATCGACAACTTAGTTTTTGCCCCAAATCAAAATCACAGTTTGAATTCATCCAAATGGTTGTCAAAAATCGCATTTAAAGAGTCAGTATCGACGTTTCCAGAGGAACTGTTTGAATCATTGTGTGCCAACACTATACAGGATCACCTGTTAGCAAAAAATGTCTGCATTTTGGGCCTTTGGCACTGCTCCGGGCTCGTTTGCCTGGCGTGAAATGTTGATATACATGATTTTAACAGAAGATAATTTAAAGTTTAGTTTGAACGGATTTATTCTAATTGGATTGCAAAAATCTTCCGGAGCTTAAATAATAGTATCTTGGGATAGATAATTCTTCTAAAACGTATACAGCTATATATATCTACCTATAGTTATTTGAATACAACAGGACAGTTTGGAGTTTTACTCAGTAATACTCAGCAATACTTTGCGTTATTTTAGACAAAATTTAATTGCATCATCAATTACATGACATAAACATGACATGTAATTCAACATGACACATTGAAAACCGTTCCCAAATTTCTAAACTATTTACTGTGCAAAAAGGCAAAAAAATACATAATGAATTGTTCATTTACTAAAATTTACCCATACAACCTCTATATAGAAGGGTTAACAGAGAAAAGAACAGGTTATAATTGGTTTAAATGATCCTAATTTCCCGCCAAACTGGCCAATTTATATTTTTTAAGGTCATTACGGTCGAACACACTATCAAAATAAGCGGCAAATACATAAGTTATCATTTAAAATAAAACCCCTCGCACAAATTTTGGCAATCTAAATTCCAAAGACAGATATTGTTTGTAAAAAAAAAATATATCGCTCGCACCATTTTTCAAGTGAAATATTCCAAAGACAAAAAATTTAGTATTAAATGTAAAAAAAATGTCGCTCCCACGTACGATTTTTCTCGGACAAAAATCCATAGACCAACTTTATAAATTGGTGTGGCCTTAGCTCCGCAAAATGATATTGTTATTAGAGAAACCAGTCCCGTATCTCATGAATTTGAAATATGTAGCTCGCAATGGCATTTGGAACACATGTATGTATTCTGATTTATGTGCATAAACGTTATGTGCGTTGTATTAGAAATGGAAAACTGGGATTCATTTAATTGTATTGCTTAGGTATAATTGAATCGTGGTCATTGGTATCGTTTGCCCAATTCAGATGTAGGCTACATCTAATGCGTAATCCATGACCTACATGTATATCCACACAACAATCTGGTTTCTACAGTATTAAAAGAAAAAATGTTGTAGTGATATTTAGTAACATGTTGGAAATCCTCGCAAATCCATAACGAGGATTTGGCAATATTGGCGAGGAAATTGAGAACCCACGCGAACGTTTCGAAAAATACTCCTATTGGATACTCTCTCTCAACTACAGTTCGCAGTTTGTCGTGAAGTCATGCAATTGCAATTCGACCACTGCTGCATGTTTCTCCCACATATTTTCGCAAACTAGTCGCGGGTTGGCATTGCCTCATTCATCCGGATTCTACATACATGTACATGTAGGGGCCTATATCGTGTTTCTTTTTTTGCCCAATAACGTAGATGTATTTCGAACAATTGCCACTATTATTCATCGATATAAATGTGCAGTGCTGTTAACCTATTAATCGGAATTATTGATTTCACATTTTGGGGGCATTCCAACTCTATGTTGGATGTTAATGCTGGCATATATGACGTCTGAACTCGAAAAAAATATATAGAACAAAAAATTCTTTATACTGAACATTGATATTTGGATTCATGTTTACACATTTTCCATGCAAGTCGTATTGGAAACGTTTAGATTAGTAATTCCGAATATGTTTCCAGAAATTTTTGTTGTTCTTCAACATAGGTCACGATGTAATCTGGTTGATTTAGTACTTTTCTTCAGAGTTTATGTTACAATTACATCAAAATCACACATTTCTTGTCGCACACCTTCCGTATTGTGTGGCATCTCCGTCGAGAATGGTTCAACCTGCACCGAGAATCGTTCATCCTGTGCCGAGAATCGTGCGATATGTCGAGAATCGTAGAATCGATTCTTGCGTGTGTTGATATCAAACATGGGAAACCTACTTAGCCCTAGATCCCACCAATCGTCCTTGTAGCGGTCCGCCAAACACGCACCAGACGTGGCAGAAAGACGGCTGTGACACTTGATCACGTCCGAACTGCAGTTGTGTGGCAAAGCTGTGGTAACTGAACTTGCGTAGCTGGACTCGAGCACTGACTCACGGTTTCAGTATAAACTGCATCTGTATTATCCAAATATGTGGGGCTCTAATTACCTTTTTCACTTTTTGTAGCCTTCTAGCGAGGCAGTGTGATATTGAATGGACGTCATCATGATCTCGTTGATAAATACACCAAATCTGTCACCAGTATGCAACACGACCTGTTTGCATGTTATTTATTTTAATACATGGAGGGTGCAACATGTGGGGATTAAGTTCCATACAATTTTCCTGATTTTGACTTTGAGATTGGGTAATGGCATTGGTTTTGTTCGCTTGGAATATTCTGTCCTTGGGTATTGGTGCCATGTTTATTGCCTCAATATTACGCCAGCGACCCGTGCTGAACGTCATTACGGAGCCTTATTTTTTTCCAATTAAAACGTATTTGTTTCTAGCCCTGATTCAATGAATGTATTCGAAATATTAAAAATAAAAATACCAGTATTGTGATATACGTCACCTTGAGTAACAGAAATTCATCTCAGAAGTGACTTAAGTTGGCTTGAAAAGCATTTCATAATATATTCATATATATGAACATGCTGAACAAACTCGATCATCATACACCTATTTTATCTAATATCGAATTTAGAAATTAAATTGATGTGTTGTGTGACGTTTGGTAATGACTTGTTTTCGGTGTGGCCCAAAAAACCTGGTTTCTCTGATCGTATAGACTTTATGTAACTCCCGCTCGTTGTGATTCGAGAGCCGTCACTAAATTGGTGTCCCCCAACGCTGGTGTATCATCACTCCGTAGCTCACCGGCTTCACTTAGGCAAGAAGCAACTCAGATGTAAATAAATTGAAGATTTATATACATCAAATCAACTTACAATTGTATGGCTGGTCACCCACGTGACGTACAAATATGAAGTTCAGACATGGAGCACTGTATGATCACATTTCAAAAATAAATAGTGCACGAGGGCACAACTAAAAAGAGTTCTTAGCCGGCGGCGTCTCTCTGTCCCTTCCCGTTGAAGTTTCCCGTCCCGTTTAGTCGAATGGTTTCTCCAGGTAGTCGGTCTAATCCCGGTTGACTCTAAGGCCCTGAAGAAGGAGTCGTCCGCACGGAGTTCGTCGAGTCCCTTGGCTGTGGCGGTGACGATCTCCCCACGGTCGATGTCGCTGTTGCAGTGCTCTCAGAGCGGCCGTCCGCTCTCCCTTATATAGCCAGGGTGGCTGCGCGCGCATCTTCGTCCGCGAACGTATCTTCCGCACTCTTCTCCACGTGGTGAAGACTGCGTCCGCGAACGGTTCTTCCGCGAAGGCTCCTCTTCCGCGAACGGTGCTTCCGCGACTGATGCTTCCGCTGACGATGCTTCCGCAATCGTGCTTCCGCGAACGGTTCTTCCGCGAACGATGCTTCCGCTGATGATGCTTCCGCAATCGTGCTTCCGCGAACGGTTCTTCCGCGAACGGTGTCTTCGCAAGTGGACTTTGTAGATCACGTGACCGTTCCTAACGAACGTTTCAGCGCGGCAGTTGCATGGTTTTGTTACAACTCCACCCTTTCTGGAGATCAACGTCCCCGTTGATCCTTTCTCTCTCTTCTTTTCTCTTCTTCCTCCTTCTTCGTCTTTTCCTGCCTGTCTGATGTTTACAGGGCTCTCTCCCTCCACTTCACTGGCGATCCACCTCGCTTTTGGACGTCTCCGCCAGCCTGTCTCGAGTGTCTGTATATGCTCGGAGCTGTTCCCGGAGCAGCTTGGTCTCTCGGACGTGGGCTCGCAGCTCCTTCCGGTGGCTCTTCTCTCGTTGAGAGGCCTCCCCTCGCAGCTGCAGCACCTCGGCCTCGAGCTGTCTCTGCTCCTCCTTGGCTTGGAGCCGAGCCTCCGCTTGGGTGAGGTGGCGTCGTCCCATGGCTATCGTGGATGCCAGGTCCTCCAGGGCCTTCTCTCCGGCAGTGACCGCTCTGCCCAGGCCCTCCACATACGGTCGCAGTTGGTCCTCCTCCTCCGGAACGGGCTTGAGGTACCAACTCAGGTCTAGGGGCTTGTAGGTAGGGGCCGAGTCTCTGGGAACGGGGGGTCCGTCGTCCTCGGGGGTGGGGGCCTCCGGGGATTCCGCCTCTCTCCGCTCCTGCTGAGACTCCGGTTCCTCTTCGCTATTCGGGGGGTCGTCCTCGGGGTCTGGGGCGTCCTCTGACCTGGGGGCGTCCTCCCGGGGGCTTGACGGCGTGGAGCTGGTCGTCCCGCTGGCCGCAAAGCTGACAGTCTTCAGCTCAGGGGCAGACACAGTAGTCGGACCATCTCGGGGGTCGGACACGGGCGTGTCGGTCGTCGTCCTCCTCCGTCCTGGCTTGAGGGTGTTGCCGCTGGCATGCGACGTCTCATGCCGGTCTCTGTCAGCTCGGCGGGCGAATCGCTGGCTGCACATCTTGCAGAGGTGCCGCCCCTCCTTCTGCGTGTGTTTGGTCGCCACGTGTCGGCTAAAGTTGGATGCCGTCACGTGGATCCGGCAGGGGCTGCACCAGCGTCGCCCTCTCTCGGTGGACAACTTCCGGGCAGGGGACCGTCGACCTCCTCGGGGCTCCTCACGACGCTCCCGGCTCCTCGAGCGCTCCCGCTTTCGGTCAGGCTTGTCTATCTTGGTAGGTGGGTCGCTCATCTTGTCGACTTCAAGGGGCAGAAAGTCAGCCAAGTCGAAATCTGGAACGTCCCCGAAATCTTCGTCTGCAAATGCGGGTATCTCAATGATCTGCAGAGTTGGTGTGTTCATGGTTGAAGTGATGACGGAATCGTAGGCCGGCCTGCTTATATAGAAAAGGCGCGGACCAGGGATCTGGGGGAAAAAGCATTGTCGTGGAACGAAATAACGTTTTTCGCTTGCTTCCGCGAACGGTTCTTCCGCGAACGCTGCTTCCGCGAACGTGCTTCCGCGAACGGTACTTCCGCGAACGCTGCTTCCGCGAACGCTGCTTCCGCGAACGGTTCTTCCGCGAACGCTCCCGTCATCGTTTACATCGTTTGGACTGCATTCCCGCTGTTTTCCACTCGTCCCTCGTCATCACTGGGGGTCCGGACTGGGGTCACATCGTCCGGATTGGGTATCCAGGCGTCGGTTTCAGGGGTGAACCAGCACCTTTTTATATTGTCAATGTGGACATCTTTAATCTTGCCACCGGGTCGATCTTGTATGGACACCATCCATCCGAGATGAGACTTCACAACGAGATAAGGTCCCGTCCACCCTAGTCCTAGTTTTGGTCTAGCCTTTGGAGGGTACCAATACATCACCCAGGTGCCCACCGGAAAATGTCGAGCGGCTGATTTTATGTCATGATGGCGCTTTTGTCGCACCGTAGCCGTCTTCAGGCACTCTCGGGCAGTCTCGTGAGCTTGTATGGTGGCTTCCTTCACCCATTCGACGTATTCGGACGCACACTCGGGGACTGGTCCTCCCAAATCGTCCGGTTTCGTCCGGTACCTCAGGTCCAATGGGGTGGTTGCCTCCCGTCCCATCATCATTCGAAATGGTGTACACCCGGTGCTTTCGTGTACTGATGTTCTATAAGTCGCCATCACGTAGGGCAGATGGTCGTCCCAGTCGTCATGGTTCTCGTCCACGACCACGGCCAGAAGGTTCAGCAGGGTCCGGTTGAATCGCTCGACCATCCCGTCTGATTTGGCGTGATAAGGGGTCGTCCGAGTCTTCTCCCCTCCTAGGATCTTGATCATCTCAAGGAAAAGCTTACTCTCGAACTCTCGTCCCTGGTCGGTGTGTATCTTGGCTGGCATTCCCAGGCGGCACACGAACTCAGTCACAAAGACGTCCGCCACCGTCTGAGCCTCATGGTTGGGTAGAGCGTAGGCCTCAGTCCACTTGGTGAAATAATCACCCACGACCAGTATATACCGGTTCCCAGAATTGGTGATCGTTCCAGGCTCCAAAATGTCCATGGCCACCCTTTCTAGCCGATCGCCTACCGGTAGATTTCCCATGGGGTGGTACTTGGGCCCCGGTCGCGGCTTTCTCCCACTACACTTCAGGCACTCCCGGCACCAACGCTCCACGTCCTTCGTCATACCCGGCCAGTACATTCTCGCTTTTAGTCGGTGGACTGTTTTGGTGATTCCCTGGTGGCTCATCAGCTTGCCGGTGTGGACCTCCTTCATGACGGCGCGTCTCAGGACCTGTGGAACGACCAGTTGATGGATTGGTGCGTTCTGGCAAGCCGCTTGGTACCGCCGGTACAGAAGCCCATCACGTAGCTCCAGCTGGTCCCACTGTTGCCACAGAGTCTTCATTTGCTGACTTTTTGTTCTGACTTCGGGCCATGCAGGTCTCTCAGTGAAAATATTCTTCCACCCGAGGATGCCTCCAACTTCAGGGTCGGCTCGTTGAAGGGTCACTAGGTCCTCCTGGGAATAACCATTCAGGACCTGGGCCTCCGGGGCTCCCTCCATCGGATTCCGGCGTCCTCCCGTAGCCATAGCCCGCGTGACAGCTAGCATTTGTTTGTCTGGATCTCGGAGCACAGGGTTGGGGCATGGGTCCAGGAAGGGCTCCTCTCGGCAGCGCATCCACACGTCGGCCGTCGCGCCGATCGCTGCTCCGGCCACAACCTCCGGTCCCAAACCATGCAGTGCGAGGAGCATCATCAGGAGAAACCAAACCCAGGCAGAGGGGCGGAGCTGATGCAGGGTTCTGCAGACGCTCCTGGCTCCTTCCTCCGTCTGTGGGGGGCTCCGGTCAGGCAGGCATTCCTCGGTCGGCTGGGTAGTCGTCCTCGGGTCCTCCTGGCAGCGCACCTCCCAGATCTGGAATATCCCGACTCCATCTCCGCAATAGTAGTCCTCCGTCCAGGGCTCCACAGGGACCTCCCGCAAGATGTTAACTTGAGGTCCTCCGGGGCTCCATCCTTCTCCGCTGATCGGTGGAAGCAGATCCTCGTCAGAGAGGTCCTCCAGGGGTAGGGGACACTCCTCCTGAGTCGGACAGGCCTCCTCTTCTCCTTCGGGTCTTGTGGTGTGGCGAGGGGCGGGACAATCCGGTCTCCGGCACTGTCGGCATCTGGACATCCCGTCTGCATTCCCGTGTTGTACTCCCGGTCGGACCTCACACCTGAAGGCGTAGCTGGCGATGCGAGCTGCCCATCTAGCGATCATTCCTTCCGCATCCCGAAAGTTCAGTAGCCACTTGAGAGAGGCGTGGTCGGTTCGTAGTAAGAACGCTCTCCCCCACAAGAAATGTCTGAAATGGTGTATCATACTGACGACGGCCAGGAGCTCCCGCTTGGTGGTGCAGTAATTCCGCTGGGTGTCCCTCAGGGTTCTGGAAGCATAGGCGATCACCCGCTCTCGTCCGTCCTGCACTTGGGATAAGACGCCTCCCACTCCGTAGCCGCTAGCATCAGTATCTAAAATAAATTCTTGGTCCATGTCAGGGTACACCAGCAGGGGGTGCTCGGTCAGGGGTTGACGCAGCGCCTCGAACGCCTGCTGATGAGCCTCGCTCCAATGGTAGTTGACTTCCTTCTTTAACAGGTGGTTGAGGGGTCCCGCTCGGGTGGCAAAGTCAGGGATGAATCTGCGGTAGTACCCCACGAACCCAAGGAAGCTCCTTAGTTCTGTCAAGGTGGTCGGAGGAACCATTTTTGTTACAGCTTCGACCTTGGCAGGGTCGCACTGGATGCCTCGGTCGGACACGACATGGCCCAGGAAGTTGACCTGTTGTCGAAACAGCTCACACTTGGCGGGTTTCAGCTTCAGCCCGGCAGCCTGCAGTCTCCGGAACACGTCCTCGAGGTTGTCCACGGCTTCTTGGAAAGTCTTTCCAAGACAGACGACATCGTCCAAATAAATTAGACAACGCTTCCATTGGAGTCCCCTCAGTGCCAGCTCCATTAGACGTTCAAAAGTAGCCGGGGCCGTCGCCAATCCAAACGGCATCACTTTAAATTGATAGAGTCCACTACGGGTAGTGAACGCCGTCTTCTCCTTGTCCCTGTCGTCCATCTCGACCTGCCAGTAACCACTAGCCAAGTCTAGCGTCGAAAAATATCGTCCTCCTGACAAGGTATCAAAACTCTCGTCGACTCGAGGCAGGGGGTACGCATCCTTCCGGGTGACATCATTTAGACGGCGGTAGTCGACGCAAAATCTCAGTGCACCATCCTTCTTTTTCACTAGCACGATGGGAGACGACCATGGACTGTCACTTGGCTCCACAACGTCAGCTTTCAACATCTTGTCGACCTCGTCCTCGATCAGCTCTTGTTGGTAGTACGGGGCTCTCCTCAGAGGCTGCTTGATCGGGGGGTGATCTCCCGTGTCGATGACGTGTTTCGCCAGGGACGTCCGGCCCAACCTCCCATCTGGTCCCATAAAGACCTGCTGGTGGCGTCGAAGGAGATCGCTGACGACCTCCACCTCCTTTTCCGTCAAGTTCGGATGCATTCCCTCCAGGAGCGGTTCTAAATGCTCCGGGCACTCTGGTGTCTTCGTCGACGATTCTGCGTGCATGGCGTGCACTCTGGTTTCGGGCTGCTCAGGCGTCCGGTTCCGCCACTTGGTGGAGTTTGGTGTAAGGGGCTCATGCTCCCTCCCGCTCTCCTCCCGGTACCACTGTTCCCTTTTAGGTTCATTCTGGGTTGTTTTCCCTCCATCGGGACGAAATCCCAGGTCGATCACGGCCTCTATTCCGTGAAGCTCGGCTAGGATGGTCCCCATCAGCACAGTGCAAGCTCCAGCGCCGGCGTTCAGAAGTACCACCGGTACCAGGCGTCCTCGGGGTCGTACCAGGGCTCGTCCCACTACGAGGGGGTCGTCCTCCAACGGCTCTCTTGCGGACTGCACGAGGCCGGCCTTCGGAACTCCTCCCTCACTTCCTGTCAGCTTGAGGTCCACCATCATCTCTGAAAAGGGTGGCAAGACGACCGTCTCCTCCGTCACCAGTGTGTAGACGGCGTCCTCGTGGCCCGCGCTCATCACTACGGTAGTGTCGCCCACCTGCCACTCGCCCTTACGCAGATCCAGCTGTCCCCCAATCTGTTGAAGTACATCAAGCCCCAACACTCCCGGGATCCCTAGTTTGGCTACCAGTACATCTGCCGACACGAGTCGTGTGCCCAGTAGAAGTTGAACTGTCATCTCTCCTTGAACCTGTAAGTAGTCTCCGGTTGCTGCCCGTAACCTTATTCTCGTCTGCCTTATCATTGCTTTATGTTCGTCATCCATTTGGTCGAAGAGACACTCGTCCAGAACGGTGGAAGAGGCACCCGTGTCCACCAACATACGAGTCGCCTTCCCCATAACGTGGCACGCCGCATACCACGCCAATGTGCCTCGGGCATCGGCTGACAGCGACACCACCTGGCCATTTCTGTCAATCTTAAGAGAGCTGCCACTCTCCTCAGGGACGCCGCCCTGGATAAGTACTGAGTCGTCCACCCACAGTGATGCACCACCCTGGTCCTCTCTGTCAGTCTTAAGGGAATCACTCCCCTCGGAACCGCCGCTCCGGATAAGTAATGAGTCGTCCACCAGCAATAGCTGCTGCGCTGGCCCCTTGGTCATTCCGCTCCACCGGCCCTCCGTCTCCTCTTTCACGGCCGCTTGTGGTTCAGTTGCATAGGGGGGTCCCTGCTGTTTCGCAGCCTCCAGCCTCAAGGTTGTAACCTGTTGGTTCTCCTTGCTGCTAGCAGAAACCTCGTTGATGTCTCCGTGGGTCCCCAGACGCTCCACGGCTCCATCGGTCTGCATTTCGTCGACGTCTCCGCGGGTCATTAGACGCTCCACGGCTCCATCGGTCTGCATTTCCTTGACGTCTCCGCGGGGCATTAGACGCTCCACGGCTCCATCGGTTTGCTGTACATTGGCACTCCCGTCTGTGTTGACAGGCTTGCCCTCCAAATAGTCGAGAATTCGATCCTCGAGCTCCTCCTGCGCCCATCCAGTTACTTCGGATGCACACCGGAAAAACCTATTAAAAATCTGTGAAACTAAAAATTCCCCCCTGGCAATGTGTTCTTCACGTCTTCGTCGAGCTTCTCGCCTGTGAAGCCGTGCACACACCTGCCAATGGCCCATACGGTTGGGGGCTGGTATGAGCCCTACTGGTTTTCCGACACCTCGTCTGTCAAACTGTTCCGCTCACCAATCTCCTCGATTAGTCGACTCAAGCGCTCCTCCTTGGTCCGAGGTGGCGGCCGATCTGGACACTGGTACTTCCGATGACCCGGCTTCCCACAGTACCAACAGTCATCTGGTCCCGGCCTAGCGCTTGGTCCCTTGTTCTCAGCAGTGGCGGCCCTCGGCTTGATGGATAGCACCTGCTCACACAGCTCGATTAGTCGATCCAGCTTCCTGTCTTGGCTCTCAAAGAGCCCCTTGAAGTAGGGAAGTCTGGGTAGACCCGCTACGTTCGGCTGGTTGCTCTGCTGCCCACTGGTGGTAATCTCGCCTCCCTGCTGGTTCTTCAACAGCTGTAGGACCCGTCCTAGAGCTGGCTCGGAGTCCTCCGACTCTATGGACATTACCGGCTTCCCAGGCTTGGGTTTGACACATTCGTACTGGGTCACGAACGCTATGGCCTCCTCCATGGTCTTCATCTTCCTCATGAGCGCCATCACCTTCATGTCCCCATCTGGATGGCCCTTCCAGAAGTGGTCTAAGGCGATAGCCTCCTGAGCTGCGGAGTTCAGATCCGGATAACCACGGCCGGCCAGTCGCTGCAACTCATAGCCGTACTGCTGGGGTGTCTCTGCCTTCCTGCGGGTTCTTTGTCCCAAGGTCGCCTTGTAGGACTCCTCCTGACAGTCAGGGTCGAATCGTAGGGTCAGCTTGTCGGTCAGAACGTCGATGTCCCTCCGGTCTGCAGGACTCAGGCTGGTCAGCATTCGTCGCGCCTCTCCTGTCAAGCTCCCGGCTAAGTAGACGCCCTGTTCCCGCTTGCTCCATCCGTTGACCTCTGCGATGACGTCAAAGTGGGCCCGGTACACCGGCCACTCTATGGAAGTCCCATCGAACTTGTCAGGGGTCAGCATCTTCCGGTTCCTTCTGCCGTTCTGATTCCAGGCTGTGCTGTCCTCGGACGACGAGTCCTCCTGCCTCCGTCTCGGCCTAGGGCTTCGTCGGTGCAGCGGCGGTCCCCGCCTCGGTGGTCTCCTCCCCCGTCCTGGGTAACCATGGCTGCTGTCGGTCCCTCCATCAGATGAAGGCCCCTCATCGCCCGATGATGAGAAAGGGTGCTGTCTCCGGCCTCCCTGGGTGACTGAAATAGAAGCTGGATTTCTCCAGGAGGCTGGCTGTCTCGGTTGTCGACTGGGTGAAGACCTCCCTCTTCCGCGAACGCTGTCTTCCGCGAACCCTCCGCGAACACTGTCTTCCGCGAACCTTCCGCGAACGGACTCTTCCGCCAACAGCTCCCGAAGAAGTTCTTCCGCGAACAGGCCTCTTCCGCGAACGCCGTCTTCCGCGAGTCTTCCGCGAACGGGCTCGTCCGCCAAGATGTCTCGGAGACGTCCCTCCACAAAAGATGCACGTCCGCGAACGCCATCTTCCGCGAGTCTTCCGCGAACCGGCTCATCCGCGAATGGTCTTCCCCGTCTATTCTGAAAAACTGGAAAGGAAGATTGGTCGCCTGGATCACTCCTTTCGTCGAGCCGCCGTCTGGGTGAAGACTCCTCTCTTCCGCGAACACTCTCTTCCGCGAGTCGTCCTCGTCCGCGAACGTGGTCGTCCGCGAAGGGCCCTCCCCGGTCACAAGCGTCCTCGTCACCAAAGACTCCCCCTCGCCCACGAGCCCGTTCATCCACGAAGGATCCCCGGCTGCAAGCGTCCCTGTCGCCGAAGAATGCCTCTCGTCCGCGAATGTTCTCTTCCGCGAAAAGTCCTCTCCCTCTCGAGCTGCTCTCTTGGGTCGGAGCCCAAGTAACCCGTCCTCCAGTCACTCCCGTTTGTCGACTCGTCACACCCGACCGCTGCCCTGTTGCACCAGACTGCTGCTCTGTTGCACCAGACTGCTGCTGGGACTGGTCCCAAAGCCGTCTCAATGCTGCATTCTCTGGAGGTGCCACACTTGGACTCTGCTCCGGTAGCTGTAGCCGATCCCTCCTTGCCCAGATTTCGCCGTCCTCCCCGTCCAGATTGACGTACTCCGGTCCCAGCACTCGTCGGAACTCGGGGCCCCTCCTAACGCTCTCAAGGTAGGTTGACCTCTCCCTGTCTCGATCGTGCTGCCACCCAGAGTCGTGTCTGAAAAGAAAACGGTTGTCGGGTGTCTGGCTCCGGGGTCTCTGTTGACTAGTCGACTGGCCCATGGAAGGTCTCGACCTCCCTGATTGCTCCTCACTCGTCGAAACGTCCCGTCTACCCCTGGCTGTGAAGCTGCTCTTCCGCGAACGGTCGTCTTCCGCGAACGTTGTCTTCCGCGAACGGTCGTCGGCCTCTTCCGCCAAGGTCGTCTTCCGCGAACGGTTGTCGTCCGCGAACGTCTTCCGCGAACGGTCGTCTTCCGCGAACGTCTTCCGCGAACGGTCGTCTCCCTCTTCCGCAAAGGTCGGCTTCCGCGAACCGCTGTCTTCCTCGTCCGCAAGTGAGGCCGTCCGCGAAGAGTCTTCCTCTTCACCTCCTGTCTTCCCTGGGGCAGTTTCGTCGTTTTCGCCGGACATGAGTGATGCTGAGGTTCGTTCCCTGGCAGTAGACCCTCGGGGATCCTGGTCACGGCACCAAGTTGTGACGTTTGGTAATGACTTGTTTTCGGTGTGGCCCAAAAAACCTGGTTTCTCTGATCGTATAGACTTTATGTAACTCCCGCTCGTTGTGATTCGAGAGCCGTCACTAAATTGGTGTCCCCCAACGCTGGTGTATCATCACTCCGTAGCTCACCGGCTTCACTTAGGCAAGAAGCAACTCAGATGTAAATAAATTGAAGATTTATATACATCAAATCAACTTACAATTGTATGGCTGGTCACCCACGTGACGTACAAATATGAAGTTCAGACATGGAGCACTGTATGATCACATTTCAAAAATAAATAGTGCACGAGGGCACAACTAAAAAGAGTTCTTAGCCGGCGGCGTCTCTCTGTCCCTTCCCGTTGAAGTTTCCCGTCCCGTTTAGTCGAATGGTTTCTCCAGGTAGTCGGTCTAATCCCGGTTGACTCTAAGGCCCTGAAGAAGGAGTCGTCCGCACGGAGTTCGTCGAGTCCCTTGGCTGTGGCGGTGACGATCTCCCCACGGTCGATGTCGCTGTTGCAGTGCTCTCAGAGCGGCCGTCCGCTCTCCCTTATATAGCCAGGGTGGCTGCGCGCGCATCTTCGTCCGCGAACGTATCTTCCGCACTCTTCTCCACGTGGTGAAGACTGCGTCCGCGAACGGTTCTTCCGCGAAGGCTCCTCTTCCGCGAACGGTGCTTCCGCGACTGATGCTTCCGCTGACGATGCTTCCGCAATCGTGCTTCCGCGAACGGTTCTTCCGCGAACGATGCTTCCGCTGATGATGCTTCCGCAATCGTGCTTCCGCGAACGGTTCTTCCGCGAACGGTGTCTTCGCAAGTGGACTTTGTAGATCACGTGACCGTTCCTAACGAACGTTTCAGCGCGGCAGTTGCATGGTTTTGTTACAGTTGTATTTTCAGACATACGATATCAGTGACAAATCATTAGTTTGTACTGGTACCTATCATAACCTGGTTACGTATTTGACTCTCTTCAATAAATTGGCTCAAGATGTCAATCAAAAGTCTGCACGGAGATATTCAGAGTACATAACACTCGTCTATTTTCTTATATTTAAAATGCATCATGTGAAAAAGCTTTGAAAAAGGACATAATTGTATAATATGTGACCAAATTGACAAATTGTATACTATGTGACCATACAAACAGTCATTATTATTAGGTTACTGAAGATCTATATTCCATTGGTAACTTACTTGAGATAATTGTCATTAAATGAAGCTGTACAGCTGGCACGTACATGTAGCAGGTAACAATTATAACTCCTCCTGTGTGTGAAAGAGCTACAACTGTTAAATCACTTCTGCAGTGGGGAAACCTGTTTGCTGATGTCATATACATGTATGGTATATGTATGTATGTACATGTCCAGGTGGATGGTCTCATTATCGTATGTGATTTGGAAAAATGATTTATAATTGCTATTGGTTATGTTTGCAATTCGAAAATAGGAAAAAAATCAATGCATAATACAACTACCACGATTAATACGATAATTAGAAGACATTTCATATAAAAAAATTTGACCAGCAGTAACATTCGTCACTCATGATAACCAATAGTATCGTTTCTGGCGTTGACATTTTAACTATATTTAGCAGCATAATATGAAGTAGTAGTTTATTTCAGATTCACAACCATCATACAATTCAAATGCTACAGTCACTCAAACATTCAGCCGTTAGTAATCAGTTCACAATCACATGCAAATATTACCCAAACTTGCTATTACAATAATTCAAACACATCGTGTGGCGCAATTTTAAATACACGACAATAGATTATCATCTCGCTCAGCCAATGAAATAGGTATATTTTGAGCCAGTATATTCTATTTGAATCCTCATAGCTTGACGTATAGCATTTTTGCCAGAGTCTTACCCAACTGACAAGTGTATGTGGTCAACTTAACTCCAGAGAGGATTGATCACAGTTTTCAATCAATAAAACTATTCTAGAGACGTCAAGAAAAAAATGGTCAATTTGTTAGTTGTTGTTCGAAACCTATGAAACATTGAATATTCCCAACATATTTATAGGTTTGACATGAGCGTCATATTGCAATCCATGTGGTTTCACTTTTGACATTCATTTTAACGCCCAGATGCAGGTCAAATATTGGATTCCCGGGTGTGTTAACTTCCTGCATAGAAGCTAGCATATATTGGCAGTGTTTGCATGTATTGACACCTTGAACAGAACATGGAGTCCGAAACCATTGCAAGATTTGTCGTCGCAATATGGTGTGACCCAGTGAACAAGAACAAACCCCTGGTCCAGATAATGAGAGATCTCGAACTGTCACCTGATACTGCTAATTAGGTTATCAACCCATGCAAATTTGATCGACCACATCTGAGCCACTTGAGACAATTGTTAACAAAACAGGGTTGAGCCCAGATACGTCAGATGCCAAAGGGCTAATATCTCGCTCCTTATCGACTTTATAACTTCATAGCTTGGGAATCAATAGTGGACATATAGGAAATGGTATACCCTAAATATCCTGATGACCTTGAATTTGGCCCTTGACCTCATTTTCAAGATCAGACCACAAAATGGCCAGTATGTCGCTTAATATTGACCTTACAGCTCAGCATCCAATTTTGGACATATGGAAAATGATATATGTCGAATATTCTCAAATCCCTAAATTTGACCTGTGACCATATTCTTAAGGTCAATGACAAAATGACTAATATCTTAAAAATAAAACAAATATTGTCCGGTAAACCTTTCTTAGCCCTTGGGCTAATTTTATTATTGAAATCCAGTTGCTCTTTGAATGAGCCCAGTGAATTTATTGTGATAGTGTAGTGCTGTACCATTATTATTATCATTGTCGTTTCCCCACCAGAAGTAAGGGTTTTTGATGAAACAGTGAGTAATCACGCCATTGCATTATCGATCTATGCCCAATGGCCTAATATACGTGATCAATTGGTATTTCCATTCGATAAATTATCGGGTATAAATACCAGAGAGACCAAAGAATGTGGGAATTTGAAAATACCCACCCCATTTTTTAAAATGAGTTCTGACATATCTGGGGAGTCATATTTATTGGCGGCCTCCTATGAATGTGACCTGGTCGATACACCAAGCAGATGACTATTGAACCACTCATCCATGTTGTTAGTAGGTTGTTGTACTTGTGTTTGTGTGCCATATGGACATCACAGAGGTCTCATCGCTGTTTGAATTAGGACACGGTTTTGCCTGACTATTTATTGCCGTTGTAGTTGGTACTCTTTTGTTACAGTTGCCATAATCCCAGGCTGTGAATGATGTTCATAATGATTATATGGTAACACGCGTGAATTCTGCATATTTCTAGAGTGTTTAGAACGTCTTATATTTGCATGTGGCGAAACATCAAATCATAATTTAGGTTTAATTATGCAAAGTAAAGGCATCTGAAAAGACGACCAATTTAATACGTTATTTCTATATCCTCAACACTGATTACCTGTGAAAGAAGGGAGAAAACAATATGCATGTTTCAGCAGCTCACGAGGTGAGATCATTTCAACCACTAACATTATGACAATATTTACAGCCAGTAACATGTTGACCGATCATTTTGACCGACCACGACTGTGCAATCTTGAATATTTAACGACAACACATATTATCTGTGGAAGTAGTAAAGCCGATCTCCATGTATTAGCTGCTCAGGAAGTGACAAACCTCGCGAATCAGAGTTGCCACCGGTCCCTTCTGCCAGAAATGTTGTTGTGGGATGAGATAAATTAGTTCCCTAACTGGCCTTATCAAGTATCCTCAAGAGGACGTGGGATAATTACAATAAATCAGCAGCAATTTATTGCAGAACAACATCGTTTCTATGTGTAAAACCACCTCCCTGGGGACGGAAGATGTTGAGAGTGCGGGTAATGTATTACGAATAAATGAAGATGCAATGATATTGCGTAATGGTTGTTGAAGGCGCAACGGGTATTGAGACGAGCAAGCGATGAGTTCCTTCAGTATACGGAGATAGCAAGTTTCAGTATGCTGAAGGAACTAAAGCCATATTATGAATATGAAGCCCAAGCGCCGAGGTGTCCCATATCCCATCCTAAGGTACATTTTGGGCATGAACTATGCCTTTGGGACTAAAGAGCATGAATATTGATCATAACCACTCAGCTGCATTCTGGAGGCATGCCGTGATAACGGGTAGCAGCCACTATGGGACCTCGGGGGCAAAAATGGTGAATGGATAGGATATGTGAAATTTGATACCTTATCAATACCAAGTCCTTAACGTCGATCGGATATCACGAATGTTCTTGATAACAGACGAGGAAACCCTCATAGCTCCTGCAAACGTCTTTCGAGCGTGCGGCTAAACAGGCACCAGATGGGTCCAAAACACGTCTGTACCACGTCAAACAAACTTCAATTGTGTGTCTAAGCTGTGGTAATTGAATTTGCGTAACTGGAATCGAGCACGGTCCGACTAATTCAATATTAACTGCAAATGTGGTGCCCAACTCTTTGGGCTCTTACTCCAAGTCAAAATTTTCACTGTTTGTAACCTGCAATCGAGGCAGTCACAATTTCTCCAGGTAAATTAGACATAAAATAAGAAAAATACTATGAGCTTCAATATACCAGTATGTTTTCTCGTGCTAAGAAAAGCAAAAGTGTTTTATTTTATAATATTATAATTATATTGAGAGGTAATTGTTTGCACTTGCAATGTTCAACCATAAACACAAACCTGAACATTTTGGTTTGTAGTACACATATCACATAAAAATATCAAATTTAATTGCGGAGAGCGGATATCACGTCATTGTTATCAATATACGTACCCCGAGCATCCAATTCGACAGAACATCCTCTTTGTCTGCAGAGCACGTGGAAACCGGAGGAATGTCAGGGCAAAAATGATGGGCTAGTAATTTGTATTGATAATACCTCCCGCAATGTAGGGCATGGTCCAGACAAAGCAACATTAACGTAATAATTGCCTCAATGTTGAACAAGGCACGTGCTGAAACTTTATACCATAAATACTGCAAATAATGCTAATTACAACTTGGAGTTTATCTCGTCCCACCTTTTGAGGCTAACATGTTTAGTATGAAAACTCACGGAAGTCAAGGTCAAAATCTGTGTATTACACGTTATTGATATAATTCCTGTATGAATTGACGCTGCTTCAAGGAAGACAGTGTACTATTTGTTGTAGACAGGTGCAGGTCACCTATCGTTAAATCACTGAACCCTTCCCAAATCCAGTCAGATGTGGTTCCGACTTGATCGACACAGGCAAAGAATTGCACCAAACTAGGGTCACCAATGTCATCAAAGTTTCTGGATATACTTGAAATATTCACATAGAGTATCGGACTACATCAAAACAATCATCAGACATGGATTTTATAACACTTCGACGTTTGAACATGTGTGCTTGCAGCACAGGCCTTGTAGAACAGAAAAAAAGATCAATTGTATGTATCATTTATGATTTTTGCAGCGTCATTTGCTGCCTCCAGTAGCATCATGATGGATGACTGCAGCACTTCGAGGACAATGTGAGATGAATATCACGTGAAATAGCTTGCGAAAAACTGGTGAACCATGAAGAATTTGTATTAATACACTGCGGGGCTCCTTCAAGATCATTGCCTTATGATCCAGTTGGATTACATTTTAAGCTCAATTTCCTCGTGTAATACGAGTCCCCAAGTTGCATATATGTCGAACATATTGACATATCGTTTACATGCATCAAAACGTTACGTGGGAATGTTCTTAAAAATAATTAAATCTGTGACTTCATGATAACAACCTCATGATACAACAATGAAAAATAATCTAACATTGCCACCTTCAATTGAATAGATGGAGGTGATAGGTGAATATATTGTTGAACATCATCAAAATATACGAATTTCATGAGCCAAATCTCTCCACTTGAGACAATTAAAGCTTACTAAGTTCATAAGATCAATTCAGACAGAAATGAATTCTATCTCACAGTAAAGAAATTATATTTACTGTTAGATGCATATTCATGTTAGACCTATATACGGTATATCAGGCTAGCATGCACATATACTTCCATTGTCACATATTGCCAAGGAATTGCTCTTGGAATAACATATATCCTGATATAAATCCAAATATGATTTTTCATGAGAGAGATACTCAACAGTATGTTTTGGCCGTTAATCAGAGGAACCGTCTCTTGTATCCCTTGGAATGAGTTATGCCATTTATTGTGAAAACAATATCTCAAGGATATGCGATGAAATATGCAGTAAACACACCACTGCATTATCGAGCTATGCACAAAGGCCTCATCTACGTAGTCAAGTGGTAACTCGATCCAGTAATATATACGACGTAATTGCCTCATAGACCTGCAAGAGACACTGTGTATATCCGCTCCACGTATTTGATGAGCCATGTCATACCTGGCTAGCCCTATTTATCGGAGGCATCACATTGATAGTGACCTGGGCTTTCAAAGTATCGAACCAATTATGGATGTTCCTAGTAGGCTGTTGTACGTGTGTTCGTGATTGACGACATGGACATGATATTGGCATTTCATTGCTCATGAAGTGCTGTCTGCTGAACCGCATCTTATGCTGAACCGCATCTTATGTTCTGTGTAATTGGCACTCAGTGCACTACAGTAACCTTACTGCTATGATATAAATAATATTAATTATAATTTCATGACAACGCGTGTACAATGTACCTATTCAGGGCTATACCAGCACGACTCATTTTGTGCTCGTTTTGTGCTCGACATCATTTTGTGCTTGGTTTAACATCTAGCCATAAATTGGTTCTAAATAATAAGCAAGAAAAAGTAACATTATATGACAATGTTTACAGCCAGAAAACATGTTATTGGACAAATTACCAGTTTGATGGATCACGACTATACAGTCCTGAATATCTAAAGACAACACATATCATCTGTGAAAGCAGCAAAGCCAATTTCCATGTATTAGCGGCTCAGGTGGTGACAAAGCATGGTCCTCGTCCTCTTCTGTCAGAAATGTAGCTGTGTAATCAGCTGAATTAGCTCATGAACTAGCCTACTCAAATATTCGCGATAGAAGGCACGATAATTACAATAAATCAGCAGCAATTTATGACAGAACAACACCACTCAGATGAGTGAAATCACCTGAGGACTGCTATCGAGATTGTTTTTCTGAAGGGAGTGTTTCGAATAAAATAAGATGCAGTGATAGTTGTTGTGAGTGAAATGTTTATAGAGAATGGTTAATTCTGTAAGTCGGAACCACAAACCAAACACCATCCTCGATATTTATTAAGCCAAAGATGTTGACATTCGGAAAAATGGCCATGTCACTAGAACAAGCTGAAACTGAAGTCTTATTATCTGGATGAAGCCCGACTGCCGAGTTGTTAAATCTCACATACTCAGTTACATTTTGGGATCCTTTATCAATAGGGCAAATATATTGATCGTAAGTGCTTGGCTCCGTTTTGGTGACATGCCACAATGGCTGGTACCAGCCAGTGTGGGACAACAGGGTCGAAAATGGCAGAGGGATGGGATATGTGAAATTTGATCTCTTATCAATACCAAGTCCTTAACGCCGACCAGATATCACAAATGTTCTTGCTATCAGATGCAAAAAACCCGACCCATCCCTAGCTACCCTCAAACCTTTGAGACAATTAAAGCTTACTAAGTTCATAAGATCAATTCAGACAGAAATGAATTCTATCTCACAGTAAATAAAATATATTTACTGTTAGATGCATATTCATGTTAGACCTATATACGGTCTATCAGGCTAGCAAGCACATATACTTCCGTTGTCACATGTTGCCAAGGAATTGCTCTTGGAATAACATATATCGTGATATAAATCCATACATGATTTTTCATGAGAGAGATACTCAACAGTATGTTTTTAGTCGAGTTGCGGGTTATATCCCTTCCACAGTGAACCTAGAAATTGTTGAAACAGCAAGGTTTTTTGATTGATATGCATTCATATGTGTCTCGAGATGATTTTGAGCTTTGTTGGCACTGCGCCAACTTTGGGGAAATTTTTTTATTCGTTAATTAGTATACTAACCGCCAGATATGGATAATTAGCATAATCAAATATAACTTTTTTAGTAATAGGCCTAGAATCAAGTGTATTAGCACTTTTCTACACAAGTCTGACCCGAGGAATTCATTTCTGGTGAAACTTTCGTGATCCATGGTCAAGGTCACCACATAAGATCGAGATCAATGTCAGTTTTCACACAAAATTGTCAAAACTTCTGGATTGAGGGGATATGGCTATTTTCTTGCTTTACTAGATTTCACTGATTCACTTCTGTGTTCATGTAATACTGCTACATGAATGCCTTTTGAATTAACTTTGAGATGGTTCATCAATAACTGATGTGCAATATATCTTTGACAAATATTCAAATAGCCTTCATCGTGGCGTTGGCTTGACATGTGGCATTGATGTGATCTACAGAGTAGTTATGGTCCAGATGGGCCTCTGTTGATACAATGAGATAAAATCTCATCTTCCGTTTCCCAAATATAACCTTCTATCCTGACATCTAGAGGACACAATTTCAAGTGCCTAGCATAGCAGCATAGATGAAGAGGACGCCTATGAAGGTACAAGTTCTTGTCTGGCCGAGTTAGTGACACAATCCTTAGCGGCTTCCCCTCCTCTCGACATACATATTATCACATTTTTTTATTTGTTGAGGTATCAATCGGTTGTCAATACGGCACTGCAAAAACGTGCTCCCTAACTGGTCCGATGTTGCTTCTGTTGCATTGTCCTCACCTGTAATGTCGAACAGTTATGAGAGTCGCCTTTCTCCAAAATCAAACATCTTCTTGCATGATGAAGCTGGTGTCTCAAGCCGTTGATTCTCTCTGTCAGGTGGTCGGAGTTCTCATCGACTACACTGATATGTCATTGCTTCTAGTTATTGGACGTGTGTGATGTGATCTACAGAGTTGCTATTCCGATGAAGAAGTAGGAACGGACTCGATGCCAACGTCACATATGCCAACTTGGGCAAACAGCTGCTTGTTCCCATGCGACTTGTTGTGATATTGTGTAGTATCCATTTACCAAAGCAAGGTTTCATTCCTGAAGGAGCTGAAGACTCTGCAGCTGCTAGATGATGACAGTGAACAGAAGCTGTTGTTGGACAGAAGTTTTTTTGCAGGTGTCATATGGGTAACGGATTGATACTTCAATGACACAAGTCTCTCAACCACGGACATATGACAACTTGTCTCTTCATTGGTGCTGTGCTCATCTTCATATGCTGCTATAGTCGGCAGCTGACAAAATGCGTTCGAAGAATATGGTTAGGAATATGGAAAATGGTTGGGAAATGACAGATGACATTGTATAAGAAGAGGCCCACCTGAACCACCACTGTTGATGAGGGCCATCAGTTGCGACTGCTGAGCAAATGACAAGGCCTGCTAGGATACCAGCTGCGGTTGTCACCATCAAAACTGAGCCGAACCACATATTTTTTTCTGCAGGTGACGATTGTTATAAACTGTTCACCAAAAAGATAAGGCGGTGGTGAACAGTGTGGATGAGCATCAACACAATAATGAATTTGTCCATTAGAATAATCTCGGCATGCTGGGAGATGATAAGTTGGATAGTAAGTTTTCTTGTACAATTTTACAGCCGTAGCTGATCACAGTAATGGACATGAAGTTATGAGTCCACAGAAGCAGTCAATTCGTACTGTTTGTATTACTACCGTGAACGCTAAAATCGTGGTAATTTGTTTCAATGCTACGTCCAATGTAAAATGGATATTTTCTGTCGAATGGTTCACCCTGTGTTCACCTCATTATTTGAAAAATGTAGTGAATGCTTGATGGGTCATGAATTGACTTTATATATTAAAAGCAAGCAATACCCCCAAGCGAATCGATAAATTCAATGATGGAACTAAAATTAATATTGGGAAAGAATGCCAACTTTTTCAAATTCTGCGATAGATAAATTCGGTAGGAAACTTCCGTTTGACTTTGCTCAGAGTAAACATTGCTCAATGGTTTATCACACATAAGTATTCAAAACACCATCACAGGTAACAATTATCATTCCAACAAAGCGAACTATACACAGACATGAAAAAGCAAAAAATCAACTGGTGGGATGAATGTCCATATCCCCCAAAACCGGGAATTTTGACAATTTTGTGTGAAAACTGACATTGACCTCGATTTTATACGGTGACATTGACCTTGGATCACAAAAATCACCAGAAATGAATTCCTTGGGTCAGACTTGTGTAGAAAAGTGCTATCACACTTGATTCTAAGCCTATTACTAAAAAAGTCATATTTTGGTTATACTAATAGACGTGGAATCAATACCCAGTATCAAGTATTCCGAGCAAACAAAACAGGGTCCGTTATCCAATCTCATAGTCCGGGGACAGAAAGTCATATCAGGCATACGAAGTGAGAGAAAACAAAAATGACAGGGAAACTCATGAACCCCCGTAAATGGCCATCAGGAGGTGAAATCAGGTGTTCCGGAAAGAGTGAGCATTTCCTGCCCCACTAGTGGCACCCGTCATGAATTCCCCAAAATTAACATGAAAATAGATCTAGTTGCATGGCAGACATGGATTTGCTGTATTTATCAACCAGATCATGATGACGTCCATAGAATTTCTTAAACGCAGCAATAAGTCTTGGTAAAACATATCCTTGTCGTAGCAGTTTAGAGACTAGCTGGGCACTTCGATAGACAAAGTCCTCATATTTGCAACTAGCTCTGGAATAGCGTATAAGTTGAGAAACAAACACACCATATGCCGGCGACATAGGAATGTTGCTGCTTAGAAAAGGGAAATTGACTATGGAAAAATTGAAATCATCACGTTTGTCATATAATCTAGTTGACAGGTTAGAATCATTATCAATCTCCAACCTCAGGTCTAGATAGTTGGAAAAATTAGCGGATTCTGTAGTATCCTTAATTTCAAGTTCCTTAGGATATATGATATCCAAATAATCACCAAACTTGGGATTATTTAGCGACAATACATCATCTATGTATCGGAAAGTGAAATTAAAATTACATGTTAGTTATTATCCATATGTAGCGGTTATTATGCTAATTAGCGAATAAAAAAAATTTCCCAAAGTTGGCTCAGTGCCAACAAAGCTCAAAATCTCCTGGAGACACATATGACTGCAAATCAATAAAAAAAACCTTGCTGTTTCAACAATTTCTAGGTTCGTTGTCTGGCAACTGGACTATTTGGCCGTTAATCAGAGGAACCGTCTCTTGTATCCCTTGGAATGAGTTATGCCATTTATTATGAAAACAATATCCCAAGGATATGCGGTAAACACATCACTGCATTATCGAGCTATGTATATCTACGTAGTCAAGGGGTAACTCGATCCAGTAATCTAAACGACGCAATTACCTCAGAGAACTGCAAGAGACACTGTGAATATCCGCTCCATGTATTTGATGAGCTATGTCATACCTGACCAGCCTTTTTTTTTTGAGGGCATCACACTGGTAGTGACCTGGGCTTTCAAAGTATTGAACCAATTATGGATGTTCCTAGTAGGCTGTTGTATGTGTGTTCGTGATTGACGACATGGACATGATATTGGCATTTCATTGCTCATGAAGTGTTGTCTGTTTCAGTCGGCAATGATTGGACATGTATCTGAATGGGTAACCGCATCTTATGTTCTGTGTAATTGGCACTCAGTGCACTACAGTAACCTTACTGCTATGATATGAATAATATTCATTATAATTTCATGACAACGCGTGTACAATGTACCTATTCGTGGCTATACCAGCACGACTCATTTTGTGCTCGACATCATTTTGTGCTTGGTTTAACATCTAGCCATAAATTGGTTCTAAATAATAAGCAAGAAAAAGTAACATCATATGACAATGTTTACAGCCAGAAAACATGTTATTGGACAAATTACCAGTTTGATGGATCACGACTATACATTCCTGAATATCTAAAGACAACACATATCATCTGTGAAAGCAGCAAAGCCAATTCCATGTATTAGCGGCTCAGGTGGTGACAAAGCATGGTCCTAGTCTTTTCCTGTCAGAAATGTAGCTGTGTAATCAGCGGAATAGCTCATTAACTAGCCTAATCAAATATTCTAATCAAATATACTTAATACTGGGTATTGATTCCACGTCTATTCGCGATAGAAGGCATGATAATTACAATAAATCTGCAGCAATTTATGACAGAACAACACCACTTAGATATGTGAAATCACCTCAGGAATGCTATCGAGATTTTTTTCTGAGGAGAGTGTTTCGAATAAAATAAGATGCAGTGATAATTGTTGTAAATGAAATGAGAGAGAGAATGGTTAATTCTGCAAGTCAGAACCACAAACCAAACACCACCCTCGATATTTATCGAGGGTGGCCAAAGATGTTGACAATCGGAATAATGATCATGTCACTAGAACAAGCTGAAACTGAAGTCTTATTATCTGGATGAAGCCCGACTACCGAGGTGTCAAATCTCACATACTCAGGTACATTTTGGGATCCTTTATCAATAGGGCAAATATATTGATCGTAAGTGCTTGGCTCCGTTTTGGTGACATGCCACAATGGCTGGTACCAGCCAGTGTGGGACAACAGGGTCAAAAATGGCAGAGGGATGGGATATGTGAAATTTGATCTCTTATCAATACCAAGTCCTTAACGCCGACTAGATAGCACGAATATTTTTGCTATCAGACGCAAAAACCCTACCTAGCCCTAGCTAACCACAAACCTTTGAGGGGCCGGCCAGACAGGCACTAGACGTGGCAAAAGCACGGCTGTGACATTTGATCGCGTCCGACCAACTTCAATTGTGAAGCAAAGTTGTGGTAACTGAACTATGTAAGTGGATTCGAGCTCGGCCCGACTAATTCAATATTAACTGCAACTGTGGCATCCAAATCTGTGGACTTTCACTTTTTCCGTGTCAATGTTTCACTGTTTATAACCGACTTGCGAGGCAGTCACATATTTGAAGAGTTTGCGATAGACGTAACGGTGCGAACAGGTTGCGGTAGACGTAACGTATTTGAATCAGTGCGATAGCTTCATTATACTAGGTTTTTTCCCCTGAAAGCTTCGGGATTTAAGTAGACAACTGTTTGCGTTTGTATTTTTTTTTAACCATATACACAAACCTGAACCTTTTGTTGCGTAGTACATCACAGAAAATATCACATGTGATCGGAGTAGAAACCACATCACAGCTATAAATAGCTGCTGTGTCCACATCCCAAGGACATCTTCTCTTTTTGCAGCTAGTTATAAACAGAACACGTGGAGAACCACAGGAAACAGCAGAAAGTTGATGGAACAGTAGTGCGCACTGATAATACCTCCCTAGAATGCCTCCCTAGAATGTAGGAAATGATGGAGACAATTGATTCAATACAATGCCCCTGAACAGTTGCGACATAAGTGATGCAACTAGTGCTGATTCCAACGTCTCGTACTGACTGTTGAGTCTAACTTTTGAATCTAGACAAGTGGAGGTCAACTCTTATATATCCCTGAACCTTGCACAAATTTGATCAGATATGAATTGACACAGTCGAACTAAATCACAAAGTGTGGGGCACTACTATCATTGACATTTTGGGATATACTTATTGTATTCACGTATATTACGCTTGCTTTTGAAAATTCAATGATGTCCAAGTATGTGGTCTCAGATCGATGGCAGTTGTGTTACCTCGATCATATTCTTCTGTGAAACTCTTGCTTTTCCTTTCCTTGCTTTTAGACATTTCCCTTGCTTTAGCCCACAAATAGCTTGATTCATACCTTACTGAAAATGCAATATGATTTATATGTCAGGTAAACTGAATTTCATGGAAATATATATTCATATATTCACTCATTACGACCACTACTATATCATTGTTGGCGTTTGACCTTCCATCAGTACTGAACAGCATATCATTTCACTTAGAAAATGACATGGGGGAAAACCTGACATACTATCTCATAGTCCTATCCTCAGTGATCGATGCACAGTATCATTTTGCCAGGCCATTACCCAACTGATGGTAGCAGGTTGGCCATGGAATTTAAGGCCAAATGTTAACTCAAAAGACGATTGTTCACAGTTTTCCATGCACATGGGTATCCGTCGGGACAACGTCTGAAGGGGCCATAACTCAGCAAACCGTACCTGTGGTCGGAAATCTCTTAGTTGTGTATTGTTATTGTAATCTTACTTTTAAATGGTTATATCGGACTCGTTTATTGTCTTCTTAAACGCTCTCTGAAATTCCCATGGGGGAAATACTCTTCGACTGGGGGAAAACCTGGTTTCGAAGAGAAAATACTACGTGTGTTCTACAGAGCTCGACGTGAATAATTCAGTTAATTAATATAATCTGACGAATATTTTCGTCGAAGGGAAATTTTTTTTCGTCACTATCGCCGATTTACTTGAACATTTGCGTGTCGGCTGGATTTGAGAATAAATACATAACTACGGTGTGCGTTCAGTTAACCGGGTTTCACTTTTGTCCCTAATGTCGAGCCATCGCTCACTTCTCACGCTTATACTTTATGTCAGTGCCTAATTTTCCTTGTTTTGGAGCAGTGAAACTAGCACGTTTGTTACATTCTATTTTCTGTCTGCATCTTTGCTTTTACAATTATACGCATTTAGTTTTCGTTGTCCCATAAAGAGTTAATTTTTGCGGAAGATTGAGAACCGTGGTAGCCTATTGATCGTTGGCAATGTATAAAAGTCGGAATGGGTTCCGAGTTCAACACCACCGCCTTCAACATTGATATTTCGGTGCTTATAACTATAATTCCACGGTACTTAAATTTAGTAGACACTTCTCATATGACATATATTGTCGCCCATTTGTACACTATTGACCAAGAACTCACGAATATTTTGAATTTTGGGCCGAATAGAAAACGGTGTTGAATTTTATGAACACCTTGCCTTTTTTGATGGGCGCACTTGATCAGGGACTACTTTTCATCAGTGTTCATACGAACTATATATACGGTAGCAATTGCTTTCACATCGGTATTCGTCCTGCATGAACATCGTATGTAGGCCTATATTATATACGCACGGAATTAAATTGAAAACAGTGCTAGAAATGAACGCGCAATTGACTTCTTTCATCCGGGGAGATCTGGTGCTTTGCACCAGGTATGATTCTTGTAGACATTTCATCTCCAACCAACACCTCAATAGATGTATTGATTTTCCATGAATGTTTCCCCCCTGGGGGTGTGTGTAGTCATGTGATCAAGCGTTCAAAATACCAACAGCATCCAAATCGAATTTTCGAAAATCAACATAAAGCAAGAAAAAGACGTTCTAAATCATGGGCTAAACTGTTTATTATTACATGACGGGTATCCATGTTCGGGTTGGGTTTTCATGTACGGGTATCCGGGTACTTTTTTTTTACTCGTGGGGGGGGGGGGGGGCTAGACGAAACACAAATAAGCACAAGATTGCATTATAGATCATTGCCCAGTGGTTTCATATACGACATCAATTTGTATTTCGATTCATGTAGTTAACATCGAGACCTGCAAATGACACTGTTAATATCCCCATACCCGCACCATGTTTTGATGAGCTGTGCCAAACGTATCTGGTCAGTCCTGTTTATCGGCGTTATCACGCTGATACTGACCTGGTCATTTCAACATATAGATGACTATTGAGCCACTAATATCATTGTTGATAATAAACTGTCGTACGTGAGTTTGTGATTGGTCACATGAACATCAATAGAGGTGTCATTGCTCCTGGTTTGTGGTCTGTTCAGTCATCAATTATTAGTGCATTTGTCTCGGTAACCGCATCTTTATTGCCGTTGCAATTGCTACTAATTGCACTAAAGTAACCTTACTGCTATGATATGAATAATTTTCATAATAATTCCATGGCAATACGTATACGATGTATGTATTTTGGGGTATTCCAGCAAATAGACGTGGAATCAATACCCAGTATTAAGTATTCCGAGCAAACAAAACAGGGTCCGTTATCCAATCTCATAGTCCGGAGACAGAAAGTCATATCAGCATACGAAGTGAGAGAAAACAAAAATGACAGGGAAAAATTAACATGAAAATAGATCTAGTTGCATGGCAGACATGGATTTGCTGTATTTATCAACCAGATCATGATGACGTCCATAGAATTTCTTAAACTTGTGCATGGCTGAATATCTAACCATCATTATATGCAAGAGAAATTATCGTTATATGACAATATTTCCAGCCAGAAAAAAAAACTGTTATCTCAAAAACAACTAATTTGATGCATCAAAACTGTGCAAATATCTATCGACAACACCAACACCAATTATCTGTGGACGCAAGAAAAACAATCTGCATGTTTTAGCTCCTCAGCTGGTGATAAAACGTCATGAAACATCATCTCAGCCGTTGGTCCCCTTCCGTCAGAAATGTAGCTGTTCAAATCAGCTAAATTAGCTCATTACCTAGCCTAATCAAATATACACGAGAGAACGTGTGATAATTAAAAATAATTAGCAATTTACCGTTGAACAACACCACATCTATGTGTGAAATCAGATGGATATTTTCTCGAGAATTTCCTTTTCTAGAGGTGGGGTATGTTTTGCGAATAAATTAGGATGCAACTATATACTTATCGTTATTGTAAACCACATGTTTATTGAGAACAATATAATTCACAGTCAGAAAATCACGAAACATATACTCCCTCTCGATCTCGATATTTAATAACCAATTGGTGTTCTCCCTTGCCAAAACACATGCAATCCAGGTGAAGCTCAACTGCAAACGTTTCATGTACTCGGGGATCTTTCAGGATCCATTATGATCCCTTCTCGACAGGGCAAATGATTAAATTGGTCTCAACTGCTCAGCTCCATTCTGTAGGAATGCCGTGTGGTGTCGACCAGCCAGCATGGGACAACAAAATTACATTGAGCTATGAAGTGAGAATATGTGACATTCGATACCTTAGCAAATGTCAGTATCTTAATGTCGACCAGATATCAGGGGTGTCATTGAGCCCTAGCACCGGCCAATCGCCCACCGAGAGCTCGGCCGGACAGGGACCAGACATGGCAAAAAACACAGCTTTGACATTTGATCGCGTCCAACCAACTTCAGTTGTGTGGCAAAGTTGTGGTAACTGAACTTGCATGGAGTCGAGCACTGCGGGACTAACCCAATATTAACCACAACTGTGGTCCAAATCTGTGGGGCTCATATTTTGTTGTCTTCCAATTTTTCGCTGTTCATAACATGCTAGCGAGGCTGAATGTGTGAAATCAAAATGAAGCATATTGTAAGGTCAATATACCAGTACCTCTTCTCATGCAAAGCACAAGTCTTTGGTTTCTTAAAAATCAATTTAAAATTGATCAATTGTAAGACAAGATGAATGTTATACTTGGACCACCACTTATGTCATCCAAATTACTGGTATATTTTGTTAGTAAAATTTCAGAATATATTCCCTCGACGTGTCCATTTAAGTAGACAATTGTATCCACATCACATAACTCACACTGTTACAATAGAGCATTAGCGAACGAGCCGTATATGGGAACATAAGAAATCCATTTTAATTTCACATTTGAAAAAAGCGGAGACCACGTCCCTGCTAACAATAGCTAGAGTGTCCACTTCCCAAGGACATCTGTCTGCAGCTAAGAAAAACACAACAGAAATATAATGGACCAAAAATTGCACTGATAATACCTCCCTATAATGTAGGAAATGTCGGAGACAGTGCAACAGCAGCAGTACAATTGCTTCGATGTTACGCTACTGACCAGTGCTGAAAGGATGCACATAAATATTGCAACTAGGACTAATTCCAGCTTCGAGTTTTGTCTCGCCCTGCCTTTTTTAGGTTAACATGGTTAGAACGAGAACCCACTTGCGTCAAGGTCGAAACCGTGTGTTGCATGTTATTGGTATATTTTCTGTAACATTGGCTGTAGACAGGTGGAGATCAACCATCGTTAGGTCTGTGTACCCTCGCACAAATCTAATCACATGTGAATCAATACGATCAAAGGAATTCACCCAGCAAGGGTCATCAATGTCATCACAATTTTGATACACATTTGTTATATTCACATGGAGCTTACTGACATATGTGAATACTTTCATTAGACTCAAGTAAACATTCGCGTGTTTGCAGCACATGCGTTGTTAAACGGTGACAGACTGGGCTGCTGAATGGTCAACTGGACGTTACATCACATCAACTTGATCAACGTCTTCCAATCTTACCATCACTTATTCAGGGATGTTTAAGTACGTGGGATCATTTTGATGACAAGCGTTTCATCACGAGTGCGCCAGACTGCATCTTCAGGTGGCATTCATTTCGCCTTCAATGAACAAGAGTAATGGCAGTGAGGAAATCTTTCGACTGTCAAAGTAGCGCCATTCTCCTGATTCCCACTGAAGTTTTACAGTGTTGTGACGTGAATGGGAGACATGGCAGTCAGAAAATCTGTGGAATGTCAAATTTGAACCATTCTGTGTTTCATTATGCGAAAATACGGTATTACAAAAGTAGAAAATGGATACCGACAAGCAGACAAATTCATATTCCAAGACCGAATCCATGGACGAATTTTACAAGATCAGTGTTAGTAGTCAAATACGAGTGATACTAAAGTATCAAAAGTCAAAGCCATGTGAAAATCACAACCACCCAGCCAACTGAGTGTGAAATCAGGTGCTCCGGGAGAGTGAGCATCTCCCCGCTTGCGACACCCGCTGTGATATCATATTACCTCTGTTTGAGTGTGCTGGTACATATTGTCACAGTGATCCTTCAATGGTGAACATCTAATGCAAATCTCATGGGCAAGAACCTTTTTCCTGAATGATATAGATAATTTTCCATTACGCAGAGACAATTTCCTCCACGTAGAAAAATAATGCTTCCTTCGCAGAGAAAATTATGTCAACAAAAGGCAAATAATTTGACATGAACTAATGAACGTTTGCTACACTAAACAGTTTCTAACTTGTTTTTTCACCAGTTACTTCATAGAAGATGCATAAAATTCTCTTCATTCTTGTGGAAAACTTTTGCTCCATGAATGGAAAAAATTTCGTTTCTGAAGGAAACGTCTGCTTCTTGGAAGAAACTATCTCTGCTCTGTTTGTAGCTAAAATAAATGCTGTGTATGATACAAACATGGTACTTGAAGACATGATTGATACATTTACATGGTCAATTGGCATTTTGATTCCGTAAATTATACCATGTAATTGTCAATAACCGCTCCATGTTATCAAAGAGCTGTGCCATATCTTGTCATTTCTGTTTATTGGAGGCATCACACTAATACTGACCTGGTCATTACAACATGTAGATGACTATTGAACCAAACATCGATCCTCCTAGTAGGCTGATGTACGTGTGTTTGGGATATTGGTCAGTATCCGCCAACAAGGATTTGGAGCGTGTATGCCCATTGACTATTGGAAATGTAACTCAAACTCATTGCATTGCAGTGACAATACTGCTATGAAAAATACTCTTAATGGTCATCTGACAAAACAAAAATGTATTCCTTTTATATTCGTGTCACCTAATCAAATTTAGTTTTGAATATGTAGGACACAGTATCATTTTATGGCATTTACAGACCCAACAATTTTTTTTTTGGAAAAAAGAGTTCATGAATCAAGAGTGAGCAATGTATCTAGGTGCCTAATGAACTGAATTAACTCATTAGCCAGCCGGATCAAATATCCCGGAGAGAACCTTGTAGTAATTACAATGAATCAGCAAACATTTATGACGGAACTACACCGCTTAGATGTGGGGAATCCTCATCACTGACGTTGAATTTTTTCTGAGGGGTGGGGGAATGTGTCGCGAAAAGAGTAAGGTACATAATAATACTATTAGGTATTCTTTCTTGTAAAAGGCATGTTTATATCGAGAACGGTACACTTTGCAAGTTATAACCATAAACCAAATATCATACTTGATATTTAACAAGGAAGCGATGCTTAGATTTGGCAAAGTGGTCATATCATTAGAACTAGCTGGAACCGAAACCTTATTGTCCAGAAGGAGCCCGACTGCAGAGGTGTCGAATCTCCCATCCTTGGGTACACTTTGGGATCCATTATGATCTTTTATCCTCAGGGCAAATATATTGATCATAACTGCTCGGCTCCAATCTGGAGACATGCCGTGTGATTTGGACCAGGTTCCATGTGAGATTCGATACCTTATCAATAGTAAGTGCTTAGCACCAACCAAATATCATGGATAGCATTGAGATTGGACCCAAAATCCCTGTCTAGCTCAAGCTCCCGCCAATCGTCCACCGAGCGCTCGGCCAGACAGGCACCAGACTTGACAAAAACACGGCCGTGACATTTGATCACGTCCAACCAACTTCAATTATATGGCAATGTTGTGGTGACTGAACCTGCGTGGACTCCAGCACTGCTTGACTAATTCAATATTAATCACAACCGCCTTTTCCAAATCTGCGTGTTTTTTTTTTCTTTTTTCCAGTGTCACTTTTTCCTGCTGGCGCTGGTGCGGTAGTGGTAAATGAGGCTTCTGTGTAATAGTATGTGTTCTCTCGCAATGCAAACGTGTTTTGTTTCTTTAGAACAAAACCTGAGATTTAAGAATAAGATATATGTATCTCTGTGGAACATCCATTATGCTGTTTTGAAATTTCAAAATATGTGGATTTCGTGTTGACGTATTTGATGTCACTTAATCACATTTGTTCTTATTTCTTTATTGTAGACAATTGTCTGCATTTATCTCCAAATAATCATTTTGATCTCACTATCTTACAATGCGAGCGAGACATGGGAAGTAAAGATATCTCAGGTGATATAAATATAATATCTCTTTAAAACAGAGGATACCAAGTCACCGCTATCAATAGCTGGTGTCTACTTCCCAAGGACATCCTCCTTGTCAGCAAGTAAAATGAGCACGTGGAAAACCACAGGAAACACGGTAGAAATATAATGGACCAGTAATATATAGTGATGATACCTCCCTAAAATGTAGGAAATGAGCAAGACAAAGCAACAATACCAGAACAATTGTCTGAGTGTTTTGCTAGTGACAGTGCTAAAACTTCCTACCATAGATATTCCAACTAGCGCTAAACCCAGTTGTGAGTTCCATCTCGCCCCACCTTTCGATGTTAAGGTGGATAGTACGCGTATCTACTTGAATCAAGGTGGAAAGCCATATATTACACATTATCAGTATACTTTCGGTACGTCTCGACCTCCCCCCCCCCTCCCAGGCTTAACCACACACACACTCAGCCTGTAGACCAGTGGAGGCCAACCATCGTTAGATTTCCGGACCCTGGCACAAATCTTATCATACATGTATCGAATCAATACGGTCAAGGGAATTCACCCAGCAAGGGTCACCAATGTCATCACAATTTTGAAATACATTTGTTATATTCACATAAAACTCATTGACATACATATATACTTTCAATAGACTCAATTGCACATTTGAACTAATGTGCATTGCTAAAAGTCTGGGCTGCTACATGATCAACTGGACGTTAAATAACGTTAACAAGTCAACGTTTTTCAATCTTACTATCAAGTATTCAGGTATGCATAAGTATGTGGGATCATTTCGATGGCAAGCATTCGCCTTGAACATGTTCTCTTCAGCAATATCAAGATATTCCCGTAACTCTCGTGCACCAAAGGCTTGATTCATCATTTATCAAAACTGCATTAGATTTGTGACACACTGCATTTTCAGGCTGCATTCATTTCTTCTTCAATGAATGGGGGAAATGGCAGTGAGAAAAATCTTTGAATTGTCAAAGTTATGCCATTCTCTTATATTCCACTGAAGTTTACAGTGCTGTGACGTAAATGGGAGACATGGCAGTGAGAAAATCTTTGGATTGTCAAAGCTGGACCATTCTCTCAACTCCACTAAAGGTTTTCGGTGTTGTGACGTGAAAGCTGGGATTTAAGTCAGGGTTAAAAAATCGAACTCCATTTTAAAGGCACCTGGCGTGTGCAAGTCAAATCAGTAGGCCCCACATGTATGGCGACCCAGCCTATATATTGGCTAACAGCACTGTGTAATATGACAATCCATATCTTGAGGAAAATAAAATAGTGATGATCACTGAACTTTTAATATACTACATCTAACTTTTCCATCAGTCTTGCACATGACTGCTCTTATATGCAAAAATAAGGGTTAGACTTGTAAGCAGAAAGTGGGATGCCCTTATATTTGAATACAAGAGCATTCTCTTATAAGTGGCGAGATTTTAAAAATTGAAATGAACATTATTCATAATCAAAATGCATTATTTTGATTATGAGATCATGTCCTTTAATACGCGAAAATAGGTAACACGTCTGTTGAAGTGTGTACATATTGTCAAAGTGATCTTGAAAACCTCAAGTGCCCAAACGTGTTTTTCCCCAAATGGTATAGATAGTATCCCATATGTAGTCATTATCACCATGTAACAGTAACTATTTCCTCCCAGTAACAAATGCTTTCTTCTTGGGAGAAAACGTTTTCAACATAAGGCAAATAGTTTGCTATGGTACACATTACACTTATATAATTTAATGGTTGGATGTTCATGGCATGAATGAAAACTTAACATGCAGCCATGTCATTAATTTTTTGTTGTAACATTGTTTTTGATTAGACAAAAGTTGAATGAACAAAATTCAGTTGCCCTCTGAGTGAACCTTGTGAATTATTATGACAGTGTGGTGTTATGCCACTATGATTATTTAAGTTGCTTCTAAATATGTTATGAAACACCGAGTAAGCACACAACTGCAATATCGAGCTATGCCCACTGGGCTCATGTACGTGGTCAATTGGTATTTGATTAGGTAAATTATACGATGTAGTTACCACAGAGACCCAGCAATGGCCAGGAATGTGGGAATATACCAATAACCGCTCCATGTATTTAATGAGCTCTGCCATATCTGGTCAGTCATGTTTATTGGCGGTATCGGCCCAAGTACCGTACACTGCTCCTTAATACTACTCGTCCACTGAAAACATACCATTTAATCCGTCTCGCACCTCTTTAATTCTTACTGAATATAGAGGAAGGCGCAGGATATGATACTTGGGCCGCGGTGGCAAGCTGATAGTGACCTGGTCGTTACAATATGTAGATGACTATTGAACCAATTATCGATGCTCCAGTAGGCTGTTGTACGTTTGTTTGTAATTGACCACACGAACATCACATTGAGGCGTCATTACTCTTGGATGTCCGTTTGCCCTGATAAGCACATCTCTGATGGGGCTGTAATTGTTACTCGTTGCATTACAGTGACATTACTGCTATGAATAAAATTCATAATGATCAAATACAACATGTGTTAGTCTTATATCCATGCATGGCTGTACATCTAATAAAATGAGTTTTGAATATACAAGAGAAATTATCGCTACATGAAAACAACAACGATCTACAGCCTTTGACCATTTTATTCGAGAATAAACCCAGTTTGACAGATCACAACTTTGCAATCTTGAATATCTATAAACAACACAGACTATCTGTGAAAGCAGTGAAGCCAATATCTGTGCAATAGTGGATCAGGTGGTGACAAAACACCAGAGAGCAGCGTGTGAGCCGCTGGTCCCCTTCTGTCAGAATTGTAGCTGTCTATTGAGTTGAATCAGCTCATTACCTAGCATGGTCAAAATATCCCTTAGAGAACGTGTGATAATTACAATAAATCAGCAAACATTTATTACGGAAATGCTCAGCTTAGATGTGTGGAATCATCTGATCACTGATGTCCAGAGTTTTTTTTTTGTGAGAGTTGGGGAATGTGTCTTCTGTATGTTTCGACTTCCCCCCACACCCCCTTCTTCCCACACATCCGCTCAGAGAAAATTATAGTATCATGAATAATATTTATGTTGGTCATATCACAACATGTGTTGGTCGTATATATGTGCACGACTGTACATCTAAACAGAATTAGTTTTGAATATGCAGTGAAATTATCGTTATATGACAACCACAACAACCACAGCCATTTACAGCCCGTAAACGTTTTATTCGGAACAGACCAGTTTGACGTGCAACTGTGCAATTTTGAATATTTATCAACAGTACAGGCTATTTGTGAAAGCCGCAAAGCCAATCCCCATGCATTAGCAGCTCAGGTGGTGACAAAACACCAGAGAGCAGCGTGTGAGCCGCTGGTCCCCTTCTGTCAGAATATGTAGCTGTCTAATGAGCTGAATTAGCTCATTAACTAGCCTGATCAAAATATCCCTTAGAGAATGTGTGATAATTACAATAAATCAGCATCATTTATGACGGAACTGTTCCGCTTAGATGTGTGGAATCACCTGATGTCGAGAGTTTTTCTGAGAGATGGGGAATGTGTCTCAAATGAAATAAGGTACAATGATGATACTATTGTGTATTTTTTGTAAATGACATGTTATATGTAGAACGGTACATTTTATCTGTCAGAATCATAAACCAAATATCATACTTGATATTTGAAAAGCAAGCGATGCTTAGATTTGGCAGAATCGCCATACCACTAGAACTAGCTGGAACTGAAGCCTTATTGTCTGGCAGAAGCCAGACTGCAGAGGTGTCGAATCTCACATCCTTGGGTACACTTTGAGATCCATCATGATCCTTCATCCACAGAGTAAATATATTGATCATAACTGCTCGGCTCCATTTTGAAGACATGTCATGTGGTGTGCACCACTCGGTGCAGAATAATGGGGATAGAAGTGGCAGGGGTGAAGATATGTGAGATTCGATACCTTACCAATAGCAAGTGCATAACACCAACCAAATCTCATCGATGTAATTGAGATTAGACCCAAAATCATTGTCCAGCTCTAGCTCTAGCTCCCGCCACTCGTCCACCGAGCGCTCAGCCAGACAGGTCTCAGACTTGACAAAAACATGGTCGTGACATTTGATCACGTGCAACAAACTTCATTTTTGTGTCAAATTTGTGGTAACTGAGCCTGCGTGGACTATAGCACTGCTCGACTAATTCAATAATAACCACAACCGCCGTGTCCAAATCAGTGCGGTTTTTTTTCCTTTTCCAGTGTCATTTTTCCTGCTGGCAATGGTGTGGTAGTGGTAAATGAGGCTTCCGTATACTAGTATGTGTTCCCTCGCAATGCAAACGTGTTTTATTTCTTTAGAACAGAACCTATGATTTAAGAACAAGATATATGTATCTCCTCTGTGGACCATCCAATATGATGTTTTGAAATTCCAAAATATGTGGATTTCGTGTTGACGTATTCGATGTCACTTGATCATATTAGTTCACATTTCTTTATTGTAGACAATTGTCTGCATTTACCTCTTATAACCACACATACATTTTTATTTCACTATCTTACAATGTGAGCGAGACATTGGAAGTAAAGGTATCACAGATGATATAAATATAATTTTTCCTTAAAACAGAGTGCTAGCGTCTCCTTCCCAAGGACATCCTCTTTGTCAGCAACTAAAATGAGCACGTGGAAAACCACAGGAAACATGGCAGAAATATAATGGACCAGTAATATGTACTGATGATACCTTCCTAAAATGTAGGAAATGATCGAGACAAAGCAACAATACCAGAACAATAGTCTGAGTGTTATGCTAGTGTCCAGTGCTGAAATGTCCTACCATAGATATTCCAACTAGCGCTAAATCCAGCTCCGAGTTCCATCTTGCCGGCCTATAAAGCTATATATAACACGTTATCAGTATATTTTATGTAGGCTCCGACACCCCCCCCCCTCACACATGCTCAGACAAAATGATAGTATTGCGTATAGGCAGGCGGAGACCAACCATCGTTAGATCTCTCAACCCTGACACAAATATAATCATATACGAATCAATACCGTCAAATGATTTCACCCAGCGAGGGTCATTAATGTTATCACAATTTTGAGATTCATTTGTTATACTCACATAAAACTTACTGACGTACATGGATACTTTCATTAGAATTAATTGCACATTTGAACCTGTGTGTTTGCAGCACATGCATTGCTAAACAGTGAAAGACTGGGCTTGTACATGATCAACTTAACGTTACATCACGTCAACAAGATCAACGTCTTTCAAACTTACCATCAAATATTCAGAGATGTATAAGTATGGGGGATCATTTCAATGGCAAGCATATCAAATTGAACGTGTTCTTTTCTGTTATCTAATCTGATGTTCCCGTATCTTTCGTGCACGAAAGGCTTGATTCATAATTTATCCAAATTGCATTGTGATTGTGGCACACTGCATCTTCAGGCTGTATTCATTTCTTCTTCAGGGAATGGATAAAATGGCAGTGAGAAAATCTTTGTATTGTCTAAGTTGAACCATTCTCTTAAATTCCACTGAAGTTTTACAGTGCTGTGTCATTAATGCTGGGATTTAGGTCAGCGTAGAAAAAATGGAACTCCATTATAAGGGCACCTGGCAAGTCATATCAGTAGGCCCCACATGTATTGCGTCACAGCCTATATGTTAATGGCAGAAATTACAAACAGCACTGCGCAATAAATAAATAAAAGATAAATCAGTGATGATCACTGAGTGTCTTTTCAACCAGTCTTGCACATGGTTGTGCTATTATATCCAAAAATAAGGGTTAGACTTATAAGCAGAAAGTGATGTGCCCGTATATTTGAATACAAGAGCACACCTTTATAAGGGCCAGATTTTCGAAATCAAAATTAACAAATATGGATTATTTTGGTTATGAGAGCATGTGCTCCAATACAGAAGAGTATGGTGTTTACCAGTTTACATGTAGGTGTGTTGGTACAAATTGTCAAATCAATCAGCGATCTTACACTGTTGAACATCTAATGCAATAACTCGAGTGCATAGACGTTTTTCCCCAAATGATATATAAATTTTAGGTAGCAAATGCTTCCTTCCCAGAGAAAATGTTTCCAACATAAGGCAAATAGTTTGCTATTATATAGTGAACATGCACTACATTGAAAAGTTTCTAAACTCATTTTTCACAGGGGAAACCAGTTATCTAGCTCATATGACATTATCCATTATGCACACAGTAAAAAAAAATATCTGAGATTCAGAAAAAAAAACTTCAAGAAAGAAAATAAATCTTGGGAGAATAGCAAGTGTGGTAAATCTAATTTTTAAGCCTTAATTTTCTTAATGCAAGAACTAAATACGAACGATTATTCCTAAGAAATTCTAGTTTTGGGAATTTTTAGGGATTTTATTTTCTTGTGAATAGAATGATTTACAAGAATTCAAGATTTTATTTCCAGAAACGAGCATATACTCATTCAACCAAGATAACTCGATCTACTTTTAATCTAATTTCAAGCCATTTTTTTCTAGATCACAGTTTCTCACAAGATTTTTTCCAACAAAAACAAGAAAATCTTCTTAGTGGTCAAGATTTTATTTCCTGAAACAAGTCAAAAAATTATCTTATCTGAACAATAATGAACTTGAAACAAGAAAATACATATTCTACATTCAAGAAAAGCACAATCTGCATTCAAGAAGACACTGTAAGTGAAAATATCTACAAGTAGGAAAAAATATCTCACTTTCCGTGAATAATCTAGCCATTCTCCTCTGGTGAGAAAGTTAATCTTATTTTCTTGTTTTGGAATAACAGGTGGCTTCTGAAATTGAGAATTGTACACACTTGGTTTGAGAAAGCATTATTTTACTTGCTGTAGCAATGTAAGTAAGGTCACACTTCAAGAAAACCACAACTAAAATATACCGGCCCTGCTGATCCTAATAAGTGCAAATATGAAAAAAATCTCAAAAAGTATACAATAATATATTATACAATGCAAAAATCGTGAATATAATACCTCCTATATTGTCATTATACATGCCATGTGCCAAAATACAAATTAACGTTCTTAAAGGAAGACGTGGCACCCTTGGCCTGATTAAGGTCCATACTTCTATAGGACCAATATACAGTATGTTGGATTCGTACACGTACATGCATATTGTTTTGCAAACATAAGAAAAACATAGCACCAAGGATGCTGTAGCTTACCGGCAGATCATGAGAATTGCACAGAGTATCGATTTTCCGAAGTATAAATTGTTATACCATTGTCAAAATATGTTCGTAAATGTTGCCGAACACACATTTTCTGTATGGACTATGACACGAACTCAAGTTTCATCTTGAAAGTTTGTTTTTCGTTAATGACATATATTTACAGACCGTCATTTCAAAGGCAACAATCCTATAACCCAATTTTCCTTCACAATGGGAGCTTATAGTGGAGTTAACTCCTGGAACTCTTCAAGATAGAGCCTAAGTATTGGCACATAATATCTCTCTAGGTGCAATAGTTTGAGCGGCTGAGGCCAATTTACACATTCCACACCAAACATTTAGCACTCAAGGTCATCCGAGGTCAAGCTCAAGGTTTTATTTTGTGCCACGTAGGTCTTCTATATGTCCATATTGCAAACATAGCTCTACCTACAAGCATTTCATCTGTAGAGGCACATTTGGGCATTTTTTACCATAAAAAGGCTACTTTGACCTTATCAAAGGTCAAATTCAAGATCACCACCAGGTCGTCATATATGAATTCCCATTTGAAAATGCCAATATATAAGCTCTATCCTAAAGCGTTCTATGAGTACAGTTCCGGCAGCTCCAATTATGAAGAAAAAAGTCGGTGAAAATTTTCCAAGTCCAAAATTTCTTCAAAATGAATAGTAACGCGATTTGGACCGAATGGCTGCCACACGCAGACTGGCGATTCAAGGGTAATAAATCTCATACACATCATAGAGGTGCATAAGGGGAATCTTTTGAAACAAATATCTGAAAACTGATCAGACAGTTTTTGAGAAAATGGCCATCAAAGTCCAAAATTTACCATTTTTCGGCAAAAATGGCCGCCAAATCGGCAAAAACGATTCAATAAAAAACAAAAACAAACAAAACAAAAAGCGGCTCAAGGTATTAGCCCAAGGAATGTTTTAGTAAATTTTCAGAATAATTCATCAAGGTAAAAAAAGTTATTTGCCGGACGGACGACGGACGGACGGCCAGACAGACAGACAGACAGACAGACGGACGACAGACGAAAAACCACGACAATAGCTTATCGGCCCATATGGGGCGGTAAGCTAAAAATTAGCCCAAGGGCTATGACAGGTTACCAGACAATTTTGGTTTTGAGCATTGCAGGTGACAACCAAGGTCATTTTTGTGGACTATGTGTACTGCATAGAACTATGTGTACTGCATATAACTTTCTATATGTTCATAATACAAAAATATAAGTCCTAGTAACAAGTATTTTGTCTGTAGAGGCCAATTTACACATTTCAGGTTAGACTGAGATTTAGCCTTCAAGGTCGTCTAAGGTCAAGTCTAAGGTCACCAATTAGATGTACCACTTCTTATTTTATATTTTTATTAGCTTATAGTATAATCCTAACCTCTAAGTGCGAGCCTTTGAACCTCAGCGGCCAAGTTACACATTCCATGTCAGACATTTCGCACTCAAGGTCATCCGAGGTCGAGTTCAACGTCATCATTAGTTGTTCCATATACAACCTCCTATATGCTCATAATTCAAACATAAGCTCTATCTGCAGTAACCTCGTCTGTAGAAGCAAATTTGGACATTTTTGACCCAAAAATGACTGATTTGACCTTTCAAGGTCATCAAAGGTCAATTTCAAGATCACCACACAAGTCGCCATATATGACTTCCTATTTGAAAGTGCCAATACCTAAGCTCTATCTCTAGGCTGTCTATGAGTACAGTTCTGGCAGCACCCATTATGAAGGAAAAAAGTGCCGAAAATTTTCCAAGTCCAAATTTTTTTTCAAAGGGTGCAATTTTTTGTGTGCCTAGAAATGGCCCAAAATGGATAATAATGCGATTTGGGGAAAACAAAATTTTTTTTTGCCGATCCGTCAAATATTCAAAATGGCCTCCACACGAAGACCGGCGATTCAAAGGTACATACGAAGAATCTTTTTAAACAGAAATCTGAAAACTGATCAGACAGTTTTTGAGAAAATAGCTGCCAAAGTTCAAAATTGAGCGTTTTTCAATGAAAATGGCCGCCATTTTGAGAAAAAAAACTAAAAATTACCTCCTCCTTGAATTACTTTAATGCATCTTTTCCCAAATTTTTAGAAAGATCGGATCGCACACTTCAAAGATAAACATAGCACCAAGGGTGCTGTAGCTTACCGGTTGATCATAAGAATTGCACAGAGTATTGATTTTCCAAATATAAATATAAATATAGAACATCAGATATTATGAAGGGAAAAGTCGGTGAAAATTTTCAAAATATTTTTCACTGGGTGAATTTTTTTAATGCTGGAAATGACCCAAAATGGATAGTGACATGCTTCGGGCCAAAAGAAAATTGTTTGGCCGACCCGTCAAAAAATCAAAATGACTGCCACACGCAGACCGGCGATTCAATGACAACGAATCTTATATACATCATAGAGGTACATTTAGGGGAATCCTTCAAAACAAAAATCTCAAAACTGATCAGACAGTTTTCGAGAAAATGGCCACCAAAGTCCAAAATTGGTCATTTTTCGGCAAAAATGGCCGCCAAATGAGCAAAAACGATTGAATAAAAAAAAACGATAAAAACAGCTCAGGATATTAGCCCAAGGAATGTTCAAGTAAATTTTCAGGGAAATTCATCAATACAAAAAAAAGTTATTTGCCGGACGGACGACGGACGAAAAACCACGACAATAGCCTACTGGCCCATTTGGGCCGGTAAGCTAAAAATGTGAACGGACGGACGGATGGACGGACAACGGACGCAACGCGACGGCAATAGGTTGTCGGAACATAGGTGCGGTAACCTGAAAACTAGATTCGTTTGTGGCTGCATGGGTGTATCCCCTGATGCCCTGATCTAGGCCGGCGACTCAAGTTTCACCGGCTTATAAATTTCTCATACTTCTTAACCATAGACTTGTAGACGGGTGTGCGATCGCTACTGTGCGGGTCATCGCAGAAGACCTGCTCCTGCAAAAACAGGAGTGCGGCACCGAGGTTGGATGGATAGGTCAACATGAAAGTGTAGTAAACACCGATCATTATCAGTACTGCTTTAAAGTAGCCCCCTGTTCGGCGAACAATGCCGAAAGTGCGTCCAAATCCACAGATCATGATTGTTTCTTCCGTCAGGATCAATCTGGGATGGTTCGACTTCGCCAGAATGTGGACATCTGTGCCACCCTGTGAATGAATGGGAAGAGCATACATAAAGCTGAATAACAAAACACAGTGTACTCAATGGTATTGCATCACATGTAACTCGTTATTTACACCCGACAAAAAACAAACAAAAGTTGACACTTTCACATTTATGTCAAAGTAAGAAATAGTGTTTCTCAGATTCAAGCCGATAGATCTGGTAAGCAAAATGCAATAAAATTGTTTTTTTGTGGAGTAAGGCTGTCAGTGTCTGTCTGTAAGCAACATACATCACGAGCAACCACGAATGTTGCTGCTTTGCCAGGCCGCTGCCTCAGTATTTGCACAAGGAGGGAGCAAACAGTTTCCTCCTTTTCATCTGAAATCAAAATATTTTTTTCACCTTTTAACATGGTAAAATTGCAGTTACAAATTGTATATGCACTGTACACAATAAAAATTACAAACCAGTGAAATCTAGGTTACAATTTGCATGTACAACTAGACGTCAAGGCCTAAAGATGCCTTGGATGGATTTCGATGTTAAGACTGATTTATAATATCCAGGGCGACGAACCCGTTTCGCTGTACGAAGCACCACTTCCTAGATATAGACGAAAATGAAAAATGCCGACTCGGCGAAAAAATTTAAGGTCAAGGTCAAAGGTCATCCCTGAAACCCTCTAGGCATCTTTGGCCAGTGCAACGAGTCCGAAAATAACGTCCGGTTTGCTCTACAATGCACCATTTCCGAGATATCAACGAAAACGAAAAATGCCGACTCGGCAAAAAATTCAGGTCAAGGTCAAAGTTCATCCATAATACCCAATAGATCAAGGATAATGACCAGTTTATCAGTGACACAAAATGATAATCACAGATAAAAAGAACAAAATGTGTTAGAGGCAACAAATTGCCATCATAACCAATTGTCAATCTGGATCTGAATAATGGGGAATTAGCTGGGAATGAAATTGCCCACTAGATTGTACATATAAGCCAAGGTGAATTTCTGGTCAGTAGAAATTTGATGGTACATGTATTGTAATAATGGTCGTATTATCAAACAAGGTAACATCAATTTTCGATGCTTGAGTCTATATTTCGGAGGCGACAGGGATGATAGGGCTACGGGGGATACACCCCAGCGGTCGTCAGCGACCGGAGAGCGTCTAGTTTTACTGATAAATATTAGTACAATACAATCATGTATTGTTGACTCCATTAATAGAAGTTCCTGCGCTTAATTATTTTTACTCTGGATAGTAATGGAGTTAATTAGCAAACTCAATGCTAACTTTTTCAAGAATACTGCTGTTATAGCCAGAAGAAAACTATCTGCTACTCCTGACCTGAAGGACTTACATGTATTACCCTCGACTGGGGACAAAACTATTGGGGAGGCCTCACTAGTAAATCCAAAATGCCTTGACAATCGACCAATTTGTTCACCATGGCAACGTAAATCAATAGGTGTCAAGACCTTACCATCAGATATGTTTCCATGAAAAATTATCGAGATTGGTTCAGATTTGCAACCTGTAGAGCGCTCGCAAGAAAGTGTCCACAGCGGACTCGGACGTGACGATGACAAATTCATAGTATCCGCCGAACTTTGTTCCGGGGATACACAAAATTTAAAACAAATAAAATTGAACACAATCAGTGATCATTGCTGAGCAAACCTTGTGAGTAGAACTTTGGTTTGATGACTCCTGGCATGCCATAGAGAAACAGGTTGTTGACAACTGTGGTAAATCGGTCTTTACACTCCGATGCAAATTCTGAGGAAATGCTGGTGTTTGAGATATGTCTGCGAAGTTCATCTGCTACCTGGAAACACGATGATCATTGGTGAAAGATACGTAAAGGTATACTAAACACCACTCCGAAGCAAAGAGAAAATTGTTCACCATGGACTCTACTACTGTAATCGGCCCCCATACATGCTAGTTATCCACGGTGGCGATTTAAACCATTATCAATTATGTCCCTGTTAGCTCACTAAATGATGGGAAATATCATATTATGATGAAAATGTGAAATCAATTGTAACCAAGGTAACGTACGTGTACCCCCTGTGAGAAACAAGGGTAGGCCTCCATGATATTAGCCACTTTTGCTTCGCCATCAAGTTCGAGAGTGTCAATGTAGTTTTTCCTGGCAGGAAACTCGAGACTAGCAACTGTTGAATAATTTTGATGTTGGGTTTCCTCTCCCTAAGTTTTTCGGTCAGTTTATTGTAGTAGGAAGCCGTGTATATGGCATTGGGCTTCCCAACTGAAATATTGACAAATGTTTTCACATGAATGAAATGTATGTGTAGACATGGTGCACATGGTAAACAGAATCTTCTCCACTTTGAACAACAGTCAAATCAGAGATTTTATTGTTTAAAAGTAGTATTGCCGTATTGGTCCACAGCAAAGGGTGTGGATTGAGGTCAAACTTGGTCCATTTTTTTAAGTATCACTACAAGTAAATGTAAATATATCGTTAATTCTCCTTTATTGTGGTTCAAACAACAAAAAATAGAACAAAAGCCAAGATGGGTTTCCGGACAATATAGGTTTTATATTTTAGATATTAGCCATTTTGACCTTGAAAAAAAAGTAACTGGTCAAAACCAAGGTCACAAGGACATACAGCATACAAATACATCATACATGTGTATTATTCCCCATATGTCCACAAGTGATTGCTAAGCTATAAATTCAATAACAGGGAAGATATTCATGATATTAGCAATTTTGTCCTATGACCTTGAAAATGAGGTCAAAGATCAAATTCAAGGTCACGATAATATTCAGCATATATCATTCATATATGTTCACAATAGATTCCTAATCTCTAATTTCATTATTAAATGAGATATTTGGAAAAATTGTCTCCCATTTTAAATCATAGGAGAATTTAACATGGGAAAGTCCCATTTGGGCCGAGTTTGGGCCGCCAAAGTCAGAAATTGGTCGTTTTTCGTCAAAAAATGGCCGCCATTTTGAAAAAATTTCGAAAATCAGAAAACTAAAAATTAGGCCAAAGGCCAAGGATAGGTTACCGGACAATGTTTGATATTTTAGATGTAGCCTACTGGTAGAATTCAAGGTCAAGAGAATATTCAGCATATATAACAGTAAGCTTACATCATGTCCACAGTTGATTGCTAAGCTGTAAATTCAATAATCAGAGAGATATTAGCAATTTTGTGCTGTGGCCTTGAAAATGAAGGGGCAAATTCAAGGTCATCAAAATATTCAGTGTATATCGTTTTCTATATCATGTCCACAATTGATTCCCAAGCAATACAGTCAATAGAGGAGCAAGATATGAGCCAGTTTGTCCTCGGACCTTGGAAATGAGGTCAGAGGTCAAATTCAAGGTCACGAGAATATTCAGCATATATCATTTCCTATATGTCCACAATTGATTCTTAAGCTTTGAAATCGATAATAAGTGAGATATTAGCCATTTTGTCCTGTGACCTTAAAAATGAGGTCAAAGGTCAAATTCAAGGTCATGACAATAATCTGCATATATCGTTCATAATTGCTAAGCTGTAAAGTGGATAACAAGCGAGATATTAGCCATTTTGTCCTGTGACCTTGAAAATGAGGTCGAAGGTCAAATTCAAGGTCATCAGAATATTCAGCATATATCATTTCCTATATGTCCACAATTGATTCCTAAGCTGTAGAGTTGATAATAAGCGAGATATGAGCCATTTTGTGCTCTGACCTTGAAACTGAGGTCATAGGTCAAATTCAAGGTCACGAGAATATTCAGCATATATCATTTCCTATATGTCCACAATTGATTCCTAAGCTGTAGAGTCTATAATAAGCGAGATATAAGCCATTTTGTGCTCTGACCTTGAAACTGAGGTCAGAGGTCAAATTCAAGGTCACGAGAATATTCAGCATATATTATTCTCTATAGGTCGACAATTGATTGCTAGTCTCTAATCTCAATATCAAGTGTGATATTAGGCATAATGTATCCCATTATAAAACATAGGATAATTTAACATGAGATAGTCCCATTTGGGCCGAGTTTGGGCCAAAATGGCCCACTTCGAGCGATCCAAGCGCAACGAAATTTATAGACATCATAGGAGTACATATGAGAAGTGTTATGTATCAAAAAGAAAAAAAGTTACTGAACAGATTTTGAGAAAATGGCCGCCAAAGTCCGAAATCAGGCATTTTTCGTCTTAAACGGCCGCCATGTTGAAAAAAAAATGCGAAAATAAAAAAACTAAAAAATACCTCCTTCTTGAATTATTTTAAAGTATTTTTGTGCAAAATTTCAGAAAAATTCGCCCGTAAACAAAAAAGATAAAAATGTGGACGACGACGGACGACGGACGACGGACGCAACGCCATGCCAATAGGTTATCGGACCATAGCGACGACCACCGACGACCACATTCCTTTGGGATTTTCATTGGAAGGTAGTGTGAGTGTTGCAGCTATCGTTTGATTTGGATCATCAGACATAATGACGCGCGTTTGACCGTTTTTTAAAAATCGTCACGGAATCTACCTAACAAAAATATTGATGTAATACTTACGATTGAATGTTTCCGCTATGTTATGGCCAAAGTTTTGAACAAGATACTTGAAAACATCCGCCGATGTCCACTGATTCACGTTTTCGTCTGCCATCTTGCTGATACACTTGATTTGTGATGAGCGCGTGCGGTTGCTGGATCAGCGCATGCGTTGATGTCACGTGTTAAAATATCTAGTTTTTTTGAGAAAATTTATCTTATTTTACGTTAAATCTAGAATCTAGTTTAGACCTAGCGTATTCCCGCGCATACCTATAAATGAAACAATGCCTTTTTGGACACACGCGGATTTATAATTCTGCCTCATAGGCACATGCGCCTTTATAAGGCTCTGCGCGGGGCGGGTTTGCCCGCGCGGGCCGCGGGTCCCGCAGCCCGCGGTGCGGGGCGGACATTGACTCCAACATTGTGGTGCGGTGCGGGGCGGGCCTGAAGTTTGGAGACTGCGGTGCGGTGTGGGTGGGCAAGCTGATATCAGCTGCGGTGCGGGTTCAATTTTTGTCAAAGGACCGCGTGGGACCGCACCGCGTAGGACTGCACCGCGGCCCGCATACAATTTTTACAATATGATGGAGTTGTGGAATAAAATCGTGGACGATTTGTTGTGAACCAGTGATGTCAAGACCCATATACATATGTTCTATGTGTGTATTAATTTCATATCATATGGTATATATGTACAGGGCATGGATAACTGTGGATCGTTCACCCTGTAAGCCTATACAGTCATCATCGTTTATTATTGTGAGAGAACTGTGAGAGAATATACTATACTACATGTTATGTATGAATTGAATTCAATGCTTGAATTCCTCTTGGTCCTTTGACATCAGTGCATGTCATAATGGGCGATGACAACTACTATAATGATATACAATGGATGCTAAACACAGTCAGACTTAAGCATGATGTTGTACACATGCAAGCTCCCTGTATTTGTTGAGATAGTCTCCGAATTTTGTCACATGTATACATACATTGTGCTAATAAATATTCAGAACCAGAATTTATTGTTTTTCATTTTGGTTACTAGTATACAATATACTGCTCAGTATACATCCCAACTTGAATCTACATATGGAAATATGGTTATTTTGAAAAGGTACTTTCAATTACTGAAGAGAATACTTGGTACACGACAATATATAAACAGGGTAGGGCAAACGAAGACATACAAAGAAGAAACAAAGTAAATAGGACACTAGAGTAATACGATTAAGTGTATCAATTAGTGTCCAGGATATATTCACACTGAAATCACAAATGCAGAACAGAAATGAATAAAATTACAACAAACCATGCAATGGTGTTATACAGAAACCAACTGAATTACAATACATGTATATAGAACTGAATGACGTGTGATAGAATTTGTGCACTATATAGGGTTCCGGTGTAGTTATATTGCAAGCAGGCGTAGTGGTTGATATGAAAGAAAGCACTTGGCCTGAAAAATAGATGGCATGTAGGGAAAGTACTTCAAGTACACGTACAATATACAATAATGTATGCATGCATATACATCTGAATGTACGTGGTATATATACTGTTCTGTGGGTATATAGATTCAAGATATCACACTTTCTTGAATATTATCATTTTTCTCGATAAATCAAGATTATCAATCCAGAATTTAGACAGAATATCTGTGCTATCTTGCTTTGAGAAAATTACAAGCAAACCACTCCCATTTTTAGATAACGGGTTCAGCATAGTAACAGACAAGAATAAAAATCTTCAATTGTGTTTTATTTTCTAATAGTCTGAAAATAAGATAATAATTTTTACTGTGCATAACACATTTGCTTGGTGAATGGAAAACATTTTGTTTGTAGACGAAACCCTCTGCTTTTTGGAACAAACTATGTGCTCTGTGTGTAACTGCAATAAATTTTGTGATGATTCATACATCATACTTGCACAGACATAGTTGATGACATTCGCATCTGATATTCTAATAAAACATTGAACACTCATGAACATGGGAGGCTTGCAAGACCCCAAATAAAATAGTTTTACTGCGAGTTGGATCATAAAATCCAATAAAAGAATAGTTATTTACACTTCATTGTAGAATTCACATACATTTTGCCAGCATATCAGAGTATTGTCCCTAGATCCACACATTGAACATTTAATAGTTGGTTGTTGATGGCATCATTGAAAAACTCAACATAAAGTCATGTTGTTAGTTTCCTTTATCATTGTTTATAATTAGGCAAAAGTTTTTCAAATGAACAAAATTCAGTTGCCCTCTTGGTGAACCTTGAGAATTATTGTGATAGTGTGGTGTTATGTCATTATGATTATTTGAGTTGCTTCTCAATCTGACGAATATGTTGAGTAAGCACAAACAATGAGTAAGCACACAAATGCAATATCGCGCTACGCCCAGTGGCCTTATGTACGTGGTCAATTGGTATTTTGAGTCCGTAAATTATACGATGTAATTCCCACAGAGACCCACCGATAGAGAATGTGGAAATTGCCAACACCCGTTCCATGTATTTAATGAGGTCTGCCATATCTTGTCAGTCATGTTTATTGGCGGTATCAAGCTGATAGTGACCTGGTCATTACAACATGTAGATGACTATTGAGCAAATTATCGATTCTCCAGTAGGCTGTTGTACGTGAGTTTGTGATTGACCACATGAACATCCCATTGAGGTCATTACTATTGGATATCGGTTAGTGTCGGTCAGCGGAGATTAGGACATGTGTTTACCCAGATTAGCACATCTATGATGGGGCTGTAATTGGTACTCGTCGCAGTACATTGACAATATTGATATGAATAACATTCATAATGATCAAAATCACAACATGTGTTAGACTTATTGCCGTGCATGACTGTACATCTAATCAAAATTAGTTTTGAATATGCAAGAGAAATAATCGCTATATGACAACCATAACCATTTACAGCCCGCAACCATTTTATTCGAAAATAAACCAGTTTGTCAGATAAGTACTTTGCAATTATGAATATCTATCAACAACACAGACTACCTGTGAAAGCAGTAGAACCAATCACCGCGTAGCAGCGTGTAAGCTGCTGGTGGTCCCTTTCTGTCAGAAACGTAGTTGTTTAATGAGCTGAATTAGCTCATTAACTAGCCTGATCAAAATATCCCCGAGAGAACCTGTGATAATTACAATGAATCAGCAAACATTAATGAGGGAACTACACCGTTTAGATGTGTGGAATCATCTGATCACTGATGTCGAGAGTTTTTCTGAGAGGTGGGGAATGTGTCGCGAATAGAGTAAGGTACAATGATAACACTAACCGGTATTCTTTGTTGTGAATGACATGTTATATTGAGAACGGTACATTCTGTAAGTCCGAACCATAAACCAAATATCATACTTGATATTTAACAAGCAAGCGATGCTTAGATTTGACAGAATGGCATACCCCAAGAACAAGCTGAAACTGAAGCCATCTCGCCTGAATGAAGCCGTGCATTTGGGATCTATCGTGATCTTTTATCCACAGGGCAAATATATTGATCATATCTGCTCGGTTCCATTCTGGAGACATGCCGTGTGGTTTGGACCAGCCAGCACAGAACAATTAGGATAAAAGTGACGAGGCAAGGATATGTGAGATTCGATACCTTACCAATAGCAAGTGCCTAACACGGACCAAATATCACGGATATGATTGCGATTGGTCGTAAAATCCTTGTCTAGCTTCAGCCAATCGTCCACCGAGCGCTCGGCCAGACAGGCACTAGACTTGACAAAAACATGGCCCTGACATTTGATCACGTCCAACCAACTTCAATTAGGTTGCAAAGTTGTCGAATCTGATACTACGTGGACTCGGGCACTGCTCGACTAATTCAATATTAACTACAACCGCCGTGTCCAAATATGTGCGGATTTTTTTCCTTCTTCCAGTGTCAATTTTTCTTGCTGGCGATAGTGCAGTAGTGGTAAATGAGGCTTTCGTATACTAGTATCTGTTCTCTCGCAATGCAAATGTGTTTTGTTTCTTGAAAACAAAACCTAAGATTTAAGAACAAGATAAATGTATCTCCTCTGTGGGACATCCGTTATGTTGTTTTCAAATGACAAAATATGTGGATTTCGTGTTGACGTATATGATGTCACTTGATTACATTTGTTCACATTTCTTTATTGTAGACAATTGTCTGTATTTATCGCTTATAACCACATAGACATTTCGATTCACTATCTTACAATGTGAACTAGGCATGGAAAGTAAAGTTATCACAGGTGATATAAATATAAACAGGGGATACCAATCGCCGCTATCAATAGCCAGTTTCTCCTTCCCAAGGACATCCTCTTTGTCAGCAACTAAAATTACCACGTGCAAAATTACAGGAAACATGGCAGAAATATAATGGACCAGTAATATGTACTGATGATACCTACCTAAACTGTACGAAATGATCCAGACAAAGCAACATTAGCAGAACACTTGTCTGAACGTTACGCTATTGGCCAGTGCTGAAACGTCCTACCATAAATGTTGCAACTAGCGCTAATTCCAGCTCCGAGTTCCATCTTGACCCGCCTTTTGAGGTTGATACGGTTAGTCGGCAAATCTACTTGAATCAAGGTGGAAAGCCATATATTACACGTTATCAGTATGATTTCTGTATGCTTCGACTCCCCCCCCCCCCCCCCCTATGCCTCACCTATGCTCAGAGAATATGATAATATTGCCTGTAGACAGGCGGAGGCCAACCATCGTTAAATCTCTGGAGCCGGGAACTAATATAATCATATGTGAATCAATGCGATCTAAAATGATTTCACATAGCAAGGGTCATCAATGTCATCACAATTTCGAGATGCATTTGTTATACTCACATAAAACTTACTTGCATACATGGATACTTTCATTAGACTCAGTTGCACATTTCAAGTTATGTGTATGCAGCACATGCATTGCTAAAGAGTGTAAGTCTGGGCTGCTACATGATCAACTGCACGTTACATGACGTCAACAATTATTCACGGGGGTATAAGTATGTTGGATGATTTTGATGGCAAGCGGTTCACCTTGAACATGTTCTCTTCCGCAATCTCAAGATGTTCCCGTAATTTTCGTGCACAAAAGGCTTGATTCATGATTCATCAAAACTGCATCAGGATTGCGCCAGACTGCATCTACAGCCTGCATTCATTTCTTTTACAATGAATGAGAGGAATGGCAGTGGGAAAATCTACGGATTGTCAAAGTTGATCCAATCTCTTAAATTCCACTTAAATTTTACAGTTCTGCGACGTGAATGGGAGAAATAGCAGTGAGAAAAATCTTTGGACTGTCAAAGTTGAACCATCCTCTTAAATTCCACTATTTTTTACACTGCTGTGACGTGAAGGCTGGGATTCAATTCAGGGTATAAAAAACTCGAACTCCATCATAAGGACACCTGGCATGTGCAAGTCATGTCAGTGGGTTCCACATGTATTGCGCCTCAGCCTATAAACTGGGGGCCGACGTAGCAAAGAGCACTCTGTAATATGACAATCGTTATTTGAGGAAGATAAATCAGTGATGATCACTGAACTTTCTTTCTACATCTAACTTGTCCATCAGTCTTGCACATGATTGTGCTCTTATATGCAAAAATAAGGGCTGGAGTTATAAGCAGAAAGTCCCACTGGTAGTGATCTGGTCAATACAACATGTAGATGACTATTGAACCATTTATCGATGCTCTAGTAGGCTCGATACGTAGTCAGTACGTGTGATTGAGGCATCATTACTCTTGGATATTGGTTAGTGTCGGTCAGCGGGGATTAGGACATGCATTGCCCAGATAAGAAAATCTCTGACGGGGCTGTAATTGGTACTCGTTGCATTACATTGACAATATTGCTATGAATAACATTCATAATGATCATATCACAACATGTATTAGTCTTGGATCCGTGAATGGCTGTACATCTAATCAAAATTAGTATTAATATGTAGTGACTCTTATCACAACGTAGCAGTAACTTTTTCCTCCAAGTAACAAATGCTTCCTTCTCGGAGAAAACGTTTTCAACATGAGGCAAATAGTTTGCTGTGATACACATTACACTTATTCAATTTCATAGTTAGTCGTTCATGGCATGATTGAAAATTCTAACATACTGTCATGTCATGAAATTCCTTCTCGTAATATTGTTTTTGATTAGGCAAAGTTTTTTAAATGAACGAAATTCAGTTGCCCTCTCGGAGAACCTTGTTAACTATTGTCATAATGCGGTGTTATGCCACTATGATTACTCAAGTTGCTATTCAATCTGAAGAATATGTTATGAACCACCGAGTAAGCACACAACTGCAATATCGCGCTACGCCCAGTGGCCTTATGTACGTGGTCAATTGGTATTTTGAGTCCGTAAATTATACGATGTAATTACCACAGAGACCCACCGATAGAGAATGTGGAAATTGCCAACACCCGTTCCATGTATTTATGAGGTCTGCCATATCTGGTCAGTCCTGTTTATTGGCGGTATCAAGCTGATAGTGACCTGGTCATTACAACATGTAGATGACTATTGAACCAATTATCGATTCTTCAGTAGGCTGTTGTACGTGAGTTTGTGATTGACCACATGAACATCCCATTGAGGTCATTACTATTGGATATCGGTTAGTGTTGGTCATCGGGGATTAGGACATACGTTTGCCGAGATAAGCACATATATGATGGGGCTGTAATTGGTAGTCGTCGCAGTTGGTAAACGTAGTTGTTTAATGAGCTGAATTAGCTCATTAACTAGCCTGATCAAAATATCCCTGAGAGAACCTGTGATAATTACAATGAATCAGCAAACATTAATGAGGGAACTACACCGTTTAGATGTGTGGAATCATCTGATCACTGATGTCGAGTGTTTTTCTGAGAGGTGGGGAATGTGTCGCGAATAGAGTAAGGTACAATGATAATACTATCCGGTATTCTTTGTTGTAAATGACATGTTATATTGAGAACGGTACATTCTGTAAGTCCGAACCATAAACCAAATATCATACTTGATATTTAACAAGCAAGCGACGCTTAGATTTGACAGAATGGCATACCCCAAGAACAAGCTGGAACTGAAGCCATATTGTCCGAATGAAGCCGTGCATTTGGGATCTATTATGATCTTTTATCCACAGGGCAAATATATTGATCATAACTACTCGGCTCCACTCTGGAGACATGCCGTGTGGTTTGGACCAGCCAGTACGGAACAATTGGGATAAAAGTGGCGAGGCAAAGATATGTGAGATTCGATACCTTACCAATAGCAAGTGCTTAACACGGACCAAATATCACGGATATCATTGCGATTGGACGCAAAATCCTTGTCTAGCTTCAGCCAATCGTCCACCAAGCGATCGGCCAGACAGGCACTAGACTCGACAAAAACATGGCCCTGACATTTGATCACGTCCAACCAGCTTCAATTAGGTGTCAAAGTTGTGATAACTGATCCTGCGTGGACTCGGGCACTGCTCGACTAATTCAATATTAACTACAACCGCCGTGTCCAAATCTGTGCGGATTTTTTTTTCCTTCTTCCAGTGTCAATTTTTCTTGCTGGCGATAGTGCTGTAGTGTTAAATGAGGCTTTCGTATACTAGTATCTGTTCTCTCGCAATGCAAATGTGTTTTGTTTCTTGAAAACAAAACCTAAGATTTAGGTACAAGATATTTGTATCTCCTCTGTGGGACATCCGTTATGTTGTTTTCAAATGACAAAATATGTGGATTTCGTGTTGACGTATATGATGTCACTTGATTACATTTTTTCACATTTCTTTATTGCAGACAATTGTCTGTATTTATCGCTTAGAACCACATAGACATTTCGATTTCACTATCTTACAATGTGAACTAGGCATGGAAAGTAAAGATATCACAGGTGATATAAATATAAACAGGTGATACCAAATCGCCGCTATCAATAGCCAGTTTCTCCTTCCCAAGGACATCCTCTTTGTCAGCAACTAAATTACCACGTGCAAAATTACAGGAAACATGGCAGAAATATAATGGACCAGTAATATGTACTGATGATACCTACCTAAACTGTACGAAATGATCCAGACAAAGCAACATTAGCAGAACAATTGTCTGAACGTTACGCTATTCGCCAGTGCTGAAACGTCCTACCATAAATGTTGCAACTAGCGCTAATTCCAGCTCCGAGTTCCATCTTGACCCGCCGTTTGATGTTAACGTGGTTAGAAAAAAACGTTCAACTTGAGTCGAGGTGGAATGCCATATATTACACGTTATCAGTATATTTTCTGTATGTTTCGATTCCTACACCATCCCACACATACGCTCAGAGAATATGATGAGATGGACAGATGGAGGCCAACCATCGTTAGCTCTGGACTTGCCACAAATCTAATCATATGTGAATCAAAACGGTCAAAGGATTTCACCCAGCAAGGGTCATCAATGTCATCACAATTTTGAGATGCATTTGTTATACTCACAAAAAACTTACTTGCATACATGGATACTTTCATTAGACTCAATTGCACATTTGAAGTTATGTGTATACAGCACATGCATTGCTAAAGAGTGTAAGTCTGGGCTGCTACATGATCAACTGGACGTTACATAACGTCAACAAGATCAACGTCTTTCAACCTTACTATCAATTATTAAGGGATGTATAAGTATGTGGGATCATTTTGATGGCAAGCGTTCCGTCTTGAACTTGAACAAGCATTTCGTCTTGGTCTTCTGCAATCTTAAGATGTTCCCGTAACTTTCGTGCAAAAAAAAGGCCCGGTTCATAATTTATCGAAACTGCATTAGGATTGTGGCACACTGCATCTTCAGGTTGTATTCGTTTCTTCCTCAGGAACTGGATAAAATGGCAGTGAGAAAATCTTCGGATTGTCAAAGTTGGACCATTCGCTTAAATTCGACTAAAGTTTTGCAGTGCTGTGACGTGAAAGCTGGGATTCAAGTTAGAGTAAAATATCTAACTCCATTATAAAGGCACCTTGCATGTGCAAGTCATATCAGTAGGCCGCACCTTCAATGCATCTCAGCCTATATATTGGCAAACAGCACTGTGTAATATGACAATCCATATCTTCAGGAAGATAAATCAGTGATGATCACTGAACTTCCTACATCAAGTTCCTACATCAGTCTTGCACATGAATGTGCTCTTATGTGCAAAACAGGGTAAGACTTATAAGCAGAAAGTGACATGCCCTTATATCCGAATACAGAAGCATGCTCCTATACGCTGCGATATTTTAAAAATTAAAATAAACAAAAATGCAATATTTAGATTATTAGGCCATGTGTTTTAATACGCGAAAATAGGCAATGAGTCTGTTGAAGTGTGTTGATACATATTATCAAAGTGATATTGAAGAACTCAAGTGCATAAACATGTTTTTCCCCAAATGGTATAGATAGTATATCACATGTGGTGACTCTTATCACAACGTAGCAGTAACTATTTCCCGCAAGTAACAAATGCTTCCTTCTTGGAGAAAACGTTTTCAACATAAGGCAAATAGTTTGCTATCATACACATTACACTTATACAATTTAATAGTTGGTTGCTCATGGCATGATTGAAAATCCTAACATTCTGTCATGTCGTCAAATTCCATTATATTGTTTTTGATTAGGCAAAACTCTCTTAAATGAACAAAATTCAGTTGCCCGCTCGGTGAACCGTGTTAAGTATTGTGATAGTGTGGTGTTATGTCATTATGATTATTTAAGTTGCTTCTCAATCTGACGAATATGTTATGAACCACCGAGTAAGCACACAACTGCAATATCGAGCTATGCCCAGTGGCCTCATGTACGTTGTCAATTGGTATTTGATTAGGTAAATTATACGATGTAATTACCACAGAGACACACCAATAGAGAATGTGGGAATTTGCCAATACCCGTTCCATGTATTTAATGAGCTCTGTCATATCTGGTCAGCCCTGTTTATTGGCGGTATCAAGCTGATAGTAACCTGGTCATTACAACATGTAGATGACTATTGAACAAATTATCGATGCTCCAGTAGACTGTTGTACGTGTGTTTGTGATTGACCACAAGAACATCACATTGAGGCGGTTATTACTCTTTGATATCGGTTAGTGTCGGTCAGCGGGGATTAGGAAATGCGTTTGCCCCGATAAGCACATCTCTGATGGGGCTGTAATTGGTACTCCTTGGATTACAGTGACAGTGGTGTTATGAATAACAATCATAATGGCTGTACATCTAATAAAATTAGTTTTGAATATGCAAGAGAAATTATCGCTACATGACAACAACAACCATTTACAGCCGTCAACAATTTTATTCGAAAATAAACCCAGTTTCCCAGATCACAACTTTGCAATCTTGAGTATCTATAAACAACAGACTATCTATGAAAGCAGTAAAGCCAATCCCCATGTATTAGCACCTCAGGTGGTGACAAAACACCAGAGAGCAGCGCGTGAGCCGCTGGTCCCCTTCTGTCAGAATTGTAGCTGTCTAATGAGTTGAATCAGCTCATTAACTAGCCTGATCAAAATATCCCCTAGAGAACGTGTGATAATTACACTAAATCAGCAAACATTTATGACGGAACTGCTCAGATGTGTGGAATCACCTGATCAATGATGTGGGGAGTTTTATTTTTTCTGAGAGGAGGTCTCGAATAAATTAAGGTACAATGATAATACTAATGTGTATTCCTCGTTGTAAACGACACGTTATATTGAGAACGGTACATTCTGTAAGTCAGAACCTTAAACCAAATATCATATTTGATATTTAACAAGCAAGCGATGCTTACATTTGGCAAAATGGTCACAGCAATAGGACAAGCTGGAACTGTGAAGCCTTATTGTCAGGAAGAAGCCCGACTGCAGAGGTGTCGAATCTCCCATCCTTAGGTACACTCTGGGATCCATTATGATCCTTTATCCACAGAGCAAATATATTGATCATAACTGCTCGGCTTCATTCTGGAGACGTGTCATGTGGTGTGGCCCAGCCAGCGTGGAACAATGGGGAGAAAAGTGGCAGGGGTGACGATATGTGAGATTCGATACCTAACCAATACCAAGTCCTTAACGCCGACCAAATATCACGCATATCATAGAGATTGGACGCAAAGACCCTGTCTAGCTCCCGCCAATCGTCCACCCAGCGCTCTACCAGACAGGCACCAGACTGGACAAAAACATGGCCGTGACATTTGATCGCGTCCAACTTCAATTATGTGGCAAAGTGGTGGTAACTGAACTCCCGCACTAATTCAATATTAACCACAACCGGTGTGTCCAGATATGGGGTTTCTTCTTCTGAGTATGATTTTTCCTGCTCCCGATGTTGCTGTAGAATGAGGCTTTCTTATACTAGTAAGTATCATCATGCACTGCAAAAGTGTTCTGTTTTTTTAAACCAAAAATAAACCTAAAATTTAAGAACAAGACATGTGTATCTCCTCTGTAGAATATCAATTATGTTGCTTTGATATGTCAAAATATGTTGATTTTGTGTTGACGTATATGTTATGAAGTTATCACATTTGTTTCACATTTCTTTGATGTAAACCAAAGATTTTGTAGACACTTGTTCGCATTTATATCTTAAAACCACAGAGACAAGGCTTTTCATTCTATCAAGTGAGCGAGACAACTTGTTGAGTATAGCTATCAAAAAAGATATCAATTTGAGTTTCTCTTTGGAAGAGAGGAGACCAGGAGACTGCTATCAATAGCTAGAGTGTCCACTTCCCAAGGACATCCTCTCTGTCTGCACCTAAAAAGATCACGTGGAAAACCACAGGAAACATGGCAGAAATATAATGGTCCAGTAATGTGCACTGATGATACCTCCCTAATATGTAGGAAATGATCGAGACAAAGCAACATTAGCAGAACAATTGTCTCGATGTTACGCTATTGACCAGTGCTGAAATGTCCTACCATAAATATTGCAACTATCGCTAATTCCAGCTCCGAGTTCCATCTCGCCCCACCTTTTGAGGTTAACGTGGTTAGTGCCAAAACCCGCGGGAGTCAAGGTCAAAAGCCAAGTATTACACGTTGTTGGCATATTTTCAGCATGTTTAACCCCACACCGTCCCGCCCGCCCCACGGGCAGAGAATACTGTATATTATTGGCTGTAGACAGGTGGAGGTCAACTATCGTTAGATCTCCGAACCCTGGCACAAATTTAATCAGATGTGAATCGATGCGGTCAAAGGAATTCACCCAGCAAGGGTCATCAATGTCGTCAATATTTTGGAATGCACTTGTGATTTTCACATAGCGTACTGTAATACGTTCCTCCGATTTATTCCAGCACGTGTATTGTATATGCAGGATATATTCTGCAGGACAGAAAAGACTGAGCAGTTACGTGATCAACTGGTTGGACGTCACTCAAGCTTACTCTCAATTATTCAAGAAATTCTGAGTATCTGGGCTCATTTTGATGGCAGGCCTTCAACCTTGAACGCGTTCTTAAGTGGAATTCTCAAGACGTTTACGTCACTTTCACACACAAATGGCCTGATTCATAATTTACTGAAAATACATTAGGATTGCACCAGAGTGTATCTTCAGGCTGTACTCCCTTGCTGCATAATAAGTGAGGGGAATCCGGCAAAACGGGAATCGTTGAATTGTCAAACTCGAACCCTCCTCCAAAATTCCTCGAAAGTTTTCACCATGCTGTGACGTGAATGCCGAAGCATGGCGAAAGCTTTTACAGGCACATAAAAGACAGGGAAAACCAGACAACGGCACTTGGGTTACTCGCTAGGATTTGTTTTCTCAAGAGCGCGCGAGTGGGATAATGCACGGAGCATGGAAGAAGCGTGAGAGATAATGATAGAACTGGCACCAACCCTATTTGATAACGCTGACGATAACACGTCTGTTTTAATGTGTTGGTACAGATCGTCAAAGTGATCTTGCAGCGGTGAACATCTAAAGGAAGACCTCGCGTCTACCCACTGCCATAACATCTGCCCTCGCTCCTCGTTTGTTGACACAAGTCGTTTTTCAGGAATTGCACTGTGCTCGTTCATTAAGCTTACCTTTCTCTGCCTACTCCCCAACTGCTCCCATTGAAACTTGTTATTCTTATCGATTTAAAAGACAAGAGTGGGACTACTTTTTATGGCCAAGTATTTTGCAGCGTACGGCTCACAAGCAGCAGGACAAAGCAAGCATTGTAATGGTATTTATCGATCGATTGCAAGAACTTGTATCCACTGATGAGGTCTTGGGTTACATCTAAGGATGTCGTCCTGGCAAAAACAACTGATTTGCTTTGCTCAATCTGACGAGGTCTCTTTCTTCACCTGATACGATCTCGGAGAAAATCGACCAAGGATCCAATATTAGCCACCTGACCTACATTAAATTCAGCCCTCCCCTGGCACTTTTCTCTATAAAACTAGCGAAAACAGACGCGTATCTCGCAAGATTCACTCTCGTAACTCAAGCTCTTGAGATTGGGATTTGACAGTGGCTGAGTTTTGAGTATCTGTAACTGATGCCAAACGGTCACTTGTACCAACCTCTCAAACGCTGAGACTTTGTCCAGATCACACAGATTGATGGGCAGGATTGTTAAGGCAAGTAAGGTCAAATGAATCGTTCATCCCTTAATCAGTTTGAAACAGGACAAATAAACTTATCGAATTTGTTACTCGTTTGGTCAAATGTGCAAGTTTATACCGGGAATTCCGGGATTGGTTTTGATATTTCGTTGGTCCATATTTAGAAATATTCATACTTTTCTTGAATCTACCACATTGAGTAAATCACACTTGCACATCCGAATGTATCTATACTCTTTCTGAGGATAACGTTGAATTGTAGCTTTAGGACATATCCCTATGTCTCGGGACGCATTATTACGTCTGTCTCTGAGGAAATCAATCACGATATAGACGGCGGTACCCTCTCAAGTGGTTTTGCAAATATAGCTGCCATTTCTTCCTATCCCAACTGCAAAAGATGTTTCTCCGTCTGCCCTGTAACGAAATTAATATAGAATTCCATTTGAAAACTACGAAGCCTTCACCCCCCACCCCCACCCCACCCCCCACCCCCATCACCTCGGTGCCGTACAAGTTTCTACTTTATAATGCGTAAAATTCCACGAGCCGAATAGAGGAGCGATCGACGAGAGCACTTCACGTGTATTTAGCAATCTTGAAGATGCTGCGGTGTAGAGGTAAGTTGTCAATACGGAACACTATGATCTCCGCGCTGAGCCGGCTATTGTTGCCGGGGAAGACTGCCTTAATCCTGGTCGAGAGGGCTCCCGCTGAGGCATTGTCTCTTCTCACGCCGTGTGGCCCGGCTTGATTCTTGCGAAGTAATATAGCGAGTCTACGTGTCTCTGGGATTCACCGCCTGTAACTGAATCCACTTGTCACGCTATTTATTCTTGTACGACAGACCGAGCGAGCGGCCGAGCGGGAGGTTTTGGGCGGTATATTTGGGGACGACGATAAATTGGGGTGGCACATTTTCTCACTGGAGAGTTGTCGCTTGTTTGAGGCCAGGTACCCGCCATACACGAGAACGGAAGGGAGGTGGCTGGTTCGATTTTACGGGCAGCGCCTGTAAGTTGTTTAATGGACATGTGGTTTGTCCCCGACAGTTAAAAAGAGGCGTTGTTTGATCTGTGTGCGGAAGGCGACCGTGGCTCCCTCTCACGACTGATGAGCACCAAAACTCCATCAAATATATGTTATTTGTACTACGATGGGCTCGAGACCCGTAGGTAAATATTTGCCCCAATATCGACGTTTGCCCTCGCGGGGAACCCCAGTTCAGATGGTCCGCAGTCGGGGGCCTGTACAAGAGAATTTACCCTTGACTTGTCTCGTACTGCAAGCTCGGGCAGGACGCTGACCTGAAAACAAACCGAGGAAATGCATTTCACGTGTCCATATATTACAGAGGCTTAGAGCATCGTCCGCAGACCGATAAAAATAAAAACAGTTGTACTCCGAGCTCGTTATAGACCACTTTCACGCAGCGGAAACGTATTCCGGTCCACATCCGATCCACTGAGAAAAGCCGTCGGAAATTGCGCGAGATCCTCCACAATTGGAACTTGAGAGAGATAATCGCGTCATCTTGGCGGATATGTCTCAAGTTACCATCGTCACTCTATAACTGATTTACACAATCCTATTCATATACCAATAAAGCCGTGTTGCGGGGGAGGGGACGGGAAGTTTTGCTGCCCGACTGGAGACCGTTGTCCTGCTGCAGGGTGAATCCCCCGGAAAGCTGCCGGACCCACAAACGCAATTACTCGCGGAAGGCGCTAATTACGCGGAAGAGTGCCCTGCAAAATGAACGCCCTGCGGCCAAAGTCCGAGACGGTCAGACGAACGACCGATTGTCTCCGGTGCTGCGCTCGTGACACGACCCTGGGAAGCGGAGGACAGTTGCTCCGCTGGTCTCCGGTCGCTACTGCTGTCACATAGCCAGTGCATTCCTGGAGAAGCCCTAGAGGAGACCAGACCTCCAGTCAGCCACGAGCCACCCAGGTTCGTCAAGAGGTATTTCAAGACGTGACATCTTCACGATTATGTAGAACTACCCCTTGTACACGCCCTGGATCTATTTAAAGGCGCGAGGCGTCTTTTGCGCCAGAGCCCCTAGCGCAGTGAGAAGAAAAGTTAACGAGCTTAATTTTTCCGACACATGTTTCCACGTTATTATTATTACTGGATGTGGGATGTTCCTTGTCTGAAACGCCCCAAAAGCAACGCACAATTAGTCCAATCAGCTGCTGCCGCTATTTCTCGATATCCAGAAGCGCAGTGGTCAGATTATCAGTGCGCTTTGGAGATGTTCCTCGTAATGAATCAGTTTTGCGTATAGTTTTGTGAACTTCATATTTTTGAACAACGAAGACATTGCCAAGGTTCCCTTATGAAAAAACAAGAAAATTGAATTCGCAATCAATTATCGGAGCTTAATTGATCAGTTTGGCATTGAGTTACTTCACTTATTCTGCACTTGTTTTACATTGTGCTGTAGCTATTAGCGAGTGAAACATGTCGATAAATGGTTTGCTCTGCATGAGAGTTATAACTTATTCGCACTAAAACATTATCGATTGCGTCACAATCGAAACCTTGTCTACAACATGTAAATAAGTTTCCTTGAGAGCAGAACAAAATCAATTATCCTTTGGTTGAGTCCCAATTCGGAACTCCCGAAAATCCTTTAATGTCTGAGAATGGAGTGTAATCAGCACATGGCAAGTGCGAAATGTCCCCTGTTCGCAGTTTTGGTTGTATCCTAGAACCATGTTACTTGTAATAACGGGTGACACAAAAAATCGTTCCCTTAAGTGCCACTGCGAAACCGTTAAAACGCCTTAAAAGCTTTAGGTGCCATAGAGTTGTATTACCAGGGGAACTACCACCGCAGCGATCCAAAAATAAAAACCTACGAAAATAACTATACACATCATCCCGGATATTTCCGTGGCAAGTGGCGGGAAAAAAGTTTCCACAGGCAAAGGCACAATTGTAGTAGATCTAGTGGCGGCAAACTTATCTCCATGGTAACAGTGTAAAAAAAAAGTTTTCTCTCCCCTATCTAAGGTTTCGCTGGGCATATATTTTGAATTATCGATACGAAATCGTGTCAAGTTAACCCTCTCTCGTGTTCCGTTTCCCCCCTCGGACCAAAGTATGGATTATTTTGCAAGCACGATTATTTGACAGAAATGTTCCCAGGCCCTGTACCCTTGTCTTGTATCGGGGGTTCGACAGTCGCCCCGGCCTTACTGGTGTGATGGGCTGCTGGTGGTAACCACGGGGCCACGCGAGGTCGTCCCGTCTGCCGCGGTGAGGTAGCATTCCTCAGCCGACGGGGGTAGCAGCTCGCTTCCCAGGCCATGGCGGAGCAGAGACACTCGTCGGCAGCGGCGGAACAAGAGCAGCAGCAGCGGTGGTGGTGAACAGTTGGCGCGGGCACACGGTCGCGCCGCAGGGAAACCGAGACCGTGACACTTGCTGCTATCCCGTCCCCTCGCTCTTCCGACCGACCGACTGATTGGCGGCGGGCCGCTAGTGTCAACCAACGAACACCAGTGATATATCTCTCCAGGATTCCTGAGTCTCCAGTTGCTGTTGACATTTTTAAACGAGCGGAACGGACCGACCAAGCTGATTGACAAAGCACGTGTTCGTTAGCGACGTCTGAGATCGATAGATTTGACATTGGACACGGAGCGAAAATCATCCGTTTCTAGATATTGGATAATTACCGAACCCGACGTGTGTGCGCTCTTACCTCATATCTCGTCGGGAAAACTTCCCTCTCGCCTCTCGGAATATGTCGCATAGTTTTTCTCAAGGAATTGCTATGGAAATTGGCAAGAGTAGTTGTTAGCATAAACACTAAGGTTTCTTCTGAAGATGATGGTTTCACTTGTACCCTTAGACGTACACATGTAGAAGGAATTTTAAACGCTTCTTAAGTGTTTTCACTTCGATTACGTTCATTCGACTTCTACTTATTTGTTTTGGAAATAATCAACACCCATTAAGGCTTTCCAGTCTGTGATTGGCTGGTTATGGAGCGAGTTGCGCTCTTAGCAACCTCCGTTCTTTTGTGGATTATAAAGCGGCGAGTAGTTGTGTTTACATAAGTGGAATGCATCACTGCCGACCATGAAGTGGTCATTATGGTGCCTCCCGAGCGTCGGTATTGCGTTTGCGCTTGCACCGTGTGCGCACGCATGAGCACTTCAAGATAGAGTGCGCGTGAAAGATAATCGCCTGATTGAAAAGGCTCATAACATCCCTGGATTACAAGGGAAGGCCGGAAAAAACCCCCCGTTTGTTGTACATATACAGAGCTGAGTATTGGACAGCTTTAGTTGAATGCCTGAGACAGGTGTCGCGCTTTTAGCGATGTCGCGAAACAACGATAAGAGGACGGTGCCGGCAAAATGTAACAAAATAAACAGTGTGACGAAAACGTGACGTACGCACGTGTGCAACACGGAAACTCCTAATCGACCACGAGATTTCTAAACGAAAAAAAAAACACGACGGAATCGAAGCCACATGATGAGATGTCCAGACACAGTCGCACCTGCTCTCGCACCTTGCCTCCTGGTGCTCGTGGCGGCGTGTCGCTGTACGCTGGCCCTGGAGACCATATGGCTGGCCGGTCTCTTCCCGATGGTGAACGAGGAGGGAATGAACTTCCTGGGCCAGGGCGTCTTGCCGGCCGTCGACCTCGCCATACAACATGTCAATGCGGACCCGGCGGTCCTCCCAGGATACGTTCTAGACATTGACTGGAACGATACCCAGGTATGAAGGGATGACACCATGCAGGTGAACTTTCTTTGAAATGTTTTGGTCGCTAGGGCGATGTGTTCCAGGTTACGGGTTGTCTCATGATTGGGCTTCTCTCGCAATGAGAAGCAAATAATTATGAACAGTTTTTTGGTCAACTGATATACCTTCTAGCCCATTATCCATTGTATATATATATATATGTTAAAAACCAATGTTGGGATTTATATCCAGTTCCTCGCCTCCAGACAACGACAAAACTAAGGAAACAACCACCACTGCATTTCCTGGAATGCAATGTGTACCAAGAGCACATTACGTATATATTCCAGAAAAATGATGCAGAGAAAATTATCTCGAATATCAACCATTATAAGAATTGGTTAATGTAATGTGATATGGAATATGTGGATATTTTGATCCTAAGGCGAACGTTTTTTTTTTTCAAAAGATTGTTATTCAAACTCTCAGATATTTCGCAATGGCAGAAAATCAGTTTTGCCGTTGAACAAGGTTTATCAGCGAGAGAAAATAAATTGAGTATTGGGGTTATGTACATATATTTGAGTAAACACCAAGTGTGTAATTTCATGCAACAGTTTGCAAGTAGCTTAATGGGTGTCCAACGTGATACCGAGACTATCTGATGATATTGTCATTAATGCCAAGTGGGCTTGCAAACGAGATGCCTATCAGAAGTCGATGCAATTTACAAACAGCAACTGTCGCCACCAATTGAAAATAAAATCAATACTGTCTAACGATGGCAGTACTCATACGAAACATGTTGCATAACCAAAGGATCTTCACCCCTGATGTTGCTCCATGCTCAATACTAGACTGGTACCTGTAATATCGAAGTAGACAACTATTCAATTTTAACGACTAATTTCACACCCAAGATATACAACTTTTACCTTAGGTTAGTGTATATTAAGACCCTATCATGGATACGACAAGATTGAATATAAAACCTATCTGAATTTGACACTATGCTAAAATAAAAGTTTCACACAAAAGACTGTCCTGTTGGGCATACCCCATTGCAGTTTTTCAATTTCTCCCAATCGTTTCTATTTTTTCTCCCACTGACTTATCATTATTCCCGACCAGAATCTCTCGCTGCAAGACATCCACGCGTAGATAAAAGAAACAACTGTACCAATTGTCGTCACCTGGTCGTTCTCTAGAAGAATTCCAGCCATTGTTATTCCAGCCCCATTGTTTTCTTTTCCGACCGTGTGAGACGACAATAAAAGAAGATCGACTTTATGCAATTTGTTTGCAAGGGTCTGCTACATGTCTGCAGAGCTTAGATGCGGATTATTCCGGGGTAATGAATACGTGATCTCGGCGTGGCTTGAGACGGTTAGCAGGCAGCGCGAGTTCTAATCCAATAGTTACACCATGGGCGGATACCACTCCCTTGCTAGCCACTACTACCTTCGCCGAATTACAGGCACTCTCACCAAGATTTCCATGTCATGTTCTTCCGTCAGTCAAGCAGCAAAAAACAGCCGTCTTTCGCGTGACATGCTGAATGGAGGTATAATCCACGGACGCTTTAGGAATTGGTCAGGGACCGGCGTGGAGGCTCGCAGGAAAGGAAATATGAAATTCAATTGTAACAGATATTTATTCGCAATGCTATAGAGGTCAACAAAGTGGATTCAGCCACCAAAATACGTCGAAACACCCCTTGCAAAAATCGTGTATTCTATTAGTATATTTATCTTTTACACGCATACATGCTACACGATATCACACGCAAGCAACATCAGACATGAACTTGACTTTAATGAATCAGAACAGAAAAAGTGCAGCTATTTCTGGTCGGTCGTTTTGCCGGTATCGCTGAGGAGCCAGCGATTATCACAGTGCTCGTTGTTCTTTGTTTGGCATCCCTCTTAAATTACCTGGCAAACTCGCATAACAAACACACGGATATTATGCATATCAATGATATATCGAACTGCCAAACATCGGGCGGTCAGGCCAGTGCCAATTCCAACACTCCGCCATCTCCGCATATTGTGCATTTATTTGAGATCGATGTCAAATGGTTTTTGACTATGATTGTTCAAGGTGCAAAAGCAGCCATGTGAGAGGAAAACTAGGTGGGGTATTTTGGATTTTTTTCACTCCTCTTTAAAAGCTCTTCGAGTGATGGTAGTTATCCGGTCGTTTGTGTACCTAGTTTGATACTACGTATGAAAAAAGCGAACTCTGATGATCGATTTTTCGGGCATATTCCGCTAAACATCACTGAAGCGCAAAGTGGTTTTGGATGGAGACGAGCTTCATAAATATATACCGCGAAAGTAGGACAACACATCAGTGGGTTACTTTATCGGACTCTGTGCTAGAAACCTTGTTTCAATGGGATGTAAATATAGTTAAAGTTTCGTTATAAATACCATTTGCCCACATCCAGATGCCAAGTATAAGCGTCTCTAGATATGCTCAACTCAGCGTCAATGCACTTAATGCTCCTATTCGAAATGGAAGGACATCTTCTAACTGTGTCAGCGTCAGTTTTTCAAAGTAATGTCTTAGTAAAGCTCCATGCCCCTTCTATGCCGAAGTAAATGTTGATATATGTCTCTTACTTCGGAGATCATGAGTGTATATAGAGTTCTTTCGTCAGGTCTTCACACATATTTTTACAAACAGCAACTGTCAAACGATTCCTACCACTAAGTGGAGTTATCATCCGTTGAATATATTTCAAATATATTTCAGGAACTCAATAGTTCAAATACAGAAAAAGAAGATATGCCTTCATTAGCCCTGTAATCGACACAGTTGTAGAAACCTCAGAACAGAATATATTACTACAAGGGTAGATATTATGGATGGTGAGAAAGTTTTATGTTTTGTTTCAAAACAAAACTGCTACACGGAAGAAGCATAATTTTCAGTTATATAACCTAGCCTGGGTGTATTACATTTCGCACTTTCTACAGGTGGGCATTTTTTGCTGGAGAGGAAAATGTTCAGCCAAATATTGACGAGACCGTGTTGAATGTCTGGTCATATAACGGATGTTGTTCTACTGGTTCTTAAGGTGTTTTATGCGAGTTGTTTGCTCTGCACGTGTTTGGTTTACTTCTGTTCGGTGCTGAAACCTCTGGGCACGGGAACAAACTAGCACTTCCCGTGTTGGCATTCTGCTGCAGAGTCTGGTCGGTCTGCAGACCAACGTCGAGCAATGACTCTCACGACAAACAGCTGAAACACCTAGAAGATGCCCGCCCGATCGATGGCTTCGTCTTGAAAGTCACACACTGGCCCTCTCGACATTCTAGACGGCAGTTTTATGGAAGCAAATCGGTGATCGTTTAAAGAAACCTTGTCGCCTTTTCAGCGAACGTTCGGGAATCACTTATCATATCTACGCGTTGCATTGTTTCATTCAATTACGTTTGTTGATTCTAGAGAATGGACTCTGTAGAATGTCTTTCACAAGTTTCAAAATGGCAGATTCTTCTCCTCTCAAGCATTCAATGGAAAAGACGTAAAACTCCTGGAAAAGTCCAAATTAAAAAAGTCGTGGACGCCTTCAATTAACGATGTCCATTGTGTCGCCACTCTATGTATCTTTTCTCATATTGATGCGGCTGCGTCGGTGAAGAAGGTCAGACGCTTCGTGCCTCAAGGTGTTTAGTCCCTCCCTTAGGACGACCTGTGGTCCGGCGATAGCCGTCAATGCTGCTTTTCTCGTCGTCGCCTTGCCGGCTGCCGCCCATACACAGACGCGTCCGCCAGTCCGTCCGGCCAACGTGCCATTGTCACAAGCAGCCGTTCCCATTGGGCTTGTTCTGTCAGATTGGACATCACTGTCACCGACAAGATATTTAGTGCATGGGGACCACGCCTTTGCTTTGTACATGTATGCGATGGCATCTTGTGCGTGTCAGTTGGTGGTGTGTGCTGCTCATTAAGCAGGGATCTCGTACAGTATACTATACGGATATGACCGTGAGTCTTGACAGCGTTAATTTGTTTTCACGCATAAAACAGATGGTCCCATAAATAGGTTTTGGTTTGCTTTTGTCGCACCCTGTGGTGTCAGCTTATTGTTTCCCAAATATTGTTTGGTTGCCATTGATACATCCACTACACATATTTGCTTGGTATCATACATCATGTATCCGGTTTTGTTTCAATAATGCAAGGACACTGCATAGTGCACATGCCTGCATAAGGTGTATTGTCTAAACAATGCAAAGACAAAACTATTCGCAAGGGTGGGATAGTTCCAGGTATGGTAGCCTAAATAGTATCGTATGGTAGCCTAAATGCGGTAGGTGTGTATCTATTGTGGATTTCTATTGATTTACATGTATTATTTGTCTAAACACGTGTGTTATGCGGGGTTGTTGCTGAGGGTTGTACTTCAGTTGGAAACTATGTTAACATGCAGTAGAGCGGACATAATGTTTTGTATAAAAAGCAAAGGTATTCATTTATACGTCCTTAATATATATCAGCTACTGATAAAAACAAAATCCAGTTTTCAGGTGACACTCAGGAATCCATTAGATGTATATTATTGTGAATTGGTAATATAACAAGATATACGTATCAATATCCATTTAATGATATACTATTGGTGGTTGATTGGAACGATTTTTGCTATTGTGTGACATTTTATTATTCCGAACATCTCAAATTCCACAGTAGTAGCGCAGACGCATGGCTTGTTCGGTGCTGAATGACTATTCATAAAGTTCACCTTAACGTGGCACGATTGGTTTCAAATTAGAGTTCGAATTGATGTCGTGAATGATGAGTACCGCTTTAACATGCCCACGTTATTTACTGACACGAAATATCTCTAATGGTTATTGGATTCGTTTTTTGGTGCCTCTCTTCAAGCTCCAAGAGATCGGAAGAAATCTGAGGTCTTTGTTCGTCCACGATATGAAGCGTTCTCAACATCTACTCCAAAAAAATTCTCGTCACTCTATTTGCCAATTGCAAATGTCCTTATTGAATCTGATCACTTGATCCAAAAGCATATAACCACGCCGAGAACAAGTTCCAGTCATAAATCGGAGCTTGCACTCATTCACTCCGTCCTAATGAGTCAATAAATAATCTGCATCAATACCTCAACGCCTTGGATGATGGCGATGAAAGCAGAAAACATCAAGAAACACAATACGAAGTGCTGAACAAGAACTTTCCAAGATGGGTGTCGAATGGCATGGACTCTGGTACAAATGAACGGAGAAAAAGTTAGCTCCAGCAGACGATGTTAATTTATTGTCCGTGGTGTGACGGTTAACACAATTGATGCAGTACGAGTTTATCAATTAGGATGTCATTCGAGAGCAGAAGGGTATCATGGGTTATTAATTTTAAACTGATAACATTTGCATTTTGTGTGAATTTCTGCAACGCAGACAGTGCGTGTGAAAACTGATATACAATTAGCTCTGAAATGACAATCTCAAAACAATGTCCATTATTTGTTCATCATGATTTATGGTATATACATCGATACATTTCAGTCAGTCAGTGATTGAATTTCACTACAAGACTGCGTCTTTCAATACGTCACAGCCATGTCGTCTGCTGCTATCTAAACACAGACTAATCCATATTATTGTCACCAGACGCCTCTGTCTGCGTTTATACGGAGATTTCTGAGTTCAAAAGTTACGAGAATGTGCTTGATAGTAACTAAACCCATCTGGTGTTCACCATGTGTTCCTCCTCACATAGTACACTATTTGCTTCATCCGAACGCTATGTCAAAATGAACATGAAAATTTAAACGGATGACGTCCAGTGACAGATGAGATTGTCGCATGTCAAATATGTTGTTATCTCATTGACGTATGTGGTTATTGCAATGTATTCAATCTATGAGGTTCATTTATGGATGATCATGTGTGGTTGTGAAATATTGCGATTGTCAAGTAGGTCGTGAAGCAATACATCATAAATCTAGTATCAATGAATGATACCGAACTTGCAGTTGTGTAAATTCGGAAATTTGTTTCCATTCGATAATGATTTATCACCCGAAACGGGTCATAATCCATATTGGTTCTAGGGGTCTTATCAGACATAACGCTAAAACACTTGAAGATTACATTGTAGATCAATATTGTATACTTTCGTTTGTTTCAAGTAAGCATTGCACTAAATTTGTCAAGTGACACAATGGGAGTGAATTATTTGATTTGTTCCTAGTGATTCCAAGGCTTCAATTCCATTGGTGACACAAGACAGTCACGTTAGAATCAATAGGTGCCACAGAGCCGTTTGTTCGTTTCTGGTCTGCTAAACAGTCCGTTGTTTCGTCTTCTAATGAGTTCCCATGTCGATAGTCAATCATTTATTCAATCTATCCTGCCCGCCATAGATACAAAATCTGTTGAGTGTCAGTGGGTATTAGTGAATGATGGATAGGTCGCTGTCTAAAGACAACAAAGGAAATTTTAAATCCCAAGCCAAATGCCTTTCATTTTCAAATGAAGGAAAACAAGCATGGTACAATTATAAATCAATGAAGCAAATACACGCTGGTGGATTCAACCAATAAAAAGGTTCGTTGGCAATTTGCATCATTTAGAAATCATGTTTCTTAATTCTTTCCCCTGACACTGGACTTTCAGATTGGATGAGGGCCTCGGTTGTGTTCGCTCGGATATTTTATTCTCTTTTATTGCTGCCATTTTTAGTCCAACATCAATCAGGGTATATTGATTTTTCATGTATGATATGACATATAAAGTCCTTTGATGATTGATTCCTGGCTGTCCATTTTTATATTTTGATGTATGAGTGTTTCGCCTGAACCCGTGTTACATTTCCCAAATATATCAATAAATATTTCCCATCAACTTGGTAACCTTCTGGTTTGTGATTACGTACTTATGTACTTATCATATATCTATTCCATGGGCTTTGTTCCGGATCTCTCAATTATTTTCATAGGTTGTTGAGCAGTTGTATGCTAATTCCATCAAGTGGGCAGTAGAAACAAATACATTCAATAAATTGTCTGCCCCTGATGACGCCAGTATGTCTTTGGATAAACTATTTCGTCGTTGTTTGTTTCTATTGCAGAATGTTGCATTTTAAGTTTGTGATGGAACGATACTCTGAGTACACATATTATACATAGAAAGTTCAAACCAATACTTGTCGACAGTGTGCTTGACGATACATACCATCAACACAACATCACAGATGGAATCGGGATGGTGTGAAAAGGTTTATACTTAATGGTGAAGCGAGTTCAAGCGGTCTGCCTGCTGGAGCAAAAACCTTCTGGCGCCGATCTACACATTTTGACTGAAGCCAAGTTATTAAATAAACCCAAATCACTCCTTCACGAGTGTCACCTTTCCTGGGCCAAATGTGGACAAGGTCGTCTCAATCAGACCTCGGAATCGCCCTGTCGCTTCCCATCCAATGTACAACACTCACAGCGCCAGGGGCGAGACAGGACTGTGTGCTTCCTCGAATGGGCTGTTCATATCAGACCATCACCGAGCTTTTCAATTGTGCTCCCATTGTCTTTAACCAGTCTGTCAGGAACCGCAGGTCTTTTACAGGCGAAATGTCTAAGGGAAAGATAACCCACATAGGCGAGGTCACGATAGATCATATTATATGGTGATAACATGTCAACACTTTGCTCTAACCCAGCCAGTAACGGTGATATTTAGTAGGACTGTATATCGGAAAAGTACTGTCGCTTTTACGCGAATCAAAGGACCTGGAAGCAATTGTCATGAGTCGATGAAGACAATACACATTGAAAGAATCTTCAGAACATTTACGCGAACACATGTATACAAAACATCTTCAGAATGAAAAAAAACGTCGTTCTGTGGTCTTTGAAGTATGGAATTCTCGTTCGAAGTGAAACTGATTGTTCTAATGATTTGCAGGCGTCCTAAATAACTGTTTTTAACTTCTTGCCACATCTGTGCACAATGCATGAGTATAATTTCATACCATACATATGACGGGTTCCACAATGGAGGAATTCTAAGGCAGTATCTCGAAAACTTTACACTAACCATTTGCTGGTCAAAGCCTTTTCCATCCTTTTGTCTTGTTTACGAATATCCCATATATGCTTTGTCGACTCGGAACAACCTTGAAACTCGGCCCAACAAGTTTGAATATCTGCAGTTGAGAGAATCTGTGATCAATAATGGTTGATATTCGTTGTATTTCAGTTGTTCTACGTTCGTCAGTTTAATAACCATTGGCCCAAGTATCTTACACTGCGCCCTAATACTACTCGTCCACTAAAAGAATGCCATTTAAACCGTCTGTCATTTTTTCAATACTCATTAAATATAGAAGAAGGCGCAGTGTATGACACTTGGGCCTAACCATTGATGGCGCCAGTGTGTCTTAGGATAACATAGTTGGCTTTATTCCTATTGAATTCTAGAATGATGTATTTTAGGTTAGCTATTAGCACAATAAATATGTGTGTGTATTGGAGGTACCAGGTTGATACTTATATTTGAACTACTGAACCGGTATAATTACTGGAAGGAGTTACACAGCAACTCAGTAGCCCTTTAGTTGGTGATTGGGGACTCCTTGGGTTCGCTTCGGATTTCCTAAATCTCTCAATATGTTTTTGGGCAGTGGTGTTATGATTCCATCAGGATGTGCAGTATAAACAATAATATTTTACAGGCACACGCTGTCAGCCTCTCATTACGACAATGAAACGAATTACGTCTTCGAATGAAATCGTGGGTCACGCTTTGTTCCTATTACAAACAGTAACTGTCTATTTCAGGTTTGCTACTGGCAAACATCAGAATCTAGTTGTTTTGATGGTCATAGCTTGATACTTACCTCATATAAGTACCAAGATTTTGTTCTCAAATTTGTCCGTGAAACCATTTACCGTGAACGACCTGGAACGTCACATGTGTAGAGTAAACCACAAGAACCAATCACTAGCGCCAGTTGGAAGCATGAGTTGTATGCTCAGCTTAATGTTCCCGGGGATGAAACATGACCGCACTATTTGAACATGATTGTTACATCGCATTATACCATTCAAATACATCAGTGCCATCGGTCTTTCATACCATTGCCCACAAACTATACGCATGCACAGTTCAACAATGGCAATGACTATTCCTGGCACGCAATCCACACGATGGATCTTGTTACGTATACACCGAGAGACTGATATGTCATGGCAACTTGGCATCGTGTATGTGGCTTTATAGATCTGCATGAATGTCAAGACTATTCATGACTGAATTCCATGTCTGGCCGCTTGCTGCAATGGCCAAATAGTGTAATTAATTTGATCATTACGTGTAACACTAATGCTAGTATATTCATAATCCTGTATGAAATATATACCGACTGTGTACTTTCTGTCCATCATTATATCGACTATCATCTGCAGTTGCCTTGTTTGCTACATTCTCAGTAGGCATGGTGGGAGTGAGCAGGATGTGCGGTGAATCAGTACTTTGCGAACTGTGAATTCCCACTAGAGATGTAACCTGATGATTTTCGGATGTCGCAGAAATTATCGGTGTTTGCATCAGAATCTCTGGGGATTGAAACTTTGCATATGGTGTTTCTCAAATATCCTAGTTGGCCGACGAGGTTGTTGGATGTGACAACATAGTTGAGTGCGATCTCTTGTCGTCTGGAATTCATTTTTGATGTGTTCAGTGATCCTTGTTAGATATACGATCGTGTTTTTCTGATGGTGGAAGTGATGGCAAATTAATGCAGTTTCTCATGCTTGCGTAACCAAACCACACTTGACCAGAATATTGCTTGGCGTTCCTGCCATCGTAGGTTAATCATGTGGAGTAAGTTAGTCTAAAGTGTGATAACTCAAAATGGAACCCATTGATTTGAACGAATATGTATTACGTTGTCGGTTGTACATCAAAATGTATGGAGTACCAAAATAAATTAATAGTATATAATCATACATGTTATTCATCATAGAACAAATACGATATTTCTAACATTATTTTAAAATTTCAAACTGTTAGCTTTGGATGTTTCCACATTTGGATAGAACGAATGTCAATGCTTTTTCAAACAAAAGCCATATGATAAAGCCATATAACTGTAATGCCAAATAAACATAGCATCAATACATACTACATGCATATGATGTGTTCCTAACGTGTATGTATTTGTTGATTTTTGATGACGTCGGGTAAAAATCAAGTCTGTATACACTCTGAAAATGCAAACAAACCCCATTTGTTTCGTGAATCACATGTACATATAACGTACATATCATACATTCACCTCTTATAATTATTCAAAGGAAACCATATTTACCTATATTTTCAGTGCGATATGGCTGTTGGTACGAAGTTATTTTTCGACATGATGCATGACCCTCCGGAAAAAGTGATGATATTTGGTGACGCCTGCAGTCATGTGACCGTCCCAATAGCTTTGTCTTCCAAATGGTGGAATGTTTGGCAGGTGAGTCACCACTTATGTGCTTAGTGAGTGGTTGTGAATTTAATCGGTCTCACAGAAGTCTGACAGACTATGTATTTTCAAAAACTGTCTCCAATTTTAAGACTCAATGGTATGATGCCACCAGTGTGTATGTAGTATTAAATTTGTTATATATATATTTATTCCCTCCATATTAAATTTGTGTGTCAATTGCTATATTTTATTCTTCTTCATAGCTATCTTATGCAGATACAAACCCACTATTATCAGATAGAGAGAACTATCCAAACTTCTTCCGAACTGTCCCAAGTGATTCTGATTTCAATTACGCGAGACTGCAGTTGTTACGTCACTATGAATGGGATCGGGTGGGGACAGTTTTCCAAGACGCATCCAAGGGCTCATCTCGATATGCACATGTAAGTTTCATATTATTGACAGGTCAAACTCATCTGCATTCTGGGCATTAAAGAACGAGCTAATATTATACTCATACATTTTAATCTAGACTACCACTTGGTTACTTACATGTATATTTCATGTCGCATTCCATTAGACACATTCACAGCTGACAGAGCTATTAGATCACGGAGAGGTGGAGCGAATGACTCGGAGCTTTTCTTCAGATCCTAAACCTGCCCTCACTGATCTAAAAGTATATACTAAACGTTTTATAAATGCTGGTAAATGGAGCCATACAAAGTTTAAGTATTTCATCTTGTTTCGTTTACCTGTTAATATTATTTACCTACTCATATGAGCATATTGGCATTTATTATTCATTTGAGTTTGTATTCAGAATTACGTCCATGATGCCCGAACGTGTTTTTTTAACGAATTACAGCAGTTGGATGCAAGGATAATTATTGGAGTTTTTGACGAAAATATGGCCAAAGTTGTTTTCTGTGCGGTAAGTACCAACATGGAAGTTTTCCTTGTCGAGATAATACATTATGCACGCAGGGAATACCAAGTCCTATATTTTCGCTATTGTACAATGTCTGATTTGGAAATTTGGCGTTCATTTTCCCCATTACTGGCCCAACTTCCAGGCTTATGAACAGCAAATGTATGGTGTAAAATACACATGGATTATACCTGGTGACTATCCGGACAACTGGTGGAAGGAATCCCCGCCCTGTGACGTAGCCGACCTCGAACAAGCCTTACAGGGTCACTTTGGTACAGACGTGCTGACTTTGCGAAGTGATGATACGATTACCATATCAGGATTGGTCAGTTTCTTTTTTGCAAGCACCCAATATACATTTGGATGTTTCCTGTTAGTTATTAGATCAGTTGAGTGGTAGCTTATTTGACTAAAGCCAAAAAATGGTATCGGTGAAAATACTAATTTTGACTTCTCTTCAGACAGCACGTCAGTACAAACAAAAGTACAATGCAAAACGAGGCAGCGTTTACAGCAAATATCATGGATATGCTTATGATGGGATATGGGCCATTGCTAAATCAATTGATCAAATCATTAGACGGAACGATGGTAATTTTCACCTGGAAGATTTCCGAAGTGAACGCCTACCTCAAACGCTTAACGAGACGAATTTCCACGGTGTTACTGTAAGTGGCTTCATGAGAAAATACCCCTGCTTAATTGCTGACGATGTTTTTGCCTAAAATTAAACTAGTTATTGGATTAATTGAAAGTTTGAATAGAATGCGTAAGACATTATTTGAAATAGGAAGTAGAGCTGGTTACAACTTATCAGTACTATTATATTATAATTAATGTTCAAACAACAACCATTGTCGGGCCTTGAAGTCCTGAAGGTTTCATAAACCATTAGTTCAATAACAAGTTAAATAACAATATTGTGTTAATAACAGGTCTGGTCAATCAATTTTGTTCTTTATAGGGTAGAGTTCTTTTCAACCATGGTGACAGAATTGGGAGCATGGTCATGAAGCAGTTTCAAGGTGAAATGTTAACCAGCGAATTTTCATAAGTGCCTTTATGAATTTTTGTAACTGTTTATTTATATTGCTTGACATAGCCGAACGTGTTTATATTATCTGGACGCACAACTGCTTTTGCAAAATGTTGTATTTTACGTTTGCTATTGGTATCATCAAAATCTGCCAAAAATCATATGAGGTTTTGTGTTGAACTCTCCTTCATATGCATGTGGCATTCTTTCGAGTGGGATCATGATTTTTCTCAGCATAAATCACACTAAAGACCTAAATTCGGTGACGAGTGCTGAGAAAGCTCATGATCGCACTAGAAAGAATGCCAAATGCATTTTCTCACACGATTACGAAAGAAATATAACCAATAGTAATGAAATCTATTGTTTTCACGACACCTGCGCTGGGAATGATTTTTCCCTGAACCGGTGTCGTCATTGTGTTGTCACAGCAGAGTGTGAGAACTAAATTTATGAGATTCATATAAGTAATAATTCGTTGACGAAAGTCATTCTTTTTGATCATTTTTCTTCAATACACGATATTCTACACACACTTGTAAAACCCACTTACTTGCAAGATTTCTTCTTACATTGTCAGGTGTGCAGATGGTAACTGTGGGCGAATATGATGCTCACGATAATGCAATATATCTACAGGAGCACCTTATAAAATGGCGAGGTGAGAAATAAATACCCATCATTGTCAGATGAAATCCTGAAAGTGTCCCACGAAGCCTAACCTAATTGCCCTGATGACAACAATCAACTCGTTTATACTATGACTGAAATGTGCACTCTCTATTCAGTTTTGGCATTCTGCCTCCAAAAACATGCTGACACTACAACGTATGGCGTTCGTGAGGGCATCGCATTTCCATATTTCACAATGTACTTGTGTTTTTTTATAAATAAATCGACATCCTTCGCGCTGACACAGCCAAACCCAGCCTGCCATAATGTTGTGACCACTTCTGTCAGTGGATCCACTCCACATCACCAGGAAAATACAATTTCCTTTCCCTTCATGGATGTTTATTTTTTGAAGGACAACCAACCATGATTCCACAATATGCACAAGGCCTTGTACACACAATGAGGTCATTATCTAGTAGCATGATACCCTTTTTCAACCAGGACATGGCCCGCCCAAGGACCGCACTGCCAGAGAATACCAACTGGACGGGGTCAATATGAGCATCTACGCAGCACTCTGTACCGTGTCCGGCCTTGGGATAGTGGTTGCTCTAATCTTCCTTGCCATCAATATCAAATATAGGAAGCATAGGTATGATTCCTCTATAGGGTATACAGCCAGACTGGTGTAAATCAGTTCATGGGACCTTTACACTGTTGGTATTAAATTATATTTGATTTGTTGAGTAGAATACCAATTCACTCTCGCACAAGTGTTACGAGTGATAGTTAGGAGAGCTATAGCATATTTATTGATGTTTCAGGTATATAAAGATGTCGAGTCCGAACATGAACAACTTGATAATGGTGGGTTGTGTGCTGACGTATACGAGTGTATTCCTGTTAGGCACGGACGGTCAAATGGTCACAGAGAACTTCTTCCACGTCATGTGCTCGGTATGTTTCCAGTTGGTAAACATACATGTTCCAAGAGGGTGAAGCTTATATCAAGTATGAAGGTCCCCTGAATATCTACATAGCTAAATCATACATTTCTGCCAATAGCTTTATTGCCAATCCTACGTTTTAAAAACCTAACCAATGTAGATATTTATGTTCCCAAGAAAATATTACCATTTTTGCGTCGTCATTCATTGTTATGTTATCTTATCTTGTTTCTAGCTGTTCTGTTTTACTCCTCCCAGATCAGAATGTGGATCCTATGTGTGGGGTTCACTCTGTCGTTTGGGGCAATGTTCAGCAAGACGTGGCGCGTGCACGCTATTTTCACCAACATCAAACTCAACAAGAAGGTGAATGAGTACCTTATTACACCTTATCATACGCTGATATTCCGTGGAACATTGAACTGATATCTAGAGATTTATTATATACCTCCGATGTTATTCGTCGGCATAACACTATGCCCTGTACGATAACAACGCTCAGTGGGCAAATACGAGGTCAAATACTGGCCAGTATTCTGTCCTCTCTCATCAATTTCTCATGCGCATTGGATGACTGCCTTATTAACACTTGCACGTGTCCTATTGTCTTTCACGTTATTCTTTTCATGGTATATAATAAACACAACATCACCTGTTTTTGCCAGCATGTGCCCCGATATTTGCCTTTGATCTCAGCATTTGCCCTCGGCCTTCGCCCTCGGATTAATACTGGGGACCTCGGGCAAATATCAGGTCACATACTTGATGAAAAACCAGGTAATATTGTCTATGTATTCCTGCACGAGCTTAATATAATATCGACCTACAAACTAAATAATCAGGGTCATCATCAAAATCTGGCTGTATTGGTGGTAATTGATCGATACTTACATTCGATGCAATTTCGGATATACATTGGCGCAGTCTCAACTAAAAATAGAACTGAATTTTATGGAAATGTTAAGATTTTACTAGACTTTTTTATCTCCAGAACTGTATTTGAAAGGTGCCCTGATTTTCTCCATTTCATTTTCCGTTATCAGGTGAACAATAATCACTGTGTTGAGAATGTGTATCTTATCAGCTCCATAATTTTGCAAACCGCGTCTTCACCTTCAGGTAATCAAAGACTACAAGTTGTTTCTGATAGTAGCTGTGATGCTACAGATAGATGTTATAGTACTGGTTGCCTGGCAATGTGTAGATCCACTCCGGAGGGAGACCAAGGACCTGCTTGCCGAGGTAAGGCAGACGGGTAGAGATTTGTTCTTGTTCTGAACGTAACACATTAATGGACTTTGATGTACATGGCTTATATTTGGGTACGTTCGTTTCACGTTTGAAACTCGACAGATCACGTTGAACTGTGATCTTGGTACTAATGTTTCCATCGAAAAAACATGGAAACGCACGAAATCGCATCTATTTGATTTTCCAATCAGCCATGAGCTACAGAGGCTTCCATTTGCCATAAGTTTGAGTTTTAGTCTGGAGCAAAGTATCGATGAATGAATCATAATATACAGTCAGTTTCAGTGTGTCTAAAACATTTACGATGTGCCTAAATCATTCCTAATGCAAAAAAAAAATATTTTTGGTGGGTTTAAAATATTTTTGACAGATGTGAAATTATTCTCGGTGAATCTAAATCGGTTTCGAGGCATCCAAAATATTTTCGATGCGTGTATAACTATTCTCGATGCGTCTACAATATATTCGATGTATCTAAAGTATCTTCCTATCCTTGTTGCGTCTAAATCACCCGTACATTAAGAAACCCTGTTGCATTTCTATTTCTGAATTGCAAACTTCCAGACAGATCCCACGGGTGGCGATGTTGAAATTATCCCATACCTGGAGTACTGTCGGAGTGATCACATGACCATATGGATGTCTGTTATTTATGTGTACAAAGGATTGTTATTGGTAAGTGAAATTCGATATTAAATCATCTCTGAAGGAAATGGTATCATATCATAATCAGTGTTCGCATTCAACACACCCCATTAGTAGTGATTACTCAGCAAGCCATCACCACACAACAGTTCAATATTTCTTGCATGCGTGATCATAATATGAGTGGATTCCTTTTGGGTATCAAGTGAGAGATTACTTAAACTGGGAATACACATGCATGTATCCATGCATTGTAATTCCATGCATTGTTTGCCATCTCTTGTTTGAGGTTAGAATATTTTTTTAATTCCATATAAGGTGTTTGGTTGCTTTCTTGCCTGGGAGACGCGCCACGTTTCCATACCAGCCCTGAATGACTCCAAGTATATAGGGATGAGCGTCTACAATGTTGTCATCACATGTGTGACAGCTGTACCTATATCGTTCATTATCAAGGACAAGCCGGATGCATCATATCTCATCATCGCTTTGCTCATTATGTTCTGCACCACCATCACACTGTGCCTCGTTTTCGTGCCAAAGGTTTGTGACGTCACAAAATCACATAATCATAATGCGTTCGGCTCAAGACTGTTTTCTGGTTACGCGCATGCAAACACATAGAGCGTAAGACGATCTGATTCATTTGATGAGCATGTCACTTAGCTTAGATGGGAATACCCACAATGCTTCCAATAGAATGGGGCATCTCAATTTTCCAACGTGGTATGCTCACAGTTGATTGAACTTAGAAGAGATCCCAAGGGGGAAGAGAAGAGAATCAGAGCCACTTTACGAAAAACCTCGAAAAGAGATGAGTCAGGTTCTGATGTCCAGCAAAAAATACGTCATCTAGCAGAGGAGAACTTCCGATATCGACAGGTCCTAGAAGAGGTAATTTAGCCCCAAATTAATATTTCTAAAGCCATGAAGTTGTATCCATATAGCATGCCACTTAGCATACATTATGAAATATGGGTCCTGCTGTAGCAGGATACTATGATATCTCTTATGCAAGTTAACATCACCAACTATTTATTTTCTCAACAGAAAAAACGAGAAATTAAAGACCTGATATCAATACTTGGAGAGGATGGTTTGACTGTGGATATAAATGAACGCTCACCAGTCCACAAAACACTAGCTAAACTAAAAGGAGAGAATAATGTTCATGTACACAGCCATCCTAGGAATAATTATGACGGTATGAAATCTGAAGCTAAAAGTGTGCTGGTGTCGTTTCAACACTGTTCGTCACGTTCAGAATTATTACATTTCATTTGAACTTGTATATAAGGACATGTATTATCATTCTTTATCCACTGGGCTGTGATGAATTTCCAGGTCGGTCAGAGGATGAGTGTTCCTTGTTGTCGACGTCAAGTGCCACCAATCTCTGGCCTCTGGAGACCAACCTACGTCACTACACTCACGTCACCAGACATCCGCATTCCACAGAGCCCAGTGACGTCATAGAGCTAAAAGAAATCAGGTAAATTGGCATAATCGAGATCAGGGAAAACATGCTCCAAGACGTAGCCGAGTGCATGCCTGGATGTTGTGAGATACCAAAACTGGACACATTTAGCCACATGCGTGTTTCTAGAGCATCTGTTTCAAGACCCTCAGGAAATCTCCTCTTAGGCGGTTTACGGACCTCAGAATGTTTTTCTTTAAAATTATTTTGCAATTCAAGCATGATGTCTTGAGGATTCTAAGCAGTCAATATTTGACACAACTGTGAACTTTCCTAATGTCTTTAATGTTCATTTCATCTTTTAGCAAGTTTTTGACAAGAATGAATCAATAAAATGTGTAGTTCCAAGAAGTGGCTGGGAACAGGGCCGTATGGTCTGAAGGATGAAAGAAAATACGTTTGAAAATATCAGAGAATGTGTTAGTTGATATTTAAACGTGTTTATTGACAAATTGGAGTTGACCACCATGACATACTTGCCTCAGTTATCCCCAACCACCTGGAAAACACTCATGCTCTGGAACACCATAAACTACATTTCAATAAAAACATGAACTATAACTAAGTTCACATTGTACCTAAGTATGTGGATGCCTTCCACTGACCAATATAGATAAATAGGTTAGTATGTTTGCACTAATATACGATAACAATACCTCCTGCTAAACTTGACCATTGCAAACAAAATGATACATACACAGTAGTTATATTGGTACTAATGTAAGCCACTAATGGGAGGAATTGCTTTGGACATTACAGCAGACCCCTTGGTGATCCTTGTCCAGTTGATGACCCCACACCAGACGCAGAGTCGCCCTTTATCCCTCAACATTCCAATTATCCAACAATAAACTACGACGAAGCCCATAAATGTAGTAATAATAGGTAAGTTTACGTGATTGTGAAGCAGCTTTTACGACTAGGGGCATCGCATAAATTTAGACATATGTTGATATAACGCAGTAACGACGCACACCCCAGGGATGATACAAGAAATCAGTGACATTTTCGGCATTTCTTATATCAACCCCTGTAATCCATTCCTATTGTAACTCTCGACACCATACGTTTTATACTCTTGTAGACTTGTCACAACAGACCATTGATGATTAGTAATTCCCTTCAACGAATAAATGTGGATTAAATTTCAATTTCAGATCGTCTTCTTCCGCCGTACGCACACCATCTTATCAGGGACTCAAATTCCTCAACGACATATTTTCTCTTAAAGAAACTGCCATTTTGTCAGATACGGACCCTGACCAATCTGAAGGCAGCACACACAGTCTTCCAGGTTCGCGCATGCACAAAGATTTCCATTTATAGAGCATGCCTCTTGAATATCATATAATCACTAACACTTCCCGCCACCCTATTATGATATTATGATACATGATATCATATCGAATTGTACTAACTATACTAACATGATTCATTGTACAACTAACCAAAGTCATTTTTATCTAGTATCTTGAAAATGATTGTACATTGTTGTACGTTGTTGTTGTCCTATCATATTAATACATGTATGCAATGGTTTGAAACTTTGTTTACATATTTGTTGATAGGTGTTTGTCTGTTATTGTTCGTCGTCCTGCAGTTTGATGTAGTGCATGTCGTTTGGAGCGTAGTGGTGTTAATTTGCCTGGGAGGGAAATTTATCCGGGCGAACTTCTACTTTTATTCATATTATATTTATTTCCTGTTTATATTTGAGAATGGATAGTTAATTTCCGTATTAACACATCGCATATATTTTCTTAGGAGGAGGGAGCATGAGAATTTACTAAAATCACCTAATTTTATTAGAAATGAAACCTGAGAACAACGCCTTATTTTAAATCAATTTTCCTGATGGATTTGTACTGTTGTGCTGAATCAATTGTCAAACATGCATGCAGATAACTATGTTCTAATCGATCATTCATACAAACAACGAATCAATTTTTTTATTTGATGGTTGGCAAACGATGTCTGTTATTTTGGTCTGTTGCATGCATTAATTTTCTGCATGATTTATCTCCGTTCAACCTTGAATACTAACCGACTCAGCATTTTATGCATACATCTGGGTCTTTCAGAGCATGATGAGGATAACACAGATGCAACAACGTCATTGCTCTCTTAGCCAATGACGTTTCTACATTTTGTATGGTATGTTTACTAACAAAACAAACACCAGTTCCCGTACTAACACACTGGTGTAGTGACAACGCATGTCAATTATTAAGTCAATTATATTGTTTTCATCATTGATTAGAAATTATAACGCAGCTGCAAAGGCTCAGTGCAAACTGAAGGGGTAACTATTATTTCACTTTTCAGTTTCTGGCATTGAGACCTATCAAGTTCGTTTCACCTCAGTATTTTTCAATCTTTCGACATGTAGAATACCTCATTCTAACTTCTCATCTGATTTATAGTTTAACAGCTATTTACCAAGTTTTGAGTTGCAAATTTGTTTCATGCATTCCGCATCATACATGTATATACATGAACAATTCGTTCTGAGTTTTTCCAATGATGGTAAAATATCTTGAACTTGCTTGATGATGATGTCATGCATGTTTTCAGATGAGTTATCAACGAAGTCGCACATGGTTGCATCAAAGTCATTTTCACCTGGCTTACAGCGACTACAAACACGTAGCTACAACAACGTGCAGGATTTAAACAAATCATCACGTGACCTGGGGGATTGGGCATCAATGCCTCGGCGCGAGCGTCTCCTTGACAACCTGAAGCGACAGTCGGCTGCCTCTAGTAAGAACAATGAGCGTCATCATCGTCGGTCCAATATGGGATACAATTATCTGACGTCACACATTCCCAGAAATGGCAGGATGGCCAGAACAAGGACCAGAAATTCTTCAACTTCGCCGCTTTTGAGGCGTGGCATATCCCATTGTGATATCATACAATATATATAAGATGGATTGTACATGTAAGAGCGTGAAACCATCATACATGATGATGGTTCTAAAATAGTTTAGTTCCTTTCATAAGTTGTTCTGGGTACAACCCGAACTGCTTGCAGTATTAACTAAATGTGTTTCAGGGATTTTGTTACGTAGCGATATATAAGGTCAGAGTAACTCATTCATCAATTTACTTTCAGTAACTGGATGAAACGTGATCCCTATTTGGTGATTATGTGAACTTTAAATCATCAACTGTAACATTATATCGCTTACTCTTCAAGGAATATTAAGGTATTTTGTGCAAATGTTTAGACCAGTAATTCAATCTACTTAATATGTGGTATGAACATAGGTAATTAGTGTGAACAGTGGTTTCTGCTAGGCATTGTACACTGGGTGGATGCACTGTGAAAACGTAGGAATCATAACCAAAGTGACCGCAGCAAAGTTACATACAGTGGTGTTAACTATGGTAATAATACAAGTTTGAGTTGATTTCTGATCATAGTGATATTTGTATACCGATCATTTACAATTAAACATATTTTAGGAAACATTTTGTTCTGTGTGTTTCTCTTTTGGCATTGAGTTATTCACATACATGTTATGGAGTTTTGCCACTATGAGGAACATCACATTCAAACATCTACAATTTAAGATTACTGGGAATCAATTCATAACGAAATGAGATATAGATAAATGTGACATGATATGACTTCAGTTATAATGTCCTACTGCAATACTGCCAGATTAGATGGGGAAGCTTGAGTTGGTGTCTTCTGCCCGTCATAATGTATACATACCTTCAAAATATGTCACTGGCACTTCTTTAAAAGCATGTTGACAATTATTCACTTCAGTATGTGATTGATGTACATATCACATTTGAAAATCGGGGTATCATGCAGTAAATCATACCCATCCTTCATCAAAAGGATAATCCTCATCAGACAAAAAAGCACTATGTCAATAATTCTGGTTGACACATTATGATGTGCTGAGAAAGACTCCAAAATGGATGTCAGATAGCTTGCAATTGGCCTATTTGTTATGCACTGGTGGTAACTAACCTCACCTGGTGTTCAATATGAGCTCCATCTCACATGTTGTGTTTACATTCAATGCTATGTCAAAGAATAAAATTGAATTATAAACAGATCATGGCTATTGTCAGATGATATTGAAATGATCCCTGTCAAATAAATATAGCTCTCAGTGATGTATGTACTCGCAATTGGAAAAGTGAATTGTGAGTTGTTTGACATGATGCCAGTGATGTCAGGGCGTCAATTTCATTATGTTCGATGACGCCAGACAGCATCATGCTAGAATCAATAAGTGCCACCTAGTCGTCTGTTTTTTGTGCATGCTAAACCATGTGTTGTAATCTCTTCTAATGAGTTGCTTTGTCGATAGTCAATCATTCATTTGATCTCTCCTGCTCGCCATAGATACAAAATCTGTTGACTGCCAGTCGGTATTAATCTATGATGGATACACCAAAGGACAAAGGAATGTTTACATCTCAAGCCAAATACATTCATTTTCAAATGAATGAGAACAAGCATGGTCAAAATTATCAATCATTGCAGCAAATACACGCTGGTGGATTCAACCAATAAAAAGATTCATTGGCAATTTTCAGCTTTGAGAATTGTTCCATAAACAGAAATTCTACAAAAATTCTCTCAATTTTACCTGACACTGGACTGAAATTGCATGAGGACCTCCACTGTGTTCACTCAGAAATTTTATACTCTTTTATTGCTGCCATTTTTATTCAACATTAATTGGAATATATTGATTTTCCATGTATGATATGATATATAAAGTCCTTTGATGGATAATTCCTGGTTGTACAATTTTTATATTTTGGTGTATGAGTGTTTCGCCCGGATCAACGTTACATCTCCCAAATATAAGTTGACACATCATATTTAAGTATGTTACTATGAGTGCACATATTATGCATAGAAATCAACACTGGTTGACAATATGCTTGATGACACATACCATCAACAAAAATTCACAAGTGGAACCGGGATGGTGTGAAAACATATATTTTATGGTGAAATGAGTTCAAGTGGTCTGCCTGCTAGAGCAAAAACCTTCTGGCACCGCATCTACACATTTCGAATGGAGCCAAGTTATTAGATAAACCCAAATCACTCTACCAGTGTCACCTTTCCTGGGCCAAATATGGACAAGGTCGTCTCAATCAAACCTCGGAATCGCCACATCAGTTCAGATCCAATGAACTACACTCACAGGGCCAGGGGCGAGACATGATTGTGTGCTTGTTGGAATGGGCTGTCCATACTAGACCATCAGCGAGCTCTTCAATTGTGCTACCATTGTCTTTAGACCGTCTGTTAGGTACCGCAGGTCTCTTCCAGGCAGAATGTCTGATAGAATGATCACCTACACAGATGAGGTAATAATAGATCATATTATATGATGATAACATGTCAACACTTCGCTCTAAACCAGCCAGTGACCATGACAATTTAGTAGGACTGCATATTGGTAAAGTCGTTGACGACAATACACATTGAAAGACGAAAACTTAGGTGAACACAACATATGTTCACTGTGTATATGACCATCTACCACAAAACATCTCCAGAATGAAAATTCTTCTTGGTATTTGAAGCATGGCATTCTTGTTTAAAGTGATACTAATTATTCTAATAATTTGCAACTGTTTTCACATTCTAATTATTAATTATTCTAATAATTTACAAGAATAAGTTTTCAACAAGTCAACAAGTTTTGAAATCTGCAGTTGAGAGAAACTCGGATCAGCAATGGGTTGTAATGGGTTTTAACCCATTTTGGTTGTTGAACTTTCGTCAGTTCAATAATCATTGATGGCACCAGTGCATCTTTGGATAACATAGTTGGCTTTGTTCCTATTCCAGGATAATGTATTTTATGTTTGCTATTTGCACAATAAAAATGTGGGTGTATTGATGGGGTAGCAGGTTGATACTTATATTTAGACTACTGAACCGGTGTCATTACTGGTAGGAGTTACACAGCAACTCAGTAGCTCTTTAGTTTGTGATTGGGGACTCCTTGGGTTCGCCTCGGATTTCCTAAATCTTTCAATATGTTTTTAGGCAGTGGTATTATAATTCCATCAGGATGTGCAGTATAAACAATAATATTTTTCAGAAACTGTCTGCCTCTCACCAGGCTTCTTTTCTATTTACAAGAACCAATCACTAGCGCCTGTCGGCAAGCATGATTTTCATGCTCAGCTCAATGTTGATGGAGATCAAACATGACTGCACTATCTGGACATGATTGTTACATCCCCTTGGGCCATACAAATACGTCAGTATCTTCGGTCTTTCATGCCATTGTCCACTAACAATAAACAATTTACACATGCACAGTTCAACAATGGCAATGACTATTCCTGGTACACAGGAACTATCATCTGCAGTTGCCTTGTCTGCTACATTCTCAGTAGGCATGGTGGGAGTGAGCAGGATGTGCGGTGAATCAGTACTTTGCGAACTGTGAATTTCCACTAGAGATGTAACCTGATGATTTTTGGATGTAGCAGAAATTATCGGTGTTTTCCTCAGAATCTCTGGGGATTGGAACTTTGCATATGGTGTTTCTCAAATATCCTAGTTGGCCGAGGAGGTTGTTGGATGTGACAACATAGTTGAGTGCGATCTCTTGTCGTCTGGAATTCATTTTTGATGTGTTCAGTGATCCTTGTTAGATATACGATCGTGTTTTTCTGATGGTGGAAGTGATGGCAAATTAATGCAGTTTCTCATGCTTGCGTAACCAAACCGCACTTGACCAGAATATTGCTTGGCGTTCCGTAAATCAGGTAAATCAGGTGGAGAAAGTTAGTCTAAAGTGTGATAACTCAAAATGGAACCCAATGATTTGAACGCATATGTATTACGTTGTCGGTTGTACATCAAAATGTATGGAGTACCAAAATATATTAAAAGTATATAATCATAAATGTTATTCATCATAAAACAATACGATATTTCCAACATTATTTTGAAATTTCGAACTGTTAAATTTGGATGTTTCCACATTCGGGTAGAATGAATGTCAATGCTTTTTCAAACATAAGCCATATAACTGTAATGCCAAATAAACATAACATCAATACATACTATATGCATGCGATGTTCCTAACGTGTATGTATTTGTTTGTTTTTAATGACGTCGAGTAAAAATCAAGTCTGTATACACTCTTCGAATGCAAACAAACCCGATTTGTTTCGTGAATCACATGTACATATAACGTACATATCATTCATCGACCTCTCATAAATACTCAATGGAGACCATATTTACCTATACTTGCAGTGCGATATGGCTGTTGGTACGAAGTTATTTTTTGACATGATGCACGACACTAAAAAAGTGATGATATTTGGTGACGCCTGCAGTCATGTGACCGTCCCTATAGCTTTGTCTTCCAAGTGGTGGAATGTTTGGCAGGTGAGTCACCACTTATGTGCTCAGTGGGTGGTTGTGAATTTAATCGGTCTCACAGAAGTCTGACAGACTATGTATTTTCGAAAACTGTCTCCAATTTTAAGACTCAATGGTATGATGCCACCAGTGTGTATGCAGTATTAAATTCATTATATATATATTGATTCCCTCAAATTTAAATTTGTGTGTCAATTGCTATATTTTATTCTTCTTCATAGCTATCTTATGCAGATACAAACCCACTATTATCAGATAGAGAGAACTATCCAAACTTCTTCCGAACTGTCCCAAGTGATTCTGATTTCAATTACGCGAGACTGCAGTTGTTACGTCACTATGAATGGGATCGGGTGGGGACAGTTTTCCAAGACGCATCCAAGGGCTCATCTCGATATGCACATGTAAGTTTCATATTATTGACAGGTCAAACTCATCTGCATTCTGGGCATTAAAGAACGAGCTAATATTATACTCATACATTTTAATCTAGACTACCACTTGGTTACTTACATGTATATTTCATGTCGCATTCCATTAGACACATTCACAGCTGACAGAGCTATTAGATCACGGAGAGGTGGAGCGAATGACTCGGAGCTTTTCTTCAGATCCTAAACCTGCCCTCACTGATCTAAAAGTATATACTAAACGTTTTATAAATGCTGGTAAATGGAGCCATACAAAGTTTAAGTATTTCATCTTGTTTCGTTTACCTGTTAATATTATTTACCTACTCATATGAGCATATTGGCATTTATTATTCATTTGAGTTTGTATTCAGAATTACGTCCATGATGCCCGAACGTGTTTTTTTAACGAATTACAGCAGTTGGATGCAAGGATAATTATTGGAGTTTTTGACGAAAATATGGCCAAAGTTGTTTTCTGTGCGGTAAGTACCAACATGGAAGTTTTCCTTGTCGAGATAATACATTATGCACGCAGGGAATACCAAGTCCTATATTTTCGCTATTGTACAATGTCTGATTTGGAAATTTGGCGTTCATTTTCCCCATTACTGGCCCAACTTCCAGGCTTATGAACAGCAAATGTATGGTGTAAAATACACATGGATTATACCTGGTGACTATCCGGACAACTGGTGGAAGGAATCCCCGCCCTGTGACGTAGCCGACCTCGAACAAGCCTTACAGGGTCACTTTGGTACAGACGTGCTGACTTTGCGAAGTGATGATACGATTACCATATCAGGATTGGTCAGTTTCTTTTTTGCAAGCACCCAATATACATTTGGATGTTTCCTGTTAGTTATTAGATCAGTTGAGTGGTAGCTTATTTGACTAAAGCCAAAAAATGGTATCGGTGAAAATACTAATTTTGACTTCTCTTCAGACAGCACGTCAGTACAAACAAAAGTACAATGCAAAACGAGGCAGCGTTTACAGCAAATATCATGGATATGCTTATGATGGGATATGGGCCATTGCTAAATCAATTGATCAAATCATGAGACGGAACGATGGTAATTTTCACCTGGAAGATTTCCGAAGTGAACGCCTACCTCAAACGCTTAACGAGACGAATTTCCACGGTGTTACTGTAAGTGGCTTCATGAGAAAATACCCCTGCTTAATTGCTGACGATGTTTTTGCCTAAAATTAAACTAGTTATTGGATTAATTGAAAGTTTGAATAGAATGCGTAAGACATTATTTGAAATAGAAAGTAGAGCTGGTTACAACTTATCAGTACTATTATATTATAATTAATGTTCAAACAACAACCATTGTCGGGCCTTGAAGTCCTGAAGGTTTCATAAACCATTAGTTCAATAACAAGTTAAATAACAATATTGTGTTAATAACAGGTCTGGTCAATCAATTTTGTTCTTTATAGGGTAGAGTTCTTTTCAACCATGGTGACAGAATTGGGAGCATGGTCATGAAGCAGTTTCAAGGTGAAATGTTAACCAGCGAATTTTCATAAGTGCCTTTATGAATTTTTGTAACTGTTTATTTATATTGCTTGACATAGCCGAACGTGTTTATATTATCTGGACGCACAACTGCTATTGCAAAATGTTGTATTTTACGTTTGCTATTGGTATCATCAAAATCTGCCAAAAATCATATGAGATTTTGTGTTGAACTCTCCTTCATATGCATGTGGCATTCTTTCGAGTGGGATCATGATTTTTCTCAGCATAAATCACACTAAAGACCTAAATTCGGTGACGAGTGCTGAGAAAGCTCATGATCGCACTAGAAAGAATGCCAAATGCATTTTCTCACACGATTACGAAAGAAATATAACCAATAGTAATGAAATCTATTGTTTTCACGACACCTGTGCTGGGAATGATTTTTCCCTGAACCGGTGTCGTCATTGTGTTGTCACAGCAGAGTGTGAGAACTAAATTTATGAGATTCATATAAGTAATAATTCGTTGACGAAAGTCATTCTTTTTGATCATTTTTCTTCAATACACGATATTCTACACACACTTGTAAAACCCACTTACTTGCAAGATTTCTTCTTACATTGTCAGGTGTGCAGATGGTAACTGTGGGCGAATATGATGCTCACGATAATGCAATATATCTACAGGAGCACCTTATAAAATGGCGAGGTGAGAAATAAATACCCATCATTGTCAGATGAAATCCTGAAAGTGTCCCACGAAGCCTAACCTAATTGCCCTGATGACAACAATCAACTCGTTTATACTATGACTGAAATGTGCACTCTCTATTCAGTTTTGGCATTCTGCCTCCAAAAACATGCTGACACTACAACGTATGGCGTTCGTGAGGGCATCGCATTTCCATATTTCACAATGTACTTGTGTTTTTTATAAATAAATCGACATCCTTCGCGCTGACACAGCCAAACCCAGCCTGCCATAATGTTGTGACCACTTCTGTCAGTGGATCCACTCCACATCACCAGGAAAATACAATTTCCTTTCCCTTCATGGATGTTTATTTTTTGAAGGACAACCAACCATGATTCCACAATATGCACAAGGCCTTGTACACACAATGAGGTCATTATCTAGTAGCATGATACCCTTTTTCAACCAGGACATGGCCCGCCCAAGGACCGCACTGCCAGAGAATACCAACTGGACGGGGTCAATATGAGCATCTACGCAGCACTCTGTACCGTGTCCGGCCTTGGGATAGTGGTTGCTCTAATCTTCCTTGCCATCAATATCAAATATAGGAAGCATAGGTATGATTCCTCTATAGGGTATACAGCCAGACTGGTGTAAATCAGTTCATGGGACCTTTACACTGTTGGTATTAAATTATATTTGATTTGTTGAGTAGAATACCAATTCACTCTCGCACAAGTGTTACGAGTGATAGTTAGGAGAGCTATAGCATATTTATTGATGTTTCAGGTATATAAAGATGTCGAGTCCGAACATGAACAACTTGATAATGGTGGGTTGTGTGCTGACGTATACGAGTGTATTCCTGTTAGGCACGGACGGTCAAATGTTCACAGAGAACTTCTTCCACGTCATGTGCTCGGTATGTTTCCAGTTGGTAAACATACATGTTTCAAGAGGGTGAAGCTTATATCAAGTATGAAGGTCCCCTGAATATCTACATAGCTAAATCATACATTTCTGCCAATAGCTTTATTGCCAATCCTACGTTTTAAAAACCTAACCAATGTAGATATTTATGTTCCCAAGAAAATATTACCATTTTTGCGTCGTCAATCATTGTTATGTTATCTTATCTTGTTTCTAGCTGTTCTGTTTTACTCCTTCTCCCAGATCAGAATGTGGATCCTATGTGTGGGGTTCACTCTGTCGTTTGGGGCAATGTTCAGCAAGACGTGGCGCGTGCACGCTATTTTCACCAACATCAAACTCAACAAGAAGGTGAATGAGTACCTTATTACACCTTCTCATACGCTGATATTCCATGGAACATTGAACTGATATCTAGAGATTTATTATATACCTCCGATGTAATTCGTCGGCATAACACTGTGCCCTGTTCGATAACAACGCTCAGTGGGCAAATACGAGGTCAAATACTGGCCAGTATTCTGTCCTCTCTCATCGATTTCTCATGCGCATTGGATGACTGCCTTATTAACACTTGCACGTGTCCTATTGTCTTTCACGTTATTCTTTTCATGGTATATAATAAACACAACATCACCTGTTTTTGCCAGCATGTGCCCCGATATTTGCCTTTGATCTCAGCATTTGCCCTCGGCCTTCGCCCTCGGGTTAATACTGGGGACCTCGGGCAAATATCAGGTCACATACTTGATGAAAAACCAGGTAATATTGTCTATGTATTCCTGCACGAGCTTAATATAATATCGACCTACAAACTAAATAATCAGGGGCATCATCAAAATCTGGCTGTATTGGTGGTAATTGATCGATACTTACATTCGATGCAATTTCGGATATACATTGGCGCAGTCTCAACTAAAAATAGAACTGAATTTTATGGAAATGTTAAGATTTTACTAGACTTTTTTATCTCCAGAACTGTATTTGAAAGGTGCCCTGATTTTCTCCATTTCATTTTCCGTTATCAGGTGAACATTAATCACTGTGTTGAAAACGTGTATCTTATCAGCTGCCATAATTTTGCAAACCGCGTCTTCACCTTCAGGTAATCAAAGACTACAAGTTGTTTCTGATAGTAGCTGTGATGCTACAGATAGATGTTATAGTACTGGTTGCCTGGCAGTGTGTAGATCCACTCCGGAGGGAGACCAAGGACCTGCTTGCCGAGGTAAGGCAGACGGGTAGACATTTGTTCTTGTTCTGAACGTAACACATTAATGGACTTTGATGTACATGGCTTATATTTGGGTACATTGCATTCCACGTTTGAAACTCGACAGATCACGTTGAACTGTGATCTTGGTACTAATGTTTCCATCGAAAAAACATGGAAACGCACGAAATCGCATCTATTTGATTTTCCAATCAGCCATGAGCTACAGAGGCTTCCATTTGCCATAAGTTTGAGTTTTAGTCTGGAGCAAAGTATCGATGAATGAATCATAATATACAGTCAGTTTCAGTGTGTCTAAAACATTTACGATGTGCCTAAATCATTCCTAATGCAACAAAAAATATTTTTGGTGGGTTTAAAATATTTTTGACAGATGTGAAATTATTCTCGGTGAATCTAAATCGGTTTCGAGGCATCCAAAATATTTTCGATGCGTCTATATTCTTGATGCGTCTACAATATATTCGAAGTATCTTCCTATCCTGGTTGTGTCTAAATCACCCGTACATTAAGAAACCCTGTTGCATTTCTATTTCTGAATTGCAAACTTCCAGACAGATCCCACGGGTGGCGATGTTGAAATTATCCCATACCTGGAGTACTGTCGGAGTGATCACATGACCATATGGATGTCTGTTATTTATGTGTACAAAGGATTGCTATTGGTAAGTGAAATTGGATATTAAATCATCTCTGAAGGAAATGGTATCATATCATAATCAGTGTTCGCATTCAACACACCCCATTAGTAGTGATTACTCAGCAAGCCATCACCACACAATTTTTTGTTCTTGCATGCGTGATCATATTATGAGTGGATTACTTCTGGGTATCAAGTGAGAGATTACTTAAACTGGGAGTACACATGCATGTATAAATGCATTGTAATTCCATGCATTGTTTGCCATCTCTTGTTTGAGGTTAGAGTATTTTTTTAATTCCATATGAGGTGTTTGGTTGCTTTCTTGCCTGGGAGACGCGCCACGTTTCTATACCAGCCCTGAATGACTCCAAGTATATAGGGATGAGCGTCTACAATGTTGTCATCACATGTGTGACAGCTGTACCTATATTGTTCATTATCAAGGACAAGCCAGACGCATCATATCTCATCATCGCTTTGCTCATTATGTTCTGCACCACCATCACACTGTGCCTCGTTTTCGTGCCAAAGGTTTGTGACGTCACAAAATCACAATCATAATTCGTTCGCCTCAAGACTGTTTTCTGGTTACGCGCATGCAAACACATAGAGCGTAAGACGATCTGATTCATTTGATGAGCATGTCACTTAGCTTAGATGGGAATACCCACAATGCTTCCAATAGAATGGGGCATCTCAATTTTCCAACGTGGTATGCTCTCAGTTGATTGAACTTAGAAGAGATCCCAAGGGGGAAGAGAAGAGAATCAGAGCCACTTTATGAAAAACCTCGAAAAGAGATGAGTCAGGTTCTGATGTCCAGCAAAAAATACGTCATCTAGCAGAGGAGAACTTCCGATATCGACAGGTCCTAGAAGAGGTAATTTAGCCCCAAATTAATATTTCTAAAGCCATGAAGTTGTATCCATATAGCAGGCCACTTAGCATACATTATGAAATATGGGTCCTGCTGTAGCAGGATACTATGATATCTCTTATGCAAGTTAACATCACCAACTATTTATTTTCTCAACAGAAAAAACGAGAAATTAAAGACCTGATATCAATACTTGGAGAGGATGGTTTGACTGTGGATATAAATGATCGCTCACCAGTCCACAAAACACTAGCTAAACTAAAAGGAGAGAATAATGTTCATGTACACAGCCATCCTAGGAATAATTATGACGGTATGAAATCTGAAGCTAAAAGTGTGCTGGTGTCGTTTCAACACTGTTCGTCACGTTCAGAATTATTACATTTCATTTGAAGTTGTATATGTGGACATGTATTATCATTCATCATCCACTGGGCTGTGATGAATTTCCAGGTCGGTCAGAGGACGAGTGTTCCTTGTTGTCGACGTCAAGTGCCACCAATCTCTGGCCTCTGGATACCAACCTACGTCACTACACTCACGTCACCAGACATCCGCATTCCACAGAGCCCAGTGACGTCATAGAGCTAAAAGAAATCAGGTAAATTGGCATAGTTGAGATCAGGGAAAACATGCTCCAAGACGTAGCCGAGTGCATGCCTGGATGTTGTGAGATACCAAAACTGGACACATTTAGCTACATGCGTGTTTCTAGAGCATCTGTTTCAAGACCCTCAGGAAATATCCTCTTAGGCGGTTTACGGACCCCAGAATGTTTTTCTTTAAAATTATTTTGCAATTCACGCATGATGTCTTGAGGATTCTAAGCAGTCAATATTTGACACAACTGTGAATTTCCTAATGTCTTTAATGTTCATTTCATCTGAAGGCAGCACACACAGTCTTCCAGGTTCGCGCATGCACAAAGATTTCCATTTATAGAGCATGCCTCTTGAATATCATATAATCACTAACACTTCCCGCCACCCTATTATGATATTATGATACATGATATCATATCGAATTGTACTAACTATACTAACATGATTCATTGTACAAATAACCAAAGTCATTTTTTTCTAGTATATTGAAATTGATTGTACATTGTTGTACGTTGTTGTCCTATCATATTAATACATGTATGCAATGGTTTGAAACTTTGTTTACATATTTGTTGATATGTGTTTGTCTGTTATTGTTCATCGTCCTGCAGTTTGATATAGTGCATGTCGTTTGGAGGGTAGTGGTGTTAATTTGCCTGGGAGGGAAATTTATCCGGGCGAACTTCTACTTTTATTCATATTATATTTATTTCCTATTTATATTTGAGAATGGATAGTTAATTCCCGTATTAACCCATCACAGATTTTTTGGGGAGGAGGGAGCATGAGAATTTACTAAAATCACCTAATTTTATTAGAAATGAAACCTGAGAACAATGCCTTATTTTAAATCAATTTTCCTGATGGATTTGTACTGTTGTGCTGAATCAATTGTCAAACATGCATGCAGATAACTATGTTCTAGTCGATCATTCATACAAACAACGAATCAATTTTTTTATTTGATGGTTGGCAAACGATGTCTGTTATTTTGGTCTGTTGCATGCATTAATTTTCTGCATGATTTATCTCCGTTCAACCTTGAATACTAACCGACTCAGCATTTTATGCATACATCTGGGTCTTTCAGAGCATGATGAGGATAACACAGATGCAACAACGTCATTGCTCTCTTAGCCAATGACGTTTCTACATTTTGTATGGTATGTTTACTAACAAAACAAACACCAGTTCCCGTACTAACACACTGGTGTAGTGACAACGCATGTCAATTATTAAGTCAATTATATTGTTTTCATCATTGATTAGAAATTATAACGCAGCTGCAAAGGCTCAGTGCAAACTGAAGGGGTAACTATTATTTCACTTTTCAGTTTCTGGCATTGAGACCTATCAAGTTCGTTTCACCTCAGTATTTTTCAATCTTTCGACATGTAGAATACCTCATTCTAACTTCTCATCTGATTTATAGTTTAACAGCTATTTACCAAGTTTTGAGTTGCAAATTTGTTTCATGCATTCCGCATCATACATGTATATACATGAACAATTCGTTCTGAGTTTTTCCAATGATGGTAAAATATCTTGAACTTGCTTGATGATGATGTCATGCATGTTTTCAGATGAGTTATCAACGAAGTCGCACATGGTTGCATCAAAGTCATTTTCACCTGGCTTACAGCGACTACAAACACGTAGCTACAACAACGTGCAGGATTTAAACAAATCATCACGTGACCTGGGGGATTGGGCATCAATGCCTCGGCGCGAGCGTCTCCTTGACAACCTGAAGCGACAGTCGGCTGCCTCTAGTAAGAACAATGAGCGTCATCATCGTCGGTCCAATATGGGATACAATTATCTGACGTCACACATTCCCAGAAATGGCAGGATGGCCAGAACAAGGACCAGAAATTCTTCAACTTCGCCGCTTTTGAGGCGTGGCATATCCCATTGTGATATCATACAATATATATAAGATGGATTGTACATGTAAGAGCGTGAAACCATCATACATGATGATGGTTCTAAAATAGTTTAGTTCCTTTCATAAGTTGTTCTGGGTACAACCCAAACTGCTTGCAGTATTAACTAAATGTGTTTCAGGGATTCTGTTACGTAGCGATATATAAAAGGTCAGAGTAACTCACTCATCAATTTACTTTCAGTAACTGGATGAAACGTGATCCCTATTTGGTGATTATGTGAACTTTAAATCATCAACTGTAACATTATATCGCTTACTCTTCGAAGAATATTAAGGTCTTTTGTGTAAATGTTTAGACCATTAATTCAATCTACTTAATATGTGGTATGAACATAGGTAATTAGTGTGAACAGTGGTTTCTGCTAGGCATTGTACACTCAGTGGATGCACTGTGAAAACGTAGGAATCATAACCAAAGTGACCGCAGCAAAGTTACATACAGTGGTGTTAACTATGGTAATAAAACAAGTTTGAGTTGATTTCTGATCATAGTGATATTTGTATACCAATCATTTACAATTAAACATATTTTAGGAAACATTTTGTTCTGATGTGTCTTTCTTGTTTGGCATTGAGTTATTCACATACATGTTATGGAGTTCTGCCACTATGAGGAACATCACATTCAAACATTTACAATTTAAGATTACTGGGAATCAGTTCATAACGAAATGAGATATAGATAAATGTGACATGATATGACTCCAGTTATAATGTCCTACTGCAATACTGCCAGATTAGATGGGGAAGCTTGAGTTGGTGTCTTCTGCCCGTCATAATGTATACATACCTTCAAAATATGTCACTGGCACTTCTTTAAAAGCATGTTGACAATTATTCACTTCAGTATGTGATTGATGTTCATATCACATTTGAAAATCTGGGTATCATGCAGTAAATCATACCCATCCTTCATCAAGAGGATAATCCTCATCAGACAAAAAAGCACTATGTCAATAATTCTGGTTGACACATTATGATGTGCTGAGAAAGACTCCAAAATGGGTGTCAGATAGCTTGCAGTTGGCCTATTTGTTATGCACTGGTGGTAACTAACCTCACCTGGTGTTCGATATGAGCTCCATCTCACATGTTGTGTTTACATTCAATGCTATGTCAAAGAATAAAATTGAATTATAAACAGATCATGGCTATTGTCAGATGATATTGAAATGATCCCTGTCAAATAAATATAGCTCTCAGTGATGCATGTACCCGCAATTGGAAAAGTGAATTGTGAGTTGTTCGACATACTGCCAGTGATTTCGGGGCGTCAACTTCATTATGTTCGATGACGCCAGACGGAGTCCTGTTAGAATCAATAGGTGACACCAAGTCGTCTGTTTTTTGCATGTTAAACCATGTATTGTAATCTCTTCTAGTGAGTTGCCATGTCGATAGTCAATCATTCATTTGATCTCTCCTGCTCGCCATAGATACAAAATCTGTTGACTGCCAGTCGGTATTAATCTATGATGGATACACCAAAGGACAAAGGAATGTTTACATCCCAAGCCAAATACTTTCATTTTCAAATGAATGAGAACAAGCATGGTCAGAATTATCAATCAATGAAGCAAATACACGCTGGTGGATTCAACCAATGAAAAGATACATTGGCAATTTTTAGCTTTGAGAATTGTTCCATAAACAGAAATTCTACAAAAATTCTCTCAATTTTACCTGACACTGGACTGAAATTGGATGAGGACCTCGATTGTGTTCACTCGGAAATTTTATACTTTTTTCATTGCTGCCATTTTTATTCAACATCAATTGGAATCTATTGATTTTCCAGTATGATATGACATATAAAGTCCTTTGATGGATGATTCCTGGTTGTACAATTTTTATATTTTGGTGTATGAGTGTTTCGCCCGGACCAACGTTACATCTTCCAAATATAAGTTGACACATCATATTTAAGTATGTTACTATGAGTGCACATATTATGCATAGAAATCAACACTGGTTGACAGTATGCTTGATGACACATATCATCAACAAAAATTCACAAATGGAACCGGGATGGTGTGAAAACGTATTTTATGGTGAAAGGAGTTCAAGCATTTTGTCTGCTAGAGCAAAAACCTTCTGGCACCGCATCTACACATTTTGACTGAAGCCAAATTATTAGATAAATCCAAATCACTCCTTCACCAGTGTCACCTTTCCTTGGCCAAATATGGACAAGGTCGTCTCAATCAAACCTCGGAATCGCCACATCACTTCAGATCCAATAAACAACACTCACAGGGCCAGGGGCGAGACATGACTGTGTGATTGTTAGAATGGGCTGTCCATACTAGACCATCGGCGAGTTCTTCAATTGTGGTACCATTGTCTTTAGACAGTCTGTCAGGAACCGCAGGTCTCTTAAAGGCAGAATCTCTAATAGAATGATAACCTACACAGATGAGGTCACAATAGATCATATTATATGATGATAACATGTCAACACTTCGCTCTAACCCAGCCAGTAACCATGAAATTTAGTAGGACTGCATATTGGTAAAGTACTTTCGCTTCTACGCGAATCAAAGGACCTGGAAGCAATTGTCATGAGTCGTTGACGACACATTGAAAGACAAATACTTAGGTGAACACAACATATGTTCACTGTGTATATGACCATCTACCACAAAACATCTCCAGAATGAAAATTCTTTTTGGTATTTGAAGCATGGAATTCTCGCTTAAAGTGAAATTAATTATTCTAATAATTTGCAACTGTTTTCACATTCTAATTATTAATTATTCTAATAATTTGCAACTGTTTTCGCATTCTTGTCACGTCTGTACAGCAGAAATACATGGGTACGATGTTCATTCTACTCACAAATAACATACATATGACGGGTTCTACAGTGGTGGAATTCTTAGGCAGTATCTCAGAAAACTTACACTAACGATTTCCTTTTTCAAGAATTTTGTTTTGTTTATGATTCTCCGATGTATGCCTTGTTGACTCCTACAACCTTGAAACTCAGCCCAACGAGTTTTGAAATCTGCAGTTGAGAGAAACTCGGATCAGCAATGGTCGATCTCTGTTGTGACCCGTTTTGGTTGTTGAACTTTCGTCAGTTCAATAATCATTGATGGTGCCAGTGCGTCTTTGGATAACATAGTTGGCTTTGTTCCTATTCCAGGATAATGTGTTTCATTTTTGCTATTAGCACAACAAATATGTGGGTGTATTGATGGGGTACCAGGTTGATACTTATATTTGAACTACTGAACCGGTATCATTACTGGTAGGAGTTACACAGCAACTCAGTAGCTCTTTAGTTTGTGATTGGGGACTCCTTGGGTTCGCCTCAAATTTCCTAAATCTTTCAATATGTTTTTAGGCATTGGTATTATAATTCCATCAGGATGTGCAGTATAAACAATAATATTTTTCAGAAACAGAATGTCAGCCTCTCACAAGCCTTCTTAACTATTTACAAGAACCAATCACTAGCGCCTGTTGGGAAGCATGATTTTTATGCTCAGCTCAATGTTGATGGAGATGAAACATGACTGCACTATTTGGACATGATTGTCACATCCCCTCGGGCCACACAAATACGTCAGTATCTTCGGTCTTTCATTCTATTGTCCACAAACTATACACATGCACAGTTCAACAATGGCAATGACTATTCCTGGTGAACAATCCAAACGATGTGTCTCATTACGAATACACCAAGAGACTGATATGTCATGCCAACTTGGCATCGTGTATGTGGCTTTATAAACCTGCATGAATGTCAGGACTATTCATGACTAAATATTACTGTTAGTTTGGTTGCTTGCAGCGATGACCAAGTAATGTAATTATTATTACCTTTACGTTTAACACTATTGCTAGTATATTCATTATCCTATAAGAAATATATACCTAATGTGTACTTTCTGTCCATTATTATATCGACTATAATCTGTAGTTGCCTTGTCTGCTACATTCTCATGAGGCATGGTGGGAGTGAGCAGGATGTGCGGTGAATCAGTACTTTGCGAACTGTGAATTCCCACTAGAGATGTAACCTGATGATTTTCGGATGTCGCAGAAATTATCTGTGTTTTCATCAGAATCACTGGGGATTGGCACTTTGCATATGGTGTTTCTCAAATATCCTAGTTGGCCGACGAGGTTGTTGGATGTGACAACATAGCTGAGTGCGATCTCTTGTCATCTGGAATTCATTTTTGATGTGTTCAGTGATCCTTGTTAGATATACGATCGTGTTTTTCTGATGGTGGAAGTGATGGCGAATTAATGCAGTTTCTCATGCTTGCGTAACCAAACCGCACTTGACAACAATATTACTTGGCGATCCAGCCATCGTGGGTAAATCAGGTGGAGAAAGTTAGTCTAAAGTGTGATAACTCAAAATGGAACCCAATGATTTGAACGAATATGTATTACGTTGTCGGTTGTACATCACCATGTATGGCGTACCAAATTATATTATTAGTATATAATCATACATGTTATTCATCATATAACAACACAAGATTTCTGGCATTATTTTGAAATTTCAAACTGTTAAATTTGGATATTTCCACATTTGGGTGGAACGAATGTCAGTCCTTTTTCAAACATAAGCCATATAACTGTAATGCCAAATAAACATAACATCAATACATACTATATGCATGTGATGTTTCTAACGTGTATGTATTTGTTTGTTTTCAATGACTTCGGGTAAAAATCAAATCTGTATACACCCTTTGAATGCAAACAAACCCCATTTGTTTCGTGAATCACATATACATATAACGTACATACCATACATCCACCTCTTATAAATACTCAATGGATACCATATTTACCTATATTTGCAGTGCGATATGGCTGTTGGTACGAAGTTATTTTTCGACATGATGCATGACCCTCCGGAAAAAGTGATGATATTTGGTGACGCCTGCAGTCATGTGACCGTCCCTATAGCTTTGTCTTCCAAGTGGTGGAATGTTTGGCAGGTGAGTTACCACTTATGTGCTCAGTGGGTGGTTGTGATTTTAACGGGTTTCACATAAGGTTGACAGACTGTGTGTTTTCAAAAACTGTTTCCAATATTTATGACTTAATAAATGAGGCCACCAGTGTGTATGTAGTGCTAAATTTATCATGTATATATTGGTTCCCTCCAATATAAATTTGTTTTTTATTTGTTATGTTTTATTCTTCTTCGCAGCTATCCTATGCAGATTCAAACACACTTTTATCGGAACAAGAGAACTATCCAAACTTCTTCCGGACTGTCCCAAGTTATTCTGATTTCAATTACGCAAGACTGCAGTTATTACGTCACTATGAATGGGATCAGAAGGGGACAGTTTTCCAAGATGCATCCAAGGGCTCATCTCGATATGCACATGTAAGTTTTCATATTATTTACAGCTCAATAAACCCATCTACATTGTGGGCATTGAAAACGAGCTAATAGTATACTCATACATGTTAATCTAGAAAGGTCGAATACCACTTGGTAACTTACACGTACATTTCATGTCGCATTCCATAGACACATTCACTGTTGACAGAGCTGTTAGACCACTGGGAGGTGGAGCTTTTCTTCAGATCCTAAACCTGCCCTCACTGATCTAAAAGTATATACTCAACGTTTTATAAATGCTGGTAAATGGAGCCATACAAAGTTTAAGTATTTCATCTTGTTTCGTTTACCTGTTGATATTATTTACCTATTCACATGAGTGTATTGGCAGTAATTATTCAATTGAGTTTGTATCAAGTATTCAGAATTCCGTCAATGATGCCCGATCGTGTTTTCTATGAATTACAGCAGTTGGATGCAAGGATAATTATTGGTCAGTGGAAATACAAATTTTGACTTCTCTTCAGACAGCACGTCAGTACGAACAAAAATACAATGCAAAACGAGGCAGCGTGTACAGCAAATATCATGGATATGCATCTGATGGGATATGGGCCATTGCTAAATCAATTGATCATATCATTAGATGGAACGATGGTAATTTTCACCTGGAAGATTTCCGAAGTGAACGCCTTCCTCAAACCCTTAACGAGACGAATTTCCACGGCGTTACTGTAACTGGCTTCATAAGAAAATACCCCTGCTTGATTGTTGTCGAGGTTTTTGCTTAAATTTAAACCAGTTATTGGAATTATTGAAAGTTTGATTAGAATGCGTAAGACATTATTTGAAATAGAAATTAGGGCTGGTTACAACTTATCAGTACTATTATATTATAAATAGTGTTCAAACAACAACCATTGTCGGGCCTTGAAGTCCTGAAGGTTTCATAAACCATTAGTTCAATAACAAGTTAAATAACAATATTGTGTTATCAACAGGTCTGGTCAACCAATTATGTTCTTTATGGGGTAGAGTTCTTTTCAACCATGGTGACAGAATTGGGAGTATGGTCATGAAGCAGTTTCAAGGTGAAATGTTAACCAGCGAATTTTCATAAGTGCTTTTATAAATTTTTATAACTGTTTATCTATATTGTTTGACATAGCCAAACGTGTTTATATTATCTGGACACACGATTTCTATTGCCAAATGTTGTATCTTACGTTTGTTATTATCAAAATCTGCCAAAAATCATATGAGGTTTTGTGTTGAACTCGCCTTCTTATTATGCATATGGCATTCATTGGAGTGGGATCATGATTTTTCTCAGCACAAATCACCCTATCCAGGCCGAGCCTTCAAGCGAGGCCTAAATTCGGTGACAAGTGCTGAGACAGCTCATGATTGCACTAGAAAGAATACCAAATGCGTTTTCTCACACGATTACTAAAGAAATATATCCAATAGTAACGAAATCTATCGTTTTCACGACACCTGTGCTGGGAATGATTTTTCTCTGAACCGGTGTCATCATTGTGTTGTCACAGCAGAGTGTGAGACCTAAAAGTATGAGATTCATATAAGTAATAATTCATTGACGAAAGTCATTCTTTTTGATCATTTTTCCTCAATACACGATATTCTACACACACTTGTAAAACCCACTTACTCGCAAGATTTCTCCTTACATTGTCAGGTGTGCTGATGGTAACTGTGGGCGAATATGATCGCACGATAATGCTATATATCAACAGGAGCACCTTATAAAATGGCGAGGTGAGAAATAAATACCCATCATTGTCAGATAAAACCCTGAAAGTGTCCCACGAAGTCTAACCTAAGTGCCCTGATTACAACAATCAACTCCAAAAACATGCTGACACTACAACATATGGCGTTCGTGAGGGCATCGCATTTCCATATTTCACAATATACTCGTCTTTTTTATAAATAATTCAACACCTTTCGCGGTAAGACAGCCAAAGCCAGCCTCCCATAATCTCGTGACCACTTCTGTCAGTGGATCTACACGGCATCACCAGGAAATACAATTTCCTTTCTCTTCATGGATGTTTATTTTTTGAAGGACAACCAACCATGATTCCACAATATGCACAAAGCCTTGTACACACAATGAGGTCATTATCTAGTAGCATGATACCCTTTTTCAATCAGGACATGGCCCGCCCAAGGACCGCACTGCTAGAGAATACCAACTGGACCGGGTCAATATGAGCATCTACGCAGCACTCTGTGCCGTGTCGGGTCTTAGGATTGTGGTGGCTCTGATTTTCCTTGCCATCAATATCAAATTTAGGAAGAATAGGTATGATTCGTCTATGATTCGAGTATACAGCCAGACTGGTGTAAATCAGTTCATGGGAACTTTACACTGTTGGTATTGAATTATATTTGATTCGTTGAGTAGAATTCAAATTCACTCTCGCACAAGTGTTACAAGTGACAATAAAGAGAGCCATAGCCTATTCATACATGTTTCAGGTATATGAAGATGTGGAGTCCGAACATGAACAACTTGATAATGGTGGGTTGTGTGCTGACGTAAGTGTATTCCTTTTAGGCACGGACGGTCGAATGGTCACAGAAAATTTCTTCCACGTCATGTGCTCGGTATGCTTCCAATCCAAGATGGTGAAGCTTATATGAAGTATGAAGGTCCCCTGAATATCTGCATACCTAAATCATAAATTTTTCCATGTAGCTTTATTGCCAATCCTACGTTTTGAAACCTAATCAATCATATGAATGTTATCTTATCATTGTAGCTGTTCTGTTTTACATCTTCTCCCAGATCAGAATGTGGATACTATATGTGGGGTTCACTCTGTCGTTTGGGGCAATGTTCAGTAAGACGTGACGCGTTTCACCAACATCAAACTCAACAAGAAGGTGAATGAGTACCTTATTACACCTTATTAAACGCTGTTGTTTCTGTGAAACATTGAACTGCTATCGACTGCTAGATGGAGATGTATTCCTGCACGAGCTTAATATAATATCGACCTACAAACTAGGACCCTTAAAATTTCTCAGGGGTACATTTTGATTTTTGGTTATGCATTGGCGCAATCGCAGCTAAAATGAGAACTGAATTTTATGAAAATGTTAAGATTTTAGTGAAACAGACTTTTTTATCTCCAGAATTGTAGTTTAAACGTGCCCTCATTTTCCCCATTTCATTTCTCGTTATCAGGTGAACAATAATCACTGTGTTGAAAATGTATATCTTATCAGCTGCCATAATTTTGCAAACCGCGTCTTCACCTGCAGGTAATCAAAGACTACAAGTTGTTTCTGATAGTAGCTGTGATGCTACAGATAGATGTTATAGTACTGGTTGCCTGCCAATGTATAGATCCACTCCGGAGGGAGACCAAGGACCTGCTAGCTGAGGTAAGGCAGCCGGGTATACATTTGTTCTTGTTATAAACGTTACATATCAATGGACTTTAATGTACATGGCTTATATTTGAGTACGTTGCATTTTACGTTTGGTTGAAATCGTATATTACTTGAAACTCGACAGATCACGTTGAAATGTGATATTGGTACCAATTTTGTTTTCGGAGAGCAAAGTATCGAGTAAAGTATCAAAGAATAAATTATAATATCCATTCGGTTTCAACGTGCCTAAAACATTTTTGATGTGCCTAGATATCGTTCATTATTAAGGACAAGACGGACGCATCATATCTCGTCATCGCTTTGCTCATTATGTTCTGCACCACGGTCACACTGTGCCTCGTTTTCGTGCTAAAGGTTTGTGACGTCACAAAATCACACAATCCTAATGCATCAAGACTGTATTCTGGTTACGCCCATGCAAATACATAGAGCGTAAGACAATCTAATTCATTTGATGAGCACTTAGCTTGGATGAGAATGCCCATAATGATTCCAATAGAATGGGGCATCTCAATTTTTCAACATGGTATGATCACAGTTGATTGAACTTAGAAGCGATCCCTAAGGGGAAGAGAAAAGAATCAGAGCCACTTTACGAAAAACCTCAAAAAGAGATGAGTCAGGTTCTGATGTCCAGCAAAAAATACGTCAGCTAGCGGAGGAGAACTTCCGATATCAACAAATCCTAAAAGAGGTAATTTAGCGGCCATAAACAATATTAAATATGGGTCCTGCTGTAGCAGGATTCTGTGACATCTCTTATGCAAGTCAACATCACCATCAACTATTTATTATTTTCTCAACAGAAAAAACGAGAAATTAAAGACCTGATATCAATACTTGGAGAGGATGGTTTGACTGTGGATATAAATGATCGCTCACCAGTCCACAAAACACTAGCTAAATTAAAAGGAGAGAATTAAGTTAATGTACGCAGCCATCCTAGGAATAATTATGAGGTATGAAATCTGGAAATACTAGCGCAAACATGATGTGAACTTCTATGAAAGAACTCATTGATCTGAGCAAAACGGTCTTCTCGGCATATAAATATCACAATTCGTTCAAAAGTTACAGCACATTAAAGACTGAAATCAGCAAATTTGCTTTTTCAAAACAATTCAGCTAATTAGTATGCATATGAGATATTCATGACGTCATCGGGGGAAGCTAATTAGGTACTTTGATATGTACTGTGATATGTAATATTCATTCATTTAATGTTATGCTTATTTATCAAAACTTATTCCATACAGTTGACAATATGAATAATCAGTGTTTTCACCTTTTTTGTTGTTGTCCAGGTAACCAGTGACCCGGTATGGCCCATAGCAACCATGGTTGCTAGGGCCAGAAACCCACTTAGAACAGGGCATGTACAAGTACAAATGGTGCCAAATTGAGCTCTATTAATTTAATTCATAGATAATCGACTGGTAACCATAGCAACAGTATAGATTGTGTGGATATTGATTATGTATGGTACAAAATAGTATGCACTAGTCAGATCGTCAAAACTTTCAATAAGAATCACTATATCATGGGTTAAAATATCCTAATTAAAAATTGTTCCCCTCATGACGTCATGATTTCTCATTAACATCTAGTTTTCATATTAATGAGCTGCTAAAACTGTTCAAGTGGCTTCTGTAATGTAGTGCCGGAATGGCAGTTTCAAGAGCTAGAACTTTTGAACGGATAGTGATATTGATATACTGTAAAAACCATTTTGCTAAGATCAATGAGATATTTCATATAACTCAATATCATATTTGCATTTTACTAAAAGTGTGCTGGTGTCGTTCTATCACTGTTCGTCACGTTCAGAAATATTACATTTCATTTGGGCGTGTATATGAGGACATGTAGTATCATTCATTATCCACTGGGCTGTGATGAATTTCCAGGTCGGTCAGAGGACGAGTGTTCCTTGTTGTCGACGTCAAGTGCCACCAATCTCTGGCCTTTCGAGACCAACCTACGTCGCTACACTCACGTCACCAGACATCCGCATTCCACAGAGCCCAATGACGTCATCGAACTAAAATAAATCAGGTAAATTGGCATAATTGAGATAAGGGAAAACATGCTCCAAGACGTAGCCGAGTTCATGCCATGATGTTGTGAGACACCACATCTGGACACATTTAGCCACATGCGTTTTCTCGGGCATCTGTTTCAAGACACTCTTTTCAAATCTCCTAGTAGGCGGTTTATGGACCTCAGAATGTTTTTCTTCAGAATTATTTTGCAATTCAAACATGATGTCTTGAGGATTCTAAGCCGTCAATATTTGACACAACTGTGAAATTTACTAATGTCTTTAATGTTCATTTCATCTTTTAGCAAGTTCCTGACAGGAATAAATCAATAAAATGTGTAGTTCCAAGAAGTGGCTGGGAACAGGGCCATATGGTCTGAGGGATGAAAGAACTAACACGTTTGAAGATATAAGGGAATGTGTTGGTTGATATTTAAACGTGTTTATTGACAAATTGGAAATGACCACCATGGCATACTTGCATAAGTTATCCCCAGCCACCTGGAAAACACTGGAACCCATAAACTAAATTTCAATACAAACATGAACTATAACCAAATTCACAGTGTACTTGAATATGTGGATGCCTTCCACTGACCAAAATAGATAAATATGTTAGTATGTTCGCACTAATATACAATAGCAATACCTCCTGCTAAATTTGACCATTGCAAACAAAATGATACATACACATTATTTATATTGGTACTAATGTAAGCCAATAATGAGAGGAATTTCTTCGGACATTACTGCAGACCCATTGGTGATCTTGTCCAGTTGATGACCCCACACCAAAGGCAGAGTCGCCCTTTATCCCTCAACATTCCAATTATCCAACAATAAACTACGACGAAGCCCATAAATGTAGTAATAATAGGTAAGTTTACGTGATTGTGAAACAGCTTTCACGACTAGGAGCATCGCATAAATTTGGACATATGTTGATATAACACAGTAACGACGCACACTTCAGGGATGATACAAGCAATCAGTGACATTTTTGGAATTGATATACCAACCCCTGTAATCCATTTCTATAATTATAATTCTCCACATTCGTATTTCGTAAAATAGGTTTTGTATTCTGGTATTCTTGTCACACCAGAATAATTGATGATTACCAAATTTTCTCTCAATGAATAAATATGGAATAAATTTCAATTTCAGATTGTCTTCTGCCGTACGCACATCATCTTATCAGGGACTTAAATTTCTCAACGACATATTTTCCCTCAAAGAAGCTGTCATTTTGTCAGATACGGACCCTGACCAATATGAAGGCAGCACACATAGTCTTTCAGTTTCGCGCATGCACAAAAATCTGGGATGGTTAGTACGGGAAATATCTATCCGTCCTGAAATATAAATAGGAAAAAAATAAATTGGGAATAAAAGTAATTTCCCATGCAAATTAATACCACTACGCTCCAAACGACATGCACTATAGCAAACTACAGGACGACAAACAATAACAGACAAACACATATCAACAAATATGTAAACATCAAACCATTGCATATATGTAGGACAACAACAACGTACAGTCATTGTCAATATACTAGAATAAAATGACTTTGGTTAGTTGTACAATGAATCATTTTAGTATAGTTAGTACAATAGGATATGATATCATGTATCATAATATCATAATAGGGTGACAGGAAGTATTAGTGATTATTTGATATTCAAAAGGCATGCTCTATAAATACAAATCTTTGTGCATGCGCAAACCTGGAAGACTGTGTGTGTTGCCTTCATATTCATACAATATATATCAGATGGATTGTACATGTAAGAGCGTGAAACCATCATACATGATGATGGTTCTAAAATAGTTTAGTTCCTTCTCTAAGTTGGTCTGGGTACAACCCAAACTGCTTGCAGTATTAACTAAATGTGTTTCAGGGATTTTGTTACTTAGCGATGTACAAGGTCAAAGTAACTTATTTATCAATTTACTTTCAGTAGCTGTATAAACCATGATCCCATATTGATGGTGTGTAAACTTTAATTCATCAACTGTAACATTATATCGCTTACTCTTCGAGAAATATCAAGACATTATAAGATATTATTGATACGATCAAGATATGACTCCGATAAGCATATTCTACTGCAATATTGCCAGATTAGATAGGACAGTCTGAGTTGGTACCATGTGTGCCAGTCATAATATATACATACCTTCATAACCTATTCCTTCAAAAGTTTGTTGGCAATGATTAATTTCTACATATCACAAAAAGTTGTTGGAATGATTAATTTATGCATGTCATTTAATATTAATAAACTCGTGAAACCCTTTATTGTCAATCATACTTTATAATTTAGAGTAATATTTATCAGACGGAAAAGCACTATGTCACGAATTTAGGTTTTTTGTTTTACACAATATCAAGTGAGCAACATGTTCCAAATTGCTCATCCCAGTTGCCCAAAATATGTTGATTCAGACAAAGTATCTATACTGCCTGGCCAGTGTGTTTCATTAATGTCAGTGGTAAACGATACTAGCCTTCGCAATTTTTATTCCATACAGTAGTACTCTTAACAACTGAACTATTCATTAACTTATTACTTCTTACCAAATATTTTCAGAGAAGCTTGCCAGAGGAATGGAATATGAAACCTCGCTTAATCCCCAACATCATCTGATTTTTACCCTCGCCCCGATAGGGGCAGAGGGTAATGTAATTGGGTCTGTCCGTTTGTATGTCTGTTTGTATGTCTGTTTGTAGAACTCCGGTTCTACTTGATATTAATTTTTCCAACTATTTTTGTATTTTTCTTTGGCCAATTCCCGATCGTGTGGTCTACGATTGATGGTCGTACGACGAAAAGTCTCCATTATCGCCCAATGTCGAAAAACTGGGGGTCACGATTTCGGTTATTTTTGGCCAGCGACGTTTCAGTGCAAATGTCTGCGCTCATAACTCAAAGGCAAACGGTCCGATCGATTTGAAATTTATAAGGCTGGAGTGCTATGGTAGTGGCTCAGTCCCTTTCAAATTTTGCCAAAATCGAGTGAAAACGGTTGCCATGGAAACGGAAAAAAGAAAATCACATAATTGGCTATAACTCCGGTTCTAATCAATATTACATTTTCAACCTATTTTTGTATTTTTCTTTGGCCAATTCCCAATCGTATGGCGTACAACCGATGGTCTTAAGACAAAAACTCTCAATTATCGCCTCAGGTCGAAAATTTGGGGTCACGATTCTATGACTTGTGAGTGTTCTGAGATTCGAGACCATATTGTGAAGCCAGTTATCAATCTATTTAAACCGTTTTCGTTCATAAAATGTGCCTTGATAATATGAACATTACGGTGAAATTTTACAGTTTAATATTGAACTATGAGGCCAAGGTCACAGAAGGTGGTCAAAATCGAAAAGTTGCAATAACTCCGTTTATATACATGATTAATTTTCCCTAATATTTTTGTATTTTTCTGTGATCAATTCTCCATCATTTGCTATATGACCAATGGTCGTACAATCAAAATTCCCCATTATCGCCCAAGGTCGAGAATGTAAGGGTCATCAGCTGAAATTACCGATTCATAATATTACAAGTAGTAATAATTCAGAAACCACTGAAGATATTCAATAGAATATTTTACGCAATATAAATCTGGGTGAGTCTGCAAAGTTTGGAAAGTTAGTGTCAAGAATTCATTCTGTGGTCGAGAATGTGGTCAAAATAGAGAAATCGCAGGAACTCTACTTTTATCAATGATTAATTCTCCCATGATTTTTCTATGGCTAATTACCGTCCATTTGATATATGACCAATTGTCGTATGACCATAATCCCTGATTATCGCCCACATTGAAAATACAAAGGTTATTAGCTTTAATTTTAGTGACTAAATCTGAAGGGCGAGGGTCTGCAATCTCTGATTGTCTCGTTCAATTATGCGTTTGGTGATAATGATATTGTTGTTACTAGGTAGCAATATCAACTAACTATAAATACTACAGTCATATTTTCTCATGAAATCTGAAAGTATCTCTGTTCAATATGTCTCACTTAACTACTTTTGTTGTGGGCAAAAACAGATTTAACTAATCAAAGTCATGTTAACTTATTCAATAAGAGTAATCTGTTTTGCACAGAACCATCTGTTGTATACTTTCAAATTACAACCAAATGAAATGATCACAAACCTCACTTTTGATATTTCACATAGTTGTAATAAGTAACTTGGTAATATATGTAGGATTATTTTGAAAAACGCCAGGTTTCGTGACTGAGCAGTCCAGCTAGTCTCTAAACTGCTACGACAAGGATATGTTTTACTAAGACTTATAGCTGCGTTTAGGAAATTCTATGGACGTCATCATGATCTGGTTGATAAATACAGCAAATCCATGTCTGCCATGCAACTAGATCTATTTTCAGGTTAATTTTGGGGAATTCATGACGGGTGCCACTAGTGGGGCAGGAAATGCCTACTCTTTCCGGAACACCTGATTTCACCTCCTAATGGCCATTTACGGGGGTTCATGAGTTTCCCTGTCATTTTAGTTTTCTCTCACTTCGTATGCCTGATATGACTTTCTGTCCCCGGACTATGAGATTGGAAAACGGACCCTGTTTTGTTTGCTCGGAATACTTGATACTGGGTATTGATTCCACGTCTATTGACATTTAGGTATGTTGATCAACATGCATATACATGTATTATGCAAAGGAATCAATACTAGTGGACAGTATGCTTGACGATAATACCATCAACAAAAAATCACAAATGGACTCGGTATGGTGTGAAGAGGGATATCATTTTACGTTGAACGAGTTCAAGCGGTCTGCTGGAGCAAGAACCAACTCCTCTGACGCCGCATCCACACATTTTCACTGAAGCCAAATTATTAAATAACCGAAATCACTCCTTCACGTAGGGAAGCTTGTTAGGGACATTCACTTTTTTTTACATATGATTTAACTTTTTATTCTCCCTGATGATTTACTCCCTGGGAAAAACCAGAGAAACTGGGAAATAAATATTTAAAACCCGGAATTAAATATTAAAACCGGGAATTAAGTATTTAAACCTGAAATTAAATGTTCAAACCGGGAAATAATGATTTAAACCTGGAAATAAATGTCCAAACCCGGAATTAAATATTAAAAGCCGGAATTAAGTATTAAAACCGGGAAATAAATGCTAAAACCGGGAAATAAATATTCAAACCGGGAAATTAATGTTCAAACCCGGAAATAAGTATTGAAACCGGGGATTTAATGTTCAAACCCAGATTTAAGCATTTGAACCAGGAATTAAATATTCAAACCCGGAATTAAGTGTTAAAACCAAGAATTAAATATTAAAACCGGGAAATAAATATTTAAACCTGCAAATAAATGTTCAAACCGGGAAATAAATATTTAAACCTGGAAATAAATGTTCAACCCGGGAAATAAATATTAAAACCCGGAATTAAATATTCAAACCGGGAAATAAATATTAAAACCCGGAATTAAACATTTATAACCGGGAAATAAATATTAAAACCGGGAATTAAATATTAGAACCTGGAAATAAATGTGTCTGGGCTTTAATAATTATTTCCCAGTTCAAATACTTAATTCCAGGTTTTAATATTAATTCCCGGTTTAAATACTTAATTCCGGGTTTGAACATTTAATTCCAGGTTTGAATATTTATTTCCCGGTTTGAGTAATTAATTCCGGGTTTTAATACCTAATTCCAGGTTTGAATATTTAATTCCAGGTTTTAATACTTAATTCCGGGTTTTAATACTTAATTCCGGGTTTGAATATTTAATTCCGGGTTTGAACATTTATTTCCCGGTTTGAATATTTATTTCCTGGTTTGATACTTATTTCCGGGTTTGAATACTTAATTCCGGGTTCGAATATTTAATTCCGGGTTTGAACATTTATTTCCGGGTTTTAATATTTATTTCCCAGTTTTAACATTTTATTCCTGGTTTTAATACTTAATTCCAGGTTCGAATATTTATTTCCCGGTTTGAATATTTATTTCCCGGTTTTAATACTTAATTCCAGGTTTTAATATCTAATTCCAGGTTTGAACATTTAATTCCAGGTTTGAATATTTAATTCCGGGTTTGGACATTTATTTCCAGGTTTAGATATTTATTTCCCGGTTTGAACATTTAATTCCAGGTTTAAATACTTAATTCCCGGTTTTTATATTTAATTCCGAGTTTTAAATATTTATTTCCCAGTTTCTCTGGTTTTTCCCAGGGAGTAAATTATTCTTGAGAAAAAAAGTTAAATCATAAATAAAAAAAAATTGAATGTCCCTAATAAGCTTCCCTATTCACGAGCGTCACCTTTCCGGGGCTAGATATGGAGAAGGTCATCTCAATCAGACCTCGGAATTGCCCGCCGCCTCCTTTCCAATGAACTACACTCGTGCCGCCAGGGGCGAGACGGGACTCTGTGCTTCCTAGGATGAGCTGTCCACACCAGACCATCACTAAGCTTTTCAATTGTGTTGCCGTTGTCTTTGACTGGTATGTCAGGAACCGCAGGTCTTTTACAGGCAGAATGTTTACCGGAAAAATAACCTACACAGACGAGGTCACAATAGATCATATTATATGGTGCTAACTAGTCAACACTACTTTCACTTTAACGCAAATGAAAAGATCCGGAAGCAATTGTTATGAATCAATGAAAACAAAACACATGGCAAGAAGCTTCAGAACAAATACGTGAACGGAACATGTATATAACTACTATACCACAAAACATTACCAGAGTGACGAATCCTTGTTTTGTTGTGTTTGAAGTGCACCATTCTTTTCGTTTGAAGTGGGACTAATCATATAACTACTATACCCGAAAAAAAATCTCCAGAATGGAAGTCGTCGCTCTGTGGTATTGGAAATATACAATTCTCCTCCTTTGAAGTGAAACTAATTCTTCTTGCAGGCGTCCCACACGCTGTTTTCAAATTCTTGTCGCGTCTGTGCAGCAGAAATACATGGGTATGATTTTTATTATACTCACACATACCACAAATGTTACGAGTTCTATAGCAGTGGAATTCTAAAGCAGTATCAGGCAAAAGTTACATTAAACCATTTCCAGGTCAGAGTCTTTTCAAGGGTTTGTCTTGGTGACGATTTTGTGACATATGTCTTATTGACTAAAGAAACCTTGCAACTCTGCCCAACGATTTAGAAAACCTGCAGTTGATAGAAACTGGAGTCAGCAATAGTCGATCTCTGTTGTAAACGATTTCGGTTGCTCTACTTTCGTTAGTTCACTAATCATGGTGACGCCAGTATGTCTTTGTAATGAATATTTTGCTTTGTTCGTATCCCGAAATGATGTATTTTAGGTGTGCTACTAGGACAATAATTTTGTATTTTCGGTAATAGCTTGATATTTGCATTCATACCACTGAACCAGTGTCACTGCTGGTGCGAGTTGAATCTGTCGTGAGTATACCATCAACTCAGTATCCCTTGGCCCTGTGATATGTTGGGTCTGTTTCGGATTCTTTCAGTAGATTGTTACTATTTCCATCAGGTGTGGAGTGGAAAGAATTACATTTTAGGTACACAAAATAGCCTCTCATGACGCCAATGTGTCTTTGAGTGAGCTATTTGGTCGGGCTCTGTTTCTATCCCAAACAGTTCTATTAGAGGTTTATTTTGATATTGGAAAACATCATAATCTGGCTGTATGGTGGGCATAACTTGATACTTACCTTATACAAATACCAAGATTTTCGTTCTCACATTTGTCCGTGAAAACATTACAGCGAACGACCTGGAACGTCGGATATGTGTAGAATAACCCATAAGAACCAATCACAAGCGCCAGATGGCAAACATGAGTTGAATGCTGAGCTGAATGTTGCTAGAGATGGAACCTCACCTCACCTCACTAAATGTATTTGAACACGCATGTTATTTACATCCCAGTGTAGTATACAAATTCGTCAGTGTCATTCATCTGTCACGTCATTGTACACAGATTTGGTTCAAATATACATGTATATGATTCCTTGTATTCAGTCGATTAACTGAGTGGTAAATTAGTTGACTGTTCCTAAAACCAAATATCAGTCGGAATACTTATTTTGACTTCTCTTCAGACAGAATAGCAGTTTGAACAAAGGTACAACACAAAACCAGGCAGCATTTACAGCAAATATCTTGGATATGCATATCATGGGATATGGATCATTTCTAAATGAATTGATCAAATCATTAGACGGAACGATGGTAACTCGGCAAACGCTTAGTGAGATAAATTTCCAGGGTGTGGTAGTGTAAGTGTTTTTGTACAAAAATACCCCCATCTTAATTACTGTCGAGGTGTCATTGGAACAATTAAGGTTTTTAATCATAGTTGTTTGTGTTTTAAATGACTTGAATTAGAAATGCGCTACGGGTTAGCACCGGATAAAAAATATCAGTATTATAATATATGTGAGCATGGTCACGAATAAGTTTCAAGGTGAAATGTTTACCACCTAATTTATATAGCTGTTTTTGTTGATCTATAATTGCACATGTTCATATTAGCTGAACACGTGGTAGCTTCTGCTGTTGAAACCATTTTTTGTGTGCAAAACTCTCAGGTCTATGAGATCCGTCTATGAAACTTACTTGCGAGATATGTTCCTACGTTTGTTCTTACATTGTCACGATGATACAATATAACTACAGGAGCACTTCATCACATGGCGAGCTGAGTGGTACAAGTATTATTTAATCCTGTGTTACAGAGTGTGTTATGACACAAACAGGTGACAAATAAATTACAATCATTGTCACATTAAGGCGTGTAAATGTCCGACGAAGCCTAGCTCGACTGCCCTGATTACAGCAATCAACTCCGATACACTTGCACTCAGAATTACACCCTGTCTCCAGTTTTGGCATTTTGCCACCAATAGCATGTTAAAACCTCAATCTATGGCATCACATTTCCATATCCCACATTTTGCTCGTTTCTTCCATCAATAAATCAACATTTTTGACCTTAACACAGCCAAATTAGCCTTCCAAGATGATGTGACCACGTCCTACAGTGGGCCATCACCCCGTAAATACAATTTCTTCTCCATTCATGGATGTTTATTTTTTGAAGGACAGCCCAGCATGATTCCAAAATATGCACAAGGTCGCGTATACACAAGGAGATCATTATCCAGCGGCACATTGCCCTTATTCAATCAGGACATGGCCAGTTCATGAACTGAGCCGCAAGGGAATTGGAATATCAACTTGACCTGGTCAATATGAACATCCACCTAACACTACGCTTTGTCGGGTCTCCTTTAATCTTCCTTGTAGGGCTGCGATGAAGGAAAAATCACTACCGGTAGTTTTTTTACCATTTTTCTATCACCGCTACCGGTAACCGTATGAATTTATGTCTGGGGCAATGAGCACGGAATCCCACAGAAAGAGCGCGGGAAATTTACCGCGCACAGGTATTTCTCCAGAACTGCATGTTGGAGTCACAGTTTGTCAACGATAAAGTTACAGTATATTGATTCATTCAGAAAAGTACCCGTCATCAACAGTTCTATATACATGTATGTATACGATTCACAATTTTACACGCACAGAACTGCTCCATAGAAGAAAGTTCACTGAATTTATATATGATTGAAATTGACCGATGCAATGTGTGTATTTGAAATTGTACATTGTCAAAGCGAAAATGTGAAACATATTGCAATAAAATAAAAAATATTTGATGTTGTAAGTTGGAACTTGTATTTGTCAGCAATAAATTTGTGATAAAAAATGAATGTGTGACAGTTTTTGAACATTTTACCGTTTTTGTACCTGTATTTGTCCCCTTTGGAATACTGGTGAATTGACACCAATGATTCCATTCTTTGAAAAGAAATGATATTCTATTCTTCAGCGTGGCGTCATAACTTCCGTGTTTTACGTTTTTGCGAGCTGTTGATCCGGCGCAGGTGAAAACAAAGCCACGTGTAATTTTGTTGACAGCAGCAGACAGTAGATACACTGCCCAAATTGGCATGGATCGTTATTTGAAAAAAACTAAACCGTTCCTGGCTTGGACAGTTGTCCATATAAGAAACCTGCTGGAATTTGGTTGGTTGATCCAAAACAGTGACCACAGTAGCGGATTTAAAAGGGGCAGAGCGGGGGGGGGGGACCAAATACATATGTATCAGATTTTCCATAGGCGGATTCACGCCTCCTGCCCGAAAAAATTCTGTCGAAATATCATGTTTGAGAACAGGTTGATCATAGTGAGTTTGTTTGAAATGTATATTCAGGAGAGGCCATTAAGCTACCACAGAACATAAAAAGGGTTCATTTGTTTTAAAAACTTTAAAAACATAGTCATCAATGAATTTGTAAGTGCAATTTATATCTAGAAAGGGCCACTAAAATAATGCAGAATATAAAAAAGGCTCTGACTTCCAGGGCCCTCCAGCCGGTTCCAGAACCCCGGCCCAAATGTGCAGCTTCTATTCTACATTTTTTTTCAGACTTTTCAGAACATTGCAATCGATGAATTGCAATTAATGAAGTGTAATTAATATTCAGGGAAAGTCACTAAATTAGTTCTGAACATAAACATTAGCCCAAGGGCTAAAATAGGTTACTGGACAATTTTGGTTGAAGCACGACGGGTGAGATATGACATTTAGATTAACCATTTGAGGTCATCTTCGTGAACTTCAATGGCACCATCAAGTGTGCAGCATATAACCTTGTATATGTTCAAAATACAAATACAAGGTCCATCTACAAGTATTTCATCTTTAGACAAAATTTACACATTTCAGTCCCAAAATTTTTTTCAAAGGGTGAACTTTTTTTTTTTGCCTAGAAATGACCCGAAATGAATAGTATTTGAGGCAAAAAAAAAATTCCGCCGACCCGTCAAAATTTCGAAATGGCCGACACACGGAGACCGGCGATTCAAAGGCAACAAAACTCATACACATCATAACGGTACATAAGGGGAATCTTTTGAAACAAAAATCTCAAAACTGATCAGACAGTTTTCAAGGTGCAAATTTGAGCATTTTTCGACCCCAAAATGGCTGTTTTGACCTTTCAAGGTCATCCAAGGTCAAATTCAAGGTCACCACACAAGTCGCCATATATGACTTCCCATTCGAAAGTGCCAATGTCTAAGCTCTATTTTCAGGCGTTCTAGGAGTACAATTCTGGCAGCTCCCATTATGAAGGAAAAAAGTCCAAAATCCAAAAGGATGAAAACCTTTTTTTGTCTAGAAATGGCCCAAAATGGATAGTAATGCGATTTGGGCTGAAAAAAAATTTTTTTCGTCGCGAAAATTTAAAATGGCCGCCATACGCCGACCGGCGATTCAAGGGCAACCAAACTTATACACATCTCAGAAGTACAATGGGAGAATCTTTTGAAACAAAAATCTCAAATGTGATCAGACAGTTTTTGAGAAAATGGCCACCAAAGTTTTGAAAAAAAAAAAAAAATAAATAAAAAAAAATAAAAAAAAAAGGACGGACGACGATGACGACGGACGGACACCTGACGCAACGCCATGGCAATAGGTTATCAAAACGTAGGTCCGGCAACCTAAAAAAGGCTCTGACTTCTTGGGCCCTTCAGCGGGCCACAGACCCCCCAGCCTAAATGTGCATCCCCTCTTCTACATTTTTGTTTTTTACAAATTTGTCAGAACATGGTATTCAATAATTTTTAAGTGCAATTTATTTCCAGGAAAGGTCACAAAATTAATACAGAACATCAAAATGGCTTTTGACTTCTGGGGACCTTCAGCGGGCCCCAGACTCCCAGCCCAAATGTAACAAAGACTCTTGCTTCAAAATCTCTTGAACGGCCCCAGACCCCCGACCGTGACATGCTCGCTTCACTACATAATTTTTTTTATATACCAGGGGCATGAAGTGGGATTTACACCCAGGAGATGCCAGGAAGCTACCACAGGACATACAAAATGATTTGGTTTCTGGGGCCCTTGAGCGGGCCCCAGACCCCACGCCGTATAATGTTGAACCCCCTCTTTTCAAATTCCTGGATCCGCCCCTGGACCAGATGTTAGCTATCAGGATATTTACGCCTACCTGAGCCTCAGTCCTGGTATTATCACCCTACAGCCACCCACAAACACACACACACACACACACACACACACACACACACACACACACACACATACACACACACACACATTAGCTAAGATATATGCTAAAGAGGACTAAAGTACATTATGTAAGTATCAATCTATTACCACCAATACAGCCTAATTTTGATGATTCCAATAACAAACGTATAATACAACATTTTGCAATAGAACCAAAGCCCAACCAAATACTTTATCAAAAGACACACTTGCGTCATCAAGGGCAGACAGTGTGGTTAATGTAGTTGTTTCTACTGTACACCTGATGGAATTAGTATACAACTGCCCAACAACCTATGAAAATAATTTAGAAATCTATATAATATTCACACATGTAAATGCTCAATATGTTAGAAATGTTTATTGATTTGACAGTTGGTGGTAATAATTTTTTTGGGGAATTTGTTTTTCAACATTATGAAATGTAGATCTAGCTGCCCAAGTACATATGTATTTTGATTGAAAGAGCTTGGAATATCATAAAATTGTAAATTGCAGGTCCTGTTGATAGTTCTACTATGAAGAACTGGAGGAGCATGCTATCGTACCAGGCGGTGTTGACTGGGTGGGTGAAGCATGTGGTTTTCATCAGGACTGATTGTGGGATGGTCTTCACAGCGCCAGTGAGACCATCTCAGAGAATGAACTAAGACCCATATAAACCCTGGGTAGCCAATTCCAGAGCAGGGGTTGTACTTGTTGCAAATTGCAACTGCATGGCGGGGGTAATTACTCATATATTATTTGGTCAATTTAAGTATATTTTCAGCCAAATAATGTAATCTAAAGACTAAGACTGGATGTAGAATATTTGATTTTAAATATGACTGTAATATTATTCAATAATATACGTTTATATCAATTAATATTTTTGTTTTGAAAAATTTACTACAATAACAAAACATTTTTCTATATTTTTTCAATGGTATTATTAACTAAAAAAATTAATTGTATTTTATTTATGTATAATATTTACATATATGTTCTTTTATTGAAACTATGACGACATTTAAGATGTTATTAAGCTGGAGCTTGACTTCTCAACGTTGAGAGTAATATTCAAGCAGAGAAAATTCACCTTGAACAAATCTGTTCCTTAAGTGTGATGGTTACTAATTACCCTCTGGTGTCTCACGCAGTCCAGCCTAGTTCTCTTAACTTCCTGTTGGTAACTAATGAATGAGGTAAATAATAAATGTATGGTCGGTCATTAAGTTATCGTGGTGACTAAGACATCGTGATAATGTTTGATTTGTTATATACAGTTGTGTTTTCGCGTATTTTCCGTAAAAAACAATCGTGTGAATTAGGTTGTTGTCCAACCTGTCATATGAGAAAAAGATGCAGACGAAGCAGGTGAGTTAGCAAAAAAATACAAGATGTTTTCACATTGCTGCACAAACCAATGATCGCCACTTCCTGTTATCGAAATATTAAATGTAAATAGACTTTTATTTTGCTGAGTTCCGTTAGCCGCTTTCACTGTAGTGGTAGTGGTTAAATTATGATAAGTGAGAACGAGAAAATGTATTTATACAGCTACAAGTTTTTTTTACAAAATTGAATAAATGCCTTTGTTCCATTTTGTATCAAACAGTTAATTTAATTTTCAGAAAAAACCCCTAAAAAACGGAGTTCCAATGATGCCGTTATCACGCAACTTCAAAGCAGATCAAAACAAATTCGGAAAAAAAAATATGACGTGGAGTCGTTAAAAGCTGCATTGCAACTTGTTGATAATGGCACGTCTGTTTATCAAGCTGACCAGAAGTGCATAGTTCCAGAACAAACCGTACGAGACCGAATTGAAGTAAAGGTTTCAAGAGATGCTTTAGCACCAGGACCTGCAAGATTTTTCACAGCAGAAGAAGCCGATTTGGTGGCCCATATATCTGAAATGTCCAACCATGGATATGGTTACACACGTTCTGAGGTTTTGCAGGTGTGTTTTGAATAAAAGTGTGAAATATTATTTGCAACTAATGTTAAATTATATGAATGATAAATAATTTTAAAAATCACAATAATTTGTAATGCAATCAAAATTATGCAGACCCTTACAAACATTTCATAATAATTTCAGCTGGTCACAAACGTTCCCTAGAGCATTGATAAGGGTGCATACTTCCGTAGGAAATCTCAGCAGCTTTTCAGCAATTCGTGGTTGGACAAGTTCGTGAAGAGATGGCCCTGCTCGAGGATAGGACAGCCAAGATCTTTGTCCATGGCTAGAGCGAAGGCCTCTTCACCAGCAGCTGTCTCCAGCTATTATGATGAACTGGAAGCCATCATGCAAAAATATAACTTCCAGGATCGGCCAAGCCACATTTTCAACTTGGATGAATCAGGCTTTAACAGTGAGCATCGACCACCAACGGCTGTAGGATCTTCTGTCAACTGTATGCAAGCAATCACGTCACCAAGATCTGCAACCTCCACGTTGATTGCTTGTGTAAACGCTGTAGGACAGGTTCTCCCACCGTTCTTCATATTCAAAGGAAAGCATTTGACAGATGATCTCGCAGAAAATGCAACATCAGGAACTGCAATATGAGTCTCAGACTCTCAGACACGGAGCTACTCCGAGACTTCATTGATAAATCACCTAGTTGATTCCGTGGCAAGAAAAGATGGCGAGCACATCCTTTTATTGTATGATGGTCATAGTTCACACGTATGCCAGCCAATCATCCAAAACGATGAATCAACAGCTGTTTCTCGTATGTGTCAGATTCTTCGAGAAAAGCTGCCCAGAAGCACGATTTCCCAACCGAAAACCAGAACAAGCACAGAGAAGAAAGTTGGTGATATCACATCGAACAAGGACAGTGATGCTCCCAATCCCACGTCAGAAGCGCCAGCCACAAGGAAGCGTTGACGTATTCTTGGTCTGACAGTTAGACGAAAGCGATTGCTTTTTGCAACTATACAGGAGCCTCAATCTGGTCCTTCTGGCATCAACACTGTCACAATCACATTTGTAAATTGTGCACAGTGCAGCAAATGTAACCACTGGGTGCATCTGGTTTTTTGTTGCAAATACGTCAAGTTTCCGAAAATGACACATTTTATTGTCCTTGTAGTTAAATCAATTCACATACTCTGTCATATATACAGTTGAAAACTGTTTTGATATTGATATTAATAAATAATAAAACAATATTGTCGTTTTCTATATGAATAACATCACTAGGAGCACGGTAAGGAGCAAATGAAAACTCTTATGAAATTTGAACATTCAGTACCACGATATTGTAGTGACGTAATCAAAAATTGTGTACACAACACACATTTAGTTTCACTTTCATTACTCTCACTCACGAAGACAAGTGAGATGAAAAAAAGTTATAATTTTAAATATATTTCAGACAAAGTGACAACACATTTTGGTTTTTGCAAAATGAATTTTATTACCAAATGAACATCAAGACTTTCTCAATGTCACGATAACTTAGTGACTCAGGCTTCATTATGATGACGAGTGCATGGTTATCGGCTCATATGGGTCGGTAAGCTAAACATTTGCCCAAGGTCTAAGAAAGGTTACCAGACAATGTTCTATATCTTAGATATCAGCCATTCTGTCCTGTAACCTTGAAAATTAGGTCAAAGGTCCAATTCAAGAGAATATTCAGCATATGTCATTTCCTATATTTCCACAATTGATTACTAGTCTGTAATCGCGACAATAAGTGAGATATTAGCAATAATGTTTCCCATCATAGAGCATAAGAGATTTAATATCGGAAAGTCCCATTTGGGCCAAAGTCCAAAGGACCAAAAGTCCGGTGACTTATAATGTGAAAGGACGACGGACGGACGACGAACGCAACGCAATACCAATAGGTTATCAGACCATAGGTCTGGTAACCTAAAAAATAAACTACAAAACTTTATTTGTATATTGTTGTTGCTCACGTCTCGATACAGGAGGTCTTACTTGGACTTAGCTCAATCGTCATTCCACACTGGAAAGTGGGATTGAAAGTTTTCATGTCCAGTCTTGTCCCTCATTCTTTGATGGCAGCTCTCCTGAACAAAATCGTAACAAATAAAAGCCTTGGTGAGAAGTCTGAGTGTGTCCTCTAGCATTGGGATTTAGGTATGTATACATGTAGTACAGTTAGTTTCAATACACTGAATTTGATGTGTTGTAGAAACCAGTAATCATTGCTAATTTGCCATACTGCTCTTGAAAGCGGGTTAAATATAAATGCAGTTAATACCTTTGACGAAACTGATCGTATGATGAGTTGCTTCAAACCCTGTGCATGACATCATCAGCACGTCAGAATACTAGTAGCTTCCTTAAAGGGTATATAACACGAGAATTGGATATTGGTTTTTCTTATGTATGTGAAAGCACTATTTGAACTGAACAAAGTGGTCTTCACAGCATATTGATATCATGATTCCTTCCAAAGTTATGACACTTTAAACACATGCATTTTTACAGAATCTGACAACAGAGTCTGACAGCTAATTAATATGCAAATGAGATGTATGACGTCATTGACAGACTGCTTTTTAATTAGGCATTTTTAAATGGAATAATGAGACCATTTGTATCCATATTTGTTCACCAAAGCACATTTTTTATGCTTTTTAGTTCGAATAGTCAGTGATTTCAAGAAATTCGTGGTTGCCATGGCAACCAATGGTCTGGCTGGGCCCTTAGCAACCATGGTTGCTAAGGTCAATATCTCATTAAAAACAAGATATACATATATGAAACCATTTCAGACAACAGTGTGATGACAATTTATTGAGGAATATATCATCACAATGTCTGAACACAACCCTTAGCAATCAATACAGGCTTGGGAAACCAGCAGTAATAGCATCCATTAACTTCCAATGGCTCTAAACCTCAGTGATTTCTCAGGCCTGTATCGGTTGCTAAGGTGTGATTGTGAACATTTTATTGATCAATTCCACAAAATATAGTCACTATCCTATTATCTAAATTGGTTTGATTCTTTCATATTGTGTTTTAACTTGGATACCAGCCTTAGCAACCTGGTTGCTAAGGGCCAAATCAGCCCATTGGTTGCCATGGCAACCAAAATTGATATGCACTCACTGACTATTCCTACTGAACGATATATCTGATGAGTTTCGGTGACCAAATATGAGCTTAAATGCTTAATTGTGACATGTTAAATCGCCTAATTAAAAAGCAAGCTGTCAATGACGTCACACATCTCATTTGCATACTAATTAGCTGACAGATTTTTCGAGACTATCTGGAGAAATTTGCCGGATTTTCAGTATAAAAATAGCTATAACTTTTTAACAAATCGAGATATCAACATTCTGTAAAGACTGTTCTATTCAGCTCCACGAGTGGCTTCAAATAAGCTGATGTCATATTTTCGTGATATATACCCTTTAAGTTCTTGTTGGTGGTTCTCTGAAAATTCATAAACATAATAAAAGGGGTGACGTCATAGCCAATTAAACAGTGCAGAGGATGGATAAATCATGAAATACGTCTCCAGGGATCAAGTAGCAAGCTTCGAACGTGAAGCAAGCCAAATATGCATGGTGTACGTAAAACTTGTCACGAACTTTGGCCGAAGTCGCCAACTCAAACAGTAAAAATAAAATTGCCATATTCCAGATGCATGTTGAATTTATCTTTTAAATTACAACAAAAATACTGGATGGACTTACCGCTGCCACAAAAAATTATATTGTTGCCATAGATCTATTAGGTTAAAATCATCCCGAAAATAATATTTTAACAAAAATGAGTAGATCTCTATCACAATGTGTATGACATGAAATAGGTAGAATAACAACTATACGTCCATGATAAATATGCTGACTGCATGCCCATAGAAAAAAAATATACATGATATATGGGTCCATATGATAATCAATATGTAATAGGTTAATTATTTTCACGTTTTCTTTTATAATACATGACCTTGCAATGTTACAATATCTCTTCTTTTTATTTGTCCCTATTAATAATTTATCAATTGGTAAGTCGTAGGTCTGATGTCGTTTTAGGACTTCCCTAATCAAATTTACAAACTTACAGCACAATTTATGTCAAATAAATAGCAATATGTATTTATTTTGGTTTTTCTCTCGAAGTTTGTGTGTCTTTCGCAAAATTCTTGACCTTCACCGGTTTTCACCTCTGCCCATCTTCCGGTCTGTCATGAGCAGCTCATTTTCATAAAGGTTGAAGGTCAGAATTACTCAAAATAGTGCTAAAAATGTTCACAATTGGCAATGTAAATTGCTAATACACATTTTATTAATGCAATGAGTAATACAACACGTTCAGACTGTAGACACTGCAGAGTCATCAGTGAAGTCAGTTATGATTAACTTATGGTAATCACAATTTTTTATTATTTCCAATGCTAGATTTTGTGGATACCTTTCACTTATTCAAATATGTGAAGAAGTTAGTAGGTTCGCACCAATATGCAACAGCGATGCCTTCTGTCACAGCGATGCCTTCCCATAAATTTGGACATCTATTGATAAATCACAGTAACGACGCAAATACCATGGACGTTGCAAGATACTTTTGACATTTCCCGCATTTCCTGTATTGACACCTGTTATCCATTTCAATTATATCAAGATACCTTTGACATTTTCAGAAATTCATGTATCAACCCCTGTTTTATCCATTTTGATTATAATAATAATAATAATTGATTCAACACCTCACATTATACAAAATATATACAATTTCGACAATACAAGGCAAAGGGTGTTGGGAGTCACATAGCCGAAGCTGTCTTCCTGTGACCCCCTTGCAATGAGAACATGGCAACAGTAAAAAAAATAGAAAGATGGACGGAAAAACAACACGTATGTATAATGGATGAGCTAATGTAATGATTATGTACACGAGGTTTTGCTGATATGCTGTGATGTGCCCCTGAGACGCGAGTGGGGACGGCGCAGCAGCGCGTGTCCAACATGGCCAGTGAGCCGTGACCTTGCTCTAAAGGCGATTTGTGGTATTGTCAATAAATCCAGGTGGTCACAGCGGTTGGTCCAGACCAGGGACGCAAATGAAGTTTAAAGGAAGTTTAAAGGACCACTTGTTGGTGGTTCTCTGAAAATTCATAAACCAGACATAATAAAAGGGGTGACGTCATAGCCAATTAAACAGTGCAGAGGATGGATAAATCATGAAATACGTCTCCAGGGATCAAGTAGCAAGCTTCGAACGTGAAGCAAGCCAAATATGCATGGTGTACGTAAAACTTGTCACGAACTTTGGCCGAAGTCGCCAACTCAAACAGTAAAAATAAAATTGCCATATTCCAGATGCATGTTGAATTTATCTTTTTAAATTACAACAAAAATACTGGATGGACTTACCGCTGCCACAAAAAATTATATTGTTGCCATAGATCTATTAGGTTAAAATCATCCCGAAAATAATTGGACTGATTGTGGGATGGTCTTCACAGCGCCAGTGAGACCATCCCAGAGAATGAACTAAGACCCATATAAACCCTGGGTAGCCAATTCCAGAGCAGGGGTTGTACTTGTTGCAAATTGCAACTGCATGGCGGGCGTAATTACTCATATATTATTTGGTCAATTTAAGTATATTTTCAGCCAAATAATGTAATCTAAAGACTAAGACTGGATGTAGAATATTTGATTTTAAATATGACTGTAATATTATTCAATAATAAACGTTTATATCAATTAAGATTTTTGTTTTGAAAAATTTACTACAATAACAAAACATTTTTGTATATTTTTTCAATGGTACTTTTAACTAAAAAAAATTATTATTTTTATTTTATTTATGTATAATATTTACATATATGTTCATTTATTGAAACTATGACGACATTTAAGATGTTATTAAGCTTTAGCTTGACTTCTCAACGTTGAGAGTAATATTCAAGCAGAGAAAATTCACCTTGAACAAATCTGTTCCTTAAGTGTGATGGTTACTAATTACCCTCTGGTGTCTCACGCAGTCCAGCCTAGTTCTCTTAACTTCCTGTTGGTCACTAATGAATGAGGTAAATAATAAATGTATGGTCGGTCATTAAGTTATCGTGGTAACTAAGACATCGTGGTAATGTTTGATTTGTTATATACAGTTGTGTTTTCGCGTATTATCCGTAAAAAACAATCATGTGAATTAGGTTGTTGTCTAACCTGTCATATGAGAAAAAGATGTAGACGAAGCAGGTGAGTTAGCAAAAAAATACAAGATGTTTTCACATTGCTGCACAAACCAATGATCGCCACTTCCTGTTATCGAAATATTAAATGTCAATAGACTTTTATTTTGCTGAGTTCCGTTAGGCGCTTTCACTGTAGTGGTAGTGGTTAAATTATGATAAGTGAGAACGAGAAAATGTATTTATACAGCTACAAGTTTTTTTACAAAATTAAATAAATGCCTTTGTTCCATTTTATATCAAACAGTTAATTTAATTATCAGAAAAAAACCCTAAAAAACGGAGTTCCAATGATGCCGTTATCACGCAACTTCAAAGCAGATCAAAACAAATTCGGAAAAAACTATGACGTGGAGTCGTTAAAAGCTGCATTGCAACTTGTTGATAATGGCACGTCTGTTTATCAAGCTGTCCGGAAGTGCATGGTTCCAGAGCACACTGTACGAGACCGAATTGAAGTAAAGGTTTCAAGAGATGCTTTAGCACCAGGACCTGCAAAATTTTTCAGAGTAGAAGAAGCTGATTTGGTGGCCCATATATCTGAAATGTCCAACCGTGGATATGGTTACACACGTTCTGAGGTTTTGCAGGTGTGTTTTGAATAAAAATGTGAAATATTATTTGCAACTAATGTTAAAAAATATGAATGATAAAATATTGTAAAAATCATAATAATTTGTAATGCAATCAAAATTATGCAGACCCGTACAAAAATCTCATAATGATTTCAGCTGGTCACAAACGTTCCCCAGAGCATTGATAAGGGTGCATGCTTCCGTTTCCTACTGAGATTTCCTACTGAGGAAATCTCCTCAGCAGCTTTTCAGCAATTCGTGGTTGGACAAGTTCGTGAAGAGATGGCCACGCTCGAGGATAGGACAGCCAAGATCTTTGTCCATGGCTAGAGCAAAGGCCTCTTCACCAGCAGCTGTCTCCAGCTATTATGATGAACTGGAAGCCATCATGCAAAAATATAACTTTCAGGATCGGCCAAGCCATATTTTCAACTTGGATGAATCAGGCTTTAACAGTGAGCATCGAACACCAACGGCTGTAGGATCTTCTGTCAACTGTATGCAAGCAATCACGTCACCACGATCTGCAACCTCCACGTTGATTGCTTGTGTAAACGCTGTAGGACAGGCTCTCCCACCGTTCTTCATATTCAAAGGAAGCGCTTGACAGATGATCTCGCAAAAAATGCAACATCAGGAAATGCAATATGAGTCTCAGACTCTCAGACACGGAGCTACTCCGAAACTTCATTGATAAATCACCTAGTTGATTCCGTCGCAAGAAAAGATGGCGAGCACATCCTTTTATTGTATGATGGTCATAGCTCACACGTATGCCAGCCAATCATAGTACTCGCGAAGAAGCACAATATCATTCTCTTCGTGCTGCCGCCACATACATCACACCTTACCCAGCCTTTGCATGTGGGATGTTTCGGTCCTATTAATAGGGTGTACTATTCCGAGTGCCAGAAGTTTATGGCAGCTAACCCTGGTGTCACAATCACGAGGTACAATATGTGTGAGCTGATCTGCAAAGCCTACAACAAAGCTCTAACAATGTCTAATGTGATATCTTCTTTCCGGAAAACTGGAATTCATCCATTTGACAGGGAGGCAATCAAGCCTGAGCAATTGGCCCCTAGCTTAGCACTGAACGACCCCTCATCTGATGCTGGCACTCCAATCCAAAACGATGAATCAACAGCTGTTTCTCGTATGTGTCAGATTCTTCGAGAAAAGCTGCCCAGAAGCACGATTTCCAAACCAAACACCAGTACAAGCACACAGGAGAAAGTTGGTGATATCACGTCGAGCAAGGACAGTGATGCTCCCAATCCCACGTCAGAAGCGCCAGCCACAAGGAAGCGTGGACGTAATCTTGGTCTGACAGTTAGACGAAAGCGATTGCCTTTGGCACCTATACAGGAGCCTCAACCTGGCCTTTCTGGCATCAACACTGTCCCAATCAAACAATATCACATTTGTAAATTGGGCATAGTGCAGCAAATGTAGCCACTGGGTGCATTTGGTTTTTGTTGCAAAACACGCCAAGGTTTTTTATTTGAATAACATCACTACGGGCACGGTAAAGAGCAAATGAAAACTCTTATGAAATTTGAACATTCAGTACCACGATATTTTAGTGACGTAATCAAAAATTGTGTACACAACACACATTTAGTTTCACTTTCATTTTTTCACGAAGACAAGTGAGATTTAAAAAAAATTGCAAAATAAATTTTATTACCAAATGAACATCAAGACTTTCTTTATGCCACGATTACTTAGTGATCCAGGCTACATCATGATGATGGGTGTATGGTTATCGGCTCATATGGGCCGGTAAGCTTAACATTTGCCCAAGTTCTAAGAAAGGTTACCAGACAATGTTCTATATCTTAGATAGACGAGGAATCAATACCCAGTATTAAGTATTCCGAGCAAACAAAACAGGGTCCGTTATCTAATCTCATAGTCCGGGGACAGAAAGTGGCTAAAAGATATTAGCCATTTGGTTCTGTAACCTTGAAAATTAGGTCAAAGGTCAAATTCAAGAGAATATTCAGCATATATCATTTCCTATATTTCCACAGTTGATTACTAGTCTGTAATCGCGACATTAAGTGAGATATTAGCACTAATGTTTCCCATCATAAAGCATAAGAGATTTAACATGGGAAAGTCCCATTTGGGCCAAGTTTGGGTCAAAATTACCCACCTCATGGATTCAAGCGCAACGAAACTTATACACATCACAAACTTATACACATGACGACAGACGCGACGCCGCGAAAAGTCCAAAGGATCAAAAGTCCGGTGACCTATAATGTGAAAGGACGACGGACGGTCGACGAACACAATGCAACGCAATTAACTCACTCACCTTGGGCAACTCACTTATCAGACCATAGGTCTGGTAACCTAAAAATAAACTACAAAACTTTTATTTGTATAGTGTTGTTGCCCACATCTCAATACGGGAGGTCTTACTTGGGCCTCTTACTTACTCAATCGTCATTCCACACTGGAAAGTGGGATTGAAAGTCTTCATGTCCAGCCTCGTCCCTCATTCGTTGGTGGCAGCTCTTCTGAAAAAATCGTAACAAATAAAAGCTTTGGTGGGAAGTCTAAGTGGGTCCTGAAGTCTAGCATTGTGGCTTAGGTATGCATGCAGGTAGTGCAGTTAGTTTCATTACAATGAATTTGGTGTGTTTTAGACACCAGTAATCATTGCTAATTTGCCATACTGCTTTTGAAAGCGGGTTGAATATAAATGCAGTTAAGACCCTGCGAAAAATACCTTTGACAAAACTGATCCTATGATGAGTTGCTTCAAACCAAGTGCATGACGTCACCAGCACGTCATAATACTAGTAGTTTCCTTAAGTTTCTGTTGTGGCTTCTTTGAAAATTCATAAAGCAGACAGAGTAATCAGAGAAGTTGGGTGGTTACTATTATTCAGAGTTAGGTATGCATAGTATACACGTACAATAAACATTTAGGCTAGTAACATTACTTTCAATTTGGTATGTTTTATAAAACGGTAATCATTGCTAATTTGCCATACTCCTCTGGAAAGCGGGCCGAATATAAATGCAGTTAATACCCTGTGAAAATTATCTTATGATGAGTTGCTTCAAACCCAGTGCATGACGTCACCAGCAAGCCAGAATACTAGTGTTTCCTTCAGTTCTTGTTCGTGGCTTCTCTGAAAATTCATAAACCAGACATAATAAATGGGGAGGCTGGGTGACGTCATAGCCAATTAAACAGTGCAGAGGATGGATAAATCATGAAATACGTCTCCAGGGATCAAGTAGCAAGCTTCGAAAGTGAAGCAGGCCAAATATGCATGGTGTACGTAAAATGCCAAACTTGTCACGATCTTTGGCCAAAATCGCCACATTAAACAGTAAAAATAAAATTGCCATATTGCAGATCCATGTTAAATTTATCTTTTCAATTACAACAAAAATACTGGATGGACCTACCGCTGCCACAAAAAAATTATATTGTTGCCATAGATCTATTAGGTTAAAATCATCCCGAAAATAATAATTTAACAAAAATGTGTCGATCTATATCACAATGTGTATGACATGAAATAGGTGGATTAACAACTATACGTCCATGAGAAATATGCTGACTGCATACCCATAGAAAAAAAAATATACATGATATATGGGTCCATATGATTATCGATATGTAATAGGTTAATTATTTCCACATTTTCGTTTATAATACATGATCTTGCAATGTTACAATAACTCTTCTTTTTATTTGTCCCTATTGATAAATTATCAATTGGTAAGTCGTAGGTCTGATGTTGTTTTAGGACTTCCCTTATCAAACTTACAGCACAGTTTATGCAAATAAAAACCAATCTGTATTTATTTTGGTTTTTCTCTCGTAGTTTGTGCGTCTTTCGCAAAATCCTTGACCTTCACCGGCAACCTTTTGTTTTCACCTCCGCTCAACTTCCAGTCAGTCATGAGCAGCTCATTTGCATAAAGGTTGAAGGTCAGAATTACTCAAAATAGTGCTAAAATTTTTCACAATTGGCAATATAAATTGCTAATACACATTTTAATAATGCAATGAGTAATACAACACGTTCAGTGATCTTTGTCCATGGCTAGAGCGAAGGCCTCTTCACCGGCAGCTGTCTCCAGCTATTATGATGAACTGGAAGCCATCATGCAAAAATATAACTTCCAGGATCGGCCAAACCACATTTTCAACTTGGATGAATCAGGCTTTAACAGTGAGCATCGACCACCAACGGCTGTAGGATCTTCTGTCAACTGTATGCAATCAATCACGTCACCAAGATCTGCAACCTCCACGTTGATTGCTTGTGTAAACGCTGTAGGACAGGCTCTCCCACCGTTCTTCATATTCACAGGAAAGCGCTTGACAGATGATCTCGCAGAAAATGCAACATCAGGAACTGCAATATGAGTCTCAGACTCTCCGACACGGAGCTATTCCTAGACTTCATTGATAAATCACCTAGTTGATTCCGTGGCAAGAAAAGATGGCGAGCACATCCTTTTATTGTATGATGGTCATAGCTCACACGTATGCCAGCCAATCATAGTACTCGCGAAGAAGCACAATATCATTCTCTTCGTGCTGCCGCCACATACATCACACCTTACCCAGCCTTTGCATGTGGGATGTTTCGGTCCTATCAATAGGGTGTACTATTCCGAGTGCCAGAAGTTTATGGCAGCTAACCCTGGTGTCACAATCACGAGGTACAATATGTGTGAGCTGATCTGCAAAGCCTACAACAAAGCTCTAACAATGTCTAATGTGATATCTTCTTTCCGGAAAACTGGAATTCATCCATTTGACAGGGAGGCAATCAAGCCTGAGCAATTGGCCCCTAGCTTAGCACTGAACGACCCCTCATCTGATGCTGGCACTCCAATCCAAAACGATGAATCAACAGCTGTTTCTCGTATGTGTCAGATTCTTCGAGAAAAGCTGCCCAGAAGCACGATTTCCAAACCAAACATCAGTACAAGCACACAGAAGAAAGTTGGTGATATCACGTCGAGCAAGGACAGTGATGCTCCCAATCCCACGTCAGAAGCGCCAGCCACAAGGAAGCGTTGACGTATTCTTGGTCTGACAGTTAGACGAAAGCGATTGCTTTTGGCAACTATACAGGAGCCTCAACCTGGTCCTTCTGGCATCAACACTGTCACAATCAAACAGTAACACATTTGTAAATTGTGCACAGTGCAGCAAATGTAACCACTGGGTGCATCTGGTTTTTTGTTGCAAATACGTCAAGTTTCCGAAAATGACACATTTTATTGTCCTTGTAGTTAAATCAATTCACATACTCTGTCATATTTTGATATTGATATTAATAAATAATAAAACAATATTGTCGTTTTCTATATGAATAACATCACTAGGAGCACGGTAAAGAGCAAATGAAAACTCTTATGAAATTTGAACATTCAGTACCACGATATTGTAGTGACGTAATCAAAAATTGTGTACACAACACACATTTAGTTTCACTTTCATTACTCTCACTCACGAAGACAAGTGAGATGAAAAAAAAGTTATAATTTTAAATATATTTCAGACAAAGTGACAACACATTTTGGTTTTTGCAAAATGAATTTTATTACCAAATGAACATCAAGACTTTCTTAATGCCACGATAACTTAGTGATTCAGGCTTCATTATGATGATGAGTGCATGGTTATCGGCTCATATGGGTCGGTAAGCTAAACATTTGCCCAAGGTCTAAGAAAGGTTACCAGACAATGTTTTATATCTTAGATATTAGCCATTTTGTCCTGTAACCTTGAAAATTAGGTCAAAGGTCCAATTCAAATTCAAGAGAATATTCAGCATATGTCATTTCCTATATTTCCACAATTGATTACTAGTCTGTAATCGTGACATTAAGTGAGATATTAGCAATAATGTTTCCCATCATAGAGCATAAGAGATTTAATATCGGAAAGTCCCATTTGGGCCAAAGTCCAAAGGACCAAAAGTCCGGTGACTTATAATGTGAAAGGACGACGGACGGACGACGAACGCAACGCAATACCAATAGGTTATCAGACCATAGGTCTGGTAACCTAAAAAATAAACTACAAAACTTTATTTGTATATTGTTGTTGCCCACGTCTCGATACGGGAGGTCTTACTTGGGCTTTGCTCAATCGTCATTCCACACTGGAAAGTGGGATTGAAAGTTTTCATGTCCAGCCTTGTCCCTCATTCTTTGATGGCAGCTCTCCTGAACAAAACAGCTCTCCTGAACAAAAACAAGCTCTCCTGAACACTTTTTGAACAAAATCGTAACAAATAAAAGCCTTGGTGGGAATTCTGAGTGGGTCCTCTAGCATTGGGATTTAGGTATGCATAGGCCTACATGTAGTACAGTTAGTTTCAATACAATGAATTCGATGTGTTGTAGAAACCAGTAATCATTGCTAATTTGCCATACTGCTCTTGAAAGCGGGTTAAATATAAATGCAGTTAATACCCTGTGAACATTATCTTTTACAAAAATGGTCCAATGATGAGTTGCTTCAAACCCAGTATATGATGTCACCAGCAAGCCAAAATACTAGTGTTTCCTCCAGTTCTTGCTTGTGGCTTCTCTGAAAATTCATAAACCAGACATAATAAATGGGGTGACGTCATAGCCAATTAAACAGTGCAGAGGATGGATAAATCATGAAATACGTCTCCAGGGATCAAGTAGCGAGCTTCGAACGTGAAGCAGGCCAAATATGCATGGTGTACGTAAAATGCCAAACTTGTCACGAACTTTGGCCAAAATCGCCACATTAAACAGTAAAAATAAAATTGCCATATTCCAGATGCATGTTGAATTTATCTTTTAAATTACAACAAAAAATACTGGATGGACTTACCGCTGCCACAAAAAATCATATTGTTGCCATAGATCCATTAGGTTATCACAATGTGTATGACATGAAATAGGTAGATTAACAACTATACGTCCATGAGAAATATGCTGACTGCATGCCCGTAGAAACAAATATACATGATATATGGGTCCATATGATTATCGATATGTAATAGGTAAATTATTTTCACATTTTCTTTTATAATACATGACCTTGCAATGTTAAAATATCTTTTCTTTTTATTTGTCCCTATTAATAAATCATCAATTGGTAAGTCGTAGGTCTGATGTTGTTTTAGGACTTCCCTAATCAAACTTACAAACTTACAGCACAATTTATGTCAAATAAATAGCAATCTGTATTTATTTTGGTTTTTCTCTCGTAGTTTGTGCGTCTTTCGCAAAATTCTCGACCTTCACCGGTATCTTTTAGTTTTCACCTCCGCCCAACTTCCGGTCTGTCATGAGCAGCTCATTTGCATAAAGGTTGAAGGTCAGAATTACTCAAAATAGTGCTAAAAATGTTCACAATTGGCAATGTAAATTGCTAATACACATTTTATTAATGCAATGAGTAATACAACACGTTCAGACTGTAGACACTACAGAGTCATCAGTGAAGTCAGTTATGATTAACTCATGGTAACCACTTATCAGTGACTCATCACTATCATTTTTAATTTTTTCCTTTTCATCTTTTTTCTTTTTCATTTTACCCCCGTAAACGAGAACATATAATAGTGAATGTATATGGACACATAAAACACAATAAAACAAACAATATATATGGAAATACATGTAATACATGTACTACAACTAGATCTAGTAGCACTTGGTCAGCATCATGGCTAAGGCGTGTATGCTTTGACAAAGTTTTCACTGGGTAGGATGATACGAAGTGACTCTTCAACACCTTCATTATGCCAATTATTCGATGAAATAGCAGAATTATATTTATACTTACTCATAGTTTCTGTAACTGATTTCTGAAGGCTAGTATCAGGCACGGTATAGTTTTTATGAAGGAACAAATATGGTCCACATTGTCAAAGTCCAGTGATGATCGTTGTTTTGTCGCTGTTAGACCAGCAGCAGAAAATTCTCCTCGCAAGGAAATTTAGTTGCAGGTATCGCCAGGAATTTCCTCGCCAACTTTGCCACTTGTGGAAATTTTGCCTGATGGCACTTCCACCATACAAGTGCATCTGATGTGGTGACTGATTCCTTGAAAATCCCCGTCAACTTTTTCCTGCACAGAGGCTGGTTCTGCATCATCATACGTGACATCACCAAATTGCATTAAAGGTCAATGAGAATCAGAAGTGAAACAATTATAATTTTGCGACTGTCTGACCTAAGAAATACCATAAAATCCGTGGGGTTTTTTTGCACAGAGAGAGTCGTCCGTGGGTACTGAGGATTGTGTATTCGAAGGTCCAGACTGAACTGCTTGTTCTGGTTCGAGCAGCTAGCTCCACACGTTTGGAATGGAACCTCTTCTCCTCTTGGATGAGAAATCTCAGTGACTTGAGGGAGGGTCAAGTGCCGTGGCAACCATTGGGTATTCCATTAGAGTGTCTTCCATGGCAGGTATGCATAGTCGTCCATGTGGTCAATATTCTACAGAGACTTGTTTTTATGGTTTTTTATGGTGCACGGGCCACCGCTGGATCATCGGGTAATTCATAGATTGTACATGCATGCATTTCCATTGACGAATCACCAAATATCAGAATGACTGACTTGCATGCACTTTAAAAGTAGAAATGGATACCGACAAACAGACACATTCATATTCCAAGACCGAATCCATGGACGAATTTTACAAGATCAGTTTGAGTAGTCAAATCCGAGTGATACTAAAGTATCAAAGTCAAAGCCATGTGAAAATCATAGACACCCAGCCAGCTGAGTGTGAGATCAGGTGCTCCGGAAGAGTGAGCATATCCTTCCCTGCATGCGACACCCGCTGTGATATGCACACTGGCATATCGAGACGGAAATATATGCACAAAACTATAAGAATGGGATGTTATCTTCCATCATATGTGTGACAGGCTAGGCGTTACCTTCACCCAGATCATAGTGACGACCATAAAACTTCTTGAATGTCGACCTCAGCCTAGGCATTTGGCATCCTTGTTTGAGCAATTTGGTAGTCAGAACCTGTGCTCTTACTATGAATTCCTGGTATGATGAACATGCTCTAGCGTAACGGATTAACTGGGACACGTAGACGCCATAGGCTGGTGGTGCTGGTATATTACTGCTCAAGACAGGAAAGTTGATAAAGGGAAATCAAAATCGTCACGTTTGTCATATAATTTTGGTCAATTTCGAGATAAATGTCAAGATAAGAAGCTGACACTGGAGAATCAGTTGTTTCTTTGATTTTCAGTTCGTCTGGATATATCTGATGTAGGTATTCACCAAATGTAGGGTCATTCAAGGATATGACATCATCAATATACCTGCAGGTGAAATTGAACGAACTGGCCAATCGTTTATCTCCTCGTTTCATAAGATTCTGGATGAACTCAGCTTCATATGAGTATAGGAACAAGTCCGCTAATAGTGGTGCACAATTGGTACCCATAGGGATACCAACCGTTTGTTGGAAAATAGCACCACCAAATTCAACAGAGACTTGTTTTCATGGTGTTTTATGGTGCACGGGCCACCGCTGGATCATCCGGTAATTCCTAGATTGTACATGCATGCATTTCCATTGACGAATCACCAAATATCGAAATGATTGACTTGCATGCACTGTAAAAGTAGAAATGGATACCGACAAACAGACAAATTCATATTCCAAGACCGAATACCATTTCTGTCATAAGCCATGTCACAGTATTTCTGGAGCCCTTCCTTCACTGCAAATAACAGTTTAGTTAGGAGTGATGAAAGGGGTTTAGTGGATCACACAACAGAACCTGCAATATAACGCTGTTTGTATGGACATTTGTGTAATTTAGGTATCCAACATAAACTAGGAAGTTCCATTTCCTTCTGACTGATGTTGATATTATTAGACACCAGGACAGATTTATGGTTGTCCAGCACTTCCATTTTAGAACATAGTACAGGTGTATATGTTGGACTGCTGTATGTGCCAAAAATATCTAATTCATCAATGAGGCATTGATAATAATATTTCTTGCAAACGAATACAATGTTGTTAGATGCTAATGTATATAACTTAACTTTTTTGTCGACAAGATGATGGAGACAGACGGACCTGGCATATATCGTAATTCGTAATCGGATTATACATATTTCATTCCAATTACTTCAACTACTACTATATACATGAATCTACTATGTATATTTTGGGTTGTTTGTTATTATTAACGCTCAACATCATTTCTTCATCACAATTCAAAGTAATTTGTAGTTCCCAGGAGTGGCTGCTAGTAAGATCATAGGGTGTCAATGAGAAATTCCAACATACTAACAATATCATGTTCATCATATTCAGTAGCACAGTCAGTGTCTTCTTTAACAAAATAAACTGAATTGCGATTAACCACAAGATATTTATAGCGTCTTTTGTCATTCTTGTGCAAAAATGATTGTTGAATAATATCCTTCAACCTCGCGTTCAGCTTAGTATGAGGGATAGTAGTGTACAGTGTGGAAAAGTCATATGTTTGAATGCTGTTGACAGTGGAAAATGAATCAGATTTAAGGTTATGTATGTACTCTTTGGAGTTCTTCAATATCCACATTTGATTTATACCATTTCTGGCATAAGCCATATCACAGTATTTCTGGAGCCCTTCCTTCACTGCAGATAACAGTTTAGTTAGGAGTGATGAAAGGGGTGTAGTGGATCACACAGCAGAACCTGCAATATTACGCTGTTTGTATGGACATTTTTGTGATTTAGGTATCCAACATAAACGAGGAAGTTCCATTTCCTTCTGACTGATGTTGATATTATTAGACACCAGGACAGATTTATGGTTGTCCAGCACTTCCTTTTTAGTACATAGTACAGGTGTATATGTTGGATTGCTGTATGTGCCAAAAATACCTAATTCATCATTGAGGCATTGATAATAATATTTCTTGCAAACGAATACACTGTTGTTAGACGCTAATGTATATAACTTAACTTTTTTATCGACAAGATGATGGAGACAGACGGACCTGGCGTATATCGTAATTCGTAATCGTATTATACATATTTCATTCCAATTACTTCAACTACTACTATATACATGTATGTATTATGTATAGTTTGGTGTTGTTTGTTATTATTAATACTCACCATAATTTCGTCATCACAATTCAATGTAACTTGTAGTTGCCTGAAGTGGCTGCTAGTAAGATCATATGAAAGAACAAACACGTTTGGAGATATTAGTGACTGCATAGTGATTTCGTGGTTTGCTAGATGTTGTGGATACCTTTCACTTATTCAAATATGTGAAGAAGTTAGTAGGTTCGCACTAATATGCAACAGCGATGCCTTCTGTCACATGTTGGCTATGCAGACAAAAGGACACATACATGGTATATTATTATTAACGTTGGCGATTGTTCAGTCTTTCCATTTCACTGACCGGACCATAAGAGGAATTTCTCTGAATATTACAGCAGACCCCTTGGTGATCCTTGCCCATTTGATGACCCCACAACAGACGCAGAGTCGCCCTTAATCGTTCAACATTCTAATAATACAACAATAAGCTACGACGAAGCCCATAAATGTAGTAATAATAGGTAAGTTTACGTGATTGTGAAGCGGCTTTCATGACCAGGGCCTTCCCATAAATTTGGACATATGTTGATAAATCACAGTAACGACGCAAATACCATGGACGTTGCAAGATACTTTTGACATTTTCCGCATTTCCTGTATTGACACCTATTATCCATTTCAATTATAGCAAGATACCTTTGACATTTTCAGAATTTCATGTATCAACCCCTGTTTTATCCATTTTGATTATAAACCCAACCCAACCAGAGTTTGATGATGTCAACGACCAACCTCAAATAATCCTAGACACTGTACATTGTGTTCTTTTATGTTTTGTGACAACAGGGGAATTCGAATAACTCATGAATTTAACTTTCAGGCAACCTTCTTCCAATGTTTTCCCCATCCTGTCAGACACTTTAATTCTACAACGACTTACAGACCCAGCCCAACCTTGGTTTGCAGATCGAAAGACATTCCCATAAAGGTATTACTGATTACAGCTATAATTATATTATATCGAAATATACTAACACTATATCGATATACAAACGCAACCGTTTGTTGTTCACATATTGGAAGACGGCTTATTGGCTGTCAACTTCGATTTTTATATTTGCATGTTTTTGTGGAGTACCTAAACAATTTTGCTTGAAAGTGGAAGCGGAGTTATTTACATTGTAGATGATATTTACCGTATGTTCACATTCAGAAAGAACTATAGATTTTTTCAGTTGGTCCTTTCCATAATTTTTTGTCTTTTGGGACGGTCAGAAGTTACGTTTATGCTAATGTTAGCCACTGTTTTATCATATCCACTTGATCTATGCCCGATTGCCTATTGGTTGAAGCTTTCTTGAAAGCTCTTTAATTTTATAATATGCATGTAATCGACTCCCCACGTTGACTGAAATTTGATCAATAGGCATTGTCATAAACCAGAAATATAAAACACGTTTTATGTATTGATAGTATGTGTCGAAATTATCACTATTACTATATAGCATGTGTGAATAATCTTTCATGCTACATGTTTTTGTAAACATGTTTATGTATTTCGTATTTCTTTGTTAATAAAATCTATGCATTATGTTTCGAATTTTCATTGGAGAGATCTTTGAAAAGAGTTCAACCTGTTTGTTTATACAAAAACATACAAGTTAAAAACTTCCACGGAAGTATTAGTTAGCATGAGAAAAGTACAAATTATTTCTGATAGTGATATTTATACGCCGATTTTCACAACTGCAATATACTTCAGGAAAAGTCCCGTTCCTATTTCTCTCCAATATTAGCAGTGAACATAATCTCTTACATGCTACGGAATCACAACACTCTCAAGGATATGGTTTTGCCATTTGGTTTTCACATTTATACATTCTTATTTAAGAAACAATATTTATTAACATATGCCACAATTGAAGCTGTTGTATCTACATTGCAGCAGATAAGTGCGGTGAAATCCCGAAAGTCTTTGTAAATACATATAGTTTGACATAACTATTCGTACATATGACTCCAATAGTAAAAAACCAAATGTGATTTACCTTAGTGTCAAACCATACACCACAGTTATTGGTGATAATACATACATACATAAATGCACTCGATCCATCGAAACCTAATATTGTCAGATTCGATAGAGAAGCTCGAGTTGGCAGCCTCGGTGGCTTTCGTTAATCATAATGTACACATATATCTTATCATGTTCATGGTACCTTATTATCAATTAATAAGAAGAAATCCGTGATATAATAAAGAAGAATTCAGACTAAGATCAGAATATATTCGGCGGGGGAAATCATCTGACACTGAGAGTCATTCGGCTTATGAGTTTGCGGCATTGGGTTATTATCATCCCAATGAACAGTCAAATTCAACTGCCGGCATATAAATCACACAAAACGTGGTACACTTCGGCCCCGGCCTGATATCGGCCAGTGAACAATATTTATCACAATTGGTTTATGTATTGCATTCATACTTTACGGTGGCACATTACCGCCAATTATATTCGTGCATTTCTCACCACGTCTATAATAATCACCTCACAATATTCACCGAGTTCATAATATCCACGCCATCTATAATTATCACCTCATAATTTTCATCGCGTTCATAATTTCCACCCCGTTTATAATTACCACTTCAGAATTATCACCACGTTCATAATTTCCACCCCAACTATATTTATTTATCACCTCACAATATTCACCGAGTTTATAATATCCACCCCATCTATAATTATCAACTCATAATTTTCATCGCGTTTATAATTTCTACCCCATCTATAATTATCACCTCACAATATTCACCGAGTTTAAAATATCCACCCCATCTATAATTATCACCTCACAATATTCACCGAGTTCATAATATCCACCCCATCTATAATTACCACCTCAGAATTATCACCGCTTCCATAATTTCCACCCCGTCTATAATTATCACCTCACAATATTCACCAAGGTCAAAATATCCACCCCATATATAATTATCTCCTCACAATATTCACCGGGTTTATAATATCCACCCCCATCTATAATTACCACCTCAGAATTATCACCGCGTTCATAATTTTCACCTTGTCTATAATTATCACCTCACAATATTCACCGAGTTTAAAATATCCACCCATCTATAATTATCACGTCACAATAATAATCACTATTGATGGACCATATTACATGAAGGTCGCCGAGAAGCATTTCCCCTAGCCATTGATGAATGGGTGACATAAACATAACATCTTATTGTTTGCCCTTGAATCACGAAGAACATCGTGATGTCGTCGCCCTTCCTCACTTGAGCTCAATGTAGAAACGATAGACTATGGCTGTCGGTGTCAATGTCATTTTACTGATGCCAAGGTCGACGAGGGGTCATATTGTGGCACTTTCCTAATATTTGTCGACACAGTGTTGTTTCAATAAAGAGTTTAGGCCCATTTGGCAAACTGAATGCACGAGGGCTAGCGATAAGCTCAAGATCTTCACTATTGCATGTCATGTTTGTCAGACTTCTTAAACCATAAAACCTTAGTCTTGTATATTCTTGGTGGATGAACAGAAAATGAGAGTTATTTCGTTTCGCAGTACCAAGTACAGGAATAACAAACAAAAAGCATGTACTTTGAAGATAAATAATAAAAACACCGAGGTATTTATTAAAATGTGTAAAAAACAAATTATTTCTGATATTTATACACCAATCGTTCATAACTACATTAAATTTCCGGAATAGTTTCAGCCGATTCCCCTCCAATTTTAGCAGTGAACATAAGCTTCGAAGGACACATTTGGGCCATCAGTTTTTGAAATTTACATAATGATAATAAAAAAAAACGTTACATATGTGACAATTGAAATTGCTACATTTAGACTGTAGCAGCTACGTGCCTCTAAAATCCCAGAAATCTTCATGAAATACACATCGCTTGGCGTATCTACTTGTACATATATATGACTCCAATGGTAAATATCCAATTGTGATCTACCTATATGTCACACTGTATATTATACTCTTATTTTTGGTGATAAATTGATACATAAATCCACTCAATCCATCTCTCCTTCATAATGTCAGATTCGATAGAGAAGCTCGAGTTGGCAGCCTCGGTGGCTTTCGTTGAATCAGAATGTGCACATATATCTTATGATGTTTATAGCACGTTCTATAGGTCTGCTATAAAAACTCCTATTGTATGTCGTTGGTTTATGTATTGCATCCATAAATTTTAACAAAGTAAGTAGAAATATAGCAGACGAAAGAAATTAATATTCCAAGAATTTAAGATATTTGTTTTACTTGAACAGCACGTCACAAACTAAAGGATATTACAAGGTGAAATTTACTGCAGAACGTGAGTTACACCATTTTCTGGGTTTTATTGGGTACCCCCAAATGTTCATGCAGCTCCACAATAACTTAATTGTATTTATTACTGCTACATTCGAGGTCATCGTCCTATCTAATCATTGGATAATTGGAATATTGAGGAGAACAAGGCTTCTGGTGTGGGGTCTTCAACCGGACAAGGATCACCAAGGGGTTGTTGCACTATCCAGTACATTGGAAATAATGACAATTATGTCATAATTTTTATTGTCAGTTATGAAATTGTAATAATACAATAATATGTTGGCTGCCACTGAAGAATGCATCAGAAAATACAAAAATTAGGCCAAAGGCCATAGATAGTTTACCGGACAATATTTAATATTTTAGATGTTAGCCAGGTCACTGGTTGAATTCAAGGTCAAGAGAATATTCAGCATATATAACATTAAGCATATATCATAACCACAGTTGATTGCTAAGCTGTAAATTCAATAATCAGCGAGATATTAGCAATTTTGTGCTGTGGCCTTGAAAATGAAGGGGCAAAGGTCAAATTCAAGGTCATCAAAATATTCAGTGTGTATCATTTTGTATATCATGTCCACAATTGATTCCCAAGCCATACAGTCAATAGAGGAGCAAGATATGAGCCAGTTTGTCCTTGGACCTTGAAAATGAGGTCAGAGGTCAAATTCAAGGTCCGAGAATATTCAGCATATATCATTTCCTACATGTCCACAATTGATTCCTAAGCTGTAAAGTCGATAACAAGCGAGATATTAGCCATTTTGTCCTATGACCTTGAAAATGCCGTCAAAGGTCAAATTCAAGGTCATCAGAATATTCAGCATATATCATTTCCTATATGTCCACAATTGATTCCTAAGCTGTAGAGTCGATAATAAGTGAGATATCAGCCATTTTGTCCTGTGACCTTGAAAATGAGGTCAAAGGTCAAATTCAAGGTCATGACAATAATCTGCATATATCATATCCTATATGTTCATAACTGATTCCTAAGCTGTAAAGTCGATAACAAGTGAGATATTAGCCATTTTGTCCTATGACCTTGAAAATGGGGTCAAAGGTTAAATTTAAGGTCATCAGAATATTCAGCATATATCATTTCCTATATGTCCACAATTGATTTCTAAGCTGTAGAGTCGATAATAAGCGAGATATAAGCCATTCTGTCCTGTAACCTTGAAAATGGGGTCAAAGGTCAAATTCAAGGTCATCAGAATATTCAGCATATATCATTTCCTATATGTCCACAATTGATTCCTAAGCTGTAGAGTCGATAATAAGCGAGATATCAGCCATTTTGTGCTCTGACCTTGAAATTGAGGTCAGAGGTCAAATTCAAGGTCACGAGAATACTCAGCATGTATCATTTCCTATATGTCCACAATTGATTCCTAGTCTCTAATCTCAATATTAAGTGAGATATTAGGCATTTATATGTGTCCCATTATAAAGCATAGGAGAAATTAACATGGGAAAGTCCCATTTGGGCCGAGTTTGGGGCAAAATGGCCCACTTCGAGCGATTCAAGCGCAACGAAATTTATAGACGTCATAGAAGTACATATGAGGAGTATTATGTATCAAAAAGAAAAAAAGTTACTGAACAGATTTTGAGAAAATGGCCACCAAAGTCCAAAATCAGGCATTTTTCGTCGAAAACGGACGCCATTTTGAAAAAAATGCGAAAATCAAAAAACTAAAAAATACCTCCTTTTTGAATTATTTTTCAGTATTTTTGTGCAAAATTTCAAAAGAATTCGCCCGTAAACAAAAAAGATAAAAATGTGGACGACGACGACGGACGACGACGGACGACGGACGCAACGCCATGCCAATAGGTTATCGGACCATAGGGCCGGTAACCTAAAAAGAGACATTTATGTTTCGCTGTTACATCCACGCCACATTTGGTGCAAAACATTGGTACCCACAACAGCAAGTCATGTTTTCACGAGGACAGATTGTGTTAATCACTTGACTATCCTAGATATTTCCTTACTAATCACAACCAGGTCCACCACCATTTTTTCCTAGTGAAAAACATATTCACTTTTGCACAGTACACCGCTAACGCTTATCGTACATGTCCGTAACTGGTGTAGATAAGAGCGCAGACCGTCGCGCAGTTAATGGCTGTGTTGAATTAACCTGGATCACAAGATTTCATCAACGGACAACTATGTCGATGCTCTTATCCCATAAACATTGATCAAGGTGCCCAACAAAATAACACATTCTTCTGTCCCGTACAATAGTATCTTGTGTTATAGGATGGCATGCCTTTTGCTTTTCTTCTCAAGAAATTCCATGATCGGCATAATCACTATTAATGGACCGTATTACATGACAGTCGCCGACAATTGTGGCCCCAAGCCATTGATGTATGAATGACATGGATATAACATCCTATTTTTTGCTTTCGAATCGCCAAGTACATATTGATGACGTCGCCCTTATTCATGTATGTACTGTGTGTAAACGATGGACTGTGGCTATGGGTGTCAATATCATGTTAGGGATGCCAAGGTCGGCGAGTGGCCATGTTGTGACATTATCCTGAGATTTGTGGACGCCGTGATCTTCCAACAAAGGGTTTAGGACAATTTGGTAAACTGAGTGCATGAAGGCTAGCGATAAACTCAACATTTCTACTCTTGCATGTTTGTCAGACTCCCAATCATAAAAACCTAGTTTTGTGTGTACCTTGTGTAGCCCATGACTTCTAAGAAGATGTTACTACAAGATCGCGAAGGAACGCAAGAAGATTGTGACGGGAAATAACAAGGAAGGGAAATTGCAATGGATTGCGAAAATATTGCATATTTGTAACCAAGCGAGGAATGCCTCGGCCAGACTGGGATTTGAAATCGGGACCTCTCACACATCAGCCATCCGCTCTACCATATGAGCTAAAGGGATATCCTACTAGCAAAGCTGGTATGAGTACAATTTCACACATATCAGAGGGTCACGTATTAATGTGAAATGCTTTTTTAAAATCACAAATGTGTCCCTTTAAGGATTCCATAGTTTCTGATGGCGGAATGGAAAATGAGACCTATTTCATAACGCATACCCTTTTTGGGGGTTTGAGCGATTTCCGTTCAACAGACATTTGGGGGGGGGGGGGGTATACAATCTTAAGTGTACTAAATTGCCTTGCATCTGTTCCAGAGTACGATTCGATGAATGGTGCTTCTAAATAACCACAAAATTCCTTGATATGAATGAATGAAAATCAATTATGATGTAACCAAATTATAAATCACTTCATTTCAGATATATGTAAAAAATATACTTCACTCAATAATTGTGTGATTTCAATGCATGATTTTATTGAAATCATGTTTTAAAACGAATATTGGTTTCAGTGGTCATAATTATAGTGCAATACATTTGATGCAGCTATTCTATATCTTTGGAGTTCTTGGATCACCAGCGTTGTGTTAAATTTCGCCATTTTGGATATTACTTGCATGTTGGTAATTTACGGAATGTGAGTTTTCAGTCAACATGGAATCAATGAGTGCTGAAGAAATTTGCAGCGAACATCGCATCAAGCAAATACCAAGAATAACTAGATTCTGATACAAGATCATGTACGTTTATTGTTTTCCTGTTTAAAAGTTGTGTAACCTAAACACTAGTTTCATTCGCAAAGCTGCATTCCTTCCGAGCCATTTGGGGATAGCTCGGTTTTTGGGGAAAGAACTGAAGTTAATTTTGGATGTCAGTAAATAAAAAATAAAGCTGATTTTGTTTATTGCCACCCACAAAGACATTACAAGATACTAGAACAGATACATTAATTGAGATTTTGGCAATGATATATCCAAGAGCAAGTATTTTTCTCCCACAATGGGCAATTATAAAAGCTGCTTTACTGTATCCTAATTACTTGCAACTATTGACCACCAGCATTTTATCCTAGTGAAAAATTTAGCTTTTTCCACAGCACACCGCTAACGTTTATCATATATGATTCTAATTAGTGTAAAAGAGAACCCAGAACGCCGCCCAGTTAATGGCTCAGCTAAATTAACCTGGATCACATAGAGTTCATCAACGAACGACCATGCCGATGCTGTCATCCCATAAACATTGATCATATCGAAGTGCTCAACAAAAAACACACCTTTTCCATGCAATAATATACTGTGTTGTAGGATGATATGCCTTATGTTTTCCCTCTCAAGATATTCGATGGTCAATATATACGCTATTAATGGACTATGGCAGCCGCCAAGATGCAATCCCTAAGCCATTGACGAATGGGTGACATAAACAGCATCCTATTGTTTGCCCTAGAATGGTGAAGAACAGGGTGATGCTGTCGCCCTGCCCCACTTATGATCAATGTAGCAATGATGGACTGTGGCTGTCGGTGTAAATTTCATGTTACTGATGCCAAGGTTGACGAGGGGTCATATTGTGGCATTTTCTGGATATTTGTCGACGTGGTGACATTTTAACAAAGAGTTGGGAACATTTGCCACACAAGAGCCTACGATAAAACTCGGCATTACTACTATTGCCTATTTGATCAGACTTCATAATAATTACCTGAAAAAGTGTATATAAAACATTATGTTTTAACACGATGAACTCATATATGATCTCACTCTGATAAAATATAGCAATGACAATAATATAGTGAAAGATGAAATGATTGTGTTTTTGTGATTTGTATCACATATGACAGTAATGACAGTTACAGCGTCGGGTCTGCTGGATGGATATGGCAGAGAAGCTATCCAGACATGGAATTTAGTTGTATATCGTTATTATTGTGTCTCATCTGCGCATAATATAAGGAATCAATATTTGGGAGAGTGCTGGTTCAGTGAACTTGAATGCTGCACCTATGGCTTGACAATGTTTGTCATGTAAGGTACCGATCTTAACCCAACATCGATTCCATTTCAATGTATCATTCTTTTGAGTGATACCATATCGAACGAGTCATTCAAAAGAAACAAACCAAGGCTGATAATCAAACAACGTAGGAACTGTGATTCATGAAATGAAAATGTAGAGTTCATCAACGAACGACCATGCCGATGCTGTCATCCCATAAACATTGATCATATCGAAGTGCTCAACAAAAAACACACCTTTTCCATGCAATAATATACTGTGTTGTAGGATGATATGCCTTATGTTTTCCCTCTCAAGATATTCGATGGTCAATATATACGCTATTAATGGACTATGGCAGCCGCCAAGATGCAATCCCTAAGCCATTGACGAATGGGTGACATAAACAGCATCCTATTGTTTGCCCTAGAATGGTGAAGAACAGGGTGATGCTGTCGCCCTGCCCCACTTATGATCAATGTAGCAATGATGGACTGTGGCTGTCGGTGTAAATTTCATGTTACTGATGCCAAGGTTGACGAGGGGTCATATTGTGGCATTTTCTGGATATTTGTCGACGTGGTGACATTTTAACAAAGAGTTGGGAACATTTGCCACACAAGAGCCTACGATAAAACTCGGCATTACTACTATTGCCTATTTGATCAGACTTCATAATAATTACCTGAAAAAGTGTATATAAAACATTATGTTTTAACACGATGAACTCATATATGATCTCACTCTGATAAAATATAGCAATGACAATAATATAGTGAAAGATGAAATGATTGTGTTTTTGTGATTTGTATCACATATGACAGTAATGACAGTTACAGCGTCGGGTCTGCTGGATGGATATGGCAGAGAAGCTATCCAGACATGGAATTTAGTTGTATATCGTTATTATTGTGTCTCATCTGCGCATAATATAAGGAATCAATATTTGGGAGAGTGCTGGTTCAGTGAACTTGAATGCTGCACCTATGGCTTGACAATGTTTGTCATGTAAGGTACCGATCTTAACCCAACATCGATTCCATTTCAATGTATCATTCTTTTGAGTGATACCATATCGAACGAGTCATTCAAAAGAAACAAACCAAGGCTGATAATCAAACAACGTAGGAACTGTGATTCATGAAATCTACTCACGACTCCCGGTTAATTTATCACAGGTATCTATTTTGCATCAACCAGTAAGTTGTTATTAATAATTTTCAGAAGATTAGGAAACCTCCATTGTTATTTATCTATTTGCAAACCCATTTAGTAGCCACTTATACCAACAAACATACAGAATTGCCAATTAACAACTAAAACATTGAATCAAGAGTAGACTAGAGTCATTGAAGTTTCCCTGGTTTCACCAATTGTTCATCTATGTGCCCAAAACATCAAATATTCAGTGAATATATTCGTGTCCCACTATACGTCAACAATGAAATAATGTTCTGCGCAATATTTTTATGTAATCTTCTGGGCTGTTGTAAGAATTGACATTAACCTAGATACGAGGTCATTATGCCACTAAATGTCAAAGGTATATAAGTAAACGAGAAGAATTTTGGTAATGAATGTCGCCGTGCTGCATATGTTCCAGTGTGCGGCTCGATGAATCGTGCTTGCTGTTAACCAGAAAATTTTGTAATATGAATAAATGAAAATAAAATGATTATGATGTAACCGATTTACAAAACAGTTTGATTCTTATGTGCCCATGTAGAAAAATATAAAAAATAATGTCATTAATAAATGTAGAGTTCTTGTGATTTTTCTATTTTGACCATATTATCGACGACGACCTGAATTCTCGATACTGTCCTCCCAAACTTGCAAGCTCTCTCAGATTCATGCTGAATATTCTATGTTCAATATCCTATTGCATATCATCAGTGGTTATAGAACTACTACTTCTTGAAATGTCACGAATTTGTGATTCCACCTCATGGTCCATAATTTTCGACCATGGGTGACAATAAGGAATATTGATCATACGAGCATCGGTTATATAGCAAATGGTGGGAAGTTGACCACAGAAAAAGAAAAAAATAATAGAGAAAATTAACCATTAATATAAGCAGAATTATTGCAATTTCTCGATTTTGACCCTTTCTGTGACCTCAAACCTACCGTTCAATATTGAGCTCTAAAATTACTTGTTTATGTCTTATTTATATTATCAAGTCACATTTTCTGAAAGAGAACGATTCGAGAACTGAGTTCAAAGTGTGATTTGGAATCTCAGAACACTCAAAAGTCGTAAAATCGTGACACCCCCCCCCCCCCCATTTTCGACCATGGGCGATAATGGGGAATTTTGGTTTTGGTTTTAAGACCATCTGTCTTACACCATCGGTCCTACACCATCGGTTCAGATCGATCGGACCCTTTTCTTCCATGAGCGCCGACATTTGCACTGGAAAGTCGATTTGCAAAGAATAATCTAGACCTACCAATTTTTCGCCATTGGGCGATAATGGAAAGAAAAAAATAGTTGGAAAAATTAATAAGTATAACCAAAATTATAGCCTGTTATGTGATTTTCACTTTTTCCGTTGCCATGGCAACCGTTTTCATTAGATTTTGACAAAATTTGAGAAGGGCTGAGCCTCTGCCATACCGCTTCATCCCTATACATTTCACATTGATCGGACCAGCATTTTTACAACCCCCAAATATGCAAACACTCTCTACATTTGTGAGGAGATAGAAGTCTCGAGTGCCTCGATAGACGACACCCCGATTCACATGATTTTCGGAGCGCCATCTGTCGAAACAATGTGATGCTTATGTTTTTGGTAATTAGCGGCTTGGTAATTCATCATTCATTCCAGAGTAAGTATTCTTGCTTCAAAGTTAAATTAGGTTAACAAAGAACAACAAATCGAATTTGTTTTTTCGGGAAATCTAATCGTTGTCACCTATAACCTATATATATTACCTTCTGGAGTGGAAACCTAATCTTGACGATCCACTTCACCTATAGGGTGAATAGCTTAATATACTTGTTCAGTCGTGTCTGAACAGGGGGTGTTCAAGAGCACTTGTGCCATGCCATCAAAGATGCGTTGGCATATTTGCCATATTTCTGTGACTTACCATATGCATATTTGACTACTAATAACTCCAGTTATTGGATACCAGATTAAACGAGGTATTGCTTTCTGCAATGATGGACGTGGTTGTTGATCTTTTCTGTAGACGTTTGAACTGTGGGCTGACTGATTTTTTGGTTATGACCAAATACCATTTGTAGTATTGAGAAATATTTACTGATTACACAAAAATAAGGATATGTTATATCATTTCAATGGTGTTATTCCCAAAACCCTGCCAGAACTCGACAAACTCCGTAATTTGATATAACCGATTGAAGTTGCCCTCGGAATTCTGTGAGAAATGATAAGCTGAGCACGTATAGCAAAACCACACAAAAATGACGTGAAGTGTCTGGTCCGGCAAGAAACCTGACAATAACAAGTCACAATCGCTTGAATACTTTATTTCAAAAACTTGTAAACCACGAACCCCTACCCTCCCGGTGACATCAACCTTGCCATGAAATCAAAATCCGATTAGCCAGAAATATTTGTTTACAAACACAAGCAAACGTCACTGGCACGTGTTTTTTCTGGGGTTTCCTAGACATCCAAGACATTCCGTCCAAACTCGCATCGCATCTTTCTGGTCACCACAGAGCTGTGATGCAGATAATGGGACAGGTGGGTTGAATATACTTTATAATTTTATCTATAATGAGAATATATTTCGATGAACTAGATACTCTGACTTTTTGCATTTCCGTTACGTGCGCACAGTTTGGTCAGCACTCATCTGAAAAGTGGTCGGAAATTCTGTGAATATAGACCATTCTGTATTGGGGTCGAAAAGCCAAATTTAAAATGATTGACAATGACAACTGCTGTTCATCCGAAACTGCCTCTTTGTATAACCGATGAACATGTGAAAAATATCTCCAATAATTTCATGTTACATTATACTGTATATGGTAAGAATCAACACGTCATTATGCACCGGAATTTACTCTCTAATGTGTTACACAAGGCTGGTTATAACTAACATCATACATGTTGATATTCCAACATTTGATTCATATGATCAAGCAAAACCCAATTCCTACACCGATACATCGTATTCACCACACGTAAATTTTACATACAGTATGCGAATCCAAACCTCATACTGGCCATTTTCACCCAACTATGAGGTACCAATCGTTTGTCTGTTTACGAATTGTGTAACTAACGCACTATTTTCATTCGCAAAGGAGCATTCCTCCCATTACATTTGAGAGTAAGTAGGTTTTCGAGGAAATAACTGATGACAGTTAACGCTGTTTTTCAGACGAAGGAGGTTCATAATGTGGACTCGGTTGTTTCGACCAATTTGTGGATTTGCATTGTTGCTCAGAAAACTATTCATGCTATTCTACCCGAAACAGGAGCTTACATACAGTATTGTGATAAACCCGTTATTAAATTTAAGATCCCTAAATCAACATCAATCATTCTGTATTTTCTTCGTTCAATGGACCATTGACCATTTTCAAGTCTGAAAAAAACGTAAACATTTTTGGACCAATCAGAAGCGAGGGGCTTTGAATCAATTTCAACCGTTTTGTTCATAACTACAAACGATAAATGTGCTTATATATACATCGCATTTAGATAAAGTAAGCCTTTGCCTCGACTCGTATGATCTAAATATATTTTACAGACACAATGTATCTGCAAACATTTTGTTGGTATATGCCCATTCTTCCATTCTCAACGGTTTTTTTTGCATATATCCACATCGCGTGACTGCTTGAGCGTGCACGCGGCTAAGCGCGCGGATGCTGCCTGAGACAACTTCGGAATCTTGTGTATGGTTTTACGCTGCCATGAAAGCGCGTGTTCTGCCCTCAGTAGCCATTGGTCTGTTTGAACTACGGAAATTACCGAGTAATGCCAGATATTCATGAGGTCCGAGTGGGCTCTGTGAAATGGTCCATTGACAGGCAGTCGAATATTGTTGGAAAATTGTTTGGTTTGTCACTGGGTAAATATTTTGTCAAGAGTAGGACAAAAACGGAAACTAGACATAGGAGATTCGATCAATAGATCAACGAAATAATCAACCCACCGAGCATGTACCATCATTTCAATGAACAGTGCAGATTTGCATAATTTCATTTCCTTAGAAAGAACGAGTTCGTGCTGCAGCTATGACTGCATTCTACATATACGAAATATGCCAGTTCCCAATTTGTGTAGTTAACACTGTGGGAAATACCCTTTTTGTTTGACATCACGCGATGTTAAACGAGAGCTTGAATTTGGCCTAGTTACCGATATCGCAGAGTTGTGATATCAATTCTTTCAATTGGTACTGTGAATGTGAAGTATGATAAACTAGACCGAAAGTTCATTTTCTTTTTTAATACAAGATTTCGTCCCAAATCCCTTGTTCAGCGATAACATCCTGAAAGGTCATGAGTCAATGAGTATTAGCAACGATTGAAGTACAAGTTTGAGTATTCATGATATATTACATTCGTTGCATTCATTACATCCAAACAGAAATACTGCTCTCTCGTTATGTATTTCTGATCTAAAGTGATGACAAATCATTCTGTCAACAAAAATGTCACAGTTGCAATAAATCTCACTTGCGTTTTCGTCGTTTACAAAATAGACCGTGTTGGTCCTTGTCGTATATGTTGTATCTTTTAACACCAAAGTGTAATCTCGTGTTTTCCATACACAGTGGCAGTACTGTTAACCACCAAACTACTATCAGAAATACATAACGAGAGATCTCGTTATGTATTTCTGCTATCATTCATCACATTATTTGATGTGATAAAGATTAAATATCAGTGCAGTGGGACTATGTGAAAAGTGACACAATGCAGGCTCAGGCTGTCCTATATCTGTAATGCATCATTTTGGAATTGAAGAGAATGGCTCTTCCGGTAATTTCAATAATTATAATTAATATGTCTATGTTGAAAATGGGAAAAATGTACAGCTAACCAATGGACCATGAAAGTTTGATACAAAGGGGAGGAACAATCAATACATTCAGTTGATCAAAAGTTCCTAATCGGTTTTCTTCTGATTGGTAATATGGATCGTGATAGGTGTTTTTTTGTGATTTGGTCTTTCATGTAATAACTAAATTACAACTGTTGTTGTCGTGACATCCCATATATAGTTTTAAACAGAACTGAACTGAACTGAACTGTTAAACAGAGAGTCAAGCAGAATAATGCTAAGTCCTTCAAAATAGGAAATCACGCACAGTATCGCGATAAACCCCTAATTACATTTGATATCACTGAGTCAACACTCAATCATTGTATATTTTCTTTCATCACGGGAATGATTTATAGAATTATGCAATCTTACCTTCATGGTCAGTTGTTTTGCTCGGTGTAAGCATCAGTTCCACTTCGTCATAGTCAGCATTTCAGAAGGACTACGGACTGTTCGAATGAATACAGTCTTGCGCAAATGCATCAGGAGCTTCAAATTGTTTCCCTTCTGTTTCACAGTTATTTATTATGGGTTGCTATGGATTGATTTCTTCAGTGTGGAGACGGCATGGAGCGTCCTTAGCAAGTGCACTTAAGAGTGCAGACAGGCGGAAATAACTGAAGGTACTCTAGATTGTTGTAACTACATGTATATGTCTAGTGCTGACGTAGGTCATGTACATAGGACACATTTCTTCTGGGTTTCATACATGGACAATTAGACATTTCGTAACGTATCCCAAACTCAAACATAACTAGGTAAAGGGATTGTAGATGTCTAGGTGCGGTTTGTTCATTGCACATACACACTGTGTAACTATTCTTGACATACAATATCAGTGTACATGGTTGATGTAGATATTTAGCATCAGCAGTACAAACGGGCGAGCAATGCATACATTTCTTTGACTCACTCTTATGTCTTACTGCTAGTTATGGTGTTGCATCGATCTTACCATAAGCTCAGTACGTATCCTGAGAACGTCACATGGCAATAATGTTGGTAAAAAGGATTCGAATCGAGGTTGAGAAAACAACTGAAACATTTCCAGTTTCACAAGATGCACCCAAATGAATTACGGAATCAAGACTATTAGATGAACAAAATAATTCTGCCAACAAAACTTCACAGTTGCAATCGAAACAAGAACTTACAAATTACGCACGCAAATGTTCCGCCCATTGGGCGACTGATTCAATGTCAGCAATAGTCAGATATCTCTCTCAGATGTGATTGATGACTTCGTGTTATATAATGTTCGATTTACCTTCAGCCACCAAGAGTTTCATTACATTATTTCATGTGACAAAAAATGATCCAATAACATGCATTTTAGTGTGCAATCCATATATCCTGTAAACGCTCCACTATTCATGAATCTCAAATGGTGCATGGGGAGAAAAAAAAACCTAATCACCAGCTGGCAGCACCGTTTTAAAAAAGATATGATGTCATAATGTTATTCATTTTGACGATATCATGGTATTACTCCAAACAAATGGAATTTTGGTGCCAAATGTCACGTGCATGGTTCACAACAGACGATATTCCTTAGTGATATGGCGCTGAAATTACCTCTATCACAATGCTGCCACCTATCGAATGATCCTTGTACACGTCCCATTCCGCAGTCACCGATTGGAGTCAAGGATCAGGGTTTTGAATATCCCCGATCTATAATTGTAATACAAGGAATCGAACAAGTTGAGGTTCATGGTCGATTCTCCAGAACAGGAGCTTACACATGGTATCGCAATAAATCCATAATCAAATTAGAAATCCCTGAATCAACAGAAAACAATCTATATTGTCCTTGTTCAGTTGGGCTCTTTGTTTTGCAAGGGCTTCGTCAATGACTAAATACTTCGTGAAGATTAGGATAAAATGGAAATTAGACATCGGAGAGTTGGCTTGATATATCCATCCCACTGAGCATGGATTACACCATTTCAATCATTCATAATCCCAAAGACTACATTATTTCATCTCTTTAGAAACGTATGTGCTCTTCACTACTCTCAACCATGATACCGATGCCATTCTGATCCCAACCTAGGAACTACGTGTATATTTTCCCAAATCACTGTACAGTGGTGAAACTGCAAAACCAACAGTGTTCGTTCGTTCCGGGGGTTCGGAAAATGGGTTTATTCCCTACCATCCAAACTTACTTGTCCTCTGATATCAGATGGTGTTGTACTCCTTACATCTGCCTACTTTGCCGTACTCTCTCAATATGTGCACTATAGTTGCCTCTTCAATATGATACATTTCGGGATTACGACGGTGAGTATGAGAGACAGAGTCGTATGAATTTTGCCAGATACGAAATCGGATTCTGTGAACCCAATTTCCGATCCACATTATTTTTGTCGCCATATCAGAACCAATCAGCCACATGGATTATTTATTTGCTGGCTCGTGTGTGCGGAAGTAATTTAACTGCTCATATTACTAGCAATGTAAACTTCGAAATACATGTATATCTATGACATGTTTTATATTGAAACTGGCAGAATGCAGAATCTTTTCTTGATCCTATCTTGTTTTGAATACAAGACCCAAACACTATCCATGTTTATTAATATCCATTTGGTTATTAGTGTAGCATGATCTGGTGAACAGTTTATGGGGCAATTGCATAACACACTCAATATTCACACAGACATATACATGAAAGTGATTAGAGTCCGCACATGTAGGTTTCAAGTGACTTGAATTTATCGGCATTTTCCATTGATCAAATGTTTGGCAGGAGAGAGTTCCAAGGTTTTTGGAACATACTCATCAACTGCCCACCAATATTATATCATGACACATGATTCATTTTGCACAGTGGATCTAAGTGTTCTTGGTCCCATTATGTGGTTGAGTAGTTCTTGAAGTACTTTCTTTATTCCTTCGCTGTTCACACAATGTACGGCCACCGTGAAATCTGGACTGAGATGGATTGGGTACAATCCAGTACAATGCCCTGAGACATGCTGTTATGTGTAGATATTTTGAAGAGCTAGTTTAGCCACCATGTTCTGGATTTGCTGCAGTTGTGCGGTGTCACATTTGGGAAGACATGAACATGTGATTGGCGAAACCAGATGGAATTTGTTTGTTCCAAGCACAAGATTCCCACAGACCGATTATGTGAGGTGCTAATATCTGTAAGGCGCAGCAAGTTGAGCATGGTCGTCCTAAACTTGGCTACAAAATGAGATCTCACATTGAACTGACTGTCTTTTGTCCCTACTCACTTAATGGTGTCTGACCTGTTGATGGGAGTATCAATAAGTTGATTTAAATGATAGATTGTGCAGTTGTCCCCTGAAGCCAAAGGATGAACTTCGTCTTAGAGTTGTTCACCCTGATGCAATGTATATTCATCCAACTTTCAATATTTCAACATGGAGGTGGTCCTCCATGCTCACCTTTTCCTCCATCCTCGTGTCCGATTTATATGACATTTTGATAGATATAAATATCTATTTCAAGCTGTTTTAGGGAAGTCCTCGGTCTGGAAATATACAAAGAATAGATTCATTGTTATTTCACGGACGTTGAGGGTTTTGCACCCATTAACGTGTGTCATTGACAGAATAATCGTTTGCGCAAAGGTGCACACGTCGATAAAATACATAAGTTGTGTTTTTCATCATAGTTTTACAAACAAAACATGATCCTTGACGTCTTGTCATGTTACCGTGTTGGAGACATAATAACATAGGTCATAAACATGAAGTTAATGTAATGTTAAGGTAATGGGACGAGAATTCGAGAGATCACATGGTGCAAACAAAAAAACAAAATTATTATATAAATGACATGAACATATTGTTTAATTTAACTATGCAGTGATTGTGCGTTTATGTGATATGTATGCCTCTCATAGCTTCACGACGTTGCATAGATAAATATCAGAAGTGCTTTATTTGTGGGTTTTGTATTTACATCGTCAGTTTATACTGTGGTAGTGTACTTTTAACTTCATGGTCATACTAGTTGTTGATGTTTTTACATTGTACATGTATATTTTTTACTCACCGAAGGTGAGTATATGGGATTGACCGTGTGTGTATGTTTGGATGTATGTATGTCACAAACGTGGCACATTTGGATGTATGTATGTCACAAACGTGGCACGTTTTGTTGTATGGGGACGGATTTTTCCATTTGGGGCACGTTCTGGCCCTTTCTGCTCCCTCTATCGATATGCCAACTTTGGTATTTCTTCGTGCATTCATGTTGACGTAGTTGCAAATTTAATGGTCAAGTCGGACAAGTTCCGCACACAACGCCAGTCGCCAACATGTATCTAAAATCGGAGGGAGGGAGATGATAGACGTGACAGACGTGTGTGATAGGTTCTGAGATGGGCGAACGCAGGGCTCCACACCAAGGACCTCCCGACCTCCTGGGGCAAGTAATAATTGGGTGAGGGCAAGTGAGAAAATACCAGCAGTCGCCCGACGGGCAACCAAAAATTTGCGGCCAAATCATAGACATATTATTGAAATAAATGTGTTCGTTTTTGTCTCACAAACAGTCAAGATTGATTCACCACCGTATTGATTTACCGAGTGCTGGATGACACATCAATACTTTGTATGTACTCAAATTATGCAAATTACGCAGTTAGCCAATAGCATTTGGGGGTTTACCATGACACAGCAGAACTTTGTATGTACATAAATTATGCAAATTACGAAGTCAGCCAATAGCATGCGCGGGTTTCTCAGATCGTGTGCATGTTTACGATGTTGCATAGCAACGCATCTACCGAACGAACATGTTCCAAGTATTTGAAGCGTGCCGAGAAAGTAGGCGAGATACGGTGGCTGCTGTTTTCCGGTTACAAAGCGATACTGTACTATGTTATTCTTAATATCAGAATATAATATAATTCGATGATGGAAAGGAAGAAATTTGGATCTACAGTACAATAACAAGTTATTAACAACACCATGCATTTCATTGACTGAATTATTGTGTAGGTAACTTGTCAGTCACGACTGATGCAGGTCAGCTGAGATAACTTTGCTGAGTTCATTGAACATAGAGGCGGACAAGATCTTCTTCGGATCCTGATATGATGATTTTATTCCTAAACTGGATTCAAGGATTATGAAACGCTCAAAGGAGTATTTGTGGCACTGCAACCAACTGCCCAAAACATGATCATATGGAGTCAGATCTAGGGACATTCCCAGCGCATGAATACTGCCGGTAGATCTAGTGTTTTCCAGGAATCCTTGTATATGATTGACCAGTTTTTCATGTTTCTATGCAGAATCAAACAGGGATTCAATGAGCAGGACTTGACAGTGAGATTTGGAATATGACAATCATCTGTGAGCAGGATTCTTATTACATGGACGAATTATATGTATTTCATGTTAGGCTCCTTAGTAATATGGCCTATTATAGTTATATTATATTATTTTATAGTCGCGCTGCCATAAACACAAACATGCCAGAGTGTTTCAGGTCCACATACACCAAAACTATGGTTATATTGGACTGCAGTTAAAGGTGCTGACGCCGAGTTCCAAGGTCTTAAACTCGGAAATATTCTCCAATTATAAACGGCACACCACATTTAAAGACCTGATAGGTATATCACCTTGTGAAATGGTTACTTTTATCAGTTCTTTGTATACTGGCTGCATTTCTGACAAAGAAATAACATCAAGATCTGGAATCGTGGATTTACTGGAAACCAACGACGACGTCATGGCGGACAAAGGATTTCTTATTCAGGATCTTTTGTCAAGAAAGAAATCGCGTCTTGTGATTCCACCCTTCTTAGGCCAGAAAGGAAAGTTTTCTGAGAGGAAGTGCAGCTGACACATGAAATCGCAACACTTCGTATCTACGTTGAACGGACAATCAGGAGGATAAAAGAATATCATATTTTTGATGGTGTTCTCCCACTCAGTGTGGCTTCTTGTATCAACCAGATTTTGACAATCTGTGGGATTTTGACCACATTTCATGGTCCTCTGTTCTAACATGAGATTCGTGCAGCAGTTGTAGTACACTTTCCAGAGTAATACATGTCTTGAGACTTCAACATGTACAAAATACTTTTCAGCAGAAATGTACAGTATATTTGTGTATACAAGTTGTAGTACACTTTCCAGAGTAATACATGTCTTGAGACTTCAACATGTACAAAATACTTTTCAGCAGAAATGTACAGTATATTTGTGTATACAATTGTATAATTGTGTTGTTGTAACTCAGTAGAGTATTGTCAGATGCATACTTAAGTATTTATAGCTTGATTAGCAGTACTTGTATATATTATACCACGTATCCCAATGTATGTGTGCTTAACAAATTAAGGTCTTTCACATATAACTTTAGATTGAGTGACTCTGGATATATGCTGGCGAGATAGAGTGTGTCCCAAAAAAAAGAAGTATACCAAAAATTGGTGGATTATGTGATGAATATAAATAGTTACCAATTAGTGAAAAACAGTTGCAACTGCGGTAAGACATACGTACTGACAAAATGTTATAACGCATATACTTTGCTATCATTCTAAACATACCGAATATTGGTGGATTATGTGATGAGTATAAATAGTTACCAATTAGTGAAAAACTGTTACAACTGCGATAAAACATACGTACTAACAAAATGTTGTAAAGTATATACTTTTTTATTATCCTAAACTGAACCTCTGGCCTAAACATCAAAAAGCTCATTTTATCAACAATTATGGATATGATATTCATACATGTATATTGCCACAGTATATTCCAGGTATTTTCTGTAAACTTGTAGGACACACTATATTTTATTCTGTAAAAAAACTGCCACATGTGTATGAAACATGAATTTTGTCCCTAGGATGATTATTGGTATTCAAATTTAGCTGGTATGCTACAGGAAACTTGGTCCTATTTTGTAATTTGTATTTCTGTAAGCTTGTATAGGGGTACATTATGATAGGCTGCATCACGTCATAATGGGTACATTAATACATGCTGGAGCCCGTCATAATGTACCCATATGTACCCATCTTCGGTGAGTACGGCACCCCATGGGCCCTTGTTCTCAAAGGAGATGTTGTATTAGCAATGGAAACTTGAATGTGTTTTGAGTGTGTTTCCTTTCTGATTTATATAGTATATAAGAACAATACCTGATGCAGAGCACCAGATCTCCCTGGGTAAAAGTAGTCAATAGCGCGATCATTTCTAGTGTTGTTTTCAATCAAATTGTGTGTTTACATACGATGTTCATGCAGGACGAATCGATGTAAAAGGAATGGTAGTTGATATGACTAATAGTCCCTGATCGAGTACACCCATCAAAAACACCCATCAAAAACACCAAGGTGTCACTGAATTTCAGCACCGTTTTCAATTTGGCTCTTAATTCAATATATATTCGTAAAGTTGATCTTGGTCAATATTGTACGAATAGACGATTGCATATGCCCATACGAGAAGTGTCTGCAAAATTTAAGTACCGTCGGAATAGTTATAAGCACCGAAACATCACCATTGAAGTTGATGGTGTTGAACTCGGAACCCATTCTGTCTTTTACACATTGTGACCCATCACCTACCAATGTTCTGAACATTCCTAGCTCTGCGAGCGAAAAAGTTGCTCGTTGTGGGACAGCGAGAAATGCATTTGATTGTTAAAAGTAACTTGCAGTCAGAAAATGAAACGAAAAAAATACTACAAATGTCCTATTATTCCTGCTCTAATACAAGGAAAATCACACACTGACATACATTATCAACTTGCGAAATGATCGATGGCTCGGCACACTGTGTTGATGTATGTATTCTCAAATCCTGCTGGCACGCGAATATTCACATAAATCGGCGATAATGACGAGAATATTGCTTCATTCGGCAAAATATTCGTTAGATTATATTCACTAACTGAATTATTTTCGTCCAACTCTGCAAAACATACGTTTAAAGTATTTTCTCTTCGAAAGCAAGTATTTTTCCTCGAGGTCGAAGAGTATTCCCCCATAGGATTCTGAGAGAGCATTCAAGAAGTCTTATGGACAATGATTTATACGGTATGTCTATTTTTCATTGATTCCTTTAGTGCAAGGAAGTCACGGTTAGAATGCACACAGTAGATAATACCCATGTGCGCTTCAGTGTATTGTCTAACCACTCGTTAGACAGTTGATATCTTCTGTTTCACAGGCAGTCGAATATTGTTGGCAAGTTGTTTGGTTTGTCACTGGGCAAATATTTTGTCAAGAGTAGGACAAAAACGGAAATTAGACATAGGAGATTTGATCAATAGCTCGACGAAATAATCAACCCACCGAGCATGTACCATCATTTCAATGAACACTGCAGATTTGCATAATTTCATTTCCTGAGAAAGGACGAGATCTTACTGCAGTTATGACTTTATTCTACATGTACGAAATATGCCAGTTTCCGTCTTGTGTAGTTAACACTGTGGGAAGTACCCTTTTCTTTTGACATCACTGTGGGAAGTACCCTTTTCTTTTGACATAGTTACCATTCATTCAATTTGTGCTGATATGGAAACTTGATTCTGCCAGCTTGTATGATCGGTTAACTAATTATTGTCATCCAACAACAATTTATGTAGCGCAGATATGGGCAATAACGGCCACGCTGAATAGGTTTGGAATGTAAAGGATGATAAACTAGGACGAAAATTCCTTTCCTTCTTTAATACAAGATTTCGTCCCAAATCATTCGTTCTGCGACAACAATCTGAGTCAATGAGTATTAGCAACGAATGAATTACATGTTTGAGTATTCATCACATATTATATTCGTTGCATTCATTACATCCACATAGAAATACATACTGCTCTCTCGTTATGTATTTCTGATCCAAAGTGATGACAAGTCATTTTGCCAACGAAAATGTCACAGTTGCAATAAATGTCATTTGCATTTTCGTCGTTTTATGAAAATAGACCGTGTTGGTCCTTATTATGTTGTATCACTTAACACCAAAGAGTAACCTCGTGTATTCCATATACAGTGGCAGTAGTGTTAACTACCAAACTATTATCAGAAATACGTAACGAAAGATCTCGTTATTTGATGTGATAAAGATGAAATACAAGTGCAATGTGGTTATGTGAAAAGTGGCACTACGCAGGCCCAGGCTGTCCTATATTTGTAATACATCATTTTGCAATTGAAGGGATTTGCTCTTTTGGTAATTTAAATAGTTATATGTCTACGATGAACATGGGGGAAATGTACTGTTGATAATTGTCAATAGTACATAATCGGTTTTCTTTTGATTGGTAATATGGATTGTGAAAGGTTACTCACATTGTTTGGTGTGTTTGGTCTTTCGTATAATAACTCAGTTACAACTTTTGTTGTCGTGACATTCAATCTATCATGTCAAGCAGAATAATCCTCATGCTAGGTCCTTCAGAATAGGAAACTTACGCACAGTATCGCGACAAAACCCTAATTAAATTTGATATCACTAAGTCAACATACTCTTTGCTAAATCGAGATTTTTTGTTTCACAGGCGGCATACTACTGTACAGGAATGATCTTTTCACAAGGAATACAGACTGTTCGAAGGAATACAGTCTTTAGCAAATGCAACAGCAGCTTCAAACCCTTTTCCTTCTGCTATGGGTTGCTTTGGATTGATTTCTTGAGTGTGAGGAAGGCACGGGGCGCCCTTAGCAAGTGCACTTAAGAATGCAGACAGGCGGAAATAACTGAAGGTACTCTAGATTGTTGTAACCATATGTCTAGCGCTGAAGTAGGTCATGTACATAGGACACCTTTGTTCTGGGTTTCACATGAACAATGGGGTACATTATCGAAAAGTACAAATTGTTTGCATCTTTCTGTATATCTTGCCATTTAAAGATATTCCAACTTTCACAGTTTAATCATGCATGACTAAAATTAATCAATATTCATAGGACAAGGTCGTTGCTGACCACTAAGGCGAGTGAAAATTGTCAACAATACTGGTTTCACTATGCATGAACAATTTTCACAGAAGAGGGCATGAAATGCAACATGGGTCCTCACCGAATGACTTGATTGATTTTGCAGTTGGCGCAGGTACCCTACTAGACAATTTGTAACGTATCCCAACTCAAACCAAACTAGGTGAAGGGATTGTAAGATTGTACGTGTCTAGGTGCGTTTGGTCATTGCACATATATAGTGTGTAACTATTCTTGACATACAATATTATTGTAATGGTTGATGTAAGTGTATAGCACCATCAGTACAAACAGGCGAGAAATGTATACATTACTTTGACTCACTATGTTATTGCATCGATATAACCACAAGCTCAGTACGTGTCCTGAGAAAGTCACGAGCAATAATGTTGGTAAAAGAGATTTCTACCGAGGTTGAGAAAACAACTGAAATATTTCCAATTTCACAAGATGCACTCAATTGAAATGCGGAATCAGGACTGTTAGATGAACAAAATAATTCTGCCAACAAAATGTCACATTTGCAATCGAAAAACAAGCGTGTTGCCATTTATCATATCACCTCACACATGAGTATTTTTGGAAGCACAAAATGCAGACGGTAATGTTTTGCCCATTTGGCGACTGATACAATGTCAGCAATAGCCAGATATATCTCTCTCAGATGTAATTGATGACCTCTTGCTACACAATGTTCGATTTACCACCCAAAATTACTTCACTGTACCTTCACCCACCAAGAGTTTTATTATATGTTTTGATGTGACGAAGACGAATTATTATTCAATAACTGTAAAATCCTGTAAACGCTTCATCATTCATGAATTTCAAAAGGGCAGAAAAAACCCTAATCTCCAGCTGGCAGCACCGTTTTAGAAGTATTAAGGCGTCCAAATTTTATTTATTATGAATATATCATGGTATTTATTTAAACAATGGAATTTCGTTGCCAAATGTCACGTGCATAGTTCACAACAGACATTATTCCTAAGTGATGTGGCGCCAAAATTACAACGCTGCCAGCTGTCGAATGATCTTTGTACACGTCCCATTCTGTGGTCACCAATTTAAGTCAAGGATCAGGCTTTTGAATGTCCAAGATCTATAATTGTAATACAAAGAGTCGAACAAATTGATGTTCATGGTCGATTCTCCAAAACAGGAGCTTGCACATGGTATCGCAATGAACCCATAATCAAACTTGGGATCCCTGAATCAACATCAATCGGTATATATTGTCCTTGTTCAGTTGGGATCTTTATATTGCAAAGGATTTGGTTCGTCAATGACTAAATATTTCGTCGAGATTAGGACGAAACGGAAATTAGACAATTAGAGAGTTGGCTCGACATATCCGTCCCACTGAGCATGTATTACCATTTTAATCATTCATAATTTCGAAGACTACATTTTTTTCTTGAGAAACTTATGAGCTCTTTTCTACTCCAATACACCGAAGAATCATATTTTCCATTCTGATCACAAACCAGGGGCTGCATTTTCCCAAATCATTGTGCAGTGGTTCGGGTGTTCAGAAAGCGGGTTTCTCCCGGCCATCCAAACTTACTTGTCCTCTGATATCAGATAGTTTTGTACTCCTTACATCAACCGGTTTTTCCGTACTCTCTAAATATGTGCACAAAATTGGCCTCTCTAATATGATACATTTCGGGATTACGTTGGTGAGTATGAGAGACAGAGTCGTATGAATTTTGCCAGATACGAAATCGGATTCTGTGACCCCAATTTCCGATCCACATTATTTTTGGCAGCATGGATTATTTGCTGACTGGTGTGTGCCGAAGTAATTTTCGTCACTGCTCATATTACTAGTTATGTAAACTTCAATATGTGATATAGCTATGACATGTTTTATATAGAAACTGGCAGAATGCTGAATCTTTTCTTGATCCTATCATGTTCACAAGGCCCGAACACCATCCATAAAAAAATCGTGTGTTTGCCAATGAATAATATTGCAATGTAAACGTTAAACGTTTTATTGTTGTAGCACAATCTAGTAAACAGCTATATGAGGCATTGCACAACACACTCAATATATATACACACATATACATATATGTACATTTTAAGTTTGACTTGAATTTAGTGGCATTCTCCATTGATCAAAAGTTTGGCGGGAGAGAGTTCCTAGCTTTTGGACCATACCCATCAAAATCCCTTGCATCAAATGTATTCCGCTCCACCAATATTACCTGGTGACAAAACGCATGATTCATTTTGCATGGTGGATCTTGATCCCATTATGTGGTCCCATTATGTGGATGAGTAGTTCTTGTAAGTACTCTATTCCTTAGCAGTTCACACACTTGAATATCAGAACGGCCACCGTGAAATCTAGCCTGAGATGGATTGGGAGCCAGTACAATGCCCTGAGACATGCTGTGGCGCTAGTTTAGCCACCATGTTCTGAATTTGCTGCAGTTGTGAGTTGTCACATTTGGGAAGACATGAACATGTAATTGGCGAAATCCAGATGGGATATGTTTGTCCCAAGCACGAGATTCCCACAGAACGATTATGGGAGGTAAGTGCTAATATCGATCAGGCGCAACAAGTTGAGCATGGTCGTCTTAAATTTGGCTACAAAATGAGATTTCACATTGGACTGACTGTCCTTGTTTGTCCCTACTTACTTGTTGATGGGAGTATCAATAAATTGATTTAAATGATAGATTGTGCAGTTGTGCCCTGAAACCACATAGGATGAACTTCGTCTTAGATTTGTTCATCCTGAGACGGTAGAAATTCATCCAATATTTTAATATTTCAACACGAGGTGTTGTCCATGCTTTATATGACATTTTGATGGATATGACTATCTATTGCAAGCTGTTTAAGGATGTTCCTCGGTCTGGAAATATATAAAGAATAGATTCATTGTCATTTCACGGACGTTGAGGGTTTAGCACCCATTAACGTGTGTCATTGACAGAATAATCGTTTGCGCAAAGGTGCAAACGTCGATAAAATACATAAGTTATGTTTTTCATGATAGTTTTACAAACAAAACATGATACTTGACGTCATGTCATATTACTGTTTACGAGACACAGTAACATGGGTCATAAACATGAGGTTCAATGTGATGCTCATGTAATGAGACGAAAATCACATAGTGCAAAAAATTAATGAACTAAAACAAAATTCACCACGTTGCATAGATAAATATCAGAAGTGCTTTACTTGTGGGTTTTGTATTTTCATCGGCAGTTTTTAGTGGTAGTGTACTTTTAACTTAATGGTCATCTTAGTTGTTGATGTGTTTACATTGTACATGTATATCTTTCTCAAAGGAGACGATTTTGTATTAGCAATGGAAACTTGAATGTGTTTCCTTTCTGATTTATATAGTATACCAGAATCATATCTGATGCAGAGCACCTGACCTCTCCGGATAAAAGAAGTCAATAGCGCGATCGTTTCTAGTGTTGTTTTCAATTCAATTTTGTGTTTACATACCATGTTCATGCAGGACAAATCTGTGTAAAAGGCATGGTAGTTGATATGAATAATAGTCCATAATCGAGTACGCACATCAAAAACACCAAGGTGTAAATAATTATCAGCACCGTTTTCAATTTGGCCCTTAATTCAATATATTCGTCGAGTTGCTCTCGGTCATTATTGTACAAATAGACTATTGCACATGTCCATATGAGAAGTGTCTAAAAATTCAAGTACCGTCAGGATAGTTATAAGCACCGAAATATCATTGTTGAAATCAATGGTGTTCAACTCGGAAGCCATTCTGTCTTTACACATTGTCACCCATCACCTATCACTGTCCTGAACATTCCGCGCTCTGCGTGCGATTAAAAAGCTTGTTGTGGGACAGCGAAAAATGCATTTGATTGTAAAAAGTAACTTTGCAGTCAGAAAATTAAACGAAACAAATGTCCTATTATTCCTGCTCCAATACAACAAAAATCAGACACTGACCTACTGTATAAACATGCGAAATGATCGATGGCCCGGCAGTCAGAAAGAATATGATACCCGGTTGGCTGAATGTACACAGTGTTGATGTTTGTATTCTCAAACGCTTAAAGCATTTTCTCGTCGAGAGCAGGTTTTTCCCCCTGAGGTCGAAGAGCATTCCCCCATAGAATTCTGAAAGAGCGTTCAAGAAGTCTCCCCAATACGAAGCCGCTGAAAGGACATGGCAGAAATATTTTTTGACATATGGTTATTGCGTTCCCTCGCAATATTATCGCGTTCCTTTGCAATCCGGATCACGCTCCCTCGCGATCTTATTGCATTCCCTCGCAATCCGGATCGCATTGCCTCCCTATATTATCACATTCCCTCATGATCTTATTGCGTTCCCTCGCAATCTGGATCGCGTTCCCTCGCATTGTGCTGACGCCAATGACTTCTGGGATGGTTATTCTACAAGATCGCGAGGGAACGCGCTCCGGAATGCGAGGGAATTCGATAATATTGCGAGGGAATGCGATCTGGATTGCGAGGGAACGCAATGAGATCGCGATCCAGAATGCGAGGGAACACAATAAGATCGCGAGGGAACGCGATCTGGAATGCGATAATATTGTGAGGGAACGCAATATTATTGCGAGGGAACGCAATAATATTGCGGGGGGAACGCAATAACAATGTGCTAAACATATTTCGTCCATGTCCTCTCAGAGACTCCGTACCCCGACAATGATTTATACAGTATATCTATTTTTCATTGATTCCTTCAGTGCAAGGAAGTCACGGTTAGAATACACACGGTAGATAATACCCAAGTGCGCTGCAGTATATTGTCTAACCACTCGTCTAGCTGATAGGTCGATCAGGGACATAGTGCATCATCACTCGGGGATCACCTCTTCACACTAAACGTGAACAGTTACATAGTTCATTATGGGTCGAAATGTAAATCTGACAGGCAAAAACGGGTTGCATTTGCAATGCTCTAAAATACGTTCGTTCATTGTTCAGATAGATATATATATAGTCTTTCTCTATTGTTTGACATACAGTAGTCTTTCCATTTGATATTCTGCATGTATAGTCCACTGGCCAGTGATATTTTTATATCACATGGAGGTATCAGAACTGACATACATTTTTAGCTAGCTTAGAGACTTAGTTTATGAAAATGATGGAGGACCATTCCTAAAACATAGGAATGGTCGCCATCTCCATCGCCATGAAGCGTTTTTAGGGTCAACATTCATTGACCTGCATTGTTGATTTTTGTTGTTGTTACTGACTGTTTCAACCACAAAATTCTTTATCCCACATTACTATTTCTAAAGTCTCTGTGTTGAATTTGCATATTCTAACTGCATAGTTCTAACTTTCATCTCCTTTCTGCTTACTTCTAAGTTCTTACTGGTACTTTCTCAAGGCTAATTCATCACGCCAATTCTAACACTTTTGTCCATGCAAACTATCAAAAAAATCTCATCTGACACAATGTATATGGAACTTAGCACATTGCATTTAGAATATAGCACATCCCACGTGAAACAAAGCACAACGAATGAAGCATTTCATGTGCCAATTTCTACTGCGCTGTTATGACGACAGACGGCGCTGTGGGTTGATTGGCCACATTGTGAATGAGATACTCAAGCCTCTGATGAAGGCCGGCTTGTTTATGAATCGAATCGGCTGGTTAGAGTGATTTTAGTCCCATTGGGGCATGATCATCTCTCACTGTTCTTTTATTTACAGGGCAGGGTGCGGGAACTCATTGGGGAAACATAATTTAGGAGATATTAGGGAATATTTTTACACTTTTATCTCAGATCAAGTGGCCTGTGCTCAGCGGCATGTGTGTGGCACATGTTGGTCATGTCAAAAACTAGACGTAACGGCCCAGATGCCTTGGGGCATTTCGATATACACAACAAAACTACGGGTGAACTGATAAATTACTGACAATTCCCAACACCACTAAACTTAATAAAAATGAAATATGGCCAAAAATGAAAATGCTGACTCGTCAAGTAAATTTAAGGTCAAAGTTTCTCTCTAGTACCCCTTAGACATGTTTGTCTAGGGCGACATGTTTTGCTCTAAGACACACCGTTTCCGAGATACGGCAGAAAATGAAAAATGCTGACTCAGTAAAGAAAAATTTGGACCAGAACCAAGTTCATTGAACATATCTCTAACAAATGTTTGTTTAGGGCAAGGAGTCAGAAAATAATGTCCGTTTCACTTTGCGACGCACCATTTCCGAGATAGGCTGAAAATGAAAAATGCTGACTCAACAAATAATTTGAGGTCAAGGTCTGAGTTCATCCCTAATATCCCTTAGACAGGTTTGTCTATCATGGCGACGAGTTTGAAATAACGTCTGTTTCGCTCTACGACGCATCGCTTCCGAGATATGCAGTGGTTCTCAAGGATGACTCACCAAAATCTCTTTTGAGCTCTGGGTCAAAAGTCATTTGACCGAGTGATTCATTCGTTGTGCGTTGTTCATCATGCGATATGCTATATTATAAATGCAATGTGCTAGGTTCCATATCCATTGTGCCAGATGCGATTTGTTTTTGATTGTTTGCATGGACAAAGGTGTTAGAATTTGACATGATGAATTAAGCATTGAGAAAGTACCAGTGAGAACTTAGAAATAAGCAGCAAGGAGTTGGAACTATGCAGTAAGAATATGTAAATTCGACACAGAAAGTTTAGAAATAGTAATGTGGATCATTCACAACAAGAAAATCTACAATGCAGGTCAATGAATATTGACCCTAAAAACGCTCCATATTCGCCGGGCCCCAGACCACACGCCGTTTAGGCTGCTTCTTTGCTTTTCGGTGAATCGATGAGTGATAGAAAATTATGTTCGCTGTTGTACCCTCTACAGTACTGTGCAAAAATAATTGCGAGCACATAATATACATCACACAATCCATGATGTATCACAACATTACCCATCACAATGTATCCATTCGAAAATTTCGAAAGTTTGGCCCCCTCTGGAGAAAATATCAGGTACGCCACTGTCTGGGTATCTTAGAGACTGGGTAACTCTTCCACGCAAAAAGACTTGTGAGGGAACATGATAAAATTATGTGCTTGTCTGCAACAATCGAGAACAGACCAACGCCAGGCGAATAGCCTGCCCGAATCAACCGGGGTCACATAAAATTTATCAACAAACCATTGTGTCGATGCTGCTATCCCATAAACGCTGATCACAGCAAGCCCAGCAATCGCAGATCACGCTAATACCATACCCATTTGTCCCATGCAAAAATACCTCATGGTATCGTGGGATGACTTGCGTTATGTTCCCTCCCAAATAATTCCATGGTCAGTATAATCACATCAGTAGTGGGGCGGATAACGGACAAATATCATTAAACATGTTTACTTTTTGGAAGAAAGCATGAAAATTTGCATACAGGGGTTTTAATATATGCTGATTTCAAATCGATTAGGATACATTTGATCAGACACCTATAACCTCTTCAAAATCCAAGATGGCCGCCATGATTAAAGTAAATCAAGTTTCTGTCATAACCTCAGTTCTAATCACGCTATAATGATGATTTTTGTATCTAAATATATGTTTTCGATGGTGACGGATCTGATTCTGAGGCTATCTCACCATTTGGCGGCCATCTTGGAAATGTAAATCCATGTAGGCCAAAAAAATACCATAAAAAAGCCATAAGCGGTCTCAAACTTTGTGGTTGTTTTTTTTTTCACAATTTGGTCGATCAAGAAAACATGATGTTCACTGTTTTCTAATGGGAGAGTGTCTACTATGGAGATTGGGTTGAACTCAGGAACTATGGCATCCTAGATCGACAGGACTCAGCTGAACGAACAAGCCACACTTTTTGTTCCAGCCATCCAAGCTTGTCTAGTGACAGTCTGAAGTGACTGGATTTCAGTTCCGGATCGGCCACACCCACAACCTGTACTGCCCACAGTTCTGGATCTGGTGGAGCACTCACCACAACCTACAAGCGTCAACGTTTAGTTAGTTCGGTTGAATCTACCGACAGGTCTGTCTCCAAGGCCTAAATCGAGTCAGCGGTGAAGCCTTCATCGTAGCAGTCTTTGGGTCCAGGTAGCCGTTTCATTAAGATACCGAGCTCATCGTTACATGTCAACCATAGAATGAAAACAAAAAGGTACTGTGACAATACATTGTTTACAATGGTTGAAATCAGTATTTCTAGAGATGGAGATCTTGATGGAAGAAAAAAAAGAAACACGTTATATAATGAGGAATCTCCAACCTAATGAGAACTTGGTTGGCAACGAGCTCGACATCATCTTCATGCAACAGCCCCCTAGAATGCTCTCACGACCAATACCAAAACCGGAGGTAGGAACACTGGTACAGCTCATTGGGTGACAGAATCCTGGACTCTGCAAACTCCGCTACCATTTGTACGCTTCTCTTGGTCAGAAGGGATATTCAGCGTTTGTTCTTTGGTAGAAGAAAAATCACCCCGCCAGAAAAATCTCAAGCCTGGAATGCTTTTTCAATGGTTTGAGGGTTCTCTGGAATACTATCACCTCGACAAGCAGGCATGCGCTCTGGGGGCAGATGTGTGAATGATGATATCTCATCCATTGCCCTTGCCAAGTCATTCCGATTTTGCTCTCAGAGTCAGATCTCAAGGACTTGGAGGCTAAACCCATCCGAGTGCAGCTACTTACTAATATGTTGGACTGGGAGTGTAGATTTCGTAGCAGCAAGTTCGCTCATCTTGTCCTGGAGAGCTCCAACCTGAACCCCACCGTCCAGATCCGAGGAACTGATCTAGCCAAGACGAAGCATTCCCTATCATCGGTAAACGAGTATGTTGGTGTGTTGGATTTTTACGTAAAGGAGCCGCAAATGGGAAGGTGAATTCCTTGAGTCAACTTCCAAGCTTTTGGAAGCCTTCCTGCTACAAGTCAGGGTTGACGTCAGCTCTCGGGGCTCAATTCGGACGTCCTCTCTAAGCCTGAGCAAGCCATGTAACAGGAGGCTAACTCAGCCTGGCAAAAAGTTAGGTGAGCGCCATGTTTCTAAGAAGTATCCCCGATTTCCACTGACCAATTCAAGACACTATCCCCAAAAAGACGATCATCCCGAAAAGTCTTGTCAGGGACGTGAAAACACCTCGAAGTACAACCCAAGCTGAATAAGTTCAAGGGCAAGGTGGCGACTCTGTGGCGATATTTGTTTGCTTCAGATGCTCCCCTGGCCCTTACGTAAGAATTTATCCCAGTGGAGCTTGTCTTCAGCCTTACTCACATGTTTTGGATACATAATCCCAGGATAAATTTCTAATGGCGATCCTCCATGTTACAGAATCCGATTCAGTCAGACTCCTGCTTTCTCCCCTTCCTTCCATGATAGCATTCGCCTCCTACTCTCCAGACACTGCAATATTTCAGATGCTCGATCACGTTATCGTCAGGATGCTGATGAGCAGGCCACTGGGGTTGTGCCTCGGATATCCCCGACTTCTGCGGTCGGCTGTTTGTGGTTCCAAATCCGACTGTCAGTTGATCAGACACCTCAGCCTTTTTTTCAGTTAGTGATCAAGGAACGATTCCCTCCGGAGTGTCCCCAATCATTTCTGGTGTCTCTCTGTGGGGGCGATTGGAGGATGTCAATCGACTTGAAGGATGCGTTCTCCAAAATTCAGTCCATCCATCCTCGAGATGCTACCGACCGTACCGAGCTCTTTCTTTCGATTCGTCCAAGGCTCACCTATTCACATGTGTCTTTCATCTTCTTTCTACCTGGGCTCACAGTTGCAGCATTCGTCTGATGATGTATCTGGATGACTGGATGCTAAGTTTCCAATCAGCAGACCATGGGATCCCACACAGAGTGACTTGGTAGTCCATCTGAATCAGACAATCTACGTGATTTCCAATCTGCTGAAGTCTGATTGTGCGTATTGAGCTATCATGCGCTCAACAAAGGCCTGTTTGGATGAAGTTCTAAGATCTTTGTAGATCATATGCTGTCTGTTTCTCGTATGTAAAATTATGTTAACCGATTATCGCAGTTTCACGTTATTTTGGCGGCCACAGTTGATTTCCGTTCCTGAGATGGCCGCCAAATGGTAAAATAACATCTGAATCAGATTCGTCACAATCGAAAACATATATATAGAATAAAATATCATCTTCATAGCGTGATTAGAACCAAAGTTATGATATATACCTGATTTACGTCGATCATGTCGGCCATCTTGGATTTTGAAGAGGTTACAGGTGTCGGATCAAATGTATCCTAATCGATATGGAATCAGCATTCCCTAAAACCTCTATATGTAAATTTTCATGCTTTCTTCCAAAAAGTAAACATCTTTTCCGTTATCCGCCCCACTACAGTGGTATGTATTACAAAACAGTCGCCGAGAAGTGCCCCCAAGTCATTGATGCATGGGTGACATAAACATAATGTCCCATTGTCTGCTTTGGAATCGTGAAGCACAAGGTGGTGTTGCCATTGTGGGTGCAATATCGTATTACCCATGAAACGACCAATGTCTGGTCATATTGTGTGGCATTTTTCTGATATTTGTAGGCGCAATGATGTTTCAATAAATGACATAAGCCTATTTGCCACACTACCCACACAAAGTGCTAAACATTTCCACTGCTGTATAAAGTTATGGACCTAATTGAACTTCGAATCATAAACATACGTGTAACACTCCACTGTTATATGAGCTCTTACATAAGTTCTCACTTCGCTGAGGTAGCACAAAACTGCATTGGGAGTAATTCAGTGGATGATACTTCAGAACATATAGAATTAGGGCATTTCGGCACGAAATGTCCTTATGGTTTTGTCAGAATTTTTTTCACTTTTTGGTTTCCGGACGATAACTCGAGAACGCCTTGACGAATCTTCGAGAAATTTTCACCAGTTATCACATATATTACACAGATGAACCCTATTGTTTTGAAGCCGGCTCCGAGGTCCCGTTAGTCCGTGAGGATGAATTTTGTGTCAAATGGGTTCCGGATGATAACTCAAAAAGTACTTATGCTACCATTCTGAAGCTTGACATATATGTTGATATAGTGTCACAAAGGAAACCTATTGATTATGGGGTCAATCCCTCAAATGACCTTTGACCCACGGGCCGAAAACAATTTTGGTGGGACATCCTTGAGGCTCATTGCATATCTCAGAAACAGTGCATCATAGAGCGAAAAGGACGTTATTTTCGGACTCGTCACACTAGAAAAACATGTCTTGGGGGTATGTTGGGTGAACTTGGCCCTGGGCCAAATTTTTTTTTGCTGAGTCGGCATTTCTCATTTTCGGCCATATCTCGGAAACGGTGCGTTGTAGAGCGAACGGACGTTATTTTCGGACTCGTCACACCAGACAAACTTATCTTAGGGGTATGTTGGGTGAACTTGACCCTGGGCCAAATTTTTTGTTTGTTGAGTCAGCGTTTTTCATTTTCGGCCATATCTCGGATACGGTGCGTCGTAGAGTGAAACGGACATTATTTTCGGACACGTGACACTAGACAAACATGCCTTAGGGGTATGTTGGGTGAACTTGGCCCTGGGCCAAATTCTTTTTTTGCTGAGTCGGCATTTTTCATTTTCGGCCATATCTCGGAAACGGTTATTTTCGGACTCGTCACACAAGACAAACATGCCTTAGGGGTATGTTGGGTGACCTTGGCCCTGGGCCAAATTTTCATTTGCTGAGTCAGCGTTTTTCATTTTCGGCCATATCTCGGAAACGGTGCGTCGTAGAGCGAAACGGACGTTATTTTCGGACTCGTGACACTAGAGAATCATGCCTTAGGGGTATGTTGGGTGAACCTGGCCCAGGGCCAAATTTTTTTTGGCTGAGTCAGCGTTTTTCATTTTCCGCATATCTCAAAAACGGTGCGTTGTAGAGCGAAACGGACGTTATTTTCGGACTCGTCACACTAGACAAATTTGTATTAGGGGTATGTTGGGTGAACTTGGTCCTGGGCCAAGTTTTTTTCTGCTGAGTCGGCATTTCTCATTTTCAACCATATCTCGGAAACGGTGCAGTGTAGAGCGAAACGGACGTTATTTTCGGACTCGTGGGGCATGTTGGGTGAACTCGGTCCTGGGCGAAATTGTTTTTGCTGAGTCGGCGTTTTTCATTTTTGGCCATATCTCGGAAACGATGCGTCGTTGAAAGAGAAAGATGTTATTTTTGGACTCGTGGTACTAGACAAACATGTCTTAGGGGTATGCTGGGAGAACTTGTCTCTGGGCCAATTTTTTTTTCTGCTGAGTCGGCATTTTTCATTTTCGGCCATATCTCGTTTATTTTCATTTATATCTCAGAAACCGTCGTCTCAGAGTGAGATGGATGTATCTACATGATCATTTTGGTTGCAGAGTTGTCAGTAATTAACAGTCACCTGTGATTGTGTTGTGTATCGAAATGCCCCATGGCCTCTAGGCCTTTACGTCTAGTTGTGATATGCAGCGTAAAGAGAGATGGAAAAATATCACATTCATAGTGACCATATTGTCCTTGATGATTTGTATCTCTTTCCCCCAAAGGCAAAGTAATTTTTTTGCGAACTGATACAATTGGATCCAATCTTATGCTCTATTACAGCATCGTGCCAGCCAGACTGATATGTCAGAGAAGCTACCTGCACACGGTATTAAGTCGTATATTTATATTAGTGTGTGTCACCTACAGGAATAACACCAAGGAACATAATGTAGTGTGGAACTGTGAGTCCATCATACTTGATTGCTAGACTTGTTTTTTGTGATGTGCAAAGCTTAACTTGACAGTGATTCCATTTTATATGGAACTTGTACACGTGATATCATAACACAGGAGCAAATCAACTTGAAGCCCCCAAGCCTAGATGTGAAAGTACAGAAGTACATGTACATGCAGTATGTGAACCGAAAATTAAACCCCCCTCCGCGATCAGTGTTGGGCACAATTTCACATATATACTGCATCATAAGTTGTGATTTATAACAATTAGTCTTATCGATACTTAAAATCAAGTGTAAGAGAAGGTGTGTTAGATTATCACACATACATCCTGTCAAATTTCGACTTCAAGTTAATTAGTAAATCATCAATTTCCATTGTTTTGTCACTATTCCCATATTCATTTGTAGCCACCTCTTGATACATCAACAAACGTGAATAATGCAATGTCAGTGGACACCTGAAGATCTTGAACAAACAGCATGTGCACTTCACCAGACAAGATCGTGTGACCGATTCTGGATAGCGGGAAATATGACACGTTGAAGAGAACATGAATGGTTTATCCCAATATGCCTACCTTCGCTCACAAGGCATTTCTATTGACTTGATTTCACTTGAAATCATGAACATATAATACTGTGTAATGGAATAATCAGGTATTACGCGAAAGTAGGGAAAGACTGCAATGAGAACAAATTGTGGAAGGATATTTCAAAAAATACAACATTGTGGTGTACCATATAGAAATATGGCAAAATATTACAGCCATCATCTCTGATGGTTCCGAAAATATTTTAGAAGAATTGTATTATGAACTTAGCTTAGAATCATGATCTGTTTGAGTGCCCTTATTTAGTTTCCTAGGAACGTGTAATGTAGGGGAGAACATCAACCTGGATACGAGACCGTTATGTCGTTAGATGTCAAAAATTTAGAGCTAGTGGTGAAATGACACGAGGAAGTTTTCCGTAGATGGTTGCCTTGTGGCAGCGTATAACACTACTACATTATAGCTTTCAGTGCATATATGTCAGGAATCTACTATACTCACTACGTCTGTAGTTCTTAGAATGATATTGAGAGAAAAACTGAAAAATCAACCAAATCAACTCCAAATCAACTACAAATATGCCTGTGGTCTCAGAAAAATAGGTTACAAAACAAGCTGTGCTTGATCAGATGTATAAATGAAGCACTTGACAGATAGCAGCTACTTTACTTTTGTTTTGAACGCCACTCAAAGTTATCTCTGACCTCACCTAGTTTATGCTCGATTTTACGAGTAAGCTGGAATCGCCTTGCATCAAGGGATACAAAGTACCGAGAATGGCGGTAATGTCAACTAACTCAAACTATCTCCATCAGATACTCGCAACAAAATCAATGAGAAAGTGGTGTCTATTTGGGCATACAAGTGCAGGTATATAACTCTTATGTTTTCTTCGTTCATGGAAAATGTACGGCCAAATCCATAACTTTCTCCCAAATTCACTTTAATGCAGAATCATTCATTGTAAGGACAGTATATTTCATCAGTATTGAAGTTTCACCAGAGACAAATACACATATAATGACGTACATGCAAGAGTCTCATACCTCAATAGTTTTCACTCAAAACATCTTTCTAACATGTGATGCTCTTTTTGAATGATTACTCATTCTAATGTCCTAAATGTGGAAACCTTCTCATCTCGGTGTAAACCTTCTCACCTAGGTGAAAACCTTCTCACCCTGTTGAAAACTTTCTCACCCCGGTGAAAACCTTCTCACCTCGGTGAAAACCTTCTCACCCCGGTGAATACCTTCTCACCCCGTCGAAAACCTCACCTAGGTGAAAACCTTCTCACCCCGTTGAAAACCTTCTCACCTAGGTGAAAACCCTCTCACCTCGATGAAAACCTTCTCACCTAGGTGAAAACCTTCCCACCCCGTTGACAACCTTCACACCTAGGTGAAAACCTTCTCACCTCGGTGATGTTGTTATTTTGTTAGCCTTCTGGCTTGTGATTAGGTACCTATGTACTTGTCATATATCTATTCCATGGGGTTTGCTTCAGATTTCTAAATTATTTTCATAGGTTGTTGGGCAGTTGTATACTAATTCCATCAGGTGTACAGTAGAAACAACTACATTTAACACACTGTCTGCCCCTGATGACGCCAGTGTGTCTTTGGATAAACTATTTGGTCGGGCTTTGTTTTTATTCCAAAATGTTCTATTTTACGTTTGTTTTTGGTATCATCAAAATCTGACTATTGGTGGTAATAGATTGATACTTACTTACATATAAATAGCCTAACTTTATATTGATACCCCCCCCCCCCCCCCTTCCAAATGTGCAGCTTCAGATGCTCGCCTTATTTACTTACGCAGTATTTTCATAGTGAATCTGCGTTCTTGCCATTTCACAAGACAGCGAGACAGTTTTCTGGATAACTGACGGTAGACGTCGACCACGAAAATGATTTCCCACGTGGACTGGTCTTATCTTGAAACGTGCGAGATTGCAATATGCCCCGTGTGTTATCACACACAATATGAATGTCACTGGAGGCTATCTCAACCATAGGGTGGATAATGCATTCATGCAATGTTCTTATTCGGAATCTGGTGTGATGTCTTGTCACCCTGCTGCACTTCATTGTGCAATCTAAAAAGTATGTGCTGTTGTCTATTTCGTTGCATTGGAGGATACTACAGGCCAACCATGATGTGACCTTTGCATATACTACACCTACTGCTTGCACGTTGAGAAGGTGAGAAGGTTTTCACTGGTGTGAGAAGGTTTTCACCTAGGTGAGAAGGTTTTCACCTAGATGAGAAGGTTTTCACCAAAGTGAGGTTTTCACCGGGGTGAGAGGGTTTTCACCTAGGTGAGAAGGTTTTCACCTAGGTGAGAAGGTTTTCACCAAGGTGAGAAGGTTTACACCGGGGTGAGAAGATTTTCACCGGGGTGAGGTTTTCACGTAAGTGAGAAGGTTGTCACCGGGGTGAGAAGGTTTTCACCGGGGTGGGAAGGTTTTCACCGAGTTGAGAAGGTTTTCAACGGGGTGAGGTTTTCAACGGGGTGAGAAGGTTTTCACCAGGGTGAGAAGGTTTTCAACGGGTTGAGAATTTTTTCACCTAGGTGAGGTTTTCAATGGGGTGAGGTTTTCACCAGGGTGAGAAAGTTTTCACCTAGATGAGAAGGTTTTCGACGGGTTGAGGTTTTCACCTAGGTGAGAAGATATTCAAAGGGGTGAGAAGGTTTTCACCTAGGTGAGAAGGTTATCACCGGGATGAAAAGGTTTTCACCTAGGTGAGAAGGGTTCTCACCGAGGTGGAAACTGAATGGGGTGTAAATTAAACGTGATGGCGCATCTAAGCCACCGTACCTAATACTATTTTATGAATGTTATATATAAAAAACAACGGGCACAAACATTTCCTTTGATAAAATCGTAATACCCGACGACAATCAGTCGGAAAAATTCAGTGTGTGATTAAATGTTTTCGGACTTTGTTGCGTTCATATTTTTTCCATCGCAAATATATTACTGTGTTTTCTGTGAAAAAGTATTTCACATCTGTCCAGTTTAGTCTCTTTTGTGGGTGTACCTAAACCCTCAAGCTCTGACATCAAAGAGGCAACGGCATATTCCCACATATCTGTTCACTTACATCACTGCATATTTTACTTTGAACTCGGGTAATGAACCCTAAATTGGTAGCGATATTACATTTTGCTGTGATGTGGTTGGCTGTTGCCCCCAATAACCAGCTATTTTTACTCACTGCGGCTGACTTCGTTTATTTCCACTACTACCCAGTCTCCTGGTTATGACCGAATGCTTACATAATATATTTTATATCTGTTAGCTGGCAAGTTATGTGCACTTCCTCAATAGGTATTTAGGAATGTTGTTATCACCACACTCGGGACCACCACAAAGGCCTTTGATGTGATTGGTGTAACAATAGAAAATATTGACATTCTCCAGTAAAATGCATATGCCATTTCCTATGCCATATTGTAAGATATTTTAAGATATTTCTATTGTTACTCCATATTGGAATAAATCTTAAATATGATTTCAATTCTACATATTCTACAACGGTCACCGATGTTCCATTTCTGATCCAAATTCTAGACGTATATACATAAAAACATTGTCGAAAAGATATGTGTCATTATGTCCAGTGATGCCATTAACAGCAGCATGTGTGGATATTTATTTTCCAAGTTATATATCGTCATGTATTCTCGCCTTATGTATTATCTACGAGATTAAGCAAATTTACATATGGGTCAGAAGTTTGTTTCTGATAGGATTACTATATGGTAACTGATTTCACGGGATGCCAATTGCAGTGAATTCAACTTATATGAGATAAGATGTTGTTATTTACATATAAATAGCCTAACTTTATATTGATACCCCCCCCCCCCCTTCCAAATGTGCGGCTTCAGATGCTCGCCTTATTTACTTACGCAGTATTTTCATAGCGAATCTGCGTTCTTGCCATTTCACAAGACAGCGAGACAGTTTTCTGGATAACTGACGGTAGACGTCGACCACGAAAATGATTTCCCACATGGACTGGTCTTATCTTGAAACGTGCGAGATTGCAATATGCCCCGTGTGTTATCACACACGATATGAATGTCACTGGAGGCTATCTCAACCATAGGGTGGATAATGCATTCATGCAATGTTCTTATTCGGAATCCGGTGTGATGTCTTGTCACCCTGCTGCACTTCATTATGCAATCTATAAAGTATGTGCCGTTGTCTATTTCGTTGCATTGGAGGATACTACAGGCCAACCATGATGTGACCTTTGCATATACTGCACCTACTGCTTGCACGTTGAACTTTAGGATGGGGTGACGAGGAAAAGCCGTATGTAACATTAAATACATGTCAAAGTCATCCTTTTTAACTAAGATAGTTTGTTCACCAATAGAAATTGGGAATATTATGACTCAGCGAGCATTAATATCAGTTTGTCATTTGTAGCATTCAATCCACTCTGCACATTCGAGTGGATGACAACCCACATTGCAAACAAAATAATGTTGTATTCTGTCATTGCATTGTCTCAGAACGTCGACCCTTGCCGTATACATCGTTCGCCTCACACAAAATACGTATGCCAGTTTGCCGCTCAATACATTGTCACCAATAGTCAGATTATCTCTTTCAGAAGTGATTTATGACTTCGTGGTATACAATGTATCCCTATACCACGAAACGATCCATGACAATACTGTTACCCACCCAGCTATGTTTTGTCAAGTTTTTGATGTGACAAAGATGAATTATGTGCAATGTGATTTTGTGAAAAGAGAATCTGCGCAGCCAGTCTGTTCTAGATCCGGTATACATCATTTCCAATTAAGGAGTTTCCTTCATTGCAGCGACTTACTTGATCTACAATTTCAATAGCTGCTGGTAAGTACGTCATCCCTGAACATGATGGATATCCCTTTACAAAACGTTGTTATTCGTGCAGATATCGGTACATCAAAACCCCATAATATGCAATAGTGTGGATGAAAGCAATTGGTTGGATAAAAAATACATGGAAACAAGTTGGGATCACAGGTGCTGTACCGTCAGCAAATAATTTCCAAATGGTATGTCCACAGATGTGGCATAGTTCTCAACCACATAAGTAAATGCAGGAAATCCATACAAAATGGATGTCATATGGATTTTGTTCAGGTTATTTACTCCGTGACTTTGGTACTTCATACTAACTTTATGCACTTCTAGGGACTTTATACACATCTACCCATCATTGGATTACTGTTTATTAATGTTTCAATCTTGAGTGTGCGATCCATGCATCCTGAACTGTTTCACTAATCATGATTTCCAATTCTGTCTTCACTGTACCAACTTATGAAATGAATTCTTTCCATGAATCTATATATGTCACATACACAGTTCAACGAAATTGATGTTTATGCTAGGTTCTCCAAAACAAAAAAACTCACACAGAGTATCGCAATAAACCCTTAATCAAATTTGAGATCGCCGAATCAATAGTAATCATTCTATATTTTCTTTGTTTGACTGAGGTCTCTAGTTACGCCAGCAGTAGAATATTGTTTGTCAGTTGATTGGATTTGTCAGTGGGCAAATATTTTGTCAGGGGTAGGACAAAACGGAAATTAGACATCGAGGAGATGATCATTGGCTCAACATAATCAACCAACAGTGCATGGACTCTAGTGAGCACTCTGTAATTCGCAAAATTTCATTCCTTTGGAAACTATCATTTCATAATACGGTCACCTTTCGATGAAACATGATTCTATAGTTTTGCCATCTGAATAGGTTACACCACTCACGTTACCGTAATTCAATCACATTTGAAGATAATTTTGCTCAAATCAATGGGATCTTTCATATAAATTAGTTGATTGACTGGTTTATTGATTGATTGATTGAACTATACGGTAACATAGATGACTGGTGATCGATTGATTTGTATACGCTCATTTGTGTATTAACTTATGTTGTCCTGAAGCCACACGTTTGTACATGCCTCGCAGTTTTAAATTTAACTGCCCAGAAACCAAAACAGATATCAAGACGAAACACAGTTTTGCGACACGAGACATGAACATTCACTTCAGGATGACAATTACGAAAGTCTTATACTGGTTTTGTCTAATTAGTTGTACCTGGAGCAGTGCCTGACCAACCACACAGCCAGCAACGTGACCAGTTCCTGGGAGTACCATATGATATGTCTGCCTGTCTGCCCAGTTTTCAGTTCTCAAAACCCATGATTTTTGTGCACGAAGAATGCCACAGACACTCAGGTATTCTAACTTAGAGCTGACTCAGAATACATCGGAAACTTCCTTGAAATTTTACATGTGAAGGTAATGAATTTCATGTAAATGTAATACGAATGGCAAGGGATTATTCATTTGCATTTATTATTTCGAATGTTTTATAGCACTATATCAGTACTGAAAATTAAATCTACCATGCAGTAATTTCCAGATGGCTAACTATTCAGTGAAGCGCAATCGCACATTCTCATGTCTGGAGGATATAGTTTAAATATGTCATTTGCATGGACAAAACATTCAGTAATTACATGCAATGTTTCCTGCTACCATATAGTGACAATTTATATAGACGAACACTCTCTTTATACAGATGTCCATCAATTCACATATATATGTATGTCCACTTGACGTACCCTATCATTATATATTTCTGCAAAAACTTGCTGCTTCTCTAAATTATGCTTGTATTGCTCGCTACCAAATGTGAGAGACGGCACAATATACATCAACCTAAATATGGAATCAGACGATATGAAGCTAATTTCCGTTCCATATTAGGTTTGACGCCATATTTACTGACTTCAATCAGCCGCAGGCATCATATTCCATGATGGTGTGTGCCAAAGTAATTTACGTCAGGGCTCATACTACTAATTCTGTAAATTCTTATACGGATCTATGATATGGATATGTTTTGTAGTGATACTGCTCAATCTCGAATTTCTCCTGCATCGCGGTGCAAAACACTACAAGGTACCACTATATAAATACCTGATACAACAACATGATGAAGCAAGATGAGAATCTGAAGTGAATTTTGACTTGAAAATTCAGCCAGCCTGATCACTCACACTTGAACTAACGCACCGTGCATACTCCTAATTAGAACATTTATTATGCAATAGGCACATTGATACGCGCATGATGTTTCTTTTTGCATACGTTAGAAATAGATGTGTAAACCCTGGTTCATTTTTCTGGAGTATTTGCCAGACATTGCAAAATGCCACCTAAAATACACTTAACATTTCGGTTGAGGTTCAATATACAGTTCTGTCCTTCATTAAACAAGCTAACATCAAAATTGAAAATCACAAAGGCACATCTTTGTTCTTTGAAATTTGTTTGGTTAGGTTGGCTTTGTTCTCACCACCGATCCAATATACATATACCACCAACAAAATCATCAGAAATTTTGAAATATATACAACCTTTCGTACAACCTTATAACCTTTCGTCATAACATTGAAATATACTATGTATATAACTTAGGACTTGGTCACAGGAAAAACATTAAATTAGTACACGTAAATGTCAACGACCATGGACAAACTTAACATACTGCATAGTACAAACTTGCAAGGCATAAACATTTATAAAGAGCTGAAAGTAATGTATTTGTGTGTTTGACATAAGAATACAGGAAATAATATATATATATACGGGTTATAGCATCTCAAATAAGGATTAATGAACATGATGGCAACTGTAACTGGTTAATTGTAACTGGTTAATTGTATCTCAATATTTACAAAGGCGGTATGGATGTGATGTGCAGCTACACACATATGGCCATCAAGTATTTAAAAGAACAGACTACATACAAACTTCTAGAACGAACAAGGTTTATACGTATATTTGTGATAGCACAATCGAGGCATCATCAAAGCATCTTTCAACTTCCCGAAACGACAAATTATTGTGTGAGTTATTGTCTCAATTTGTTACTCTCTTTTTACACCAACAAAAATGTGCTAATATGAATTATAAGACATTCGCGTTCATGGTTGCTCAAAGGAGCTGGAACAGATTTATACCAAACACAATGTACTCAGTGAGCTGTCTATCAGAGTGTGCTTGTCAATATTCAGTGACAATGCAGTGAATTCCTGCATGTCTATTGAAGTATGTATTCAACCTATTTGGATGAAGATCTGGAGTGTGATGACATGCCGCGAATCAATGGAGCCTTCCAAGGTCAAAATAGTATTTGTTTCCCGGAGGAAGCACCATGGTTTTCAGCTAAGTAGGCACCATCGCACAATTACATGTATGTATTGTGGTAAATTTTGAATCCGTTCACCTCAGAGATCATTGTACTGTTTATTATTGTTGGAAATTACAGTTCAGAATACCGAATCCAATGGTTTTCATGCTTGCATGCGATACATCCCTTCATTATATATAGCTATTGATATATTCAATGATTTTGCGATTCATAAGTCAAGGTGAATCATTACAAAGTATACACATGGTTATTCTTCATTTATGTTGATGATTTGGCACCCAAAAATGTGTGGAATCGATAGAATAATCGTACGAAATAAAAAAAATGCATAATACAACATTCATAGCCAAGTTAACATCACATCAACATCTGCACCATGATGTTTTTAACTGATCGTAATATTATTGTATTGTATCATGAGCGTATCATGGAATCAGGTTCTGTTTGAGTGCCACTTTTCCCTTGTATATTGTAATGTAGGGAATAACCTGGATACGATGCCATTATGTCATTAAATGTCAAGTTGCAGAACTAGTGGTGAACGAAAAAGTTTTCGTGATTATGTTGTCTCGCGGCAGAGTGACTGAATCATAGCTTTCAGTACCATGTATTCTCCATGTGTATATGTCAGGAATCTATTCTACTCGCTAAATGTGTGGATGTCAATTCAATACAATATGTAAGGACAGTCTGTATATTACATAGCAAGAAGAACAACCATATAACCAGAGACAATTACACACGCAATGACGTACTTGTAGGACGTCTCGTAGCTCATTAGTTTTGAATGAGAATATCATTCTAACCTGGGACGCTCTTTTTGAATGAACACTCAGTCGAGTGGTCATAATACTATTTTGTGAGTATCATATACATGTTCAACAAAACAACCGGCACAAAAATTTTATTCCACCAAGTTGTGTAGTTTAATACCCAAAGACCATCAATCAGTTCAATGTGTGACTAAAAATATACTTTTTTGTGTTTGCATATTCTATGTCCTGAATAATTTACAGTGTGTTTGTGAAAGTATTTATCTCATTCAATAAGTCTCTTCAGGAGGTGTACTCAAACACTCATGACGTGACATCGTAGACGCGACGACATATTTGCCATATGTCTGTTAACTTACATCACTGGATAATATTTTACTTTGAACTCGGTTATTGGACACCAAATTGGTAGCGATATTACCTTCTGCTGTGATGTAATTGGCTGTTGCCCTGCTATCTAGATATCTGTACTCGATGACTGTGTTTATATAGGCTGCCTAATCTCTTGGTTATGACTGAATGTTTACATAATGTATTTTATGTTTGTTAGCTGGCAAGTTATGTGCACTTCCTCAATAGTTAGTCATGAATGTTGTTATCACTACACTGGTGACCATCACAAAGCCCTTTGATGTGATCGATGTGAAAAAGCAATATTGTACTATTACTATTACAATATCGTACTTTTTACTATTAGTAAATATTAGTAAATATTGAAATAAATCTAAACCATATTCAATTATACAAAGTTAGGTTATAAAACGTTTACAGCTACAAAAACTTATTGTCGCCTCCATGAGCTTGGTGTCGCCCCCATTGTCTGCTTTGGAATAGTGAAGCACAAGTGGTGTTGCCATTGTCTCACTAATGCGCTATATGTGAACGGTGGACTGTCACTGTGGGTGCAATATCGTATTACCCATGAAAAGACCAATGTCTGGTCATATCGTGTGGCATTATTCTGAGAGTTGTGGACGCATCGATGTTTCAATAAATGACATAAGCCTATTTGCCACACTGTCCACACAAAGTGCTAAACATTTCCAATGCTTTGTACAGTTATGGACCTGATCAAACTTCGAATCATAACATACATGGGACATTCCGCTGTTTTATGAGCTCTAACAAGTTCTCACTTCGTCGACGTAGCGTAAAACTGCATAGGGAGTAATTCAGTGGATGATACTTCAGAACATATAGAATTGTGATATGTAGCGTGAAGATAAATGGCAAAATATCACAATTCATGCCAACCATATTGTTCTTGACGATTTGTATCTCTTTCCCCCGAATAATCGGTTTCTAAAATTCGTTATAAATCAATTGGTTAACATACATCCGCATGACCTTGCAGTGGAGTTTGAACATACCGTAAAAATGCATGTTTACATCTGCGCTAACATAAGCAAAGACATGAATTTCCATATGTTGTTGTCGTTATTTTCAACACAAAATAATCAAACTGAATATTTGGGATTTCATCACTATGATATACCATAAATATACAAGTTTCAAGTAATAGGGCTGTTATTTTTGTACATTTTTAGCTATTTTGATACTTTCACATCAATGCATGGGAACGGTTCCGTGCGAAACTATTTTTGAAATTCGAATTTCAATGTTAAATTTAGACAATTCGTGTGCGCATTGGAACATTTACACTGTACAACTGCTCTGAGGACAGCTACTGAACAATTTCAACTGGAAAACCAAAAACCAATAATGCCACTTTAACCAAATATGCCAATGTTCCTACATGCGCACACAAGGCATTTCTATTGACTTGATTACACTTTAAATCATGAACATAATACTCGTACAATTGGTTTGTATTACGCTAAAGTAGCAAGAGACTGCAATGAGATCAAATTATGGAAGGATATTGTACAAAATACTACATTGCGGTGTGTGACATATAGAAATATGACAAAATATCACAGCCATAATCACTGATGGTTCAAAAAATATTCTAACAGAATTGTAATGTTAACTTAGCATAGAATCATGGTCTGTTTAAGTGCTCTTATTTAGTTTCCTAGGTATGTGTAATGTAGGGAATAACACCAACCTGGATACGAGGCCATTATGTCGTTAAATGTCAAATGTTCAGAGCTAGTGGTGAAATGACACGAGAAAGTTTTGGGTAGATTGTTGCCTTGTTGCAGCGTATAAATTACTACATTATAGCTTTCAGTGCAATGTCACACATATCAGAGAGGTCACATATATACCGGGGGTTCTGAAACATCGTTCCGAGGTGAGGAGCAGACATCCTACTTCAACCGCAGAACATCCTCAGTCATAACATCTCCACATCGCGAAGTAATACAAGGTATCCCACCGCTGCCACCAATTGTAACTGAGTAAGGAAGGCCTCGGCCAGAATGGGATTTGAACCCGGGACCTCAAACATCAACCAACCGCTCTACCAGATGAGCTAAAGGATTATCCAACTAGCCAAGCTAATAGGTCGGAAAAATTCAGTGTGTGATCAAATGTTTTCGGACGTATTTGCGTTCACATATTCTCCATCCCAAATATATTTCTGTTTTTTTCTGTGAAAAAATATTTCACCTCTGTCCAGATTAGTCTCTTTGGGAGTGCACTTAAACCCTCATACCCTGACATCAAAGAGGCGACGGCATAATCTTACATATTTGTTCACTTACATCACTGCTTAATATTACTTTGAATTCGGGTAATAAACACCAAATTGGTGGCGATATTACATTTTGCTGTGATGTAATTGGCTGTTGCCCTGTTATCCAGCTATTTGTACTCACTGACTGTGTTTATATCCGCTACCCTGTCTCCTGGTTGTGACCGAATGTTTACATAATATATTGTATATGTGTTAGCTAGCAAGTTATGTGCACTTCCTCAATAGGTAGTTATATAAGTTGCCTTGTTGCAGTGTATAAATTACTACATTATAGCTTTCAGTACAATGTCACACATATCAGAGAGGTCACATATATACCGGGGGTTTTGAAACCTCGTCCCGAGGTGAGGAGCAGACATCCTACTCTAACCGCAGAACATCCTCAGTCATAACATCTCCACATCGCGAAGTAATACAAGGCATCCCACCGCTGCCACCAATTGTAACTGAGTAATGAAGGCCTCGGCCAGAATGGGATTTGAACCCGGGACCTCACACATCAACCAACCGCTCTACCAGATGAGCTAAAGGATTATCCAACTAGCCAAGTTAATAGGAGTTCAATTCCACATATATAAGAGAGGTCACAATTCTAATGGTCCTAATACTGTTCTAATACCTTTGATAAAATTGTAATACCTGACGACAATCAGTCGGAAAAATTCAGTGTGTGATCGAATGTTTTCGGACGTATTTGCGTTCACATATTCTCCATCGCAAATATATTTCTGTGTTTTTTCTGTGAAAAAATATTTTACCTCTGTCCAGATGAGTCTCTTTGGGAGTGCACTTAAACCCTCATACCCTGACATCAAAGAGGCGACGGCATATTCTTACATATTTGTCCACTCACATCACTGCATAATATTACTTTGAACTCGGGTAATAAACACCAAATTGGTGGCGATATTACATTTTGCTGTGATGTAATTGGCTGTTGCCCTGTTATCCAGCTATTTGTACTCACTGACTGTGTTTATATCGGCTACCCTGTCTCCTGGTTGTGACCGAATGTTCACATAATATATTGTATATGTGTTAGCTAGCAAGTTATGTGCACTTCCTCAATAGGTAGTTATGAAAGTTGCCATCACCACACTGGGGACCACCACAGAGGCCTTCGATGTGATTGATGTGAAAAGAAAGAAATGTTGGCATTCTTCAGTAAAATGCATATGTCATTTCCTTTGCCATTCACGGTATTCACGTATATCATATAAACATGTCAAACTGATATGTGTCATAATGTCCAGTGACGCCATTACCAGTACCATGTCATCTCACACGAAATACACAGGCCAATTTACCGCCCATTTCAATGTCAGCAATAGTCAGATTATTTCTTCCAGAAGTGATTTATCACTGCGTGGTATACAATGTTTCCCTGTTCGACAAGACGATCTGTACCAATACTGTTACCCACCAAGCTATGTTTTATCACGTTTTTGATGTGACAAAGATGAATAATGTGCAATGTGAACTTGTGACAAAAGAATCTGTGCAGCCACAGTCTGTTCTAGATCCGGTATACATCGTTTCCAATTAAGGAGTTTCCTTCATTGCAGCGGCTTGCTCGATCTACAATTTCAAAAGCTGCTGGTAAATACGTCATCCCTGGACATGATGGATATCTTTTTACAAAACGTTGTTATTTGTGCAGATATCGGTTCATCAAAATCCCATAATATGCAATTGTGTGGATGAAAGCAATTGGTTGGATGAAAAAAATACCTCGAAACATGTGAAGATCACAGGTGCAGTACCGTCAGTGAATGAATTCCAAATGGTATATCCAAAGCTTTGGTATAGTACGCAACCACAGTGGTAAATGCTGGAAACCCATACAAAATGGAAGTCATATGAACTTTTTTCGGAATATTTCTTCCGTGACTTTGGTACTTTATACCAACTTTATATACACGTAGGGGCTAATATCATTGGTTCACTGTTTATTGATTTTCAATCTTGAGTGTGCAATAAATGCATCCTGAAATGTTTCACCAATCGTGATTTCTAGTTTTGTGTTCACTTTATCAATGTATGAATAAAATTCTCACTCACGCAGAGTATCACGATAAACCCTTAATCAAATTTGAGATCAATAGTAATCATTCTATATTTTCTTTGTTTGACTGAGGTCTCTGGTTACACCAGCACTAGAATATTGTCTGTCGGTTGATTGAATTTTGTCAGTTGGCAAATATTGTGTCAGGGGTAGGACAAAACGGAAATTAGACATCGAGGAGATGATCATTGGCTCAACATATTTTAACCAACAGTGCATGGACTCTACTGAGTGCTCTGTAATTCGCAAAATTTAATTCCTTTGGAGATTATCATTCCGTAATACGTTGACCTTTCGATGAGACATGATTGTATATTTTTGCCATCTGAAGAGGTTACACCACTCACGTTCCCGTAATTCAATCGCATTTTTTTAGCAAATTAGTTGGTTGACTGGTTCATTGATTGATTGAATTAACTATTCGGTAATATAGATGACTGATGATTGATTGCTTAATATACGCTGCTTTTTGTATAAACTTATGTTGTCGTGTAGCCACACGTTTTGTACATGCCTCGCAGTTTTCAATTTAACTGCATAGAAATCAAAAAGATATCTAGACGAATCACGGTTTTGCGACATAAAACATGAACATTCACTTCAGGATGACAATCACGAAAGTCTTATCATAATTTTGTCTAATTAGTTGTACCTGAAGTTGTGCTTGACCAACTACACACGTGACCATCTACTAGGAGTGCCATATGATATGTCTGCCTGTCTGCCCAGTTTTCAGTTATGAAAATCCATGACTTTTGTGCACCGAGAATGCCACATGCAGTTATCAGATATTAATAGAGATGACCGAGAATACATCCGGAACTTCTTTGAAATTCGACATGTAAAGGTTATGAATTTCATGAAAATGTAATACGAATGGCGAGAGATTATTCATTCGCATTTATAATTTTGAATGTTTCGGATTTCTAAATTAGTTCCTTATGTTGTTGGGCAGTTGTATGCTAATTCCATCAGGTGTACAGTAGAAACAACTACATTTCACACACTGTCTGCCCCTGATGACGCCAGTGTGTTTTTGGATAAATTAATAGGTCGGGCTTTGTTTCTATTGCAAAATGTTGTATTTTATGTTTGTTATTGTCATAATCGAAGTCTAGCTGAATTGGTGGTAATAGATTGATACTTATATTATAGCAGTATATTATTACTGGAAAATCAATCTACGATGTAGTAGTTTCCAGATGACTAACTGCTTAGTTGAATTGATGATGTGCTAAACACTTTCATGTCTGGATAATATAGTTTAATTATGTCATTTGCATGAACATGATTTCCTGATACCATATAGTGACAACGTAAAAACACGGATGTCCTTCAATTCAAATATATATGTATGCCCACTTGACGTATACTATACTCATATATTTCTGCACAAATTTCGTGCACCTCTACATTATGCTTGCATCGCTCGCTACTGAAAGTGAGAGACGGCAAATATACATCTCCCTAAGTATGGAATCAGACGATATGAACCTAATTTCCGTTCCATATTAGTTTTGACGCGATATTTACTTACTTCAATTAGCCACAGGCATCATATTCCTGATTTGTGTGTGCCAATGTAATCTAAATCAGGGCTCATATTACTAATTCTTACATGGATCTACGATATGGATATGTTACATATTTTGTAATGATACTGCTCAATCTCGAATTTCTCATGCTTCGTGGTGCGAACACAAGGTTATACCATTATACAAGGACCTGTTAACAACAACACGATGAGGCGAGATGAGAATCTGAAGTGAATTTTGACTTGAAAAGTGAGCCAGCCTGATCACTCACACTTGAACTAACACACCGTGCATAGTCCTAATCAAGCCGTTATTATGCAATAGTCACATTGATACTCGCATGATGTTTTTTTGTTTGCATACGTTAGAAAATATATCAAAATCATAAGAACTTCTGAAATATATACACTTCCTTTCGACATAACCTTGAAATACATTATGTATATGGCTTAGAACTTGATCACAGGAACAATATTAAATTATTCAATGTTAATGTCAACAACCATGGGCAAACTTGGGATACTCCACATTACAAACTTGCAAGGCGTATACACTTATAAAGAGCTGAAAATAATGTATTTCTGTGTATGACATTAGAATACAGGAAATGATATTCCGAAAGTTGTCAATATTAGGTTTTTATTGGCATCACCGAAATCTGGTTCGCGGTAATTGGTTGATATAAATAGGTTATAGCATTTCAAATAAGGATTAATGTACAGGCCATGGTAACTGTAACTGGTGAATTATGTCCCATCATATATAGAGACGGTCTGGTGATGTGCATACTACACACATATAGCCACCACGTGTTTTAAAAGGAAAGTCCACATACAAACTTCCAGAACGAACAAGTTTTATACGTATATTCGCGATAGCACAATCGGGGGATCACCAAATTATCTTTCAACGTCCCGAAACCACAAACTATGGTGTGTGTTATTGACGCAATTTGTTACTTTTTTACACCATAAAAAATATGCTTATATGAATTATAATACATTCGCGATCATGGGTGCTCAAACATGCTTGAACAGATTTATATCATACACAATGTACTCAGTGAGCAGTCTATCAGAGTGCACTTATCGATATTCAGTGACAATGCAGCGGTGTGAACTCCTGCATGTCCATTGAAGTATGTATTCGACCTATGGGGATGGAAATCTGAAGTGTGATGACATCTGCGAATCAATGTAACTTTCCAAGGTCAAAATAGTATTTGATTCCTGGAGGAAGCACCATGGGTGTAAGATAAGTAACTATAAGGCACCAGTTCACAATTACATGGATCAGCGTGGAAGCCATGGAGGTGCAAGATCGCGTGACTCATCGAGCTACAGTCTGACAAGATCCGTCCAACAACAGTCCGCACCATCCAATGCTGGCGCTCATCGAGAGGACTCTCACGGATTACAGATGGATACAATGCCCCCCAGTATTGGTTCCGCCACCATGCCGTCAGTGGCAGAGTAGGATATCGCAGCACCCTCCCTTACAGTGTCGTGTTGGAATATAAATGGCTGGACTTCTAACAATTGTGACTTACGCTCTCGAATTATAGAAAGGCATGATTCGGATATTTACTGTTTGTCGGAAACTCATCTCAAAGGTAACGACACGCTTTCTGTTGATGGTTATCGTTGGTTGGGTTTTAATCGTTGTCTTACCCACAAAAAAGCCCCCCATGGGTCAGGTGGGGTTGGTATCCTGATAAGAAATGAGTTGTATAGGATATATGATACTGACATAGTAGATAAGGATTTTGATGGTATTTTGTGTGTACAGATGACAAACACTGCTACGTTTTCTACCATTGTTATATTTTCATGTTACTTACCACCTGCGGAATCTCCATGGGCTAATGCCGATCAATTTTTTAGTCATTTGTTGTCCCGATTATATATCTATGCAGAAGCGGACCTCATTTTGGTTTGCGGTGATTTTAATGCTCGTGTGGGCACTGAACGGGACTTTATAAGCCAATTTGATGATATGTGTATTGACCGTATCACTCTTGATCAGGTTAGGAATCCTCAAGGAGAGGACCTCATTTCGTTTTTGAAAGATGCCAGACTGTGTATAGTGAATGGAAGAGTATCCCCTGAGTTAGATAACTATACATATTTAAGTACTCGTGGTAGATCTGTAGTTGATTTCTTTGTTGTTCCACATGCACATCTTTCATCATGTACTGAATTCAAAGTTACACCAGTGACCAGTTTGTTGAATGAGTACCATCTGTATAATTGTCTATCAAGTACATGTAAAGCACCTGATCATTCACTATTAACTATCCGTGTGCAGGTAGATCAGGGTGTGAGTACGGATAATAATGAAAACAGAACGACAATGTATAATAGTTTTATAAAACAAGAGGAACATTATCCGCATATATGTACTGATGAGCCAAGAGTCCAGCGCTATAACTTTACTTACATACCAAATCAATTCATGAATAATTATATTTTTCAGTCTCAAGTAAGTGGTCTAGAATACTTGTTGCAGCTTGAAATACAGGAACAAGCAGTACTAGATGTTATATATGATAAACTTTGTGACTGTTTGACCTATGAAATGAATAAATATCTTGAAATTTATCACAAGTCGAACTCATCACCATGTCATAAATCAAAACCATATTGGAACAGTGAACTTACAAAAATGTGGCGAGAAGTATCTTCATGTGAAAAACAGTATGCTAGGCACAAGGGTGATCCACACACTCGTAAAAATTTGAAAGATGCATTTCATATTTCAAGGAAAACATTCGATAAACGTTTAAGACAATGTGAAAGAAAATATCAAGCTTCAAAACAGCTAAGAATAGAATCGGTAGCGACCGGTAGTCCAAAAGATTTCTGGCGGTATATAAAAAGTTTAGGTCCTAAAGTGAAAAGAAAGATACCACTTTTTATCACTGATGAAAACAATCGATGTTCATATTCATTAGTAGATGTGAAAGCTAAGTGGAAGAAAGATTTTCACACCCTATATTCTGAAAATGATACCCAAAATGATTTTGTAGATGACTTCTATCAGGATTGTGTTACTCAAATAAATGATGTAAACAATACCATATCTATTGACCATGATGATGATTTGTTACTCAATACTAATATCATGTGTCATGAACTTGAAAAGGTTATTTCAAAATTAAAAAACAACAAGTCCTGTGGCTGGGATAATATACCCAATGAAGTTCTGAAAATAGCATGTATAAAAAACCTATTGTTGTTACTTTTGAATAAATGTTTCAGCCTCGGCATTGTGCCTACCCCATGGCTGAAAGCACTTATTTCCCCTATTCCCAAAAATCCAAATGATGACCCCAGTGTTCCGCTGAACTACAGGGGCATTAGCTTATTATCCACTGTGTCAAAGTTATATAGTGGTGTTATCAATAATCGACTGGTCAAATTTTGTGATGTTAAAAATATAATACTAGATGAACAGAATGGCTTTCGCAAACAACGTTCTTGTACTGATCATTTATTTGTATTAACTACAATTGTTCGAAACAGGTTAAAATATAAGCATAGCACATTCGTGGCCTTTATTGATTTTCGAAAGGCATTTGACCGTGTTAATAGACAAATGCTTCTTGCTGTCCTGATAAATTATAATATTAGAGGTAAAATATACCATGCTGTAAGTTCTATGTACAAAAATACTATTTCATGTGTTCGTTTGGCTGAAAATATCTATACTGGTTGGTTCGAGAATGATCTCGGTGTTCGCCAAGGTGACAACCTATCACCTATGTTGTTCAATCTATTTATTAATAATATCGCTAAAGAAATACTTGCAATGAATGTTGGTGTGAGTGTATCTGAAGACTTGGTTAGTATTTTGTTATATGCTGATGATGTTGTTCTTTTGAGTGAAAATGTAAAAGATTTGCAACGTATATTGTCAAAAATGGACTATTTGTGTAAAAAATGGAGGATGGATATTAATGTTGATAAATCTAAGATAATTCACTTCAGAAAACGGAATGTAGATCGTACTTCACATACCTTTTGTCTTGGGACTGATAATATTGATGTTGTATCCAAATATAAATACCTTGGTTTTGTGCTTGATGAATATATGGATTTTAAAACTGGTGTGAACATTTTAGCTGATGCTGCAGGTAGGGCTTTAGGTAACATTATTCACAAAATTAAATGTAACAAAGATGTAGGGTATAATACTTTTAGTAGAATGTATGACGCAGGGGTTATTCCTGTTATGGACTATGGATCTGAGGTATGGGGAGGTGTATATTATGATAAATGTGAAACCGTTCAAAATAGGGCACAACGTTTTTACTTGGGTGTACATAGATATGCGCCGACTGCGGCTCTGCAGGGGGACATGGGTTGGGTTGCACCTAAATATAGACATATGTACAGTTTACTCAGATACTGGAACCGTTTAATGAGTTTGAATGATAATCGACTAACAAAACAAATTCTCCTGTGGGATTTGTTCTCAAGGACCCCTACATGGACCCAAGATATTGCAGATATTTTTTCAATGTTAGAATTTAATGATCATTTGTTTAACTTGAGGTCTGTTAATCTTCAATTAGCTAAGCATAAGTTTGAGAATATCATGTATTTAGATTGGTTACATTGTATGTATATGAAACCAAAACTACGGACTTATGTGCAGTTTAAAGAGAATTTTTGTACGGAGAATTATATCAAATATAATTTAAGTAAAAACTGTAGATCAATTTTAGCACAATTACGGTTTGGAATATTACCATTAAAGTTAGAAACAGGTAGGTACCAGTATCTCCCTGTAGCCTCCCGTTTATGTGATCTCTGTTATCTTGCTGTGGAAGATGAAATACATTTTGTGTGTCAGTGTCCTTTTTATGATGAATATAGAAATGAGTTTTATAGAAATGTTCAAACTAAATACCAAGAGTTTACGAATTTTTGTGATGACAAGTTTATATATTTAATGCAAAATTTTTCCAAACAATTTTCTGTGTATGTAATGTCCATATGGGAGGCACGAAAACGGTATTTATACAACTAATTATACTTAAGTGAATTTATTTGTGTTACCATGTTTATAGTCACTAATAAGCCCAAATTGAGGGCTGGGTGCAAATGTACTGGTGACTTTAATAAACATTTTCGTTCGTACATGTATGGCATTAAGCTATATTACCGCGATATGAAATTGTTCTTCTCAGAGACGACCATGTACATTTGTTGGGAATTACAATTCAGAATAACGGATCCAATAGTTTCCATGCTTGCAAGCGATATATCCAGTCATTATATGTAGAAATCGATATATTCAACTATTTTTGCAATTCATAACTGATTTCACAACTCAAGATGGGACAATACAAAGAATATACTTGATGGTTCTTCAATTATGGTGATGATATGGCACCCATTAATGTGTGGAATTGATAGACAAAATTGAAAAATTCATAATACAAAATTCATCATGTGTTTATCCATGTTAGCATCACAGCTGTACTTGCAAATCGAGATCCTTGGTGTCAAGTCATGTCAAAATATGACCTGATACAATGGAATTACGGAGAATTGGCACATTGGTTTGATTTTATTATGAAGTGACCATAGATAAATGTGGCGGTGTATTATTCAGGGAAAACTATTCGTTCTGGCCTGTGTTATTTCATAAAACAACATTGCAGATTTTATATTTTCATCATCAAATTGTATTGTGCTACTGTATTGATGTATGTATGAATCCTCTAACTCCAAACGATAGGATTCCGATGATCATGATGATACCAATGATAAACCCGAATGAAATACTCGGAATAGAAACAAAGATTCAACCAAACCAAACATTGCAGTGAAACTGGCGTCATCAGGGGGCAGAGAGTGTGTAAAATGCAGGTATTTCGACTAAATAAACTTCATAAACAACGGCCCAACAAGGGGTTGGACAATTTAGAATCTATAAAAATATATGTATGAGAAGTAACCAACCATTCCAAAAGGCTACTTTTAGTTTGATTGTATCCGAGGAAACATTCAATCCGCATTGACACTGGCTCAGTGGTAGAAAATTAATTTTTGTACAAAGGTGAGAACCAATTCCATTGATCAACATTTTCATGCATTCAAGTGTGTACTCCCAGTTATATTCGCATACGCATTATCTGTGCCTCTTGTGGCATGATGATATCAGAGCTTGTTCACATTGGTTCGATCGAGATTGATAGTACTCACATTGTAGCTCTTCTTGAAGAAACAGCGTCTTGTGTGAACAACGACAGATCGGATATGTTTCCCTCAGGCGTTGTAGTTTTGTCTTAAACTTTAAGCTTTATTTCTTCAGTGCAAGGAAGTCACGAGGCTTCGATAGCAATTACACTTTAGAGTTCAGAGGGGCGAAAATAGCCAGAGGTACTTAGATTGTTTTTTTTTTACCCAGGTCCTTAACTAGATGGAACGGATATTGTATTTGCAATGCTCTGGATAGGTTTGATCATTGTACAAAAGTAAAAATATGATACAAAGAATGCGACCAATGTACTATCTGTTTGATGTTTGTCTCACTGCTGTGATCTGATAGCATTGACTTAGCCACAATGCATTACATGTCATTAGAGACAGAATGTCACAGGGCCATTAGTGTCGGTAATAAGGATTTGAAGCCATGCTGAAAAAACACACGATTGAAACAGTTCCACAGCACGGTGGCTAGGCGTTACGCGTTATTCATGGAGTGCCGCGTAAAATCGTGAGTATTACGCGTTATTCGTGAGGAAATGACACAGGAAACGACATAGGTCCCCACTTCAAATGAGGAAAATCAATGAAAAAGTTCAGTTTCTTCCTGAAATTTTGTTTCCACGGAACATCCCAATGAGTAAACATTGCGTATGCTACTATGAATTACTTGTATACATCGTTATATTTACGAAAATAGACACACAGTTCGTGACAACACCCGCACGCTTGCGACTAGTTTGTGAAATATCATCGGCTATCAATTGAAACCAACAAAGCGCATGTTTTGTAAATCATAGAATGCTCGGAGAAATGTTTCTTTATTGTTACACAACGCAACCAGTTGTTTTAATCGAGTATTCTATTAACTGAGAAGCTTTTTATGGTTTACGCGTATCGGCCTGAGGGAGAAAATCTGCACACGCGTTACAGCATGAGGAAACATGTGAGCGTTGTCGGGGATAGTAGAGCTGATAATGCATACATAGAGATTTTTATAGTATGATTTGAGGCTGTACATTGTCCAGTACTGACGATACTTCTCACTTATCATTATACTCCATATGTTCCTCCCAATCTTCATAAATCTGAATTTGGCAATACTAAGAGTTTTTCGTGTCTTTTACACAGAAGCTCACCAAGTGAAAACATTATCTTTTGAACTTGAATTTATTCCATCAATTGAGCAGTAAAACTGGAGAAGAAATCGCATTAAAAAAAATATATCCCAACCTCAACAAAATATTTACTCATGCACATACGCGTAATGCCCTCACGCAAATCGCGTAAAGTATAGCAACTAAACAAATGATACATTCAACTCAGATTCGTGCCGCTTGCGACCATTGTGAAACATTTTGAAGATAGGCACATGTGAAGCCCATACTTTCAATATCATAGACCTGTCATTCTATCTACATCAATGCCGATACATAACATTCTCAACTCCAAAACTGGGGAGAGCGGCTGTCGAAGCAACATTGACAGATATTGTGCAGCCGAAGGTCTCGCTACACTGGCTTATTTCTTTGATTTAAATTCTCGACAACAATCACGAATATGTGTAATGTTCCGTGCAAACCCTAATCCGACATTTCAAAACGGTATAGTTAGCGAAATTGTATGTTTTTCCTGCTAAGGATCAACCACAGACTGTCATTTCCTCACGAATAACGCGTAATACTCACGATTTTACGCGACACTCCCTGAATAACGCGTAACGCCTAGCCACCGTGCACAGAAGAGCAAAAAAAGTGCACTGTTACTGTAATAAAAATTGTTAAATAAAAATTTGAAAATTGATGTCATGTGGTGTTATGTCATGTGTTGTCATGACAATCAACCACAACTTTGCTCTTACCCGTACCAAGAGCCTAAACTGAATGATCATTCAATGTGAATTCAATGATCATCATAAAAACATCAATGATCATCATAAAAACTGAAAATTGATGTCATGTCTTGTCATGTGTTATGTTATGTGTTGTCATGACAATCAACCACAACTTTGCTCTTACCCGTACCAAGAGCCTAAACTGAATGATCATTCAATGTGAATTCAATGATCATCATAAAAACATCAATGATCATCATAAAAACTTATGGAGACCAAACACCATAGTCCTAAGCAATACCTGCGGGGCCCATGCAGCGCACAGTACTCTACTAAACTACCCACTCAGTGAATGATTGCCATATTCAATCCGTTTGACATACTTTTAATCATCAATGAATTATTCAGAAACAGTATCATGTGTTACACGGGTCTACCTGCGCCATCGGACAACACGTCGGCTTCGCTGAACACATTAATGTGGGGCATTCTAGTATAAATTTGTGTCATACATTGTTTTTATCAAATTTTAACACGCAGTTCGGTGTCATTGCTATCATTTTCAAGCACTGAATGTTGCGCAGTTTCCACGATTTATTTACGACCATCTCTTCCTGACATTTAATTTTTCTTCACATACCTTCCTTGCTACTAATTTCCCATTATTCTTCCTCGTCACAAACCCCCTAAGTATGCTACGGGCCTCCTAAATCAATACCCAATAAACCGGAGCAGGAAATTACAGTTGGGCTAGTTGGGGGTTTACCTGCTTTATTACATCAATATCAATTAGCTTGGTTTGCCCGGTGTAGCAGGAAGTATTAGAGTAAAGCTAGCAGTCGACTTCCTACCATCAACAACAAAAATACATGGGAACTAGTGGTGGTAGCATTTAGCCTTATGACACAATTCTGATTATTCTATTCATGCAAATCGAATATAACATCAGATCTACAACCATTTGGTAAACGACCGCAGGACTGGGCGCATAATATATATGATACAAATCGTGGGTAAAATTGTGTTTACCCAGTTGTTTTCACACAAGATTAGTCGAGTTAGTATATGGTCACAGAAAAGTGAAGCCATTGGTGAGCTACTTACATACTCACTGAACGTTGATCCATCGGATTCACTTGTTATCCAGACCTGTCTAAATGATATCATTCACATACGCTCACATGCATTGGGGGGGGGGGGGGGTGAAAGATGGTATGCAAAAACTGTAAAAAAAAAATTAGTGAATACAGTCAGATTTTGATGATGCCAATAACCATGATAACAAACGTAAAATACAACATTTTGCAATATAGAGGTGTTTTCTCCTATTCACCCTATGTTTTATTCGTGTAACCATCATCTTGTTTACCTGTATCCAGGTAAATGTATCTGTATGGATTGTGGTAGGCTAATGTATTCACACACAAGTAAGCGTAAGGAAATGTAGTAAAAGACATGTGTCGCCTCTTAGCTCGATTTCAATGTGGAGAATGGGAAGTTTATTTGAGTCTGCATTCCTGCAGACATACATACTGTTACTATAGTCACATAGATTTCACTATCCTGTGAATAACAAGATCAGTCACTTTCCAGACTCAAAATGGAACAATTTCCAGAATTTATACTGCGTACTATTTATACGCTATTCCAGAGCTAGTTGCAAATATGAGGACTTTGTCTATCGAAGTGCCCAGCTAGTCTCTAAGCTGGTGCGACAAGGATATGTTTTACCAAGACTTATAGCTGCGTTTAAGAAATTCTATGGACGTCATCATGATCTGGTTGATAAATACAGCAAATCCATGTCTGCAATGCAACAAGATTTATTTTCATGTTAATTTTGGGAAATTCATGACGGGTGCCACTAGTGGGGCAGGAAATGCTCACTCTTTCCGGAACACCTGATTTCACCTCCTAATGGCCATTTTTGGGGGTTCATGAGTTTCCCTGTCATTTTTGTTTTCTCTCACTTCGTATGCCTGATATGACTTTCCGTCCCCGGACTATGAGATTGGATAACGGACCCTATTTTGTTTGCTCGGAATACTTAATACTGGGTATTGATTCCACGTCTATTCCAGAACCTTTCCAGACCCAGATCAATTCCCCTATGCACGATAGCTCGTTTTAACATGCTACATAAACTCAACTTGTACGCTTAGGCTCCATTATTCACATCTATACATATAGTATTCGACTTGTACAACATTTTTTGGGTGAAACATTTCGTCAAACTGCATCGAACGGGAAAAAAGATAAAATATATTTCCACAAAGCATTGTGCACCCTGTCACCAGTACCGAGTAGAAAATCGATACAGAGATCAACGGTGTTTTGACCACTTGTCCTCTGCCTGTTCTCAATTGACTGTCATACCTATATAATTCCATAAAGATTGTGTAGATTTGAGGAGATTCATATTTCTTTATGCAAACGCCTTCATGCCCATTCCATCATGTTCAAACTTCGTGATCGCAAGTATACTGGTTGATAAAAAGGGATCCGTTACGTGCACAAATATTTTTTGACAAACTTTTTTCTCCCGATCTTTCGGAACAGTGCTCAAGCCATGATGATATTAACAAGCCATCCCCGCGGAGTCGGGGAATTCCAGGGGAGCCGCTGTCTGATCGGTCAAATCTTTCGAAGTACTCGCAATATTTTGCGGTTGTCAGGCATGAAGAACATTTGAGAACAGTGCACAAAACTGGACTATATATTTTTTTAGTGATTGCCTCCATCTGCTTTGTTGACACTAAAATTTTTAAAACAAATGCTGCGGTACTATTGCAGGACCGGACCAACGCATCTATCCATGGTCCGTATTAATCGTATTTCAGTATGTCGCCTCCCGATGGAGGCGACAATGAGCATATAAACTACATGTATATGAACACAAGAATGTCATATTGTTATCTCAAACATGGACATATTATTATCTCAAATATGTTGGTTCATGACATTGTGGATATTTTACTATATTCTTAATTATCAGCATCTCAGCAGAGCGGCCTGACAGAATGACAGCAGTGAAAGCACTTTGCTGGAGCGTTTGATTTGATAAGCATTATTTGTGCCTCTTTTGGGCGTGATAATATCAGGTTGATATTGCTCACAATGTAGACATAGTTGAACAGCGTCTTGTGTACAGCAATAGTAGCTCGTACATGCTCCCGTCATGCGTTATAGTTTTATTATTTAGTTATTTTTGGCTTCATTTGTTCAGTGCAAGTCACGAGGCATCGATAACGATTACACTTGATAGTTCAGACGAGCGAAAAGAACCGGAGGTACTCTAGAGTATTGTGTAACCACGTGTTAACCGGCTCGGTCCATCAGGCACATAAGAGATCTTCCCTCGAGGTTCACATGAACAATTAGATAATTCATAACCATGATAACGTGCGCATATTTGGCTCTAACTAGGTGGAATGGGTATTGTATTTGCAATGCTTTGGAAACGTTTGATCATTGTGCAGATGTACTGTCTTGCTGTTGCAGTGTTTGTTCTTCGAATTTTTAAGATTTGAGGTACCATTGTTACCATTTCCAAGCAATGAAATGCACTGTATCCACGATTTATTTAAGGCCATCTCGTCCTCACATTTTAACGGGCCAGGTCCGTTACCTAATATTATCATGATTATAGACACATAACAAATTTCGGACCAGTCTGAATATGTATATGAGGGATTATTGTTTACCCAGTTCAAACTTAAATACTTTCAATAATGTTTTTTAATACTTCATAAAATGTATTCGTTTTGTGCAGAACATGTTGGTATATTTATGTTTTTTTATTACTGAAATTACTCTTCGTGTACAGTGTGTGACAAGTTCCTAGGCATGAAATAAATAGGCGGGTTGTTGTGGGCGTAGAATGTATTGGATATCGGAGTTGCGTCACCTGTGGTATATTGCATTTCACAAAGCACCACATGAACATTAGGTTAATTAAATCGGAATGCAGGTAGGTATGTTTACTCACGACTTGTTGCTAGGGTTCTTACATATTGGCCAATCTATCAGCGTCAGAGTCAATACGAATAATTAATACTGGAATCGTCAAAGGGTTTTACACATGTGTGAATCAGTAACAGCTAATGGCCTTGAGTTGATTTTCACACCATTCAAATACATTCATAGAATGGTCGAGGCTTCTATCTTTAGATATAAATACGTATCATCATAAATTACTCTGGAATATAAATGTGCACATTGTGAAATATTGATATTGGCAAGCTCTAAAAGTTTTGGTATACAGGCAGGCCTCATCTCATGTCGGTAGAATGCCAGTTTCACCATTTATATTACAAGATTCGAATGACACCCAAAGAAAGCATTAGTGCATTTCTTCTTCTTTTATAAACAATGATCACAGATGATACATTGGCCAATTAATAAAAATGTTCAACCCTGGCCAATCAATCTCTAATATCGGTCTGGATGTACATGTAAGTATCAATCCATTACCACCAATACAGTCAGATTTTTATGATGCTAATAACAAACGTAAAATACAGCATTTTGCAAAAGAAACAAAACCCGACCAAACAGTCTATCCAAAGATACACTGGCATCATCAGGGACAATGTGTTAAAAAAACATGTGGAAATGCCTGTACTTACCATGCTTACTGAATGATAAACCCCATGAGCGAACAAAACTATTTTTAGCCGAAACAACAGACTTAGTGTTTAAATAGAAATTCTAGCATGATTGTTGCTGATTCAATGTTGTCATTTTGGTTGTTATTGCATATAATTGAAAGATCGTATTCCACGGAAATTATTCCCATTTCTTATCCACGGGATAGTTTTCTCTCTCTCTATTCCATACAAGTGAATACAAAATGAAGAGAACAAAGAACGTAATTAGTAACTGAAGAGCTAATAGTGTGCCATTTCCTGAAAGCACCAAATAAGCATCTGGACGACACAACTTGCCTTGCTGTCGATCGACAACTTGTGTCTGAATATAAGGTATGTGTCCCATCAGTAACCTACTGATGATGCCACTAACAAACGTAAAATACAACATTCTGCAACTGAAACAAAGCCCGACCAAATAGTATATCCAAAGACACACTGGCGTCATCAGGGGCAGACAGTGTGTTGAATGTAGTTGTTTCTACTGTACACCTGATGGAATTGGTATACAACTGCCCTACAACCTATGAAAATAATTTAGAAACCCGAAACAAACCCCATGGAACAGATATATGACAAGTACAAAGTACCTAATCACAAGCCAGAAGGCTACTGAGTTGATGGTATCCTCGGGGCCAGATTTAACGTCCGCCAGCAGTGACACCGACTCAGTGGTATGAATGTAAGTATCAATCTATTACCACCAATGCAGTCAGATTCTGATGATGCCAATAACAAACGTAAAATACTACATTTTGCAACAGAAACAAAGCCCGACCAAATAGTTATCCAAAGACACACTGGCGTCATCAGGGGCAGACAGTGTGTTAAATGTAGTTGTTTCTACTGTACACCTGATGGAATTAGTATACAACTGCCCAACAACCTATGAAAATAATTTCAAAATCCGAAACAAACCCCATGGAACAGATATATGACAAGTACATAAGTACCTAATCACAAGCCAGAAGGCTACTGAGTTGATGGTATCCTCGGGGACAGGTTTAACGTCAGCCAGCAGTGATACCGACTCAGTGGTATGAATGTGAGTATCAATCTATTACCACCAATACAGTCGGATTTTGATGATGCCAATAACAAACGTCAAATACAACATTTTGCAATAGAAACAAAGCCCGACCAAATATTTTATCCAAAGACACACTGGCGTCACCAGGGGCAGACAACCACTTCCCTGTAACCACTAACATATAGCCACTTATAACCTGTAACCTATAACTGTAATATATATAATATATATGTAATATATAGTTTTAACCTATAGTTGTAACCTATCACCTATAACTGTAACCTGTAGCCTATCACCACTTCCCTGTATTCGAATCTATAAAGAATTGCACATTAATCACCTGGGCATCATCACTAATGGACATTAATCACCTGGGCATACTGTACTGTATGTAATGAAGTTTCCTCTTATTCCAATATAGATTAATTTAATTCCAAAAAGTTACTCGCCGATTTGCGCGATTATCCGTAAGGGAGAAGATGATTAAATTTTGAGAGTTATCCAGGTTATATTCTCGATCAAGTTTTTTTTCATGAAATTTTTGTCACTGGCCAAGTAGCCAGCTTCATCAAATCCCACAGCTTGTGTCCGTTTTTTTTTGCTTAGTTGACACCCGATCCCATGATCACACCAGCGAAACCGACTAACGGAACGCGCGTTCCCTCGATCAAAGATGGCGAGCGGCAGGTTTTGCTTCGAGAAATTTTCCGGCCGATGCAGCGAATTAGGGCGATATGTGCATGTGATCTATACATAAAACGAAATTATGGATTGGTTAGTCAGGTAAAGCACCTGCATTAGATAGTAATATGGGTGTGTCGCGTCGAAAATGAGCTGATAAGAAAACACGAAGATCAGCGGAACGCGAAGATCAACTTTGCAAATGATTAACGGAACGCAAAGGATTGACCTACGGAACGCGAAGTCATGAACATGAAATTTCCAGCTAAGAATGTATTTTCCGAACTGTATCCATGTTTGTTCACTGTAGTGTTGAAGGTATGTTCATATATTTCAGACATGGCAGCTGTTGACAGTGTTATGCACCAGGTAGGCCTATATTAAAATCAAATTCATCTGTCAGTGAAACACGCTTTTTGGCGATAATTTTGTTTTGAATAATCAAATCAACTTGATATTTTGTGTGTCTTAATTGGGTATCATGCCGTAATTTTTCACCGATTTTCAGGATTTTATATCAAGAAATGAAAAAGTTGGCAATCTACCTCAATGTTAAATTTCAGTCCAAAATGGGATCAAACAAATTCCAACAAACTCAGGGCCTTTATGATGTTTATGGCAGTACAGAATTAATTTATTGCTTTGATTTGAAGTCGAAAGGCATAGTCGTAGTGTATATTAAGTAAACATGTTTATTTTGCATCAGTATTTAACTCAAACATCAAATAAAAGTCGTTTTTGTGTCGAGACCATGGAATTCCATTGTGGGGCTGAATTTTAACATTGGGGTAGATTACCAACTTTTTCAATTTTTGAGATAGAACTCTGAAATTCGGTGAAAAATTACGGCATGATACCCAATTACGACACACCAAATTTCAAGTTGATTCGATTATCCAAAACAAAAATAGAACCAAAAAGCGTGTTTCACTGACAAATGAACTTTAGTTTAGATGAAGGTCAAATTGAACAAAAAATATAATAATGAGGTGTTCCGTGCGTGATTATGAAATGCAGGCCCATGTAGTCCTATGCGAACATCACTGACATGAGCTTGAATGAGTTATTGTCATTTCTAGCTTGAGAATTCAGATGGTGAGCCGCACTGTATGCAATTCATCATGCTATACATCATGTTATATGTATGTTATCTATGTTTATTTGATACCGTACCACACACCTCACAATATCTTAACTGGACTTTACAAACAGATATGTATATTCAGAATATTATGTCCAGAGTGTGCTTTGATGTACACTGAGGAATGGAATGAGACAATTACAATTAAATGGAAGTGCTTGATTTCAACCACACGCGAAATATTATTTATATTCTAATATCAATAAGATTTTGTGATGAGTGTAGTATGTTAAGTAGGCATAGCCTATAGGCCTTCAATTATAACTGACTACAATGCATTTTACATGAACGTACATAAGTTTTCCATGGTATCGTCGTAAGGAAATGTTACAGTTCTCATGTTTTTCAACATAGTAGCGGAATAGGGTGCTGACTGATTCGTACCGACCGGTACTTGGTGGACAGTAATATCTCATGCTGGTTTTTCTGCAAGTACACACATTTTCATATCACTATTACAATGTCATGAAATGTTAAATATATCATGGATAACCATAAAACGTTTTTGTACCGGTATAACTTTTTTGTGCATGGGACAACTTTTAGTGCAGATGATTTTTCGTGTTTATAATTCAAGGTCAAAGCTTATAATTCGAAGCTGAAACGAATACATCGATCATAAATTCCACAATGACTGTCCATATGTTCATAATACTAATTTCAACCATTACAGTACTGATCTGGAAACCATTCTGGTAATTTTATTCCCTTTTCGGTCGATATTTAAAGAGTGATACAAACCATATACCATTTCGAAACATATGGCATATAGGGATACTAGTGATTGAGAAAATAAATTCCAAAGGTGGAAATTTTTCGGCATAAAAATGACCAGTAAAACGCCAAAAACAAAAACGAACAAAAGAAAGCACAAAATAAATAACACCCACACAATTTTTGGTAGGGCCTACTTGTACTATTGATACTAGTATATTACATAATCTGGCCAATTTTATTGGGAATTTCAGGCCTACAATATTTATATTTCAGGGAGAAAGTTGGCATTCGTGTTGGAATGTTCTTCGAACACGATACATTCCCTGAATTGTGAAATGATAGTAAAACATCACAATGTTCCTAATTTTATAGTGAGGAATCCTCTTCGACGTTATGAAAGAAACACACGTGTGCATAACAGTTATTTTCACCTATTTTTTGAGTCACATGTTGGTTTATTCATTTATTTCATGCAACATGGTTTTGCGCGTTCCGTTCATCGGGACATGAATTGTCGTGCGCTTTTTCATTGTATTGCGTTCCGTTAATCAGTGCGGGTTTTCAGCGATAAGAAATATTCATTGTTTATGCATTTTGAGTGGTATACAACCTGTTTATAATGTCTGCTGTCCGGAGTAATATGTTCTTCATCTACATACAACACAAACCATACAAATAACGTGAAATATTCCATGTTCTTCGGCAAAACAAATCGAAGCAAAACCTACTGCTGGCCATCTTTGATCGAGGGAACGCGCGTTCCGCTAGTCGGTTTCGCTGGTGTGATGATGAGCGTCCGACAAGTTCGACGAAGATTTTCGTGTAGTTCATGGGTCACCATGTTTGATGCTCATCCTCTAAATGTATTATTCATTCTCATGGCTAACCAGAACAATACCAAAAAAGTTTCCATTTGAATAAATTCAAACCCAGTAACCAAACTTTGAAACTAAAGGTACAATGTAGGCATCAATCTATTACCACAAATACAGCAGATCCTGATGATGCCAACAACAAACGCAAAATACAACATTCTGCAAATTCAACTCAACTCATTAAAAAACATACAAATGATGCTTCAAGTTGATATATACAACAAAGACGGCTTTGTCTAAGTCACAACGGACATTTTCTTACAAACAAAATCAAAGTGGTCCCATATTTATCTTGGGGCGGTGTATTTTTATTCCACGTGGTCTGTACGATAGTATGGTGGGTTTTTGCCTGCACTACTAATGGATCAGTAGATAGTCTAGCTCTGGCTGATATACTCAGAGTATTATCTAAGCTAACTGAGCGTCGTAGAACTAAAACATATTCATGCATATTACTGTGTAATTGGATAGTCGGTTCGCTCTCTGTCATGCACCACGCAAAATTAGGAGTCAGAGACCAATATGAGAATTCAATATAATACCGCAATCTATTAGCCATAACCGGTGACACATGGATTCACAAATCAGTCCATATAATCCCTGTAGCTGATTGCTTGACGATTGGTGAATATGGCGTCAGGATAATGTGGAGCGGAAATTAGGTCCACGTACTCTGATCCCTTATTTGGCGATATTGCACGTCAGTCCTTACCCATCTTCATTACATTGTCGATTCCTATCATACCAATAAGTACAATGCAAATTGAAAACACAATTTATGAACCTTCTACAAACAAACATTTTTTGGATCAAATTTATTGGATCAACAGTGTTCAAAATTCCGGATTTATATTTTGTATGGGATACCAAAGTATATTTTGATGAAATCATGATCATATTTATACACACATATTGAGATACAGATTTGTTATTGCGCAGCTATATAACTATATGTTACGTCATACTATAAGGAGATGTATGGCTGATAGCAGAATAATGTTTCCCTTCAAAAAATATTCTTCAATTTGCAAGTTTTCAGTAATTCGATCAAATTACTAAAATCTTTGATAAACTATTTTTAGCTGATATACGTGGCCAACAGTAATTATGCATCTGGTAAAACGTGACACTGATTGTATCTGCTGAGTCTTGCACAAAAGACTCAGACCGATTGGATTCGATCTGGAATCCGAATCCAAGACCGATTGGATTTGGTCTTGGAATATGAATTTGTCTGTTTGTCGGTATACATTTCTACTTACGGTGCTGTGATACATATTACTAGACAGTGAGAATATTTGATCGTTTGAATCATGCATGTGAATAATATGAATCAAAGTGATTATATGCCCAAGATTATTGTTATCCAAACAGACGTCCTTTTTCAATGACGATGTATTTGCATTGGTTTGTTTCGTGACTGAGCTCGATTGGAGGCATATCAAATAGTGTTACCGGAAGACACTTGTTAATCATAGTACAAGAAGCAGTGTTCACTTCTACTGTGACATCATGCATCTGGAGCCAAAACTTACCATGTGTCCTGGCCATCAATTTATGGACGACAGCACTCGAAACCGCTTGGGCACCACTTGGTATTGTCCGAGCTCCTTCTCACTTCCGGTCTGTAAGATGTATCACACGGTCGCTTGTCTGTATCACGTGACGAGGGAACAAACACGCGCTACGCCCATCGGGAAATGCCAAGTCTGGGCCATCCAGGAAATTACACGGTGCACATTAATTAAAGAACTGTAGCTTGTCTTTTTATAAACACGAATATAATACATGTGGAGTATTCGGTTTAAGACATATTTTATTGTCAACGCATCAATCAGCAGAGAAGCCTATATCAAGATCTCTGCTGATACATGATAATACTAATATTTATGTAAATAGATATGGTACACAGAGAAAGAAACGGGTCGTGTTAAATTACGTCCATATGCGAAAGTCGGCGATACATTTCACTGCTTTATGTATTATTATTGCAAAGGTGGATATACACCGTTTAAAAAATGATCAGAGGATCCTCATTGTGCGAGCAGAAATCACTGTGGTGAGACTGGATGCACTAACGATCGTTAGTGCATCCCGCAATGGCGAACCCACTTGCGGTTCGTTTGAATTTTCTTCATTTTCCCGATAATTACGATTGTGATCGATACACACATGCATCTGCTGATTCTTATGTACATGAAACAACCGTTCGTTGCAAATACATGGCGATTTATGTTGGTTTGAGCATGAAAAACTCGTCTGAAAAAAAAGCCGAAAGATTCCCTAACGATTGTTTTTGTAAAATCGAAGATTCCCTAACGAACATGTGACGATTCCCTAACGACCTTTTCTTTATTAATTCAAATCTACGTTATTTAAATGTTAAACGTGAAATAAAGTACCAATTGACATGCATTGATGTGTACAGATGATCTTCTAGTACAGATTTCCTATTTTTTAAGGTGACATCCGCTAATTTATGTCCCATAAATAACGAATTCACAATGGTGTATGATATGGACCTATTACAGTATACACGTATTAGGCCTATATCGTTAGGGAATCTCACCTTTGTCGTTGGTGAATCTTATCGCTAATTCTATTCCTCAACATATCTAAACAAAGAAGCGTGATCTGCTTAAAATAACTATGCATGTCTTTGACCAATACACTAAGCTACCTTCAGAGTGTCCATTTATCACAAATGGACCTGTCATTTGATAGAATACGGTTAAAAACCAAACTGATCGTGTTCAGTGTCGGCCATTGTGGGATGCACTAACGATCGTTAGTGCATCCAGTATCACCACAGTGAGAAATGGTCTTGCTGGTCATTCTGATCTGTCCTTTCTATTCAGGCATACCGAATGTAAAAAAAAACCTTCGATGGCATTTGTTCTGTTGGTATTTCACAAAGCTATATACATACACTTGTGGGTTCGGGTAGTGGACTATGTAGGTAATGCGAACGCATTGTGATCAAGCGGTTGGTGGTTCGAGACTCGGTACTGGCAACTGTGGCATTTCCATTTGCCTAGTAACCTAACTAGCACCTATTCGTATCTCGGTATTTTGGTGTGAATTTATTGCACACTTGCATTCAATTTTGCTAGTTGCAGTTGTACATTTGAGTGTATTTCTTGATGCGATAATGTGTCTTAAACTTAATGCTTCACTTCATATTGATATTTACTTGTGTGCATTTTATAACCTCTCCGCGTGGAAATAATATAGGCACTTATTATATAGTCTACAGTCCATTCACGACCGGATACATTTCAAAATAAAATTGAATAGATTTCTATTATCTAGGTATTATTTATGCATATTACTGCTGGTTGTTCCTTTTTATGGTCGTCTGTATTTAGGTTACAGGACCATTGGTCTGATAACTAATGGTGTGGTGTTACATCCGTCTGTCCACATTTTCATCTGCAAATTTTACATTCGAATTGTCCTGAAGTTTTGCACCTGAATGCTAAAAATTCATTCAAAAAGGGATATTTTTATGTTTTTTATAAAAAATTTGGAGGCCAATTTTCTCAAATTGGAGGCCGTTTTGTCTAAAATGTGCACTTTTTTTATATTTTGGCGGCCACTTCATAGAGATCCGAATAAACTGCTTATGACAATGTCCTTCCGCATGCTAAACGTCATCTCGCCATTGTATCATTCATTTAACGTATTTAATGAATGTTAATGTTTCAGAAAATATTGAAAGATTATTGAGCGCATCGTGAGTGTTTTATCTTGTTTCATATTTCAGTTCCAAAGAGTGCATTTCAAGAATGATTCTGTTAGTCACTTGCTCTGCACTAAAATGACACCAACATCAATACTCTGATAGGTCGTTGACCCCCAAATGGCCAGAAGGGGGCATCCATTCTATTCTCAATGGCTCGTAGGTTTTTGCATCCCAATTATGTTCGACAAAAATGTTAGCATTCATATCCAATAACGTCATTTCGTGAACGTCCAAGGTTGAACATTGTACATGAAACCATGGACAGGGTGCAGCTACATCAATGGGGTTATAATGTAGAAGAATTTTGGTCGATATTCTGCGATATCGGGGAACATTGCCTAAAGTTGAATGAACATTGCGTGTCGTTGTCATCCTGGAAGTGAACTCCGCAATAGCCATAAAAGTAAGTAATGTAGTATTATATATTTAGTGATATTTATTTATAGAATTTACCTTTTCTCAAAAGGAACAAACTGCATATAATGTATATTCATTATTAATTGAAATATATATCTTAAACTTTACAATAGGTTGGCTTGATTTTTCAAACATACTTACTTGCTCCTGTGATCAAGGTCACAAAGTATTTCAAACATACTTACACTCCTGCTGATCAAGGTCACAATGAATTAGCAACACTCGAAGCTTGTTTGACGATTCTTGGAGATTCACTGAATCGTGATCTCTTGACTTTCGGATATGTGTTTCATGTACCAAAATCAGTTCTAGCGACATTGAAGAGCATGTGGAACTGACATAGTTTTGTTCTCCCAACTGGACCCATCCATCACGACTATGTAAGTACAGATTATGTCCCTTTCGCCACTTAAGGACTACTAACGATTGATAATATATCAGAATTTTAATATGCTTTCACGGGCGGGGTCTTGTATGTTGAATAAAATTCAGACTGGGAGAGTTGTATATGCTTAATACACAAATATATTTCACATTTATTTGTGTACTATTTCACATATATTTGCGTACTATAACATGTATAATATCCAATACGCCCACAAATTATTAGTTGCACCTATCTTGCAAGATGTGGTCTTATTTTGATCCTTGAATTATGACCTTACCAGCATGATATGGAATGAGTTCGTGCACACATTTATGGGAGGGAGACATGCTATTCATGGCTTTCTTTGCCCCCAGTTGTCCACCTACTGACACACATCAATGCTTAATTATTTTAAAATTTCAAACATCTCATAAACACAAGATATAAAGTTCCTCACAGGTGAAAATATTATACAGCTAGCACAGAGAATATCGTGATTCGCTTTAACAATTAAAATACATTAAAGCAAAAAAGACCGACCTCAACTTCAAGGATCCATGTCAAGGATCACTTTGAATATTTTATTAAATGTGCAAGTTTGATTGATATCCTGCCAACTCGGGGGAGTTCGAGTTCCCTGCTCACTGTTCAGATCTTACATCGATGTAATATTGATATATTGATTATATTCGAATGAGCCATGGGCGTTCTTGGCATCCTGGAAGTAAACTTAATTCTTGGGCTTTGTTTCTGTCTCGAAAATGTTTCATTCTACAGTAGGTAGTACATGTATGCAATATTCTTCGCTTTACATGATTGATTTCGCCAAATGGGGGCATGAAAATAGCGGGTTTTCTAAAAATAAACTCAGGCTTCTCACTGAATGCTCGAAAGTTGCTTCTGTGGCGCACAGTAAAAAAAAATTGTTAAGAGTTCATACTATAGAACACACACAAACGGAAACACAAGTCTCACAGACGATCCAGTTGTAAAGGTTTCTCTGCTCACTGTACCGAGATTCCCCAAATTATCTGCTTTGGCAAGCCATCAACCCAAAATGGCCCAAAGCTACTGTTTTTCTCCGCTTTGGACAGCTCTCGTCTCACTTATCCGTATTATGTTCGGCACAAATGTTGGTATTGGTATCGAGTGACACCATATCCCACATTTCCGAGGTTATTGATTGTATGTGGCATCGTGTCCAGGGTCAAGAGCTCCACCATTTTCTATTGACAGCCGAGAGTTCGGGTTGAAGCTGTTTTCAACACATACTGTGGAGATATACTGAAGCAAAACTCACAATCAGTTCACCGCACTTAGGTATTGATGCTTTGTATAACTTTATTGCATTGGGAGTGATGCATTATATTACTATACATCGGTGAATATTGATACACTTCTACTATAACAAACCCTTATTTCCCTTGTATGGTGTATCCATAGGGCAAATCGGCGAGGAAATCAGAGTCAACTCAGGATTGCACTGCAGATATCCAGTCTGCAAAAGGTGGAGCTGAAACTGCGTATAAGAAAATCAACTTGAAAATCAAATGAAAATGTGCTATCAAGAACTGCACAATGAGATGAATGAACCACGAGATAGCGCACACAAAATACTAATTTCTTCACTGTTCATCCATTGTAAAACATTACACAAACCTGTATCACACTTGATAATCTTCAAACGATATAGCCATGTGTAGAATAAATGAATATATTCATTGCACAATGCAATGAATGAACCACGAGATAGCGCACACAAAATACTAATTTCTTCACTGCTCATCCATTGTAAAACATTACACAATCCTGTATCACACTTGATCGTCTTCAAATGATATAGCCATGTGTAGAATATATGAAGGCCGATATTAATATTGGATCCAGGTGATTCAAGTCAGAAGGGTTTGTGGCTTGGGTTATTTGCAAGTGGTTTACTCATTGGGTGCGTTGGTGCATACCAAGTATGATTTCATAGTCAATATAATAATGTATTTTAATTAGCAAACATTCCAGTGCGCCAAAAGACACAGAATTGAGGTATTATGTACCGGTAGTATCACATCTGATGACAGATCGTATAACGATGCAATTTAGAACCGAGCTACACATAGAAACATGTTTTCCTAGCACCTTGTTGAAACTGACAGGTCAATCTGTTCCGCCTTAAATTGCCGCTGGAACTCTGTCAGCTTGACCCACCTTTATCCCAAGGATAGCACATAGAGTGAGTGTCATGATCAATTATCGAACGGGGCGGGGTGGATTGGAGGAGGAACTGATGACGAGTGTATATCCAATTATGCTAGATGGCACGGATGCATACATAGAGATACGACATTTTCCCACGCAGTGATGTTGGGCAATCCACCTACCGAGTGCCAAAGAATCATGTTACATTATGTTGGAAATCGCCGAACCTTGTGTTTTCATTGACAAAGCAGTTGAAACGCTACAGAATTTCCTGAAGTTTATAATATAATCAACTTCTCAACTGTGCAGATTAAAAGAGAAAATGATTTTGAAGGAATAATGATGAGGGTTTTGCTGTGAAAACATTTCCAGAAGTCAGATTCCACTTTAATCTTTAACCGTCAATGACCTTCAAAATGTGCTTCAATTGAGTACTTCTCGAACAACAGAACGCGGCCCATGTAGCGCACTGTACTCTAGTAATATTACTTATTCTAAGCATATGTATCACATACTACGTCATACGTATGAGATAATAAGTCAAACATATCATATACATCTGAGATACTAACACGTATGTATGAGATAAAATTCGTAGGAGATACTGACTCATACGTATGAGATACTAACTCCTAAGTATGAAATACTTATCTCATACTCAGGGAGATATTAACTCATACGTATGAGATACTGTATTAAGTCATACGTATGTGATTGTAACCCATACGTATAGGATATTAAGTCATACGTGTAAGATACTAGGGCTGTTTCACCAGTACGCGTATTCAGCGAAGCGGCAGAGTCCCGCGATACGAATACGAGTCAGTCACTGGAACGGGTTCGTGTCAAAAACGAGCAGGGAAGAAATTCGTATTGCCGAGATGTGAAAAATCACGCGCAATTCACTAACAATGGTATTGGCAAGTTTGATTACAGAAACAACTGCAAATAATTATTGAAGTATCAATGATTGTACACGTTTATGTCTGTCTACCAGTTGGGTGACATTATCTCCTCAGGCTGAGCTTTTAGGTCAAGCAAGTATTATAGTAGTCAACGTAGTGACTTTAAAATTGACATTTTGATATCATCACAAAGAAGCTCAAGTCATTTTATTACTATCAAAATATAACTGTATTGGCGGTAAAAGATTGATACTGACTCACATACATGCATAATTTTGTACTATATTTGTGATTTGATTTTATGCGATGCGAAATAAACGATATCAGAAACCCATAAGAGAGATCTCTTATGGGTTTCTGACGATATTCATTCAATAATGCTTTCATTCAAAAGCTCTATTCACAATCGTTCAGTGGGATATAGCCGTTTTTCAATCAATTTTTTAAAAAAGCCAAGACAACACAATATGAATATGTGTACCGTCATAATAAGTAAAGCAACATAGGTATCACTTTTATTCAACATTGCCAATAAATACACACTGACTGCTCCTGATGACACTAATGTGGCATTGGCTGTAAATATTCAGTCTGCCTTTGCACAATTCCAATCTGATTTTTTAAATTAAATATGTACCAGAGGAAACCATAAACTCAGCAGTTTTTGTTTGCGTTCTCATTTACTTGCTATTCACCTGCTAGTATTGCATAGAAGGTGTTTCGGATTTCTAAATTGTTTTAGTAGGTTGTTCGACAATTATGAGCCAATTCCATGTACGGTACAGTAGACACAGCTATTTTTTACACACTTTTTTTTTTATTCAACGAATGGTGTATTTTAGGATTGCTTCTGTCATCATCAAGATCTAGTTATATTCGGTTTTATATTATAGAAGAGTAGGGAATCCCAATCATATGTCCCACTGGCGGATCGAGGAACACATGTAGCCATTCCCCCTCCCCCCCACCCCCTCCCCGATGGATCGGTAAACATGTAAAATGTTTTGACCTTCCCAGCAGAAAATCCTGGATTATGCCAGTGATGTGTCCCAAACTCTTGGCTTGTGATTAGCTACTCATGTACTTGTCATATCTAGTCCATGGGATTTGTTTGGGATTTCTAAATTATGTTCATAGGTTGTTCGGCAGTTGTAAACTAATTCCGTCAGGTGTACAGTAGAAACAATTGCATTTCACACACATAGTTTCTATTCTAAATGTTGTATGTTACTTTTGCTATTGTTATAATCTAAATCTGGTTGTATTGGCGGTAACAGATTGATTCTTACCCTGTGTCCAGTTTATAACGTGACGCATATTATCCTATAGTTATTTTATGTGACCAATCATGTGCTCCACAAAATAAAATAAGTAGAGCTGACAGTAGAGGGAAGTTCAAGTCCTCACCTGATAAATGTATATTTATATGTCTCCAGTTTATTACAGCGACATACACAAACCGCCCAATGTATTGATGAACTTCCACGGCATGCATTCCGACAGTTCACAACATATATACATTGCGTTTCTGAGACGGCCCCTTAACGTGAGCACAAATATACGGATGCGTAACACGTTCTGATAGAACAGTCCTAATAACACATACGTGGGAGATTCTAAAAGTTCCATATACCCGAGACCGACGTGGAAATAGAAGTGATATCTTCGTCCTCCATGTTTTCCATCTAATCTGTTTGATTCTTTCATGCTCTCCATGCAAATGTCACAATATGTGCACATCTATCTACCTATATTATATTATTTCATATGTATAAGATGAGTCTCTCATACGTATGACTAATTATTCCATATGTATGACTTATTATCTCATATATATGTGTTAATGTTCTATATGTGTATGTTAGAAACTCGTACGTATGTGTTGGTACTTCATACTTATGTGTTAGTAACTCATACATATGTGTTAGCATCTCATACGTATATGTAAGCATATCATACATATGACTAGGTATCCCATATGTATGAGTAAGTATATCATATGTATTCATACCTCATATGTGTGAGTTAGTATTTACATGTATTACATATCGTTTCATACATATGAGTTAGTATTTAGACGTATTAGGTAATATCTCATACATATGTGATAGTATCTCATACGTAAGACTTATCTCATACGTATGAGATACTAATTCATACGATAATTTTAAAAGATAATTTCACTTTTTGGTGGCACGAACGGTGCACCATACATTTTTAATCGTCATTGAATTTAGAAGAAATAATACCCTGCGATACATGGGCCCAAATTGCTATATAACTGTACCATCACCGTGTATACATAATACACGGAAATTCGATTATTCGTGTTTTTTTTCGGGACTGTTGGTTGGGCAGTTGTTTACTAAAGCCTCAAGTTTACATTGTAGGCAACTACGTTTTGAAACTATTTGCTCCTGTTGATGATACTGTGGCTGTGAATATGAATTTTCGGTTTTCAAAGTCATTCGTTATAATTGACTATTGTTTCCATTATAATCCATGCTATTTAAAATAAGGTATTTCTACCAATAGAAACATGGATAGAACCATCAACTATAATATGTTCCACAACTGGAGCTATTCACGTTCCGTGATACGCTGAGCGAATTTTACGTTTTGTAATGTCAATACTTTTGCAATATGTGACATGAAAATTTGTAAATTGACGCAGGAAAAGACCGCGATACGATTCTCGTTTCGATAACAACTGTGAGCTGTTTTTATGGGTACATCATGATGGGTTGGAACAGCGCACCAATTTGCTACCACATAATAAATGTTGTATTTTAGGTTTCGTATTGGCATCATAAACATGTGGTGGAAATATGTTGATACATACAAGAGATCACTTAGTCCTTGACACCTGTTAATAGCTTTGATATTAATGTGGATTCGAGGCACACACAAATTTAAACGCGTCATTAGCAAGGCATCATAGCATATTGTCGGACGAGACAACATATGACCATGTGACCATGTAATAAATAAGAACATTTATATTTCTGTGTTTCTGATGGGTAGGTAAGTAACTACAATAAGCAATAGAGAACAGAGAAGAACACAAACATATAATATTATGAGGTTATTGGTGTGATAACGGGTTGAGGCACGAGTTCTTGTCGTGCTACATAACTCACGAGTTATCACACAATAACCTTATTATTATCTACCCCATATAAATACTTGTAAATTGTCAAGAAATAGTGGTTATTTGCCTGAATTTAGGGGACATTTAGGACCTTTTCAGTGCCAGCAAGCCTGTTTGTAAACAAGATCTGGAGTTGGACCCGGCCACATTTTCGTCATTGACGTTTTCGTTTTACTAGCATTTTGAGCCGCCGTTGGCCACGTAATACAATAAGTCCAACACACACAGGTGATCCGATATGGTAACTTATCAGAACAATCGCTTTACATTGAAAATAGAGGGAAATTTCACGTAGAGTATATAATAATATATAATACAAATATACATGTGATTCAAAACAGGGGAATAAAAGGTTGTGGAAGGATAACTTGATACAGTGCACAAAATACATCGTTATGTTGCGAATTCGAAAATGTTCAAAACCTTTCAAACCTGAGTAGTTTTATTTGCTAAACATAAAAAATTCGAATATAGAACAGTGGGAATCCTTTCACACGAGCTGCCTTGCTTAATAACATTCAATGATATTGTGTGTATAACAGATTATAAGCTGTTTTCTGAAACTCCATCAAACCTGGACGTAGTACTGGCAAAGTGAACAGAAATATATACATGAATGTGAAATCCGATCTGTCAGCGAGGCACATGACCAGTTGGGCACGAGACGTGACGAGCTGAGCACGAGCTCACTGAATGCTCACAAAGAACTCTTCAAAAACTACAGAAACCATTCCATGATAAAAACAAAAACATGTAAGTAATAGCCCAGTTCGAGATGAGATGAGACCCACATGTACTTTTCATGAATATATATGTACTAATGGTATCTGTTCAACTCCTTGCATGGAAGCGAATCTTCCATGTCAGTATTGGGCGATAATATAGCAGCCTGTGGGCACGTGCATGCTCACTATGCTACGTGCCACATGTGGGGCAAGACTGCCACTGTGGCGGCAGGAGAGTCCATAGGAGCCCCTCCACCGGCAAGATAGTCAGCAGGAACCCTCCACTGGCAGGATAGTCCGCAGGAGCCCCACCAACGGCAGCACAGTCGGCAGGAGTCCCTCCACCGACAGGACAATCCACAGTAGCCTCCCCACTGGCAGGACAGTCTGCCGGAGCCCCTCCACTGGTAGGGCAGTCAGCAGGAGCCTCCACTGGCAGGGCAGTCCGCAGAGCCTCTCCAATTGCAGGACAGTCCAAAGGAAATTATCCACAAGAAGGACAGGTCCGCACGAGCCCCTTCACTGGCAGGACAGTCGGCAGGAGCCCCTCCACCAAGGCATGCAGGAGCCCCTTCACCAGCAAGATAGTCCGCAGGATCTAGTGCTAGATCCCAAAGGTTCGGTAACCTAAAAACCGAACACACAATAAATATAACATCATCGCCATTCATGTGTTTGTTGGAAGCACAGAGGATACAATCGAAAAGGGAAACCGCACAGTTCCGATGTCAGATTGTGACTCACAGTAACTGTGTGTTTGAATAGTTTTTGAGTTGTTGATCAGAATTGATTTCGGAATGTTCAGATGATCATCATCAGCTTTGTGGGTAAAATAGTTATTTTCAAACATATGTGTTTCTTCGGTCAATCCGTCTAAAGAGACAGCTAGCTAGTGACAATCGTGCACAGTGGGGCAAATCGTCCATGGGGTGGACAATTCACCCCGAGTATGGGGCAAGACGACCCATTGAAATCTATTTTTAAAAAACTTGCTTAGCATGAACGAAATACAAGTATTGATAAAACTGCACACTAAAATAATACCCTCAATTGCAGCGCTTCATTCTGGTACTTTTATAGGGAAACATTCCGCAATAAAATGACTGCTGTATTGTAAAGTGTTAGCAGGATCATCTTGCCCCATCGTACCCTACTCGGCTATGACCACTCACATCGATTCTATAAAATTCGTCCATGGATTCGGTTTTGGAATCTGAATTTGTCTGTTTGTCGGTAGCCAGTTCTACTTTGTTTTTCTACCACAAGTGCCGCAGTAGGCCCAGAGTAATGTGTACATCTGGCCTTTGAGATATACCATGTATCAGTTGAATGCAATACACTCTGAAGATATTTGTTGTTCAAAGAATCAGGGTCTTTTCAAGGTTATATTCCTGTATAAAAAAAATTCAAGCGATTACACCCACCTCCTTCACCCCCCTCAATCCATTCTGTGTATGCTACTACAAGATAAATACGAGTAAACTTTATTTATCTGCAGATAAGGAATTGATGATGGGTCGTATGACGACCTCATTACGTTGTCAATTGAGATGGCTGAGTTTATTGAAAACGGACTCTTAAATTCCTGAAAAAAATGAAACCAGGAAGAGGAAAGCTGACAGTGATGGTAAAAAATGTTCTGCTCACCCATAAAACTTATACAATTTTTTTGACATCCACCAAGCGTGCGACCACCAACAAAAAAAAGTTTTCTGATACCTGTTGCCAAATAAAATAGACGTGGAATCAATACCCAGTATTAAGTATTCCGAGCAAACAAAACAGGGTCCATTATCCAATCTCATAGTCCGGGGACAGAAAGTCATATCAGGCATACGAAGTGAGAGAAAACAAAAATGACAGGGAAACTCATGAACCCCCGTAAATGGCCATTAGGAGGTGAAATCAGGTGTTCCGGAAAGAGTGAGCATTTCCTGCCCCACTAGTGGCACCCGTCATGAATTCCCCAAAATTAACATGAAAATAGATCTAGTTGCATGGCAGACATGGATTTGCTGTATTTATCAACCAGATCATGATGACGTCCATAGAATTTCTTAAACGCAGCTATAAGTCTTGGTAAAATATATTCTTGTCGTAGCAGTTTAGAGACTAGCTGGGCACTTCGATAGACAAAGTCCTCATATTTGCAACTAGCTCTGGAATAGCGTATAAGTTGAGAAACAAACACACCATATGCCGGTGACATAGGAATGTTGCTGCTTAGAAAAGGGAAATTGACTATGGAAAAATTGAAATCATCACGTTTGTCATATAATCTAGTTGACAGGTTAGAATCATTATCAATCTCCAACCTCAGGTCTAGATAGTTGGAAAAATTAGCGGATTCTGTAGTATCCTTAATTTTAAGTTCCTTAGGATATATGACATCCAAATAATCACCAAACTTGGGATAATTTCACATTATCCGTAAATAACTACACTAGATATAATTCACTATTATCGAATATCTGTGGTTGATATCTTATTTGTTGACTGTTCTTATTGATGAAGCGTTCATTCATGTCATTAAACCATGCCGGATTATTCAAACTGATAAAATTATTACTCTACAAGGTCGAGGTACAAAACCGAAATTCGCTTTTTTACCGTTAACTCATCCCATATACTAATCGACTGATTCGGAGATCAAGTAGGGGTCTGTGCCATGAAAGTGACATAATAGGCTACTTACCAAGTATGTCCCTTTAATTCGAGTATGAGGAAAATGTATTTAAAGGTGGCATGAAAAATGGTATTTTTCACCATGAAGAACGTTTTTTTACCACATCGATATTGTCTGGAAAGCTGGTACAATTCTGCAGAAGATGTAGAGTGTGTTTTGTTCTACCTCGGAAAGGGGTGGGACCTACAAAACCTCAATTGGCCACTTATTTATCTACCACAGCAAAATATATGAAACAAATTTCTGCAAGTCATGTGACCTGGAATACTGTGTCTGGTTTGTTCAAAATTGAAATAACTGATGGCACATCAGAGGTATGGAACAAGTTTGGAATTTTCACACATGATGGATAAGGATTGGAATATGTTACATGCAAGCAGTGCCATCCTGCAATGGCTCACGCGGGCGGTAAAACAGGAAAGTCCACAATGAAGAGACACAAATGTCGAGGGGTATCGATGATCATCGCTTTCCCCAAAGCTGCTGCCCCTGACTCCAAAGATAAGAATGTTTTCTTATATTTCATCCAAACGATCCGCGATCGTCAATATATTTCTGAAAATTTCTAGGATTATAGCTATTCTGTACTATTTAAATATATACCCATCATTCACATCAAGTTAAATGTTGAGCATTCAATTACGAGAACTGACTCAAATCACATGTATGTTGGTGAAACCAATGGGAATTATTTCGGGCGATATTTCGTGTGACATGCATGTTTACCTGTATATACCAGGTCAATCCGGATTGCTGCTATTGGAGGAGAAATCCTGGCGCCAAAAAAAACTCTCAGCATCAAATTTACATTATTGCAACCATTCTCACAAAGGTGGAGGAGGCAATGGGCTCCGGCCCTCTGGAGGATCGATACGTTCTTGCGGATATAAAAGGAGTGGAACTTCAACACTGTGACGGCACGAAATGTATGCATCTTTAACAGATATAATAATAGTTGCCCAGTCTATCTAAAATTCAAGTGCATTATTACATTTATCCAATTCTAAACCATCTAACTCATGAGCTGCAGTTTTGTTTTAGCTTACAGGCCATATGGAAGACAAGCTTATGTTGTCAGTCGGTGCCCGTTCGTCCACAATCACCAAATCTCAGAGTCTGTATGATATTTTTGTCGAAATTTTCTGTACATATTTGGGCCTCTTTGGGGCCTTAGTGACAACATGTCAGACGCCACAACCCTGACGACACACGTATTGTAAATATAGCAAACATAAGGTTCATGATGTTTTCCAGTTTCATGAAGATTTGGTTGAAAATGAAAAAAAAACGAAATAACAGTACTATCTCTTGTTAAATTCGTTTCCCTGTTTTTATGATTTAGAGAAAGAAATGGAGAAAACGATTTTCGAATCGTTATTTTGTGGAGGCTTTTTGTAATGAAGAAGCGAATGACGGTTTGTAAGAACTCCAGGGTCCGTGTATATCCCGTTCAGTCTTTTACCGTGGAATGAACGGTAAACGAAACAAGGAACATGGGCCATACTCCGTTTTTCGAACTCAGAACGGTAAACGAAATACGGATTACAAACCATATTCCGGTTTTCGTATTTAAAACGGTAAACGAAATACGGAACACTAACCATATTCCGTTTTTCGCATTCAAAACGGTAAACGAAATACGGAACACTAACCATATTCCGTTTTTCGCACTCAGAACGGTAAAGGAAATACGGATTACAAACCATGTTCCGTTTTTCGCATTCAAAACGGTGAACGAAATACGGAATACAAACCAAATTCCGCCTTTTTTTTTAATCAATCAGCATTATGCCCTCAGCAAACACACTATAATCCGATGTTCGGTTAGGGGCCTACCGGACTTAGCCCAAATTTCTCGGAAATTTTGAACAAAAATGCTTTTTTAAAATATTCAATAAGGTAAAAAAAAGAAACGTTGGAAACATTGCTCAAATTCAGACAAGAGCATCGAGAAAATTCCGAAGATCCTCCAATATTTTCATGAGGATGCAATGTTTTTATGATAAGTAGGCCCACGACGAGCGTATGCATAATAGGGGTAGATTTGCGGAAGAAATTGACACGATAGAGGTAAGACAAGGATATAATATGGTAATAAGGGCGTCATATTCATATACTCGTATTCATCAATGCTAGGGTAACAATCAAAGTGTTCCTTGAATCGTGTGTGCGCAGTGATGCCTAGGCCTACTGGAAAAATCATAGACGACTCCATAGACGTCACCATTCGGAGACTTTTATCGAATTTCGTACTCCGTTTTGGGTGTAAAAAACGGAATATAGTTGTTTCTCGTATTTCGTTCACCATTTTGAGTGCAAAAAACGGAACGACCCTCCTTTTTCGTATATCGTATGCCATTTTGAACGCAGAAAACGGATTACGATAGGTTTTGCCTATTTCGTTTACCGTGCAACGAACGGTAAAAAATTGAACGGCATATACACGGACCTTGTATTTGCCGTTCAATCGTCTATCGTTCATTGTACGGTAAACGAAATACGAGAAACACACCACATTCCGTTTTCCGCATTCAAAATGGTAAACGATATATACGAAAAACGAACTACATTCCGTTTTTCGTACAGAAAACGGTAAATGAAATACGGAGAACAAACTTTATTCTTTTTTTTGCACTCAAAACGATGAACGAAATAGGCCTGCAAAATGGTTCATTGCACGGTAAACGAAATACGAGAAACAAACCACATTCCGTTTTCCGCATTCAAAACAGTAAACGATATAAGAAAAAAAGACCTACATACCGTTTTTCGTACCAAAAACAGTAAAGGAAATACGGAAAACAAACTTCATTCCTTTTTGAAACTGAAACAGAAAAGGAAAAAGATAAACGATATGCACTTTCTTTTTTGCACTTGATACGGTACACCGTATACCATATTTATAGGCTATATCCGCACGGGCTGAGTGTGCTATGGTGAACGAGTGGCGCCTCATTCGGCTGTCTTCTTGTATTCAATGTTCTATGTGGCAATAGCACGTATAAACTATGGCAAATTTAGATACGTACGCCGATATAATTATCGACAAAATAAAACAGGGATGTACTTATGATACAATTTCTCACGATCTGTTGGAACTAAATACCACTGCAGCAAATACCCATGGATTGTCTGCGATGAGTGTGCGCACTGCGCAGATTTTGCAAGGAGAATGATATACACCTTTCCTCCTAGTTTGTATCTGATGATGATTTAGAAAATGCCGTAGACGACGCAGTGGGAAACGTAGATATTTTCACTGGATGAATGAATTATTAACACGTAGGCCTACCGAAAAAATACCATATCAAATCATACACAGGCATGGACAGATCGTTCGTATGTGTATTCTTAACCCAACCATATCTGCAAAGTGGGTATTTTTTATCATTTTAAATTGTTAAAAATTGGATAAGAAGGACGAGACAGTTTTGTTTCAACACTCAGAGTGCTGGATCTGTAAAGAAAATCTTCATATGAAAAAATATCCATCCCTCATGTAACTCATAATCGCTTTTAAAGTTCCTGACATCGAACACCTGAAGTGGGAGAGAACTGTAGACTACTGTAGTACGAAAACTGCCTATCGCTTCTTGTACGTGATATCGACTCTAATAGACGAAAATCTCTGTGTGAAGATGAAGGAATCGCCATTCATTTCCATCCTTACGGATGAAAGCACCGACATAATAGTCCATCACAAACTTACCATCAATGTGCGAATCGTGCATTCTACTACACTCGTGCCTTCAACACATTTCTTGTCAAATGTCCATCTAGAACGTGGTACGGGGGAAGGCATCTTCTCTGCTTTGAAAGACGAGCTGACAAAACGAGGAGTTTCAGTGAAGAAAATTCTTGGTCTTGGTACTGATGGCGCATCGGTTATGACTGGTAAAAAAATGTGGTGACAGGCAACTTTATCCATGACAATCCACAAATTGCAAACATTCACTGTTGTGCACACAGGACAATGTTTGTTTTCTGTAGATGTAGAGAGAGTCGCTCCAGGGGGTCCAGTACAACCTGTGCATGACTATCAGTTATTTTTCAATGTATGAAAACCAACTCCATCAATTGACCTACATCAGAATGATATTTTTCACTTTAAAAAACAGTACCATTGGCATTACCACCAGCGTCATCATGATTATGAACATGTACCTGCAAGAGTAGAACGAAGGCCACAAGCTCTTTCTGGACCATGATCTTTGCAAGGCCCCTCTGCCTTGCCATTGCCATGACTGACAGCCGACAGATGTGATTCGAAGGCAGGGAATGGCCGGCACAAGTATAGAACCCCCCGCATGAGGTGGGGCACCCATGGGGAGTGCCAGTCACGTTGGACGGCGTCAGACCTCTGATGGAATGGGCCGCGAAGGCTGCTTGCAGTCCCTGCTTTTGTTTGTTCTCCTGCAAATTATTAATTATCAATTCAAACAATTGCACACATTAATTTCAGAGTCACCTGTCAAGTTTGCAATTGTGAATCAATTTCATCTTTGCCAGTGGCCAAAATCAGAAAAATTAATGACTGAGAATGTTCACCTATAGTGATAGTTTAGGCCAATCATCAGTGTCATGAGATTGTCGTACTGTTTCTTGGCACTGGTTTTCATGGCATCTCGGAATGCCAACTCGAGACGATGGTGGAGACAGTGTACCCCGATGAGATGGGGATAACTTTTCAGTCGTGCCACCAGCCCTGCGTTTTACCTCATCATATTGGAGGCGCCGTCACTGGTCATCCCAACTAATTTTGCTGAAACCAAATAGTCAGTTCATGAGCCACGATCGTCAATCATTCACGCACATTGAATTCTAGTCAACTATTCTAGTCAGTATTGTTATTCATCAACTAGTCAGTGTTATTCATGTTATCAGTTATGAACCATGTTAGTCAGTGTTGTAGCTTACACAATAATTGTGTGCCGCCAAATAAAAATAAATAAATACCGTCGATGAGTTGCTGATCCAAACCAAACTCTTGAAATCTCTTGTCAGAACATGTGATGTAAGTCCTCGACAGAAATCGATTTCGGGGATCCAGTGGATAGGAAATATGTGTGTACTCTACCATCCAAGCAGCTTTGGATGTGAATAGCCTCCTGCACATCTCCAGATATGTCTGTTGTGCCATCCACAATGAACGAAAAAAAAGTGCTCTCTCAAGCAGGCTGCGCACTTTCTCTCTCACTCTCGACAATATGCTGAATGAAGACCAAACCAGTCTTTCGTTCAGGTACGTTTGCCCAACATCGAGATTCTGGCCTTTTCCAGCCTCGAGAGCAAGACATAGTCGGTCAGGGGCTTGTTTGATATGGCAACAGCATGGACGTTCCTCATCAGGTGACTGAGACTCTCTCGGATTCTTTCAAGGCGAGCAGGGCCTTTGCTGCACCACTGGCTGTACTACTGCTGAAACTAGTGGTAGATCTAGCACACACTGCTATCGCGTGAGAACGGCATGCTTCGTGGTTAACCACCGTTGATTTTATCAAGTTCTTACAACCTGTCAGAAACGCATTCTGACCTCTCCGCAAATTTGAATGCCATCATAGTATGCTATGCATATACGACATGTCAAGGTTTTAGTTGAGCTGTCATAGTGCAGCCACTCTCGCCCTGACTGCCATTGGGTGTCGAAAGTCTGATCTGGACGACGTTTTTTCGAAATGTTTGCGGCTGACACTTGACTCATCTTTGTCTTTCCGCTTCAGGGCCCGATCTGGAATGGCATTTTCGTCGTATTTTAGCTTTGAGAACATCACAAGTGTGTGAAGTGGATCATCACAAAATCGCCATTTCACTGTGAGCGAAAATAAAAGATACTGCCTTTTCGCACCCTAACCAATCCGGACTGTTGGAGCAAAACTGTCATTGTGTGACTGCGCATTATGATTGCATGGTACGAAATGCGTGATATCGGGAACGAAATGAACGCTCGGTCTGGTACTGTACATTTCGTTTCTATACAGCTAATCGTTGTGCGCCTATTCGACTATTTGACAAATCATCGGCCACCGAACTGGCAGCAGCCAATGAATTATCGGCTCTGATCATTATTCACTAGTCGGGCCGACGTATTTCGCGACCACTGCAACAGTCTGCATGGCTTATAATAATCTTTAGGGTGCCTAGATAAAGGATTTAGATGATGTCATTACAGGAAATCATGGCGAGAATCTGCCGTTGATGATGATGTTTTCGTATAACTGAATGATTGATTGCAAAACAGCAGATGCAGCCTTTCAATAAGAGAAAAGTTTATGCCCAGGTACCCGGTGGACATGCAATTCATGAAGCATGAAAAACAGTTATTATTGAAAGCCGTTCACATTGCTATTATTTTGTGGGGAATGAAGCTAAGAAAAAAACATCGAGAATCATTATTTACGTGCTTTTAATGCCACATTTTCATGCATGAGCAATCAACAGATATGAGTAAGACACAAAACGAAGCTATTATTTAGTCCTTATCTATATCTGTAAGCATCCATGATCTATCGGTAGTGCTCATACAAAACGGTTCCATGGGGATATCCAGTGATATGGCTTCACACGTGCAGGATGTGGTGCATGGCTGATAGTTGCGGAAGCACGAGCAGTTTTATTGTCACAATTCTGCCGAGCAATCACAAACGGTGTCCTTCAGTAGCTCCAGTGGTGTACGCTCCTGTGAAGTCATCTGTGGCCTCAGAAGACCATCCTGTTATTTCTAATATCAATAGTCTGTTGGTAAGGGAAGCACATGTATCTTGATGACTGCTTGTTTCCAAATGTACACCGGATACAAGCATCTTATTGGTGGATACCGAACTATCCTCTGTGCATTTATTGGCTTGATTGTAGGCCATCTGACATCGCAGCTCCTTCAAGTTGTTACCCTTGCTTGCTCCATACAGCAGAGGAACTCGAAGAAATCACTGACAGCGTTACAGCCAGTAAGAGGCAGCAAAAGGTTGATCTGTGAACTCCTGAGAGAATCATAGAATGGAAAGGTATGAATCTTGTTGCATTTGTCAGTCAGTGCTTCTCCTGACGTTCCGTCTGCAAGAAGATCTTTCATGGCTGGCCGCTGGTGCAAGAGCCAGATCACCACATCTGTGTCAGGACTGCATACGACAGTTACAACTGCGCCAGAATCTGCAGCTGCCATTGCGTAAGGCACGATAGGTATGGATTTGTTCTCAGGTATACTGAGGAAACCTTTCCAGTCTGGGTGAATATTGGTTTCACCTTTGACAGTGTACACATGGCTAGACAGAAGATGGGAAAAATCTTTGTCTAAGATTTGATGCTTTCTGGTAGGTATCGATCAAAGGGTATGTGCAGTTGGAGACTACCTTCTGAGGTTAAACCTTTCGCCATCTTGTCCTATCTGATTTGCATCATTAGACTGGCAGCCCAAATCCGTATCTCCTCTAAATTCTGAGTTCGTTCACCACCTCTTGTTTATACCCACAACCATGTTTTCTGGGTTCCGGGATCCCAAATACATCATTTTAGGGTGGTTGTAGTATATCAATTATGTGCGGGAAGAAAATATAGCAAGTTTCTTATATCGTGGTAGGGACACTTTTCGGCCTGCTCAGTTTCATCAGAGAATTCAGTGTGACCATACCAAAAATCACCATACAAGGTCAGGCTTGGTATCAGAATTTTCCAAAAAACATATTCTATCAAAAAATACTACATTTTTATCATGTTTATGTATTTCTTTACTCGTTGATAGTAATAGTACACATTTTTTACCATTTAATGTGCAAAAACTCCATAAAATCGATTCGAATGAGTATGTAAATAATTCCAACAATCCAATATACAGGTAACAGGATCTTATATAATCCCTGAAACGAAAAAGTGTTCAACCATACCATTTGATCATAAAATCGTTCATATATATAATATTTAATACAAATGTTCCATGACACCAATATTCGGTGCTTTGTTATTGTAGATAATCCAACATTAACTAGAAATTGTGCTTGATATGGTCATCATCATCCATGTTCTCATCTGGTTGTGTCTGATATGGGATCAGGCATTCCTGAACGCATCCACATCCCAGTGAGCTTCGCATGTTGTGTTTGTAGTAAGTTCATCGGGTAGAAAAACATCTCCTGGCATTTCATCCGCAGGTGAGAAGTCTGACACACATTGCTGGGACTGGTTTTGTGATCAACAAAACAGCGATATTTATTCATCCTCGCCCGTGTACCTGCCACATTCCACCGGTGTTGCTAACATCGGTTGGGCAATGGGGTACCTGCTGACGCCATGTGCTTTTGGGGCTCTAAAACAGTTTATTATGCCTAAGAAGTACAAAAACCGTCATGCCCATTGTTTGTATTATGCAAAAACAAACATGACACAAATTTAATGTAACATTATTACGTTTTTGTACGAATTTGGCAGATAGACTGTTTCTATGGTTTATCTATACATGGTCTTTTGTGGGGCCAACATCTGGACTACTACATGGCCATCAAAGATCACTGCATCAACGCTGACATATAATTTTGGAGTCTCCTTTCGCCAGATCATTGTATCATCCAATTGTTGCATGAAGTCTGTTTCGTACTCAGTGGCATAGGGGCAAGGAGAAGACGTGTTGCAGTGGAACCATATTAACAGCATTCACAGCCAGCAGACGCAGGTACATAACTTTTTTTCTTCATTTTGGTCATTGTTTTAACTTTGGATCGTGGAAATGGATCAAACAGGCTTCTTGAAGAAGCAAGCATCAAATGTGCAGAAACGAACCTCTCAACACGAGTTTGTCCTGTTTCCAGGGCAACACAGAGGTGCGATTGCGCTGCAATTGACACAACAGCAAATGTTGCAACGTTGTCAAGTGTTGGGGATGCCTCACCAAGATCGAATGGATTGACAAACATACCAGCCAGCACCTGACTCATTTTGCCAACATAAAGATTACCAACGTGAACTTCTGGATTGTCGTAGTGTCTTGTGATTTGCTGATGATACTCTGTAATAGAGCTGCATAGACGGCAGTTACAGGACGTGCCAGAAACCATCTGGTCAAAGCTGGTCCTTCGTATTATTAGTCCAATAAATCCACCTGACCCTTTCAGGTTCTTGTTTTCAGTGGTCTCCAGAGTGTAGTCTGACCAGACTCCCTTGGAATTCCAGGTGCTAGTTTGAAGGAACATATCCTATTCTGAGACTAACTCCTTAATTCACTTGGTAGGCGACGCCTCGGTAGGAGTTGAACTGGCTTGTACTTCGCATAGTTTGTTCTGTGTGATGCGAAGATGAAAGGTAGGAGTTCAGCCTTGGCATAATGCTGCAATTTCCACTGGCCGTGTCATGTTGTACTGATGAAGCGTTCCAACGGACAGAGGACAGGGGAAAGGATGCCATCCCATAGCTTGAATGTGGGGATGCATCTGCTGCAGAGCCGAAATATGCTTCGAAGACTTCTAGTCCTGAAGAAAGTTTTGTGGGTATAACCTAGCCCTCAATCTGACACCACTTCATAATCACATCATAAATGGTTTACTCAAAGACTCTTCACCTGATTGAGACCACAGAATGTCCCGTCGAAGCCTTTCCCTGATAACATGTGTTCCACAAGTATGACAGACTAGCATACTCATACAAATGGCCAATTCCTGCAATGACAGACATCATCAAATAGATTCCACCCTCGACAAGAATTATCCCATCAAGTTCACGTGGCCGGGCCCAGCTAATTTCAAGTGTCATGGTCAACAGGCCCATGTCAGAGAACAGTGGCAAATACTTCTGGCCACGTGCATTAGCAGCTACTTTTACACGTAGAATTACTGTGTACACGGGTGATACATCAATAGATGGGACCAAATGAGGGGGTTGTAGGCAACTTGGGATACAGGTATTTCCACAGAAGGGGTGAACGTTGCATGCCGACCATGGTGGTATGTGTCCTGAATATTCATGGAAATGGCCACTACGTGCAACAGAATACAACAGCTTCATTGAATCTGAATTTTGCTACCTGATCATCGTGATGAAATGGCTTGAGTGAGTTCGACCTAGGAAAGCGCGATCTTCTCCTGGAAAGGAAATGGAGAACAATTGTAACACACATCATATGGAAGAATTATTAATCTAGAATCAATGTGTTCCATTAATTTTAAATTTCTCAATTCTGCCTGACATGGGATTGAGATTGGATGACGGACTTGATTTTGAAGACTCGTAGATGCCTTATGCTGTACATTGGTTCCACTCCACTATTCATTCAAAAGAACCTGTTGTTTTCTCTGCTCCCCCTCAAAGAACTGGTGCTAATAACTTTTCGATGAAACTCAATATTCAACATCACGATATTTAAGGTTTTCCCCGTACTTTTTTCCATATATTTACCACCTTTTGTGATTGGTTCGAAAAATGTTCTACATTTTTGGTGCCGATGCATTGCGACGTTCGATGTCTGTGTTGTTTTGTCTGTGTTTTGCCTGACGCTGGACGTTGAGATTGGATAACGGTTTTTTTTTCGCTTGCAATATTTCATACCTGAGTATTGATTCATGTATATTTATATATAAATGTGACAATCAAATCACGTGGTAATCAACCCTCTTGATTCACCATTGTTGCCCCCCGTTCCCCGAGTTGGTATAGTAGCTCCGGTTCATTGTTTGTTTTGGACAGGTACACCACGTTTTAATCGATTCTAACGGTATATTGGTACTATTTTTGCGACAGTGATGCTTCATGCAACAAAGGAATACTATTGTAAATAGAATACGTCACAAAATCGAGATCATATCTAACACATAGTACCGAAAAGCAGCACACAGACAAGCAATCATATGCCTTTTTAATCAATCCGCTTTATGAATAAAAGTATTTGTACCATTTAAAACCATGTAGTAATACCTAACCTCGTGGTTGTCAATCTCCACGAAGGTAGATAGAGCGGAACGTCATCCTATGCTGGTAAAAATGGCATTTTTAAATGTGTCTGGTCAGCCGTATTCCTGTGGTAGGTTTTTCTTCCTTGCCGGCTTGGGTAGCGTCTGCTGAAGGTCACTGATGACTATTGCTTTCCTTATCTGGTCAAAATATATGTAGTATATTTAAATATTATAAGGTATCATATTATTTAGAAACTCCCAAAACCTCCTCCAAATGTACGTGTATTACTTTGAATTGTCTCTCTTCTGGGGTTTATAGTTGTTTGAAAGCATTGTCTATGTGCACGTGTGTTTTCGTGTTGGATGGAGCTGTTACTGTGCGCATGAATACATATGAACAAACCGGACTTTTTTGGGAGTTTGCTTCCTGAGGAATTCGCCAGGTGTCAGCAGCTTACGGTCAAATGCTTACAGCATGTGATATATTGCTACAGCATGTGCTGATATTCTTTTATATTTTGTAATTTATATTTTGCTCCAACATCTGAAATTTTATTAAAATTGAACCATTTTGAAAGTGATTCTTCTCATAAAACTTTACAATGGTGGTAAAATGGCATTTCTAAATGTGTCTGGTAGCCTGAGGGATGCGGCTTTACACTCGACCCAATGTTGCCTGTTGCTGTCCAGTAGGTCACAACACTTGCTGCGGCGGCTCCTAGGGCTCTCACAACAGCCATCAAAATTGGCGACGAGTAGTTACCTCTGTAACTTGTCAACATATAGGTACGTAAAGATGAATGTTCCCAGAACCACCATTTCAATCCCCAACATTATGGGTGATTCTACATTTGCTGATAGGTAATTATGTTATACTTGTTGTAATATGTAACTTATTATCTCACAGCTCCCCCTTAGTGTAATCACAACAAGGAAATGCAGAGTATGGTGATGTTTATAGTTCCTACATGTATTTGCTCTTCCTCTCAAATTGAATGCCTCACTGTAATCGAGAACAACCATACATTTCCTTAATCGCTTTGTGAACTTTTTCGGGGTGTTTCTGATCTGATCTTCCCGTGATGGCCAATCAATGAGGAAACAAAGACGAGCTGCCAGAGCAGGTATACAGATATTCTTCAACACCGTTGTAGAAACGGTATGAAAGGTAATTATTTTCTTCAGTCTAAGGCGCAGCCAAGGTCAGTAGAACGTGATCAGCCTTAAGCGAACATTTCAGAGGTGATATGAAGTCACTGAATAGATTCTAGTCAAATGTTCGATAAACACGAACAAATTGACATTCGAGACACCTATGAACAATATACACTTTTTGTCATCTAGGCAATCGCTCTGACCAACAGCTCCTTTCTCTATCTTGTCAGTACTAGGTTTCCCCATTAAAAAAAATCCTGATGCGAATTTCAGTGGAGATAATCGAGGTGCACGGCAGCTCGCAGTCAGGGCGTTCGTTGGCGGCATAAGTTCCCAGTCCTCCAAAGTAAGTTGGTGTTTTTGTGATCTATTAAATCTAAATTATCTTTGTAGGTTGCTGGGCAGTTGTATACTATTTCCATCAGGTGTACAGTAGAAACAACTACATTTAACGCACTGTCTGCTGATGACGCCAGTGTGTTTTTGGATAAACTTTTGGATCGGGTTTTGTTTGTATTGCAAAATGCTGTATTTTACTATTGTTATTGGCATTATCAAAATCTAACTGTATTGGTGGTAATAGATTGATACTAACATAACCACATTCGAGAAATTATTTGTTATTTTGTCAGCTTGAAATTTGGTTTCATATTAATTCAAATTATAGTAGTTCAACTAATTTATCATAGTTACTGTATATTGGAATATGAATTCGAATATAAATCTGTATGTATAGAATGGTTTATCACATATGGAGAGAATTGCCAATCCAGTCTCCATGCGTTTTGATGTGAAATAACAATGAAAGCACGAGCTTTTCATGAAGTCACAACCAAACGTCATGCGAATCAACCCAGTAACGTTTAACCATGCAAAAAGCGTACAGCCATTGTGACGTCATGATACAAAGCACTTGACAAAGAGGTGATCTGCATTGTTTATAGCTTACTGTTTCCTAGTAACGCTCATGTTCACTGGTCCTGATAAGTGAACTCCTAGTTGAGCGGGTTACTTCCCTGGTATTTCAAGCGATTGTGTCAAAGAAACCGAACTTGTGTAATTTTCTTTGACTAGACATCCTGAATGGTGTCATGCTCTCTTGCAATCAGGGAGACCAAATTCTCAGATTTCCAGTTGCTGCCAGCGCATGAGCTCAAGACAAAACATCATGATACTAGACTAAAGTTCGTTCATCAGTGAAACACGCATTTTGGCCGTAGTTTTGTCTTAAATAATCGGATCAACTTGAAATTTTGTGTGTATTAATTGGGCGTCATGCCGTAATTTTTCACCAAATTTCAGAGTTCTATCCAAACAAGAAAATGCAGCTAACTGCGGGAGACGACATTAGAGCTCGAGCACATCATCAGCACAACGACAGCTGATCGAATGTATCTTACACAACGTTACCCCCCCCCCCCCCTTATGCAAAAAAAGAAAGAAAATTGAACCACATCATGCCCCCATATGATTCCAATTCATTCCCTATATTATGATGAAACACATAGGCGTACTTCAATCATATTCCTAATGAGTAAACATTTATTTTGAACTCAATGAAACAGATACGCCTGATAAAATGATATTGAACCTCAATAGAATATCCTTAAAATATTGGATACTATGATGAATATCTGCATCTGATATCATGATATAAATAACACATACATACTGAGCAAATTAAAAGACCAGTTTAAAATAAAAAGGTTTCGCAACCCAGCATGGAACACGTCTCAAGTGATAAAATATGTCAGATTACGGTAAATGTAGTCGTGGTATCGCAGACGAATCGTTGTGTTTACTTCATAACGCCAAAGAAGGCCACACGCAAAGTTGCATGTACATGCATACACAAAATGCTGCACAGAAAATTGTGTGTTCCAAAGTACGTGTCATTGTGGTAAAATTTGCTTTGCATTCTGGGAACGTGAATTTCCATCGGCTCCGCCATTTTGACGTTTTTCAGACGAGCTGACCGTTTTGCGTAATTTTCTCAAACCTAACACATCGATTTATGCATTATATATCTGTGGAATATTCAAAGGTTGCCATCAAATCGAGAGATTTTATGTTAAGGACGAAGAAAATCCTCATTTGAAGTAGGTGAACAAAGGTTTATATGCCAAAACGGGCGTCGATAGGTTGGCATGAAACCTCCATGAAAAAGTCAGCACATAGACATGTAGAGGGTTGGGGGCTTGCCCCCAACGCTCTAATGTCAAAAATTGAGACAGTTAGGAATCTAACCCAATGTTAAATTTCGGCCCCAAGATGGAATTTCAGAGTCTGCACAAAAAACAACAACTTTTATTCGATGTACGAATTATATATTGATTCAGAATGAACATATTTACTTAATATACCCCGACTACGCCTTCAGACTCTAAATCAACACAATAGGTTCATTCTCCACGTGCATAAACACGGTAAAAGCCCTGAATTTGTTGATATTTATTTGATCACATTCCCGACTGAAATTTAACATTGGGTTAAATTGCCAACTTTTTCAATTTTCCAGAAAGAATTATGAAATTTTTTGTAAAATTACGGCATGATACCCAATTGAGAAACACACAATTTCAAGTTGATCCGATTATCCAAAACAAAACTACGTCCAAATAGCGTGTTTCACTGATGAATGAACTTGACTTTAGAAACAATGGAACCCGTCGATAAATGACGAACGTCACTACAGTGACGCGAGCTTCGAATCTGAAGTGGCCTGAATATGGCGTACGAAAGTGGCCAAAATGCATGTCTTGATCTTTGGTCGATATCGCCACATTACCCCCTTTTTACAATGTTAGTCCCCAACATATTCCACCTTGGCCCAAAACTCACCGAAACACGACCGAAGTATCACATGGGGGAACCAGAAGGAAGCAAGGTGAGTGGTACCCGAAGTCAAGACGCAGACAGGTCAAACCTTAAGGGTCTGTTTGGAAGAATGGAATTGTTACCCCCGGACTGCGTTTTGTAAACTTCATTTATTTATAGAGGATGACCCACAGCAGAGCCACAAGGGGATTTCCTCGGTGCGTGTTACATAAAAAGTGCAGAACGTATTTACATAACACAAATGTACATATGTACAAGACGATTACACAAGTGAAGTATATGCCAATTGTATTCGTTTTTTTTTCTTTTGTATTTAATTTTCAATTCTCAATTCACACACAAATATTTGGTAGTTAAAAACGATTGTTCTGAATGATATACTGCTGAACAATATCGAACAGCGCTAAACTCTCATCGAAACTCAAATCATTACTCCCGTGCAACAATATATTGGTAAATTCTTCCCTACCCTCATTTTGATCAGGCAATACTAAAGTATGATGAACCCCTGGTGCAATTAGATCCCGAATCTTGATAATCGTTGTATTTCTCTGGTCAACATATTCTGGGCAGTCGAAGAGGTAATGCGATATATTTTCACCAGTGATTTGACAGTTTGGGCACTTGTCTGAATCGATAAAATGGAAATCGTACCTATGCCTATTCAACCCGCTGAGTCCAAGTCGGAGTAGTGTATGGTTTATCCTTCCATAACCTGATCCATGACAGAATAACTTATTACGCCTAAAGGGATGATTTAATTGGAGTCTAGATTTGAAGATAGATAACGACTGAGAGGTTTTTATATTGGGACTAAGGGCGTTCCAGTCAACTACTGTACTGTAAGGAGTTTTTGAATTGTGATGTCCGATTCTTGAAAGTACGTAATGATTGCTTATTCCTCAGATTATAGGGCACTACTTCGCTCGTTAACTGGGTACACTGGTTTGACAGGTAAGCTGGAGCAAGACCGAAATGTATTTTGTACATGATAATCAATCTGTGGTTTTTCCTTTTAACTTCTAGAGGTTCCCAACCCAACTCACACATGAGTGCACTTTGCGGGTATGTTTGTACGCACCTGTGCATATAATGGCACATTCTCTCTGGATGCGATCTAATTCAATCAAAATTCAATAAATATCTGGCGATCCGTCGAAAAGTACGTCCCAGTATTCAATAATTGGTCGTATAAACGATTTGTATATTGTTTCCAAACATCGTGGGACTGTACGTTGTACACGACGCAACAGACCCACAGACCGAGAAGCTTTGGAGCTCAGATGAAAAATATGGTCGGACCATGTACCTTTTTCATTGAACACAATCCCTAGATGTTTATGAGTTGTCACCTTGTTTAACTGGACATTATTCAACACTAGAGGGATTTCTTTTACCGGTTGATTTTTCCTAGATACTATTAAATATTCTGTTTTTCGGGCGTTGAACGTCACGAGCCATTGGGCTGACCAAATTTGTAATTTGCTCAAGTCTTCATTAACTGATCCATAATCGTTCACTGATTCGATACTTCTGTATAAAAATGTGTCATCCGCGAACATAAAATGTCCGACTGAATATCATCTACTACATCATTAATAGAGATTAAAAACAATAACGGCCCCAAGATGGAGCCTTGTGGAACCCCGGCATCCACGTGCAAAAATTTGAACATTTGCCATTGATTACGACACGCTGTTTCCTATCTGATAAATATGGGCAGAACCAAACAAATACCTCCCCGGTTATCCCTTTACAACGAAGTTCATATAGAAGACCATCATGCCACACCCTGTCAAAAGCTTTGCTAATATCGAGAAATACTAAGCATAAGTCATTACCCTGTTCCAAATCGCAGTTAACTTTGTGAGTAACATGCAATATAGTTGATTTATGGCAGAATCAAGCTTCTTGAAGCCTGAGTTTCTCCAAGTTAATAATTCGTTTTTGATGCAGAAATTGTGCAGTCGATTAAATACGATTTTTTCTTGATGTTTGCTAACACAAGAAAGCAGGGATATTGGTCGATAGTTCGATAAGACCGAAGTGTCTCGTTTTTTATGGACCGGAGAAACATTCGCCAATTTCCAGATAGAAAGAAATGTTCCACTGCGAAAAGACTTGTCAAACAATAAACATAACGGACGAGCAATAGATCCCGCACAAGATTTTAAAACGCGGTTACTGATATTATCAGGGCGGACTGCGTTTACCTGTTACACTCCCAAAATTTTATATAGCCCCTAATGAACAAGCTCAAATTTTGAACGAGGTGTTCCAGAAGGGTTGGTGACCCCAGAAGGTCATCCGCCGAAGACCTATGACATGTATCATGTCGTGAATATCTATCGACGCCCATTTGACATGTAAACGTTCAGATACCTACTATTAAAAACTATATTAATCCATCATCTGTCAAAACTAAGTATCCTCACGAATTGTTGTATTTATACTTACATACTTACATTCTTAACCATGTACATGACTTTTTAAATCAGAGTGACGGAAGCCTGTATGACCTCTTTGGTTGTCAATCTAAAAACATAAGCAGACAACGAGTTAGAAGGTCATATTTAGGGCTAGTCACAATGTGAAACCTAACAACACTAGATTGGAGAAGACCTATTGGCATTGATTGTGTAACTTGAAGATAAACACCAGTTGACACTGAAACATATGCACAGGTCTGGTAACAAGTCTATTTTCACGATCAATTATAATAACATTCTGAGGACACACCCTATTTCAATGAAATCATAACCATGAACTACACATAGTAAGATAGTTTCCTAACACCTTACTGGAACTGACAGGTCAATCTGTTCCGCCTTAACCGTCACTGGAGCTTGGCCCAGTGTAATCCCTATGATATTACTTAATACAGAGTGAATGTCCTGATCAGTTATCGGGTGAAGGCATGAGGACGGAGGAATCAAATAATGCTAGATATGCCGTTGGTATTGTCTAATCTAAGGTCAAAATGGAGGGAGACTGTGGTTGATATTAGCTTGTCTCATTTACAGACAAACAATGATAACATCCATGACAGAGACTTTCCACTCATGAGTCAGAACAAATTTATTCATTGTGTCGAAATTTATTATTGTGTCGAAATCGAGGACACTTCCCCAAGGAAATCGAAATTGCTGACGTTTCCTGTTATATAATATATTGATTTCCTCGTGTGTGGTTCATACAGAACAATTTGTTTTAAAGCAATATAGTATTTGCCATGACGTTTTGGCTTTTTAGCAAGTCAGTATCCACTTCGATCTTTGGCTTGTTAATGGCCTGTAAACGGTTTTGTACCTATAAATGGTGCCTCAGCCGAGCACTTCTCGAGGTCAGTGGTTGAAATCGTTCCAAGGTCCCAAGCTTTTATCTTATCAGGCTATAGAATGCCTTTCAGCTGTCCAATCACATCATATACATATTACATGGGAAGTTAGTTTTGGAAGTATTTTGTTGGACAGTTATTGTCTATTTCCCTCGGTGGTACAGTGGAGAAAAATCTTAAACGCATTCTGAGAATCCCATGGAATTATACTTTACGATCCTAAGGGGAAAATCCGCTTTCGAAGAATAAATACTTTGAATGTTTGTTTCGAAGACTTGGAAGTACTGGTATATAATTCAGGTAATAATCTTGTGCATTTATTTGCTAGCTTCCAAAAAAGTTAGTTTTGGAAGTATTTTGTTGGACAGTTATTGTCTATTTCCCTCGGTGGTACAGTGGAGAAAAATCTTAAACGCATTCTGAGAATCCCATGGAATTATACTTTACGATCCTAAGGGGAAAATCCGCTTTCGAAGAATAAATACTTTGAATGTTTGTTTCGAAGACTTGGAAGTACTGGTATATAATTCAGGTAATAATCTTGTGCATTTATTTTTCTCTGTCCCACAACGAGGTACTTTTTCGTTCACAGAGCCACAAGAATACCACAAGATTCTCTCTCAGTCAATTCATGTACATTGATTTATAGGCACTGAAATTTCACCTCAGTACACACAACTCGTACAGTACACTTGACTCATCTCAGAAATTGAAATATGGTTTCCCCAGTGTAGTATAAAGTGAATCCGTGACAAACAAAAGTATTATTCACAACATAAAAATCCTAATGGCCGTAGTTGTCTTCAGTTTGGAAAAAGTCATCGGAATGATGGTACAACGTATATCCGCCTATCCATAGCAACAGGACTCCCCGGTGCACATTGCATATAGGCTAATTACATCGTTAAAACATATTACTATCACAATTTTTATATCACTAATAAAACTATTATAAACCTATACAATGGTGTCTTAATTGTTTTATTACAAACTTCACATTCACTACAATTTACTCTAATTAAATATAAAACTATTATAAACCTATACAACAGTGTCTTAATTGCTCTATTACACACTTCAGATTTAAGTTAGATCAGATCTAACAGGGTGTCATCCACAACGAATATCTTTGATAACCATAGGCGGGGTGTCCAGACCACGTGACAAAATGAGCCAACGAGAGCGCTTCTCTTCATACAGGAAAAACCCGCCAAGATGGCTCAAAATCTGTTGCGCTCACGCTACAATCTACTGAAATATGCTTAAAATACAGAGTGTCTACTGACAAATGATGGATGAAATTCAAGATAAAAACCATAAAATATATTTAGGTAAGCTATTGATGCGTATTACACCAAAGAAAAAACATCGAAGTTCGTTCTTTCACATAACATCGCTCAACATTGAAAAAAAAAACCTGGTGGAGCTACAGACGTGGTCAAAATTATTCAAAACAATTAAACCCGATTCTTCACACTATACCCTCTCTTAAAACATGTGAAACTCTCCTGAGTTTAAATTGTACCAGTAAATAATATAAGCACTGTAATATCAACTGTAATGTTAAGTGAGCAATAAAATAAATTACAACACCACCAATAATTAGAATAAAGATTATCGTTGTACCATGTGTACGAGTACCATCTAAAATCCAATAACACGCATACCTAAACAAATAATACCTAAACTTTACACCCCGTACACAAATGAATAATATACACAGTCGATAATTTACTATAAACATTTATACATTCATAGTTGAATGAACACCTTTGTACACTATTAACACATCCACAGTTTACAATATCTAATGGTCTTTGTGTCTATTTACATGTCGAGTCCAAGTGGGTTTCGGCTTGTCGCGGCCTTCAGGTGGCGGAGCTCCCTGTCCTGTACCCTCAACTTGTCTTCAAGTGCTTTTAGTTCGTCAGTTTTTTGCTTCAGTTCGTCCTTCAGTTCTTCATCTTCCGTCTGTTCCATTTCCTTCAGGATGTTCTTGATTTCTTTTGGTCATAACCAGGACTTTTTGTTCGTTTAAATAATAATTCCTTCATTAGGTCTCTTTTCGTTTGTTGTGATTTGTCAACGTGATCAAGCGGTGGAAGCGGCACTTGTGCAATGCAGGGTTCCTTTACCGGTACTACTGGCTCAGTGGAGGCTAGGTACTCGGCTTGTCTTTTCCTCACGACTGTGTAGACACTGTCCAGGGTTTTGTTCCCGTCCTACGGTCTGGTCACGTCCTAAGATGTGTCCTATGCTAGACGGCGGGGAAACAGTTTTCGGTTTGGGAATTTATTGTTGGCTACAACAGAGTCTTAGGAGATGTTTTAGGCATTGTTGTTTCTCTTCGTCTGTGGCAATCGCTTGGTTATGTGCACGCAGAACATGTTCCTTCGTCTTCTCAGCGCGAGGGGAGCGAACCCCGTATTTCTTTACAGGACATGAAAACATAAGTACAGTCGGTAAATGAAACAGGATCCAGGCTCTCATGAGGCCACTCACTCGGCTGAAGATCTCATTCTGGCATTCTGGTACAGGGCATCGAGAATATCGCTTGCTATCCGGTCTTATTATTACGCACTGGCACTTGCTGAAATTTCGCCCTATACCTAGGACCTGGTTTAATAGAAGCACAGACATCACGGTGTCTACCTCAACGCTTGACATCGTTTTTGCATTGAGGCCAATGGAATATGTTCCTGATGTTCGCCAGGGTACGTTTAATCTCTAAGTGACATGCAGTACGAGAATTTTGTAATTGGTGTAAAATTTTATTTCTTGTTTTCGGGGCGCAACTAGTTGTTATTTTCAGTGTTAATACACTTGGGAGTCCATTTACGATATAGCACATCGTCAATGACTTCTAGTGCATGCCACTGTCCATAGTAATTTCGACATTTATTATCCTCGGCAAGGAGTTCACTTTAGGCAGTTTCCTTCCAAGCTTCCACGCGCTTTCTGTCGGTTTCCTTCCAAGCAATAACTTTTTGGATACTCTTATCCACACATTGCATCTCAATCAGATCATCTTCATCCCAATTAGATACCCAGTTGGAATCTAGCACATCGAAATCTTACTGTCCCATTATCAATTAAGTTTGATGAATCATCTGAATTTGTTACAGGTGAAGAGGCAACGAGCTGTTCAGCAGGAGCAGTTTGACTGGCCATATCAACAACACTGCTTAAAGGCGAGTCGGCTCTCCTGTCAACATTCAGGTCTATGCGAGGTTGTTCTTGCAGTCTAGCGGGCTGAGTGACGGGTTGTGACGACACTCACAGGGCCCGTATCCCCCGATAGACATTCTAAACATTCCTCTCTTACAACGTCCGCGTATTACGGTAGGTATTTTTTGAGACAGGCCATCAGTGTTACCATGATTGACACCCTTTCGATGTTCAATCGTGTAACTGAAAGGCTGTACACTTAGAAGCCATCTGCCAATCAATCCCTCAGTATCTTTTGAGAATCAAAAGCCATCGTAGCGAACTATGGTCAGTTTTTATTGTAAAATGAGTTTGACCCAATAAATAATATCTGAATAAAAATATTACCTGAAAATAACAACTCACGATACGTAGTGTATTAACTTATTTGAGACTTCGATAAGGTTTGGCTAGCAAATGCAATCACCTTCTCAACGCCATTCTGCGACAGACCTGCACGAATACCAATGTCACTGGCATCAGTATCTAAGATATATTCATTCTCATTTGATAGAAAAGGGTATGACGAAATTGGTCAAGGGTACGACAAAATTGACAAAATTCCAATCAACCTTTGTTTGAGAGTCAGGAAGGTCTCATCATATTCACCTGTCCAGGTGGAGAACTTTCTGGAGAAAATTAGATTTGATAAATTTCCTGTAGTAATTGCCAAACCTTCATTCCATCAAAAACGCTTTGTAAGTGATGTAAAGCTTGATCAAAGGTTCGACCCATACATATTATGTCATCCAAATATACAAGACATCAATCCGTTCAAGACCATGTCCACAAGACTTTTGAAAGTGGCTAGCGCATTTGTCACACCAAATGGAAGAACTCGAAATTATTACAAGCCCATATAGGTGGCGAAGGCCGTTTTGGGTCTATCTGCTTCAGATATCTGGTCTATCTGCTTCAGAGACTTCACATTGCCAGTAGCCTGAGGCCAAATCTAAAATACTCAACCAATCAGCTCCTATTATTCCAATGAAAATAAATATATAATTTATTCACAAGATCCAAATCATTTTCAATTATACATTAATATGCATTTGAAGTATGTTTATCATAGGGCTTTAACAATAATAATATAATTTTTCTACCTTATTCAAGCTATTGTAATACAAGGTACTAGTATAATAACACAATAAATATATATATATTACAAATTTTAATTTTTTTCTGTTAATAAATACAGCAGAATAAACATATGACATTTATTTATGCAAGTGTTATTCAACTAACCTATATATATTTCTACGCCACACTACTTTAGATTTTTCATTTGTAACTTTTTACATTTTCCATCTATGTAAGTATCAATCTGTTACCACCAATACAGTCAGATTTTGATGATGCCAATAACAAACGTAAAATACAACATTTTGCAATAGAACCAAAGCCCGACCAAATAGTCTATCCAAAGACACACTGGCGTCATCAGGGGCAGACAGTGTGTTAAATGTAGTTGTTTCTACTGTACACCTGATGGAATTAGTATACAACTGCCCAACAACCTATGAAATAATTTAGAAATCCAAAACAAACCTCATGAAACAGATATATGACAAGTACATAAGTACCTAATCACAAGCCCGTAGGCTACTGAGTTGATGGTATCCTCGGGGACAGATTTAACGTCCGCCAGCAGTGACACCGACTCAGTGGTATGAATGTATTTATGTTTCTCTCAAAAAGTTTGAATATCAAACATCTATCATCCCTATAATAATGATATATTGACTGTAGTAAATTTTTTTTGCAAATTATATCTCAGAAAGTTTTATTTGGAAATTATATCTCTTCATTCAATTTTCAAAACTATAAACTGATACCAGTTACCACAGATTATATGTAGGCTACACTATATAAATCTATAAATATTGGTAGACTCTACCTACAAAAATCAAGATTATATCTAGTATTGTTATAGTCTAGTCTACATTGGCTAAATTTTATATAGATCCAGATCTAATACACAACATACCTCTGTGAATATTGAAGTTGCATCATGTTGAAGTCATCTTGAAAATTCAACCTGACATCTTGAATATTCAACTTGTCATATTCAAGTTTGAAGAAAAAAGTCGTATGGCCCTAATAGGCTGCCGTACCTATGGCTCTCGCATACAGACCTGTTTATTACATCGGCAATTTCTTGCCATCCCTTCGTCTTTGTTTGATTTGTGACATTCACGGAAAATTTAGGCTCTGATACGGCTTTTCGTTTGGCATATTCCTCCACAATAATTTTTTCCTCAATCTTGCTGAATTGTGGCTTCTTGTTCTTTACTGTCACTTCCATCACACTCACGCTACATTTAATAGTTCGCAGGGTCAGCCGGATTTTGTATTATGTATTGATAGATGCCGAATCAGTGCTGCAGAATAAACTATAAACTTTAAACCTGTCAACTTGTTTTGATTGAACGTCTTCTAAATGCATACGACCTTGACCTTAAAGTTCGCCAAAGACCGTCTCAAAATGGTTTGGTTAAGTTTTTTTACTTCTACGTTCATGAAACGCTCTGAGTCAGAAATAAATAGCCGACTTTGCGTAGTCATCCAACATTTATTTAGTCAACTAAATTAACTTAGCATTAGCCTTGTACGTGAAATAGGCCCCATGCCAATCATTTTTACCACTGTTCCTCGTCGGCTCTCTTTCACGCCGGTCAACTTTTCTCGGATGACTGCCATTAAAATTCGATGAACAGGGAACATCAGGGAAACTGTTCGCCACCAAATGTTTGGGTGCGGATGTTGCCATAGACTTTTGAGCTTTACCGTCATTTCCTGCCCTGTCATACTCGGAGGAATCATCGATACCGTCTTCCGCAAATGTTCCTTTGTTTTGAGTAAGGTTACTCGCTACTTCTGAATCAGTCATGGCAGTCGGCTCAAGTCACTCACAGATTTCAGAGTTCCCACCCCCATCACATAGGTTTTTGACATCAGAGTTTTGAAATTTTCCCATGTCTACTTGTACATTTTGGAATTTATTAGTTTTTCCATAAAACCACTCGGAACTGCTTGAAGAACAGCTCATTATGTATGATCAGACTGTATTGTCACAAACATATATCACCTCTATCCTGGTCACGGCACCATAAATTATGTAATGAATTATCTCTGTATATAAAAATTATTAATACATGTTCCCAGGTTCGTTTGTCATTAGATAGAGGATTATGAATATTGTTTGTGAGTTTGAATCCACTACAAACATGGCCAATCTATTGTTCAGGCTTTCCACTTCGAAACAGATATATACCTTGAAACTCACTTGATATTTAAGGGTAATTCCCATCAATTTAGGGAATCTCCCACTAGTCCAGGTTTCTCAATATATGTTATTTGTTGGGATGTCGCCTATTTTGATATGTCCAATAATATTCTATTCAATTTTCAATCTAATCATTCATATATCGAGAGCAATAACTCAAACACAATATATAGTTCATAACAGTGATTTATATAGTCAAATATTTCATGTACATTGATTTACAGAAGCTTACACAATATATATATATAGTTCATAACAGTGATTTATATAGTCAAATATTTCATGTACATTGATTTACAGAAGCTTAATTATTACATTGATTTACAGAAGCTTAATTATTATTGTGAGTACCTCAGTACTCACAACTCGTACAGTACACTTGACTCGTCTCAGAAATTGAAATATGGTTTTCCCAGTGTAGTATAAAGTGATTCCGTGACAAGCAAAAATAATCAATTCACAACATGAAAGTGCTAATGACCGTAGTTTTACTGTTAATAAAAAGTCTTCAGTTTGGAAAAAGTCGACGGAATGACGGTATAATGTCAAACACATCTCCCACGTCCCCTTATTCATAACAACGGGACTCCCGGGTGCAATTGGCATAATATAGGCTATTTACATCGTTAATACCTGTCGCTATTACAATTTTTTATATGATTGATAAAACTTTTATAAACCTATACAATGATGTCTTAATTATTCTATTGCAGACTTCATTTTAAATACAAAATACAATTTACTCTAATTAGATCTAACAGGATGTCATCCAAAACGAATACCTTCGGTAACCATAGGCGGGGTGTCCAGACCCTGCAACAAAATCAACCAGTGAGAGCGCTACTCTTCATCAGGAAAAACCCGCCAAGATGGCTCAAAATCTGTCTCGCTCATGTTACAATTTACCGAAATATAATTAAAATACAGAGTATCTACTGACAAATGATAGATGAAATCCAAGATAAATATCCATAAAATGTATTCAGGTAAACTATAGATGCGTATTACACCAAATATTAGCAGATAAACTGAATTAGATAAACTAAACCCGTTTCTTCACATAAGTAACATACAAGCTACATGATAACATTTACTTATTGAAGCGAACGTGACAAAACAGTATTGTAAATATTCCATAGCATTGGAATATTATATTATGTTGGGGATGGGCGGGCAAGATTGTGCATGTAAGGCCATGTGCACTATTATCCATATCCCAGATATCAACTCAGTAGCCTTTTGGCTTGTGATTAGGTACTTACGTACTTGTCATATATCTATTCCATGAGGTTTGTTTCGGATTTATAATTTATTTTCATAGGTTGTTGGGCAGTTGTATACTAATTGCATCAGGTGTACAGTAGAAACAACTACACTAAACACACTGTCTGCCCCTGATGACGCCAGTGTGTCTTTTGATAAACTATTTGGTCGGGCTTTGTTTCTATTGCAGAATGTTGTATTTTACGTTTGTTATTATCATCATCAAAATCTGGATGTATTGGTGGTAATAGATTGATACTTACATCCACATACTCAAAACCGTGTGCGTTTTATTTCATAAATCTTGTCTTCATGTTTGCCTATTAGCGTTGTCGTCACTATATTTAGGATATAATTATGATTTCCCACGTTATTTGTTTTATTATTAACAAATAATATTTGTATCATTATTTGTATCATTTTGCCTGCCTCGTTTACAAGATAGAACATATGTTTGGGCAAAACGGGACATCGTCTCGCTAAAGTATATTTGGTATTTAATACTAACTACAAACTTCACATGAATATAATATTGTCAATTGACACCTCTATACTCCCCTTTCCAGAGGTCCATCTACCTGTGCTGGTAGTGCCACGACATGAAAAATACATATAAATCTCAGTGGTGCTTTCTATTCGCCCAAAATACTCAACGCACAAAAATCAAAGTGTAAACATTCTTCTCAAAGTATTAGCAACTCGTTTCCATTTCAATGTGGATATGACTTATTTATACCGAACTATTCGTACAATTTATAATATAGGTTAATATTTGGCAAAGCATTTCAATTTGAAAGCAATCAATTCCATGACAAAACTCATGAATCTTTTACGAGGGTGTTGAAAAGTATTGAGTGTACTGGTATATGTAAAATACAAACTAATGAATAAATGACATGTAATATTCACATGTTTATGTTGTTTTATCTATCAGACAAACAACTGTTAGTAACTGTTCATTTAAAATATCAGAATACCAGTAAAACGGTCATCATGACGACCTGTACCACCGGTAAGCTATTCCTATATTATTTGTGATTGTTGGCTTATTTGATGTACAACCTGTGACTGCTTGTGGCTGTGCAATTGCTCGTGGTTGCACGTGTGCCTGTGCGAGTGTCTGCGCGACGGTTCGAGGCTGTGCGGCTGCGTCTGACTGCTTGTGGCTGGGCGACTGGTTGTGGTCGAGTAACTGGTTGTGGTTGTGTGACTGATTGTAGCTTGGTGAGGGCCTGTTGCTCCGCGAGTGTCTGTGGGCCTGCTTGTGGCTGTGCATTTGCTTGTGACCGAGTTGAGCGACTGCTTGTGGTTGTGTGACTGCTCGTGTGGCTGCACAACTGTTTGTGGCTTTCCGATTATCTGTGCGACTGCTTGTGTAAGTGTCTGTGTGACTGCTCGTGGCTGTGTGAATGTTTGTGGTTTTATGGCTGCTTGTGACTGCGTGAGTGCCTGTGCGACTGCTATACTGCTCGTGGCTGTGCCACTACGTGTGAGTGTGCGAGTGTCTATGCTACTGCTTTTGAATTTGCGACTATGTGCGACTGCTTGTGTCTGTGTGACTGCTTGTGGCTGTTTGACAGATTTTGGCTGAGTGACTGCTTGTGGCTGCATGAGTGTCTGTGCGACTGTTTGTGGCTGTGCGACTGATCATGTGACTGTCTGTGCAAGTATGTGTGGCTGTGCGAGTGCCTGTGCGACTTCGTTTGGCTGCACAAGTACCTGTGCAACTATGTGTGGCTGTGTGAGTGCTGGTGTGACTGATTGTGCAAATGTGTGTGCGAATGCTTGTTGCTGTGCAACTTCGTGTGGCTGCACGAATGCCTGTGCAACTGCTTGCGACTGAGCAAGAACTTGTGGTTATGTGACTGCTTGTGGTTGTGTGCGCGGGAGCGAACATTCGTTTTTTTTAGGCCTGAGGTAAGTATTTTCAGGAACACACTTCACAGTAGACAACTTATTGGCCTTATAGATCTAGCATACTGTATGTCGAGGGCAACTTGGAACAACCAAAGGGCAAGACCGGCATCGTTCCATCTTGTCCAACACATCTAACGTGGAGGACCCGCCAAAGAACTTAATTGTACAATACTTTGAATCAAATGTGTGTGGTAAATTATATTCACACATGTGTTAATAAGATGCAATACATTGCAAACCAGCATATTGATTTACTCATGAATGTGACCTTTCGAGTTACCTCTGTTTCCTGCAATAATGTTGGTCTTTCATTGATGCTTTATGCTGTGATGACATTGTTATGCTGCGATCACAAACAGTGATGTCATGTTAAACGCTATTCACGCGACGTGCGTTGCTATCGTGACGTTTGTGTACAGCAGTGATATTTTAAGGCGTTAGTACCATCTTGCATGCCCTTCCCCTATATATTATTTTTATATTGCTATCTTCACTATTTAAACGAAGTTGACTAGCTATTTAACGAGTTTTCTGTTTCTTAGGCCTTGTGATCATGGACAACACTAACTTTGTGAGGGAAGAACTTCTGTTCTCAACCGCTCTGAAGGTTGATGTCAACGACATACCAATTTCCTATGAAAGACGTGTCGAAGATTTCTTTTGGCTTCTTTGCAGTTCATTCGTACCTTCTTGAAGTACTTGTTTAGTAGTAACTGTAGGACGACCGTTACCAGGTTGATCTTGCACGCTTCCAGTATGCTCTGCACCAGGTATGATTCTTGTACATTATGCACTGTTGGTTCCTGGTGACGCTAGTATTGTTGTAAATCTGGTGCTTGTTTATGTTCGTTATATTTGTCAAATGCTGTCATTATCCATTCTATTGGTAAAGGTTTATATACAATTCTTTCCTCCATTCAACGATTCGGGCTTGTGATTAGGTACTTATTTACTTGTCATATATCTATTTCATGGGGTTTGCTTCAGATTTCTAAATTATTTTCATAGGTTGTTGGGCAGTTGTATACTAATTCCATCAGGTGTACAGTAGAAACAACTACATTTAACACACTGTCTGCCCCTGATGACGCCAGTGTGTCTTTGGATAACTTATTTGGTCGGGCTTTGTTTTTATTCCAAAATGTTCTATTTTACGTTTGTTTTTGGTATCATCAAAATCTGACTATTGGTGGTAATAGATTGATACTTACATTGTTCTGAAATATTGGTATTCAACTCGGTGATCGTCGAAGCAACCGCCATGTAACCAAACGTTATGCCACCAAACGTTATATTCGGTAATTTCGGTGATGCAGCGCATCTCGTAGGCGATTGTAGATCGATGCAGGATAACATGACTGCAATTACCGTTATGATGACAATCATACCTTTTTGTCTGCCAGATGCATTTTGTGGGACATCATGATATCTCGTGTGCCTGTGTTTGTCTAGGTGTCGACGATACGAAAGCACATCATGATATGGTTGGTTTGCTTAATTATTGTTGAGTCGTGATTAGAAATAGTCACATATTTTCACATCATTAGTAGTGAGTATCAAACACTATAATATTATTGTATTTACTAGCGACGGTACATATACTTCAAATATACATTTATTTTCTCAAGAATGATATCAAGTTCAAGTACAGAGTATTCGGTCTTATGATACATATATATGTATTTCGTTCATGCAAATAATTTCCATGTGCACAAGAAAACTCGATGCTACAGTATTGACAAGATAAGATTTATTTAACGTCGGATCAACAAAACATAAAACATTAGCCAATTGGCTATTCACCGACATGATCATAATGAGAATGTACAATGAGAGGAAAATATTTACAAATGAACATACATTGATCAGTTGTGCATAATATATTTATACACTATAGAAACATCACATGCGCATCACAGCTGGTTCAAAATACAAACTTTGCAGACTGTACAAGTACAGTTTGGTCCTGTCCATTCTTTTATCATTCTTTTGGATGTGTTGTAATTTTCACTAGATTTAATTGTGGTAGGCAGTTTATTCCATAAGGCCGAACCTTGGTATCTAAGACTTTCTTTTCCGTAACTTACGTTGTTATACTTGGGTATTTTGACAATACTAGAATCTTTCATATCATATTTTCTCTCCTTCGCATGGAAAAGGTCATCGATATAAGGAGGAACATTATGACACAGCGTTTTATATACATGCATCGCTATGAGTTTCAACCTATGTACATACAACAGTGGTTTTTCACATTTCTTTCTCAGTTCTTCATATGATGACTTAAAATCATTGAAAACATATCGTAGTGCACGTTCTTGTATTTTCTCGATTTTCTTCAAACTAGTTACGCTACAGAAGTGCCAGACTAGTGGACAGTAGTTGAAGTAAGACAATATAAAACTTTCGAGCAACATAAGTTTCTGCTTTTCCCCCAGTACTTTCGACAGTCTTGCTATTACAGTAAGATTTCTGCCTGCTTTTTTGCAAATTTCAGACACATGTACATCAAAGTTCAAACTGTGGTCTATGTGAACACCAAGTAGTTTAACACATTTTTGAGGTTCCAGGGTTATATCACCTATAGTCAGAGGACTATCCATAAACTGTTTGCTGAATGTTATGAATTGGAATTTCGAAGGATTTGCCTGGAGACCATTGTTTTTGAACCATGTTATGGCCAAGTTTGCACATTTGGTGAGATTCTCAATGATATCTTCCAGTTTGGTACCAGTAACACAAATGGTATTGTCATCTGCATAGTTATATATATCACATATGTTTTCCATAAAGTACATTAGATCATTACAATATATGTTGTAGGCAAAAGGACCTATCATTGAGCCTTGAGCTGTGCCTTTTTTTACTGTTAACCAATCACTTCGATTGTCCCCAAGCTTCACCCTTTGTTTACGTCCACTAAAGTAGTTGTCCAACAACGTGCATGCATCGTCACTAAACCCATATGCATCAAGTTTCGCTACCAGTAAACCATGTGATAGGCAGTCAAAAGCTTTTGACAAGTCTGTCATTAGAGCTGAGCATATAAGTTTGTTGTCGAGGGCTTTCTTACAATTTTCGGCCCAAGTACCGTACACTGCTCCTTAATACTACTCGTCCACTGAAAACATACCATTCAATCCGTCTCGCACCTCTTTAATCCTTATTGAATATAGAGGAAGGCGCAGGGTATGATACTTGGGCCCAATTTTCCATCATATCAATTAGAACAGTTTCGCAGCTATAGCCTTTCCTAAACCCTGACAGTCTATTTGACATCAATGGATTCATACACCGTGACATTTGATCAATTAGCACAGACTCAAACACTTTGGACAAACATGGTAATACACTAACAGGTCTATAGTTTTCTTTGAGAAGTCTGTCACTTTTCTTGTATATAGGTCTCACCTCAGCACACTTGAGCTCACTTGGGAATTTGTTAGAGTCAATTGACTTATTGATCAACCCCGTAAGGCCCAAGTATCATATCCTGCGCCTTCCTCTATATTCAATAAGGATTAAAAAGGTGCGAGACGGATTAAATGGTATGTTTTCAGTGAACGAGTAGTATTAAGGAGCAGTGTACGGTACTTGGGCCCCCCGTAACAGGAGTGACTAATACAGTTGCACCTAATTTCACGAGTTTAGGTGGTATGGCGTCATGCCCAGTGGCTTTGTTTACATTTATACTGCTCAGTTTTTCCAGCACAGCTTCAGGTGTTACATGGCAGAACGAGAATACATTCGAGCAATGGTTGTTTTTAATAGATATGACACTTTCATGACCCTGGTGCTTGCCTATAATGTGCTCTATGGGCTCATCCCCTATTTCATCATCAAAACCAATGTCATTGGCAACATTAACATAATAGTTATTAAGAACATTGCATACATCAGATGGGTTGTTGATAATATCATCATTTTCATTCAGACAGACATGGTCTGTTGATGATTTCATATTATCAGATATTAATGGTTTGACTGTTCTCCAGAAGTCTTTGGGATTTTGCAGATCAGAACATTTATCTTTCAGATACAGCATGATGCTTTTTTTCCTGAGTTTTACAACTAGATTTCTGAACCTTCGATAATCTTCCCAGTTTTTGGAAGATTTACATTTATAATATTTTCTTCTAAACATGTTTCTTATGTTGATACATTTCCGGAGCTCAGAGTTCATATATGGGACCTGGTTATGTTTCACAATTCTTGTTTTGAGAGGTACATGATCATCAACAATATTCCTCAGTAATTTTTCACAAAACCAATAGGAGTCATCTATATCTTCAAATATATCACCAACATGGAAAGGGGCTACAGACAAGTCATCTTGATAGTTAGATTCATCAAACTTTCTATAGGATCTGTTATGTATTTTCCTTTGAACGTTCTTTGGCACATGTTGCCTTGTAGCAAAGCATACCATATGGTGAAAGTCACTAAGACCAGTATCAATACAGGCTACATGCATAAAACTTCTAGGTATGTCAGTTAGCACTATATCAATGAGAGATGGTTCCTTTCCCTTAAAACACGTGGGTTGTTTAACCATATTGGTAATTCCATGAGTTGCAAGAACATCTGTTAGATTATTAGAGGTCAGCATATTCACATTGATATCACCACATATCACAAATGGGGAATTTTCCTGTTCTATTTTCATCACAAGTTGTTCAGTTTTTTGTTTTACATCTTTCACACATGGCTGCTTACACAAGTTACACAAGAGCAATTTCTTATTTTGAAGCTTTATCTCCACAACAATATTTTCTACTCTACCTGTTTTGCTATTATCTATTTCCAGATCATCTCTGTGACGCTGAGGAATATCACTTCTTATAAACATCATTAGTCCACCAGAATTTGACAGAACACCTTTTCTGTATACAGTATAGTTTGGTACATTAAATTGGGCAGATGGAAATGTTTCGTCTAGTTTGGTTTCCTGTAATAACAATACGTCTAACATACTTTCCATCAAGCATGTTTTCAATGGTAGGAATTTGTGCCTGACACTATTTATATTCAAGCTTCCAATTTTCAAATTAGAAACATTTTGCGAGTAAAAAGCCTTCAGGCCATCAATTGTATCACTGGCTTCATTATCAGGAGGTAATATTCTGGGCATGTCATGTTGATCATTATTCACAGTATTACTAGAGATAATACAGTCATGGACATTATTATGGTCATTAGCAGTTACATCAATGTTATTATATCCGGCTATTCCTGCATTGCCGTTTCCCTACACATAAAGCTGACAAAGTTTGTTCTTATGTCCCATTCGGTTACAGTTATAACAGCGGATAACCCTACCATGTCCACATTGTGCCTTGAGGTGTCCTTCTTCACCACAGTAGTCACATGGGGTATCCGGGTGGCGATGGGGTTGTCTTTGTCGCTTTCTGTGAACCGTGGTCCAGCCTGTGTTGTCATCGGGGCTTGTTTGACGCGGAGGTGTGTGGAGATCATGCCGCTGATGTCCTCCACGGATGCCCGTAGTCTTGTGATGTAGGGGTGCCTGGTCTTGCCTGGTAGGAATGCCCATGCTGGCTAAGACGTCACGGGCTGCATCAGTGATGTGCTGGAATCGTCTCGGACCAAGATGGTGACCACCGTACCATCTGCAGACAACAACAGCTGTGTCTGTCACGTTGTTCTCGATCAGCAACCGTAGTAGTTTCCCACTAGCTCCAGTTTCGCCGTCATCTACACAGGACTCAGCTGGCTCCATCCCTGATAGTCTGAAAAAACAAGGTCCTGTGAACAACACACGTGTTTTATCCCGTCCCAAGTTGCGATCCTTCGAGTTTTGTACACATATTTTTTTTGCGATATGTACATATTGCGAGTGAAAACGGTTAATGGTCAATTATTTAAATTATTTTTATTAATAATTGCGTTCACACACAGACGTGATTCATACCATATACATATATACCATGTACATTTGTTATGACCCTTTTACCGAATCTCTTCCCCAGACAATATATTTATTGGCGTTTCATGTGCTTACAGTAATCAAATAAAGACTATTCGAGATCCATAACAAGATGCGGTATTATTATCTAGACACAAGAATCCGGCAGTGTCTATTCGCGGTCAGTCCACAAAGTCTTGGCTATTGCACAGAAACTCCGAGGGGCCTGTACGTCACATGATTGTGTAACACGTGACTCAAAATTGTCGGTAATGTTGATAAAGAACTCGTGGAGATCTCATAGAGATGGGGATTGGTTGTGAAGACGGAACCTCTCGGAACATCGTTGAAGGGAAGTCTATTAATTGTGAGTGAGTAGTTAGTATAAAATATGGACAGGTTACCTTCGACAGGTTACCTTCGAAAACCTCTAATCATAGGAATTGATTATACTCCTATGTGTTATATGATCGCCCTTGCCACTCGTTGAAAGTTATATTCCTTTAAATAATAATACTTTCATCAGTCTGTTTTTTTCTCTATCTCTATCTGGTGAAATCGTGAACAGCAAGCAGCTTAGAATAAAAAGTACCTGAATGAACTATGAGCAAGGAAAAATATCAATCCAGTTTGATAATTTGGGAGTTTAGCCCCTTCTCCTGGTACTCTTGGTACCACACCACACCGCCCTTCAAATGTTACAGAGCTGGTACAAATGACAATTATGCTAGACGAGGGTCTGCATACTTCATCGCTCAACATCAAAATCTTCCAGGGTTGGCAAGAACGAGTAAGGATCTAAATCTTTGGCACTCTGTTCAACATCCATTTCAGAGATTTTCAAGTCATCCGTAGTACCAAAAGGGATAATATACCACACGAATACATTGTAGAACCGGGAGCCAACACTTTACTAGACTTGAATATAAAATAATAATATTGTTGTATTTTTTCTTTTGCTTTCATTTCCTTTTGTTTCTAATTTCTCTCAGATGATTTAAATTTTTATGACGTATAACATGGATACCTAAAAATCAGACTCTGAGCTTGTCAGCAAACGTCAAGGTCATAATATTGAACTCGGTCTTTGAGGTGAGCCCTAGGTGCTTCGCGTGAGAAGCGAACTGAACGTTGTCAAATGTTATCCCACACCCGGCTGGAAACATGGTTATACAGATACTGGGAACAAATATGGATGGTTTCCTGCGGTCTGGGAAAAACTAGGTCGCCCAGGTATTTCGAGTGTTATCATCTGCGACCGAGCTTTTTTCTTCGGCAACTGTAAAGTTTTTGGAGTCGGGAAACACACGTGGACGTTTTCTCGTTTTTACAAAGTACTTTTCAAATCGAACACCGAATAACATAGCACACACAGTTGAGACTCGCGAGGTAAAATTTAACATTGGCGTAAACAGCCAATTTTTTAGTTCAAGGTAAAAGTCTGAAATTTGGTGAAAAATATGGTTTTATGGCTAATTGAAACATAAAGAAAATTCATACTGATCCCTGAGCAAAGTTATGGCAAAAAAATATTTTGAGTTTTGTGTTGAACATTTGGACTTGATTGCACTTGAATAATGCATTCTTGGCAGCATTGGAGCCACATGTGAGGGCGCACTGCAGTACTGTGACTGGCGTTATATAAACACAAGCAGGATCTTTGAATTTTTCAATCTCAGTAGGCCTACACGTAGGTCCTGGAGTGCTTTTCAAATCTATTTTTTTGTACAGGCTACAACTTGAGTAAAATGTTCCTTTCTTTTCCTGTGTACTAAAGGGGTTCTATCCCGAACTAGCTCTTAGTTCGTTGTTCTGAACTTTGCAACTCTTTTGGTGTCCAGATCTTTATAGCATATAATAACAACCATACTACTGGAGAACAACTTTTGAATCGTGTATGATGATGCAACTTTCAGAAGATTGTATTTTTGTTTCCCTCAAAAAAAAAACACAGTTCTCTATCTTGGTGCACGCACATTACTGTAGAGCGTGACACGTGGTGAATGCTAATCATCAAACTTAGTGACAAAACAAAATACTGAGAATACCCAACAACTCTTCTATTTACATTTGAAATGTTACTAACTGAACGATTGAAATGAACACGTATTCATCAATTGACAGAGGGAGTGGCTAAAGACGAATGCGACGCGTTTTCGGTGCGTGTCATTACGTTGATAATTTTAACCAATGAGAAATTTCGTCCAAATTCAATCATTTTCGGATCAACACATTTCTCTACTGTTGGAATCAATGGTAGAACCAACTGGAATACTGATGTTTTATATCCGTGAAGGATAGTGGAGTTTTGCTCCTAGGCTTCAACTGTCACTTGGCTATTGTTTAGCAAGGAGTTTGGCTATTGAAATGAATTTATATGATTTGTTGTATTTCTTAACCATGTATGCTGACCTTCTGAATTAAAGTGACGGAAGCCTTCATGACTTCATTTGGTTGTCAACGTAACAACATAAACAGTCAACCAATTAGGAGGATGTATTTAGGGTTAGTCGTAATATGTGAACAGAAATATATCACATTGGACCGTAAGTGATCATTTGAGTAGAACACTATTGGTATTGATTATGTAACTTGAATCCCAGTTGACACTGAAACATAGGTACCTGGTAATATATCTACATTCATAATAATTTCAATGTGGCGAAAGACGTAAGAATTGACGGAGCCCCTAATAGGACATGTTGAGAAAAAAAATAAACTGTTCACTCAATTTAATAAATCGTTCGCTCAATTTAACAAACTGTTCACTCAATATAATAAATCGTTCACTCAATATATTATATTGTTCGCTCAATATAACAAACCGTTCACTCAATATATCATATTGTTCGCTCAATATAATAAACTGTTCACTCAATATATTATATTGTTCACTCAATAATATAATAAACCGTTCACTCAATATGTTATATCGTTCGCTCAATATAATAAATTGTTCGCTCAATATATTATATCGTTCGCTCAATATAATAAACCGTTCGCTCAATATGTTATATTGTTCGCTCAATATAATAAACCGTTCACTCAATATATTATATCGTTCGCTCAATATAATAAACTGTTCACTCAATATATTATATCGTTCCCACGGATTGACAAACCGGCCAGAACTTTATTATAGTCGGTTTATTATATTGAGTGAACGATATGATATATTGAGCGCACGGTTTATTATATTGAGCGAACGATATAACATATTGAGCGAACGGTTTATTATATTGAGCGAACGATATAATATATTGAGCGAACGATTTATTATATTGAGCGAACAGTTTATTTTTTTTCTCAACATGTCCTATTAGGGGCTCCGTAAGAATTTGGAGAAATGGCAGTATCAATTATAACAACATTCTGATGACATATCCTTCATGGATGCAAATCACGACTGTGAACTACACATAGCAACATATTTTCCTAGCACCTCGCTGGGAATGACAGGTCAATCTGTTTCGCCTTGAACAGTCAACGTGTCTTGGCCCAGTGTAATCCCTATTGACACTAGTTAATACAGAGTGAATGTCATGATCAATTATCGGGGAAAGAAATGAAAACGAGTAAATCGAATAATGCAAGATATGGCGTACTTATTCTCCATCCAAGGTCGAAAGTGATGGAGTCAGAGGGACTGTGATTGAATGCGATTGTCTCGTATTCAGATAACTACTGCTGGAGATATGCATGTATATATATCGATACGAGTCTATACGAATACGAATTTATTTATAGGTATGTCGAAATCGCCCTATGTTCCCCAACGAAATTGAAACTGCTGAGGTTTCCTGCGGTATAATATATTGCTTTTGAGGGGTAGTCTACCGGTAGTATTTACCATGGCGTTTCGGCTTTATGCAGGCCACTGTCCACTGCGATCTTTGACTTGTTAATGGCCTATAAACGGCTTTGTGCCTCATGTGAGCACTTTTCGAGCGATTCCTTTCAAGGTCCGAAGCTTTTATCGTATCAGGCAACAGACCTCTATTGGACTGTCCCATCGTATTATATACTTATTACCCGGGAATTTGCTTTTGGTTTCGGGAGCATATGTTGGGTAGTTTTATAGTAATTGTACGTGAAGTAAACTGTATGTACATTATACACTGTCTACTAGTATGTATGAAAGTAACATATTACAACCAACACAGTCAGATTTTGGGGATTTTAATAACAAACCTGAATACAACACTTTTAACATGAAAATGAAGCCCGACCAAATATGCACATATCCAAAGCCACACCAGTGTCATCAGGGGCAGACAGTGGGTACCTGGCCTTTACATTGCTCAAAGTGCCATTGAAATCACTTTCTACTCATATCAGGAACTCGACAAAATTGACTTACCAAACGCTTAGCTCACTTCGGGAACACGTTAATTTGTTGTGTGACTCAGTCTTCTATATCCAACAAGGCGTAAAATGCGAGAACACAAACTCAATTTAGGGTCTCGTTAGATGAGTAGTATTAAGGAGTTAAATACCCTATTTAAGTCATCGGAACAATCAGCAATTTGAGCAATGTCAAGGCCATCTTAGGGGGAAAACAATAGGGCAATAATACCGAATTTCCAATAGGGCCTGTGATTCACGTGTCGTCACGGTGTGATTCTGGTGACCAACAAACATACACCCACTATACACCTTTTGTTTAACATGAGTAATACTCAATTTGGAACTCATTTTACCCAGATAAAACAATAGGTGTATGTTTGTTGGTCACCAGAATCATACCGTGACGGCACGTGACTTACAGAGCCTATAGTGCAATGGGTATATTTTAACGGCCAAACCGACAGCCTGCAGAATCATTGGCCACTGGTCAACTCATTATGCACCCACCCAGGACGATCGGCCGAGTGTTGTGTGCCAGCAGTGTACGGGTAATTTGCATTATGCTCTCGGCAGGATTCAGCACCTCGAATTCCCCGACTCGCAAGTCTTTGCCGCAATCCCAAAGCATCTACCACCTTCTGAGATTTTATACAGTTTCATATTTTTTCATGCTACGCTGCATGGATTGTTTCGGTATTGATGAAATCTTTGATATGTGTTTTATATAATTGTAAAGTATCTTGTAAAATCTTACAATATTATGCCCATCTCTTTATTTAGGATATGTTTGCAAATCCCGTTATGATGATAACCCTACGATTTTGGTTGTTACTAGAAGAATTTTGTGGTACATCATGATATCCTGTGTGCCTGTGTTCGTGTTAAATTTGTGGCGATGATGCGAACGAGTAAACTAAGGATTCGAAAGTAACAAAAGTGGTCGCCGTATGAAACAAATGCGTTGGCCAAAATTCTTGCTCTGAGATTGTCAGTCTGTTGAAATTGGTGCTAGAATATCAGTTTGTGCGCTGAGCGGCAGGTGGAATAAGGTGCAGCGTGCTAATCGGCATCGAAAGTTGAAGTAACTGTATTCATGATTCGACTGGTTAGCTTTATTTTTTGAAGTCGTGATTTGAAACAGACATATTTTCACATCATTAGCAGTGAGTATCAAAAACTGTATTGTATTTACCAGCAAAAATACATATATACTCGGACCATAATTTTTTTCACAAACATGACATTGAGTTAAAGCCTAACTAGAATGAAAAAATAACTTTTTTTAGTTTAGTGTCAATATCAAAGACGGAAGTCTGGGGATCATTTCTGTTTTTACAAAATTGAAATATCTCGAATAGTCACTATTTTACGGCAGTTTGTATATGACATGTTCATTGGCCTTTCGGGGTCATATGCAAATATGCAAATGAGCACTGATGACGTCATATGAGTCACTGGAAGATAATGAGCTCATTGAAACCAGTACTGCATAATATTAAAGAACATGAAAATAATTTTTGTTCCACATAATGAGTCCATACAGAAAATATTCAAATTTTAAATAATTTTTGTTAGCGTCATGGCAACCAAAGCCGGAATATGGCCCATAGCAACCACGTTGCTATGGAGATTTTGTTGCTAACCACTGATAATTCCACATCATTAGGACCTCAAGTTTTGTTACTTTATGATCCTTTGTCAAAATATTGAAAGAAAGTAGCATCTTCACATGCCCTAACAGTTCAATTGTCCATAGCAACCCACCCAACAACTGGTTGCTAAGGGGCGCTAGCTCTGAATGTGTAGCCTTGACAACATGATGGCATAACAAAAGACTGACTATGCATTACCACAAAACATATCAGTTTCTATAGGAACCTTTATCTACATCATAACCCTTGCATAAATGAGGTTTAGATAGCTAATTATGGTACTTGACTCATATGACGTCATGAATATCTAATTATAATAATTAATGAGGTCCTGCAAAATGCTGATAGATTGGAAAAAAGTAATTCACGAAAATAGAAATATCTCCGGTTGTGGTTGAGATTTTCAAGTTCTGTAAAAACCAAAATGATCAGGGGAACCATCTCCACGGTATAAGAACATAAAAATTATACACTCTAGTTAGACTTTAAAAGTGCCGAGTGTACAGGATACAGATACAGATGATCATGAAACAAGAGAAACATATGTATTTCAATCGAATTGCCATGTGTACAAGAAAATTAATCTGGATATTCATTTTGATGGTACAATATTGATAATATAAAGGAAGATATTGTGACACATGTGTTCTATCCAGTCCCAGGATGGGAGGTTACCCCCCCCCCCCCCCCTTCCTTGGGGTTCTTCATATCTTAGAGATTTGAAGGCTAAATGTCAATAGTTTTCACTCAGCATGTGTACATTTCACCAACAGATCCGAACAGAAATGCAAAGGGTCACAGATTGAGACTAGACGTGATTAATACCCACTATACGATATATACGTTTGTTATAACACTTTTACCGAATCTGTTCAACATACAATACATTATTGGCATGTCATGTATGAATACAGAAATCAACTACATACTAACGTTTCGGGATTAACGGAAAGAAGCTTAACTAGGCGTAGGAATCTGGCAGAGTCTGGTCCCGGTCCGTCCATACGGTCTTGGCTATCGGACAGGGACTTCCAGGTGTCTGTATGTCACATGATCGTGTATCACGTGACTCAAAGTCATCGGTAATATTGATGGAGAATTCGTGGAGACCTCGGAGAGATGGGGATCGGTTATGAAGACGTGAGATATTCTGGATGTCACTCTCGGATTTCTTTCCACAAACGAGCAATGAAAATAGAGCTTTTCTATAGCGAGTGTTGTAAACACCGAGAACAAGTGAATTGGTCACGTTGGTGGACAGTGACAAAATGAGCATAAATACCGACCAACTGATATCAGACTCAGTGGAGTCGAATGATCTTGCTATGAGAAATATTCCATTGACGATGTACACAAACCAGGAGAATATACTAGCAGCGAAGATCATACTAAGTGCTCGCCATATTTTCACGAAAGACGCATCCAACTCCGTCAAGCGACCCACTCCGATTGACTCGCGCATGCCCAATGGCCACAGTTTCTTATCTGGATCAGAGTATGCTTTAATCAGTTGCACGCGTTTGGTAACGACGTTGTACAACCTTACGTACATAACTACGAGTACAATTAGTGGTACTACATAGCCCCATATTAACAGAAAGTATTGATAGCCAGTATTCTCTGTCCAAACCTCAACACACATTGATGCAGTGTTGTTGGTAGCATTCGTGGTTGATTCTTCGTGTGGTTTACGCCATCCAAATGACTGCAACACCGCACAAAAAAGGGAGTTGAGTACACTGTACACAATTAGCGACGCGACTATCGGCAATTTCAGCCGATCCTTGTATGTCACAGGGCCAGTGATATACGCCACGCGATCGTATACGACTGAGAAAACGCCATGTACACATCCGACGCTAAACCACGCGTGCAACAACGTAATGACGTCACATCCCTTTGGCGTTCCGCTGGAGAAATGGAAGATACACAGTGCGAATAGGATGACGCCTCGTAATAGGTCGAATATTGTCGTCATCAGAACGAAGAAATTCTGCCTCTGCGTGTATAATTTCCCATGAATAATCACAGCCAACAGCAGGCCACTCATCAGAAAAGAAACCAAGGAAAATAGCAATAAAAACGATGCAGCAACTGAGATGATCATTTTGACATCAGTCCAGTGTTAATGGATATCCAGTCCTTCGTGATACAAATAGCTCACATATATGTCAGGTTTACAGGAACCCAATCAGGGTGATTTCTGGGCTACTCGATTATTGGATACTTGGAACCGTTCGTGTTATTGTGTTACCATAGCAATCACAAGCAGCACCTATAACTATTGATTAAGAGGTATCTTCAAGGTGGGGAACATGCAAGGGTTTGGGTTAATCATGAATGATTCAAAGAAATCAATACCCAATACAGGGGCACATCTTGTAATTGTAACATTCATTTCATTGGGCTAGTTGCCAGTTGTGTTCGCGAAGAACGTTGAACTTTGCATTGGCTATGCGAATGGCATATTACACGCATGGGATTACACCGAGTTACTCACCACACCCATGATTGGAATAAAAGATTTGTATGTACATATTCACAAAGCACACTAGTACGATTTGATTACCAAGCCTTATCTCACAAACCAGCTCGGCATGATGAAGAATGGTATCGCTTTTTTATATCACGGTTGTAATATTGGAAAGTATATACATGTATTTTGACATTATGAATTTCTTGGCGATGCTTTATTTTGGTTTTTCTTTCCATTTGTATGCAGTCATACATATTAGGAATTTTTTTATAAATTAGATAATTTCATATCCATCGGTTCAAATCGGTACTGGTTACATACAGGACATGTATTACCATTTTGGGTAAATTTCCATTATGTTTGCAGAAACTTTGGTATCTAGGGAAAATATCTTGACCTCCGCTTGACAGTTTTTGGGGACAGCACATATGTTCCAAGATAACAAAGAATGCTTAGTGGGTCGTCGAGATAAGTTATCAAAATGAAAGGTGTGCATACTGTATATTATGACTATCTAGTGAAATCCATTAGTCATTCAGCGTAGACCAAAGACCATAATGAACACGTTTTGGATTCTCAGCGCTTGCTGCGTTCTGCAGCTCGTGGCATCCTACGATCCTGACTTCTACAACGGGTAATTTGTGAAACTGCATGAATTGGTGTATGAAATCAGACAGTTCAAGGACATCTTTGCTCTTTGCTTTACCACAAAACCTAACGAAAACGTATCGCAATGTGGTCCTACGATACATCTAGAGGAGTTCCTAGAGTTGTTTCGCATATGCCAAATTGATAAATGTTATTGTATGGTGAGTTCATTAGATTGAAAAAAAGCGGGCTTTTTTCGTTCATATCAGGATGTGCCGTATAACACCAAACAGTTAATTTGTAGCTACCGCATCTCTATCCAACATAACGTTTGGAGATTTATTGTCTTGTGGTATATTATGTTCCATTTTACTCTCGCTGACTTGTTTCACTAGATACCAGAAGATTTCGGTCCTGCCGGACACTCTGGAGAAGCTGGAAAAACTCCATGATATTCAAGTGGATGGCGGGGTCAGTACATGTTTATGGATTCCACACTTGCTACTGTTGAACAGATCATTTTTCATTTGGTTATGTCGAAATCAGTTCTTGTTATATCAAGAAAAAATTTTTTTTGATGGAACGTACGTGAAATTTTTCGAAAACGTTTTGAACATTAATTGCCTCTTGCCCTAATTCCCCGCTACATCCTTTTTCACACGGACCTGTCGTATGCCATTCAATAACAAATTGTTACTGATCTAGGCAACGAGAACGAACAGCGTACATGCCTAGTGTATACTCAATAGATGTGACATGAGGTAAAAACCTCGTTATCCCTATTATATACAGTTGGACTTCTGGGACAATCCTGCCCAGCCCGGTCGGGAGGTCACTATGTTGGTCAGCCCTGAGAAGCAGGGATACCTGAAGGGGAGACTGACGACCGCCGGTCTCCAGTACACCGTGGTGGACGAGGACGTGTCTAGGTGAATGAGTAGGTCATTGGGTTGGTGGGGGAATTGCTGTGAGTGAATGGTCCATGGTCAAATGCACTGTTGATAATTGTGTATCACGCGCAGACTGTTGCACGAGGAGTGGGCGCGACTGAGTCAGAAGGAGCAAGTGTACGACTATGCCGACTTCAACACTCTCACGGATGTACGCAATACATTCAACACACTTGACACATGTTATATTCATAAGTTATCACTAATATACATGTACAGGTTTATAATTCATCTTGAATTTCAGTTGAAATTCATCTCTTTTTCCACTGTTTTCTATACCGTTCTCTGCAGATTTACGATGAGTTGGACAACTTGGCCAGTCAGTGCCACTCTGACTTCGTATGTACAACCTCGACTATTGGTACATCCGTCGAGGGACGAGAAATCAGGATGATGGAGGTGGGCAGAATAATAGCAGGGCAGTTTTGAGATTCATTATTTCAGCCAGAAGAAACTCATGATAGATCACTTGGCACCTGCTTGATCCATACATTGCAATAAGTTCCCACATACACCTCGTGAATAAACGTATAATATTGCTGACTAACTACAAATGGATGAGAATTTTGGGTTGCAACGACATACCATTCACTTTCGCTTGAAGAAAATTTATCTTACTATCTTGTACTTTACAGATCAGACGCTCATCCACAGGGGGCGCACCGAACACAGAGGCATTCTTCATGGACTCGGCCATCCACGCCAGGGAGTGGCTTTCTCCGTCTACAGCTATGAACATCTTCAGGGAGGTATGTAACAGGCAACGTGCACAATTCAATAGTTCATGATGTTGTCATACTCCGTGGTGTATGACAATATAATCTTTCGTTACCTGTGTGCATTTTTGTTGTCAAATCGGCAAGTGAGTACTTTCACTTACACAAGTCTTTTCATGGTGAATTTAGTAACGTATATACATGTATAGGCGTGACTGAACCTAAAAATCAATCCTGTCCCACACACAGATGATCACCACGTACCCGGCTGGAAACACGGCTATGCTGATGTCCTTCAACTGGTACTATGTTCCCGTGGTCAACCCGGACGGTTATGAGTACACGTGGACGGTGAGGACGAGTCTATTGTTGACTCTGGTTCCAACGCGACATTTATACTATCGTGTCCATAATGCTTGTCAAATATGATTGGGAAGTCTCCGCCAGAAAAAAACATAATGGGAAGATACTGCCCTGTTTATTGCACATCGCTACACGTGTGTCACCCTAATATATCAGTGCAATTGTTTACTATACGAATACTTCAGTTGTTTAGTGAACGAATACACCATATTTGCAGGATGAAAGGTACTGGCGCAAGAACAGACGTGACAACGCCGGGTCCACGTGTTTCGGTGTAGATCTCAACAGGAACTTTGACTTCGACTGGAGCGGTGTGTACATTAGATATAACTTAACATGGGTGAAAAATGGATTATATTGTTGTATGCCACAGATAACCACACTGGTCGTTCTATAGCGTCATGTATAAACTGTCGACTTTAACTACTGGCATACGAGAGCAAATTTATCTGGTGAAAGACGTTCAGACTGAGGCAGCCAAACTTAATTCATGAGATGATACTGATAGTTATTATAGCATTATGTGTATATATATCCATTTGATTATGATATCATCAGGTCCAGGAGCGAGTTCCAATCCCTGTGAAGAGACGTACTATGGATCCGGTCCCGCATCTGAGCCAGAAGTTGCTGCCATCCAGAACACGGTAGGCGGATCTGATAGAATATGATGGGCGGATCCGGACTGATACGCACATAACGTCTTGAGCTCACTGTACATATTTGTAATTATATGTTTATCAGAAGAAAACTTACTTTGAACAATTACTGTGACTGACCGTTCATGCGTTCTAGGTTCCTATCTGCAACACCCTATTGATATATTTAGTTGACCTCTGAATATTCCAATCACATATCAATTCCCTCTATATTATTTTCTCTGACTTGGTTGTCCTGCAGGTGCTAGCTATCGCTCAGAACGACAACTTGAGAACACTGTGGACGGTCCACACGTACGGTTATTACATGTTGTATCCATACGGGGATTGTGACTTGACGCCGCCTAATGAGGCTGAACTGGTGATGTTTTTTTATTTTTTTAGGGTTTCCCTATCTGTTTTCACTTTCTTCTCCCGGTCGGGAAATTCTTTGATCACGCTGGTCAATCATAACGCATCCGAACATGATTGAACATGTTCATATGATTAGATATTTCCACCTTATTTTTTTACAAACTGCTCTTGTTTTTACACTAATGCAATATTGGAATACATCACATTACCAAATACCGCCTTACATGTGTTATTCTGCCCTTGCTCGTTTTACCGATCAGTTGCAGAATAAAACAACATATCACATACCTATCATAATCCTGGTCCCAACTGTTATGTTCAATTTGGTGGTAGTTGCTATGATATCCACATACATATCACATTCACTCACGTTGAACTTATTGTGTTGGGAAAGTGTTATAGTAATATGATGATTATGTCCTCAGATAGCGAAAACGGACCTGATTTGTGCGGCAATTGAGGGCACGTACAACACAAACTGGGCCTGCGGACAGATGTGTCCAACACTGTGTATGTACTATCAGACGTAGTTTAATAGTTACAGCTCCCGCAAAATTCTGAATTGGTGGTGATAACGTTGTGAACGTTGTGCTTTGGTAACTACTTTGATAACAAAATATTTCTTATATACTTTAATAATATATAGTATAGTGTGTAATCATTTCATTTCATACTATGAGAACATTCGCATGAACACAGCCCAAATGTATATACCCCATGGCTCCTGCCCCCTCCAGACCCAACCTCAGGTATCACGATCGACTGGGCGTACGATTCTGCCGGTGTCGAGTATTCCTGGACCCCTGAGCTTCGGGGCAACGACTTTGTAGTCCCAGTGTCGGAGATCCCGCTGGCCTTCAACGAGATGTACAACGGGCTTGTGGCCCTCTGTGAGGATGTCCTAGCCAACCCTTAGAACATACCTCACGGACAGTGGTACTCCATTGGCGACTGTCATTTGAGTTTCGTTGGATGGCAAAATCATAATGAGATAAGATTTTGTAGTTGATAAGAGAAGCCATAAAGGAATAAATAAATGTGTGCTTTCATTGTGTGTTTTTCTGATGGATTCTGGATGGCACCCAGTGTTATATGTCACGTGAGCCTTGTCGAAATGTGTGTAAAATTTTTCAGTATGGGAGTAAACTGGTGTGAACATTGAAACACAAACTGACAAAATATACCGAGGAATTGAGTTCGAATCTGGACTATAGTCGTTGTTTTTCATACCATAGATGTGTTTTGACATTCTATTTCAGGTTCAGAAAAACACAATCATAAGTACACAATTATGTGTATTATAAAGATCAGTGCGAACACCGTGGTGTGTTTATAGTTTCCATGATATTTTTAACATTTTCCATCCATACGAGTATTACCATCTGGTCGAAACACACAAGTATACACTGACAACCTAGACTAGTGCTTTGTCAATGTACTTCTGGCTGACTAAAACTCAGTGATATCGCACGGTGGCACGGGAATTACTTGGAACTGTCACGCGTTTATACATATCGAGTATACTCCACGGATAACCTAATTGAAGACACGAGAAACCCATTCGAAAAATGATAAGTTCTTGATAAGAATTGTCTACATGAAGATGTTAACCTGATGTGTTGCCCATATTGATTGATAAATGGCAAGTATAGATACGTTTATTCAGGAAGAGCACTTTTGCATGTAAACCGACTTCAAGTCGAGTCACAAGTTGTGTTCTTAGTAATGCGAAGAGAACAATATTCGCAATAAGTGTTATGGTTATTGAATATTGAAATTTGATCACGAGCTTAAAATACTTAAATTCCGCTCTCCGTGCAGTGTATATACCTTTTGATAGGAAAGCGTAGAACGTGTAGAAGGGACACCCGCTCAGAAAAATATTATCTTCCATTTCCCGACATCAATTTCGATGAACATGGAAACAATACCCAAGTCTATAGTATCCGAGCAAACAAAACCGAGTCCATTATCCAATCTCAAAGTCCAGTGTCAGGCAAAATCGAGAAAATTTAAATGGAATTTCATGAACCCCCATATATGGCCATAAAGGGGTGAAATCAGGTGTTCCGGAAAGAGTGAGCATTTCCTGCCCCACATGTGGCACCCGTCATGAATTCCAAAACATTACCACGCAAAAAGGTCTTGTTGCATACTTGTAACATATTTTGTGTACTTATCAACCAGATTGTGATGACGTCCATAAAATTTCTTGAAAGCAGCTATTAGTCTTGGTAAAACATATCCCTGTTGCAGCAGTTTAGAGGCTAGCTGGGAACTTCTGTGAACAAAGTCCTCATACTTGCATATTTTCGATATTTTCAAATTTAAACTTCTTTTCCCGACAATATTCTCGTTTCTATAGAATTTAAACTTGATTTTTCGACTTCATTCTCGATTTTATCGGCAAATTTCGATAAATGTTGGTGCACCTGGTTGTTTGGGACGAACACGTCCATACTGGGATAGAGTAGACAACGATTGTCGTGGTCAAACAACCGTTCAAATACTATCGTCTTATGAATGTCAGTACCAACCAAACTTAGATGATGACAATAGCAAACCTAAATTAAAATATTTTGGAAAAAACAAAGCCCGACAAAATAAGTTATCCGAAGACACACTGGAATCTTTCAAATTGTGTATCGTCAACCCTCAAACTTGATTGTTATTTTTGTTTTAAAACGATTGATGGGGGAAAAAATAGCAATCAACTTCAATGTTGAATTTCACATAAAAGCCATAAAATCTGAGCAAAAACGGTTTTTAATTTGCATGCTGCTTTGCACGGTGAACATCACAATTGATACATTCCCCGTCGGCATAAAAATTATTATCGTGATCCCATTCGTGGCCTAAATTCAACATTGTGTAGATTGCGATCGTTTTTAGTTTTGAAGACATGAGTCTGAAATTCCGTGACGAAATATGGTATTATATCGGATGGAAATAAATAAAACTTTAAAATTAGCCCAAGGGCTAAGATAGGTTACCGGACAATATATAATAGTTATTTTGTCCTGTGGCCTTGAAAATAAGGTCACGATCAAATTTAAAGTCACGAGAGTATTCAGTATACAAGAATATGATTTCCCATACGTTCACAATTGATTACTAACCTGTAAATTCAGTAATAAGAGATTGTGGCGATTTTGCCCTAAGCACGCGGCAGGTGATTGTAAACATAAATGCCATTTATGTGGCCTTTTTGTACTTGGCCTTGTTTTTGACATGCTCCGTTCGAGCGTGCGTTGCCACGGCGACGTATTGTAATTTACGTTCCAGTAAACTATAACAATGGATCGATTTAACCTCGCGTGCGCCCTACAGTTTGTGGTGTATTATATATACACTGGAAGCGACTCGTTCGAGGAGATTGTCCAAGATCGAGACTAGGACGCACACGAGGCTCGCCATGAGCTTTGTGTTCCCTGGGTCTGAGTAGTGGGCTCCTAGAGCCCTGGGGACGATTTCCGTGGGGAGGCCCGGGCTGGGAGAGACGAGTTGCTGACTCGGGGGCCTTCGGCCCTGTGGATCGCCAGCTCTCTCCCTTCCCGGGACATGTGACAGAGGCTCTGGCCAGCATGTCGGACTGTACGGGGTTCCGTCCCCGAGGCAGACCGCGGCTCGCCAGGCCCCGCCAGTTAACACCGTAGGGATGAACTAGTTTCTGAACGGTGTCCGTAGGCCTGGGAGTGTCGGGTGGGCTGTTACCTGGTTACCGTTAATGATGAAGTAGTTACCGTGTCCGCCGCGACCTCCGGTGAGCGGCCCTGCCGCGAGGATCCGGAATAGCGGATGCGCGTCCGCAAGGACTCGGATGAGAGAGGACTATCCTCGAGGATCCCGAAGAGCGGACGGTAGTCAATAACTTTACATTGGTGCCGTGACCAGGATCAGTCCGACAGTGTTCCATCGCAGCCTACCGTCACAGTGTTGTAGCCTCCTTAGTCCCTGGGGATCGCCCGCTCCTCAAGGACGTCTCGAAAAATGACTAAAGAGAAAGATAAGGCCAAAGATAAGGCCGATGAATCCAAGGGGAGGGATAAGGGTGGAAATGTCGCGGACCACACCCGGTCGCGCGACAGCCACCGTGAGACGTCTCCGGACGACTCCGGTGGCCGGAAGGAACGCGCGGAAACCTCCGTGGACAAGACCCCATCCGCGGAGACGACTCCGGCGTCCCTGGCCCCGTCTTCGGACGTAGGGTCGAGCCCCGCGGGGCCGCAGCAGGAGTTGCCGTCAAGGCCGGACCTTGACGTGTTAGGCGCGGTGGGTGGAGCTGGCAACGGCTCTACGCCGCGCCCGCCCGTGCCCAGAACAGATCCGTGGCAAATGGCACCCTTCCCTAAGACGCCTTCGAGCGTCCGGAATCGAGCGCCAATGCATGCGGGTCCTTCTGGACGAGCGGACCAGTCATACCAGATGCCGCACCCGGCCGGGTGGACTCCCTCGCGAGCCTCCGGCATGGGTTCTGGTCGGTCCGCACCGGGCAGTGTGGTGGATCAGCTCACCGACGCACTTGGCGAGCTGGCCCCCCTCGGGCGCTATGATCGCGCCCGGTCGCCCCATCAGGGACGATCAGACCGGCGGAACCGCTCCCCTTCTCCGCTGTCACAAGGCAACTCGGGGCCTTTGACGGAGAGGGAGAGGTGGCTGATATCCGAGGCGCTTGTACTGTTCAAGCGGAATCAGCTGCATTCGAGCGTTGACCCGTCGGTCACCCTAAGTCCGGGGATGTCTGGGCCAGTAGCCCCTCCCCAAGTCCTGCCGAGTCCGCAGGCGCCAGTGGCCCCCGCAATGGGACCCGCGCCTGCCCCGCGGCTCGGAGGCACCACGTTGGCGACCGCGTCGACCGTTCCGACGGTTGGAGCGCAAGCCGCGTGGTCGACTTACCCTGGCACGTACAGTGTGTCGGACGGGCAGTGGCAACAGGCGGCTTCGGCCCCAAGCTTTGCCGCCCCTTCTGGAGCCTACCCAGTAGGTTCGATGGGAGCCCCGCCCGCACCTAGCCAGAGTGGGTTTTCAGCGGGAATGATCCCGGCGGCAAACGTGAGCTTCCCTGCTCCTATGTCCGCGGCGTCGATGTTTGCTCCGGCAGACTCCGCCGCAGGCGCGGGAAGCGCGCGGAACTTGCCGCAGTACACGGACGACCCCGGAGCCGGGACCGCACGTCGGGCGCGTAGCAAACGCGATGACGGGCCCGACCACTCTTCGTGGCGGAAACGGTTCAACGAGGATAACGCCGACTTGGAGGACTACTTGCTCCAGGTATGGCGTACCGCCGTGTACGAAGGATGGTCCCAGCCTGAAGCTGGACACGTCCTCGCGGGGAGCCTGGAAGGGAAAGCTCTCCGCGTGATGCCGTGTCTGCCGGTAGGAACAGTGACGTTCGGCGAGGTTGCTCGTCAACTTCGCCTGCTGTTCCCGCCGACGACCAATCGGCGGCAGTCTGAACGAGAGTTCAAGGCGCGTATCCGCCAGCCGACTGAGTCCGTGACAGACTATGCGTACAGCTTACGCATACTCGGCCGGAGAGCTTTTCCGGACATGGACTCCAGACGGTTTGAGACGATGCTGATCGATCAGTTCATCGATGGCCAGCCTTACCACCTAGCGTACGGGCTGGCCACCCATGAAAAGCGATCGATGGAGGAGGCGATAGACTCCGCGCTTGCGCTTGAGATGGCTGTCCGTCCTAGACAGTTGCCTCCAGCCTCGGCTCCGGCCTCGGCTGTACCCGCGCAGGTGGCGACTCCTCCTCCGGTCAAGGCATCGCAGGTAACCCCGTGGCAGGACCCGGTCGTCCGGGAACCCGCCAGGGAACCTACCCAGCAGTGGGTTAGTGCGCCGGCACCCTCTACAGGGGCGCCCGCACATGCGGCACCGGTCGCCGCGCCGCGCTCGCCTTCGGACGAGTGCGACATAGAGGAATACGACCTCGGCGCCGCGCAGATGATTGCGCACTGCGCCGGGCTCGAAGCTCCGGGAGCCGCAGAATGTTGCGCGTTCACCTCCGGACCAGCTCAGAACCGTCCCTGCTACTTCTGCGGAAAGCAGGGACACTTTTGGCTGAAGTGTCCGGAGTTGTTGGAACGCCTGCGGTCACGCGGATACCAGGGAGCTCTCCCTGGCCCGCAACGGAGGAATTCCTTCCGGTCTGGTCCTTCGGGACAGCAGAATCGGAACCCGCGGCAGGGAAACTAGATCCGGACGTGGTGGCGACCAACACTGCGTCCGGGGATAGTTGTTCGGTGGCAAACGATGCCGCCCCACCCGCTGATGAGCAGGACGGACCCCAAGTGGATATGACTTCTCCGGAAGTAGTCCTTGGAGACCAGTCTAGCTCCTCCGCGGCTGAGGCGGATGGCGAGGACTCCGTAGATGAGCCCAGCGCGTGCGAAAGGTATCGCCCGACCTGCGCGCTGGTGAGGGACCCCTGCTGGTACCTGCCCCTGTCCTTCGGACGGGAGCCGGTCCGGTTCCTCATAGACTCAGGCTCGGAGGTGACCCTCGTGGCCGCCGGAACGTTTAGGAAGGAGCCCGCACTCCGCAACCTCGAGTTGCGAGATCCCGGACCGTACAAGCTCTACGGAGCGGGAGACAACCGCATCCGTATCCATGGCATCATCGATCTGCCTATTACCCTTGGGGACAAGGTGTATCTGACAGAGGCGATCGTGGCGGATATCGGAGCGGCCGGGATAATTGGGATGAATTTCCTACGGGTCCACCGGGTGATTGCCAACTTTAGCGCTGGCGAGTTCCGGATGGGAGAGGACACGCACTTCCTCTTCCGCTCGGGCCCGATGCATTCATTCCAGATGCGGACATCGCGCACTGTAGTAGTGCCGCCGATGAGTGAGATGATCATCGAGACGAGGCCGTGGCGTCCCCGCATGCCCCTCGATGGTCGACCGTGTATAGTGCAACCCGTGAGCAGTTTCGCCGCAGGAACTGGGCTCGTGCTGGGTGGGGCCCTGGTCATGTCCAACCCCCGCGCGATGCCCATCCTCGTGGTGAATCCTACGGATGCTCCGATTGTACTGAAGCGCGGATGCATAGCAGCTACTGCTATTCCCGCGGCTTCGAGTCGTGTCATCCCCGACGATCCGGTCTGCCGCGCTGCGTGCGCGACGGCGGCCGCCGGAGATGATCCGTTCACCCTGCCGGACCATTTGGAATCTCGGGTTCCGAAGGACCTGTTGGATGAAGAGCAGCACCAAGCGCTCCGCAGACTGCTGCGGCAGTATGCGGATGTGTTCATGGGTCCTGATGGTGCGGTTGGCAAGACTGACGTCGCCAAGCACTGCATCGACCTCGTGGACGAGCGTCCTCTCAAGCAGCGTCTTCGTCGGGCAGCAATAGTGCACCAAGAGGTCATAGACCAGGAGGTGCAAAAGATGCTCGACTTGGACATCATCGAACCCAGTGACAGCCCTTGGGCCAGTCCGGTGGTTATGGTGAAGAAGAAGGACGGCTCGTGGAGGTTCTGCGTGGACTATCGGAAACTCAACGATGCCACGCGGAAGGACTCATATCCTCTCCCGCACATTGAGGATACCTTCGATGCCCTGGCCGGGTCGCACTATTTCTGTGCTCTGGATCTGGCCTCCGGGTATTGGCAGGTGGAGATGGAGGAGAGTGATCGGGCGAAGACTGCCTTCGTTACCAAGAACGGGCTCTACCAATTCAAGGTAATGCCGTTCGGGCTCTGTAACGCACCAGCGACGTTCGAGCGCCTCATGGAGATGGTACTCAAAGGGTTCCTCTGGAAGCGATGTATGGTCTACATCGACGATGTCGTCGTGTATGGCCGGTCGTTCGAGGAAACCCTCACCAACCTCCAGATGGTGCTCCATCGCATCCGCGGAGCAGGGCTTAAATTGAAGCCAAGTAAGTGCGAGCTATTCGCGCAGGAAATCCTGTACTTGGGCTTCATGGTAACGGGCACCGGAGTGAGACCAGACCCCGCAAAGGTGGCGGCCGTGCAGAAATGGCCTCCGCCATGTAACGTGGCGGACGTGAGGTCCTTCTTGGGCTTCGCGAGCTACCACCGCAGGTTTATTCGCGGCTTTGCGGAGATCGCGCGTCCCCTTACTATCCTCACGGAAAAGGGCGCCGATTTTGTTTGGTCCGCCGAGCAGGCTAACGCCTTCTCGGGACTCCGGCAGGCCTTGGTAGTGGCCCCGGTGCTGCGGCACCCTCGTCCGGACTGCGAGTTCATCCTGGACACTGACGCGAGTAACTTCGCACTCGGCGGTGTCCTCTCGCAGATCGTGGATGGGCAAGAGCGGGTAGTAGCTTATGCGAGTGTGGCCTTGAGCCGCTCTCAAATGAACTACTGTACCACTCATCGCGAGTTGCTCGCGGTGGTTACGATGACCAAGCGTTTCCGGCACTATTTGTTGGGACGCCATTTCCGCTTGCGGACTGATCATAGTTCGCTGAGATGGCTCCTCAACTATAGTGAGGCCGATGGCTTGGTGGCGCGGTGGCTAGTCAAACTCCAAGAGTATGACATGCAGATAGAGCATCGCGCTGGTAAGTTGCACGGCAACGCGGACGGCCTGTCCCGTTGTCATAAGTGCAAGAATCCGGGTTGTGCAGGGATGGCACCATTCCAGCAAGCCGCGGATTCGTCCTCAGACTCGGAATTGGACGTTCCGGGGAGACCGCAGGCCGCCGCCCCCTCTAACAACACGGCGGCCGGAGCGTCTAGGGCTCATCTCCGCGCGCGGACCCGCCGATATCGGCGAGGGCGTCCCGCATATGAAGCGGAGGTGCGGCTCAGCTCCAGCGAGTCTTCCTCGAGTCCGGCGGTGTACTCCTCGTGGGTACCCTCGTCCTCTGGAGAGTCTGAGTATGAGCGGTCCTTGCCCCCTGTGGTGATGGCCGCTGCGGCGCAGCCGGACGCGACGGATGAGGAGCCTAATTACTTGGGTGGCTACTCTCCGGCGCAGATAGCTGCGGCGCAGAGAGCTGACAGAGCTCTGGCACCGGTAATCACAGCCCTTGAGGCCGGCCAGAAGCCCTCGAAGGATGAGCGAAAGACCTACAGGGAGGAGACCTTGTCTCTAGTATCTCAGTGGGAACGACTCTCCTTGAGGGATGGCCTCTTATACCGGCGCTATGAGCCACCGACCCCACTGCCTCCAATATGGCAGTTGGTGCTTCCGGCGGAGCTGCGGAAAGAAGTACTCCACCAGTTGCATGACCTCCGGGTGACCGGTCACTTGGGAATCCGGAGGACCGTCCATAGGCTACAACAGCGCTTTCATTGGCCTGGTAGCGGCTTGGACGTGCAACGGTGGTGCGCAGCCTGCCCTCGGTGTCAAGCTCGCAAAGGAGTCCCGACTCCTGGCCGCCACACCTTAACCACGGTTAAGGCGGGCGCGCCGTTTGATCGGATAGCTTTGGATATACTGGATACCCACCGGGTCACCCCGCGCGGTTTCCGGTACATCCTGGTGATATCCGACTATTTTACCAAGTATACCGACGCCTACCCACTGCGCCGCCAGACTGCGGACGAGGTAGCTCGGTTATTGGTGAATAGATGGGTAGTGTACCATGGGGTACCTAAACAGGTACATTCGGATCAGGGCACGCAATTTGAGAGCAACCTGTTCCGGAACCTAGCACAGATGCTAGGGAGTACCAAGGTGCGGACCACCCCCTACAGGCCCCAGTCTGATGGCCAGGTCGAACGCTTTAATCGATCGGTCCTCAACATGCTGGCGGCCTTTGTGAATGATCGTGCGAATGATTGGGATGACCACCTCCCGTATGTCTTAATGGCGTACAGGTCGTCGGTCCACTCTTCGACCGGAGTTACTCCGCACGCGATGTTGTACGGCCGGGAGCTAAATTTGCCCGTGGATATTATGTATCCAACTGCGGCAGAGACCGGCGCAGTACCCCAGTGCGGTCCGGAGTACGTGGAGTGGATTCGCCGCGCCCTGGCGAACGCCCATGATTTCGCGCGCGCGCGCCTGGACAAGTCTGCCCTCCGGCAGAAGCGAGGCTATGACGCCCATGCTAAGGGTAGGCCAGCTTTTGCGGAAGGCGACAAGGTGCGCTACTATTATCCGCCGCTTAAGCAAGGCAATAAATTTGCTAAGCCGTGGATAGGCCCGTTTACCGTACTGAAACAGGTGACAGATGTGGACTACCGGATCCGGAGGGATTCCGATCCGGACAGGGTTCTGGTTGTCCATATCGATAATCTGAAGAAGTACGAGGGCCCGCTTGTCATGGATCCGCTAATTCAAGATGCGGAACCGGATGATGCTCCCGTATGGGATCCGTCCGGTCAGCATCCGCGGACTCCGGACGAGCGTGTGCGCCGTATGGTGGGCCTCCCGGACCTCTCTGACCCGTCAGATGATGGACTGGGTGGCTATCAGCCAGATGACGGCGATCCGCAGGTACCCCCACTCCCTCCAGTACCTGCGGATGACGGGCGGCCACGACGGAAACCACGTGCGCCAGCCCGGTATGGGTGGGAATAACCTTCCGCCCATGCGGATGCGTCTGCGGTACCCGTCTGTCATACTATGGATGGGTTTTAGGTCGTTCCGTGAGAGTCCGCACGACTTACCTCCGCGGGTGGCTACTTTGTGGTCATCGTCGGAGTTGAGGTCCGCGGAGACTTTCATGTCGTAACGCCGCCGCTCCGCATCCGCCCTCCTGTAGTTTCTAGCGCCAGGGACGTGCGGATGGCCTGTCCGCACCTAGTGGACGGCTGTCCGGCGTAATCCGCACAACGGTTACGCTGGCCGGACGAATTTACTGATTCGGCCGGACGCCCCTGGTCCCGGGACAACCTCTTATATGGCCAGACTGAGGTTGGGATTTACGTCCGCTACGGGAGAAGCGTCTTCCCACGGATTTGGGGAACTGGCTCTGGACGCGGGGATAGTGTCCGCAGATGAGGACTGATGTCCGCGGTTCGTCCGCGTGACTCGTCCGGCGTCCGCGGCACTTTAAGATGACGCACTTCGGTGTAGTTATCCCCCGTGAGCCATTACTATAATTACGGTTATAGTAATTAAGGTTTCTTACGGCAGGAAACCGACTATCCATTATGATAATGGAGCGGTTGTTAAGTCCGCATGTGCGGACCAGCCGCGGCAGCGGGTGACGCTCGTTCTCGTCCGGATCGTACCTTACAATACGCGGTCCGGCCGGAATGACCGGAACCCCGGCCTCCTTCTAAGAAGGGGGTCGTATATTACATGCGCAACACTTGTGGTGGCTTCTAATTCCAATTTCATCTTCATTGGATAAGGGCAATACGCCGTACAATGGTAGACGTCCGGCCTGGACTCCGTCCGCGGGCAGCCCCGGACGTCCGCCGGCTATTGCTTTCACCATCTTTGGGCGCCTCTAGATTGGGCGCCGGTATGAAGGGTTTGCCCCCTAACCAGTGCGGTTATGGACCATGCCGGCTCCGCGTCTAAATCTATTGGCTCCGCGCTCCGGTAGTCGTTTGAGGAGGCTCTGGGCTGGACCGGGCACCGCTCCGCGGCTGGGCAGTACGTCGGGGATGCTAGTGGGCGCTTTGCAAACGCCCATAGGGCGCCCGATTGTCTGTCCGGACGTCATGGGTATGTCCGATCGCCCTGTAAGCGTGCCAGCGGCTATGGGGAGTGATTTTGTTTATTTTCCATCTCATGTATTATTTATGGGAGGATTATAAGCCACAAGTGTGTGCGTGTTTCCCGTGGAAATGCTATTCTTACTCATTTATCCCATATATGAGAAAGTTTAGTGATATATCTTTTCCCTGGTGCAATAGAGAGTAAGAAATCGGGAGATTTCTGCTTTCGCGAGAGGGGTGTAGGAGATTGTGTACATTGTATCGAAGGCTGTATGCCGTGATCTATGAAAAGCATGCAAGCGGTGGTGGATTTATTTTCATTGCTGCTTGAGCGGTGTTAAATTTTTATTTATCGCTGCTGATAGGGTGACATAATCGTAACACCCACAAGTAGTTTGGCTTTTTGATACATTGTATACAATCTTTAACCTGCGAGGGTGATTAACTTCACGTCATTGATCGCCAGTGCGAAAGCTATTGCTAATGACTGCTGTTAATTACTGTAGTATTTTAGCGGGTTCCCCCGGGATGGCTTGTGTACACAAGCCACCCGTATACATGGCACGAAAGGAGTCACCGGGGGGAGATGCGTGTATGGGAATGCGGGAATGTAAAACGTCCTTTTGTCTGTCGATCGGGTAGATGCAGTGAATAGACGTTTCCACGGGAACGCGTCATACGATGCGTGTGCAGTATAACTGCCAACACTTGATGCCTATAATCGATGTAACTCGACACCTTCTCGTCATTCAAGCGCTCGACACTGGTGGAGACGGATCTGCGGATCTGACTCCCAGTGTTTAGAGTGATTAGAGCGCTTGATGTCAGAGTCAAGTGACGGCTGGGGAGGTGATGAAGGGAGGGAAGAGGGGTCTCTTGAGCGCGGTAATTCGTACTCGAGACCCCAGTCTAGGCCCGAGGAGGATGACCGCGAGGACATCCCTCGGGGAGCCTATGTGGGTTCTGAGGAATCCAGCTCCAGCTCCGGTTCTTACTCAGGAACCGAGTCTGAGAGCGAGGTCGCGGAGGACCGCCCCGCAGAGAGTGACTCGGCCACGGCAGGCGCCGAGCTACTCCTAGATCCGTCCACTTTTTCCCGTATGGAAGAGGTGATGGACTGCGGTGGTGCGGGACTTGCTAGTGTGGACATTGAGTTGCACCCGTCCTCGGAGATGCTTGCGTCTCTGGGCCCGGATGAGAGTACTCGTGCGGAAACCCGTCCGGATGGCCGTAGCCGTCCGGACACCGGTTCCGCCGAGAACTCCTCGGTGTCCGCACCTGCGGAGTCTGGTCCGCACGACCAGAAGGCCCCTGGGACTTGGGCGGAGCAGGTTGACGCGGCTGAGGAAGCCGCATCCCAAGCGCCGCCTCAGGAACAGGAGTCTGGCTCGAAGGAGACCGAGAACCGAGATGACGGGTTTACATCGCCCGTCTCTAGGCGTACTCGCCGTCGAGCCCGGGAGATTGCTCAAAAGCAGTGGAGAGCCCAGCAAGAGCTGGAAGCCGCTGAGCGTGGGCAATCTGAGGCCGGATCCGACCCGGACCCGGCCTCCTCGCCTCCGAAGAAGAAGAAGAAGAAGCGGCCGCACCGGAAAAAGAAGTCCGGCGGCCCCTCGCCTCAAGCCGGATCGAAGTCCGGAGGACCTAAGCCACTGGCGCCTAAGCCGGGCGGCCAGAAAGGGTCCTCCGCCAAACCCGGAGTCGCCAAGACGCCTAATCCCTCGGGATCTGGTGCGGGCGGCGCCTCCGCGGGATCCGGCCCAGGCACGGGAGGTTCCTGTAAGCGGGTGCCTATCCAGGCACCGAAAGGAACCTCCTCTTCCTCTTCCTCCGGTACTAAGAAACCTACCGGAGCTGCGGAGGTGGGGTCAAGTCCAGTGGACAGAGGGCGTCCCGTGCCGAAGGAGGGAGATCTTCGTTTAGAACTCCTCCGGAAGCGCGCGGAGCAAGACGGGGTCCACCTGTCTGACGCCGCACTGGAAGCGGGAGCGCGGGCCTTCGTTGCGCAGCAACAGAAGGCCGCGCCCCCACGCGGGAAGAGTGTGCCCCGACAAACCAGGTCGGAGAATCGTTCGGGGGCGGCCAAAAAGAAGAAACGGTCGTCCTCGGAGCAGCCCTCTATCCAGAGGCTGCGGGCCGAAATGGGCCCCGAACTCCCTGGAGTCCGTCAGGGACACATGTTCCTTCCGCGCTATGGCAGGGATCCGCAGGGACGCCGCACCGCGGCGGCCGGCGCGGCGGCCGACACGCCTTTCACACGGCCTCGTCCACTCACGGACGAGGAGCGTGTCGGGTTGCCGCCCGAGACAGAGGCGGGCGTGATATGCCAACTCTGTCCGGAATCCCTGGACGGGTATGAGGACCCGCACCGTGCGCTCAATCGGGATCGTAGGTACCCTACCTACGACCACTTGAGTCGACATATTGCGGGGTACCACTACCCCTGGATGCAAATGTTCGTTTGCAAGAGGTGCTACTCCGGCACCCCTCAGCAACGATATTTCGCCAGTTTAGAGGCCCTAAATGATCACCGCTCGGGTGCACACCGCGGTGAGGGACTTCATATCGTTGGAAATGAAGTGGGGCCTGTATTCAATTATGGATACATACCACCGAGGGTGGCGTCGTTCATGACTACGTCAGGGACGGCGAATCACCGATTCTTTCACTGGGGTCCATGGCGCTTTGCACAGCGCATCATGGACGATGCCTGGAAGGAGTCTGGCGTTGTGTCCGCGGGCTCGAGCTACACCGCTCGCCTGACGGCTACAATGGGCCAGACCCCGGCGGAGTTCCAGGCGGCGGAAGCCGCCCGGACAGCAGCAGAGGCTGTCCGTGAACCGCCGGTGATCCAGGCCGGTGAAGAACGGCACCGGGTGACCATGATCGTGTCGGAGATGCCGCAGATCGCGGCCAAGACACGAGTGGCTACTCCTAAGCCGCGCCCCCAGCCAAAGACTCAGGGGAAGAGCTCGTCCGCCGGAAAGACTCCGGCCGGGATGACGCTCCTGCAGTCTCCGGGTGCGCTGACTCAGGAGGACTACCCGGGCTTGCTCGAGGTGACGGTACCCGCGGGTCCGTCTGAGGGACGGGTGGTGGCAGACACCTCCGCCTCCTCGAGTACCGCGTCGGCGGTCCCGCCAAGGACTCCACGCGTGACTCCCTCGGTTGCGAGCAGTAGCGGACGTGCGGTACCTCTCACGAGGTCGGCGTCCGCGTCCTCGTTGGTAGTTGAGGGGACGTCCGCAGGGTGGCAAAGTACCGCCTCCCTGGACTTGGACCCCCTCGACGCCACGGCGGACGTACGCCGGAGGCTCGGTCCCACGACCGCCAGCGTCTACGAGACTTTCCGCGAGTCTGTAGGCCAGGCGGTCGGCCATCGTCGCGATGGTATGGACCGGATCCCCGGTGATCCGGCGTTGGTGAACCTGCCGGTGCCTCGAGCCATTCGTGACTTGGGGTCCGCAGGTGTAGCCGCGTTGGTCCGCGCTCGGGAGGAGCACCCCTGGGATCACCCCCAGCGTGGTCGACTCACCCGAGCGGCGGAGTACCTTGTGGCGGAGATGGACAGCTCTCTGGATCGGTTCAGCCGGTGCCGCGCCGAGGCCTCCCGTGTCGCATGCGATCTCGCATACGACCAGGGCCTCATGGAAGGCACCCGGCGGAGCCTAGAGAGCTACCGGACTTTGTCGGCCGTCATTGAGCGGCGCGCGTTCGACCAGGGTCGGACCGCCGCTCTTGCCGAGCAGTCCGGGGCGTCCGCCCCCGCCCCAGAGGTGGCCGCACGGATGGAGCACCTGGAGGCTGAGAATGAGCAGCTACGGCGTCGTCTTGACGAAGCCGAGGCCGCTCGGACTCGCCTAATCCAGGGCGTCGATGACCCCGAGTCGTCCGCCCTGAACCAGGCGGCTCTCCGGCGCGCGGATGCCGCTTTGGAGCTGGCCATCTACCCATACCTAGTCCAGGTGTGGGGAGAACGGACGGCCGGTCCACAGCGCACCCGCGATACGGTGGAGATGTTCCGCGCCATAGCAGATCTCGGCGCGACATCTCTACCGGCCTCCGTTGTGATGGCTCCGTCAGGACCCGGATTGCAGGGCTCACCACAAAAGCCCGTGCAAGCTCCACCGGGCCTGCCTCATCCGCCCGTGCAGCCGGCTTTCACTATGCCGGCTCCGCTGCGTCCGCGGCGTAGGGACCCGTCACCGCCGCCAGACCCCAAGACAGGCGGCACGGATGAGGAGCCGATGACAACGGAGGAAGGCTAGGGTGCTAGCCTCGTCGCTGCACGTGTGCGGCGGCGTGCCGGAGTCGCTCCCGCGGCTCCGCCCTGCCTCAGACCCGTTCTGCGGATCTGAGGAGCCGGCCGGCAGGGCGGTCGGCAACATTTTAGAGGTACTATCACTTTTGATCACTCGGTGTGTCGTTTTACAAAATTTCTAAATTTAAAGTCTAACCTTAAAGATATTCCAAAGACTCGACACACCGTCCTTTTATAATGGATGACCTTTCAAGGTCATCACACGGTTTTGGACCACCTCGGTCAAAATTTTAGCTTGTTTATGAGGATTTATTCAAAATTGCAAAGCGCGTTATAGTTTACTCCGTAAGTCCGGGGGTAGTTCCCCATTCTTCCAAAAGGGACTCTTAAAGTCCTAGTGTTTGCGCCGTGACTTCCGGGCGTTGCCATCTTGCCTTCTTCCGGCCCCCGCCATGCGAAGCCTTCGTCGGGTTTCGAGCATATTGGGCGCGGGCGGAACATGTTGGGGACCAACATTGTAAGAAGGGGGTAATGTGGCGATTTTGCCCTAAGCACGCGGCAGGTGATTGTAAACATAAATGCCATTTATGTGGCCTTTTTGTACTTGGCCTTGTTTTTGACATGCTCCGTTCGAGCGTGCGTTGCCACGGCGACGTATTGTAATTTACGTTCCAGTAAACTATAACAATGGATCGATTTAACCTCGCGTGCGCCCTACAGTTTGTGGTGTATTATATATACACTGGAAGCGACTCGTTCGAGGAGATTGTCCAAGATCGAGACTAGGACGCACACGAGGCTCGCCATGAGCTTTGTGTTCCCTGGGTCTGAGTAGTGGGCTCCTAGAGCCCTGGGGACGATTTCCGTGGGGAGGCCCGGGCTGGGAGAGACGAGTTGCTGACTCGGGGGCCTTCGGCCCTGTGGATCGCCAGCTCTCTCCCTTCCCGGGACATGTGACAGAGGCTCTGGCCAGCATGTCGGACTGTACGGGGTTCCGTCCCCGAGGCAGACCGCGGCTCGCCAGGCCCCGCCAGTTAACACCGTAGGGATGAACTAGTTTCTGAACGGTGTCCGTAGGCCTGGGAGTGTCGGGTGGGCTGTTACCTGGTTACCGTTAATGATGAAGTAGTTACCGTGTCCGCCGCGACCTCCGGTGAGCGGCCCTGCCGCGAGGATCCGGAATAGCGGATGCGCGTCCGCAAGGACTCGGATGAGAGAGGACTATCCTCGAGGATCCCGAAGAGCGGACGGTAGTCAATAACTTTACAAGATATATTAGTCATTATGTCCTGTGACCTTGAAAATGAAGTCAAAAGTCAAATTAAATGTCATCTGAATATTCAGCACATATCATTTGATGGATTTTCACAATAGAATCTTAAGTTGTAAATTTGATACTAATCAAGTTTTTAGCCCTGTGAGACCTTGAAAATGAAGTCAAAATTCAAATTCAAGATCCCGACAATATTCAGGATATATCATTTCCTATATGTCCACAATTGATTCCTAATCTGTAAAGTTGAAAATAAGCGAGGTATTAGCCATTCTGTGCTCTTACCTTGATAATGAGGTCAAATGTCAAATTCAAGGTCATGACAATATTTAGCATATATCATTTCTTATCTGTCCACAATTGATTCTCAAGTTGTAAAGTCGATAAAAATAGAGATATAAGCCATTTTGTTCTTTGACCTTGAAAATGAGGCCCAAGGTCGAATACAAGGTCATCACAATACTCGGACTATATCATTGCCTATATGTCCACAATTTTTTCCAAAGCTGTAAATTCGATGATGAGCGAGATTTTAGCCATTTTGAGCTCTGACCTTGAAAATGAGGTCAAAGGTCAAATTCAAGGTCATCAAAATATTCGGCATATGTTATTTCCTATATGTCCACAGATTCCGAAGCTGTAAAGTCAATAATAAGCGAGATATTAGCCATTTTTGTGACTGACCTTGAAAATGAGGTCAAAGGTCAATTTCAAGGTCATCAAAATATTCAGCATACATCATTTCCTATACGTCCACAATTAAGTCCCAAGCTGTAAAGTGGATAATAAGCGACATATTAGCCGTTCTGTTCTTTGACCTTGAAAATGAGGTCAAAGGTCAAATTCAAGGTCATCAGAATATTCAGACCATATCATTTCCTATATGTGCTCAATTGATTCCTAAGCTGTATAGTCGATAATAAGCGAGATATTAGCCGTTTTGTGCTCTGACCTTGAAAATGAGGTCAAAGGTCAAATTCAAGGTCATGACAACAATCAGCATATATCATTTCCTATGTGCCCACAATTGATTCCTAGTCTCTAATCTCAATATTAAGTGATATATTAGGCATATTGTGTCCCATTATAAAGCATGTGAGAATTTAACATGAGAAATTCCCATTTGGGTCGAGAAAATGAAAATGGCCGCTACACGCAGACCGGCGATTCAGGGACAACAAAACCTATACACATCACAGAGGTATGTGAGATCAATCATTTGAAATGAAAATCTCAAAACTGTCTGAACAGTTTTTGAGAAAATGGCCGCCAAAGTCAGAAGTTGGCCGATTTTCGACGAAAATGGCCGCCATTTTGAAAAAAATGCGAAATTCAAAAAACAAAAAATAACCCCCTCTTGAAATATTTTTAGATATTTGGTGCAAAATTTCAGGAAGATTCACCTGTAAAGTTTAAAGATAAAAATGTGGACGGACGACGACGCTGACGACGCCGACGGACGACGGATGTAATGCCATGCCAATAGGTTATCGGACCATAGGTCCGGTAACCTAAAAATTGATCCGATGATAAAAAAAAAGTTATGGTTAGAAAGCAGTCGAGGTTCCGAGCTGAACTTGAGCTAACACATAATTACAATGCAGTCTTCATACATGTCACGTGGTAACAAGTAAACGTCAGGGATCCAGAGTAGCAAAAGTGGTCGCCGCATGAAACAAAAGCTTTGGCCAAAATTCTTGCTGTGAGATCCTCAGTCAAATAAACTGATAAAATTGAATGAATATCAGTTCGTGCGCTGAGCGGCAGGTGGAAAAAGGTGCACTGTGCTAAGCGGCACCGGAAGTTAAAGTAACTTTGTATTTGATATAGGCCGCCGCTGATGCGGCGACCAATGAGGGCAGAATTGAAATTATGACAGTGGAAATCCAAGTCAACAGTCACACGGCTCTGACAAATTACTATAACAACAATACAGCTGTATTTTCCTTGGTTGTATCCAGATGAAAAAAATAATAAAACACTCGTTTGTGTACATTCTCATTTACCAACTTGCACAATCTCGAAGTGAAATACCTCCACTTTAAAAATCTTAAAAATATTATAATCTACTAAAACTAATTTCATCACCCATCAGAAAAAATCAAATGAAAATACATGTGAGCATGTATTCTAGCACATGAGCCATGAAAACAGTTCCTGAAACCCCAATGGCAAAGTGGTCCAAGATCAATTACCCCGTTCCGAATTCATGCTGGTCCGGGCAATGATCCGTGTTGCCACCATGTTGGCACCGGGATGGTCCTGGATGGTCCGTGCTGTGGAGGCACCATGTTGGGTCCGAGGTGACGGTCATCGGTGAGATTTTATCACGTCTCTGGTCTGAGGGGCCGTGTATATCGTTGCTGGTCCGGTTATATATGCTACTGGGGCTTTGGAAGTTGTGAGGTCACCTGATACAGAATTGGAAAATGTAGGTCTTAGTATGTGCCATGATGCTGAGCTGCGATTGGATCTCCACAGTGTCCTCTATTCATGCTATTGTGGGAACAACTATTGACGCTGCTTCACGCTGCTTCCTTTGTGATACATACATATTGTATATTTAAGTCGTATATCATACCAGCAAGGAGTAATGGTTTTCAGATATCAAATGTCATTAAAATATTACTCATATTCATTATAAATAGCTCATAACAAACGATAGGTATATTATTCGATGATAGAACATTATCACGGAGCCCCTGAACCGCTACCCTTTTGTGGAAGAAAACGAGATGAATGCCAATTGTTTGAATGATGTGTATGTAAGAGTATATCAAACAGTAAACGTGTATACCATGAAATTTTCGTAGTTATCAATACTGTAAAAACGAAGGGGGTTCCCTGTAACTGAACAATTGCTTTACAGTTGCTCACGTGGATAAGATGGGGATGGTGAACAATTATATTTTCCACAATGTGAATATCCTACCGGCTATAATAATAACCGTGAACTTTGGTATGCGTGCAGTTTCCAACAAAAACCTCAGAGGCATAGCGTGGAATCCTATACTGAATTACATAGCTTGGCGAGCTCTTCAATGGACCCATCGTTCATGTTCCATGAAGTATATAGATATGACATAGGTTGATTGATTTATGTTGGGGACCGTGCAAATTACATGGAATACATTCACAAAACGTCAATGCGCGCGCGATCATTGCACAGCGTATCAACCTTAATGCCTGCGCTGTCCAAAAATCCGATTGAGCGACGCCTTTGTGGTAAATCTTTATCAATCGGCCTTCGATTTCGTGGTGGCCAGTGCTGAGATCTATCGGACACGCGTCGAATCCAAGCGAAAGAAATGAAAATCCGCTTTCCATTGACCTAGAGACAGGAGGGCACCACCCCAGACGGTTTAGGACCTCTGCATCGAGGTGAAGCTGTCAGCTTTGTATGCCGCAACCTATATTGTAATATTTTAATACTTACACGCCAGAATTAGGGACATACTGACATTGTCCCCTGCTAAGGCAGTAATCTGGTGCGGGCTTTGGCCCCTGGTTAACAAATGGTTAAGAAGGATAAACGCGAATGAAAAAAGGGTCGGATGACGTCCTGTGGTTGCATAAACTAATAAAGCAATCCTTGGAGGAAGGTCGGCAAACAGAATAAAGTTCCTTGTGGCTGGTTTTACGACATATTTACGACAGTACCAGCATTAAGGACCTCAAGATCGCGGGATACGATTATTTTTAGACAGCAACCGAACGTAGTGGATCACTTTTTTACGGTAGGTTTTATTGTTGCTCTTACGGCTGAAAAATAGAGTTCAAATTTTATTTCAGCCATACATGCCCTATATGTAGGCATTGATCGGATGGAAAGTCACGTCAAACTACAGGTGTGATGACTTTCAAGGCATAGAAGAGGGTCATAAATAGTGATTTTGACAGAGAAACCCTCCAGTTGGATTTACAAAATTATAAACTCTGCTTACCATGTGGGTAAAAAATATAAAGTGCGTTTATGATATTATACAATAACTGGTCTCAGAGAGTTCGGATATGGTAATGATAGATAAAGAGATCGCTGGAAACCACATGGAAACCCACTAATAGGTCGATATCGATTTAGTGCCTGCCATATTATTTCTCATTAAGGCTCTTAATCACGAAGCCATGTAAGTTGGGCGTTAAGGTGTGTATGGAACGCCTCTAGTACCGTAATATCGCGTCACGAGTGGCTTTTATTTGCCTAAAACATACAAACTGATAGGCTTCTATAGTCGCCGACACTCGAACGAAATCAGGTACGAGTGTTTTTCTACTCAGTTGTTTATAGTTGCGTCATTTGTTTGAAGTATTTACGATATTATAAGTGACATGTGCAAGGGTAAAGCGTTCAATCTGTGTTGATACGAAGTATGTGACCATCAAGTGCGTTGTAATTTACCGATTAACTGATTACTTGAACTATGCACATACATCTATGTGTACACAATCGTTACACGTTATATGATTACAGGGTATACTGCAAAACGAGCCAACAAAATTAATAGAATCGCTCAGATAAGGCATTGCACAGATGACGGATCCAACTTACGGAGTGATATCATTGTGTTGCTTCTGTATTATCAGTAGGAATTTGGGATTGAAGGGACATATCGATGGCAAATAATTTGTTAATGGTGTTTTGGAAGATAACTGTGTGACGTTTGGTAATGACTTGTTTTCGGTGTGGCCCAAAAAACCTGGTTTCTCTGATCGTATAGACTTTATGTAACTCCCGCTCGTTGTGATTCGAGAGCCGTCACTAAATTGGTGTCCCCCAACGCTGGTGTATCATCACTCCGTAGCTCACCGGCTTCACTTAGGCAAGAAGCAACTCAGATGTAAATAAATTGAAGATTTATATACATCAAATCAACTTACAATTGTATGGCTGGTCACCCACGTGACGTACAAATATGAAGTTCAGACATGGAGCACTGTATGATCACATTTCAAAAATAAATAGTGCACGAGGGCACAACTAAAAAGAGTTCTTAGCCGGCGGCGTCTCTCTGTCCCTTCCCGTTGAAGTTTCCCGACCCGTTTAGTCGAATGGTTTCTCCAGGTAGTCGGTCTAAATCCCGGTTGACTCTAAGGCCCTGAAGAAGGAGTCGTCCGCACGGAGTTCGTCGAGTCCCTTGGCTGTGGCGGTGACGATCTCCCCACGGTCGATGTCGCTGTTGCAGTGCTCTCAGAGCGGCCGTCCGCTCTCCCTTATATAGCCAGGGTGGCTGCGCGCGCATCTTCGTCCGCGAACGTATCTTCCGCACTCTTCTCCACGTGGTGAAGACTGCGTCCGCGAACGGTTCTTCCGCGAAGGCTCCTCTTCCGCGAACGGTGCTTCCGCGACTGATGCTTCCGCTGATGATGCTTCCGCAATCGTGCTTCCGCGAACGGTTCTTCCGCGAACGATGCTTCCGCTGATGATGCTTCCGCAATCGTGCTTCCGCCAACGGTTCTTCCGCGAACGGTGTCTTCGCAAGTGGACTTTGTAGATCACGTGACCGTTCCTAACGAACGTTTCAGCGCGGCAGTTGCATGGTTTTGTTACAACTCCACCCTTTCTGGAGATCAACGTCCCCGTTGATCCTTTCTCTCTCTTCTTTTCTCTTCTTCCTCCTTCTTCGTCTTTTCCTGCCTGTCTGATGTTTACAGGGCTCTCTCCCTCCACTTCACTGGCGATCCACCTCGCTTTTGGACGTCTCCGCCAGCCTGTCTCGAGTGTCTGTATATGCTCGGAGCTGTTCCCGGAGCAGCTTGGTCTCTCGGACGTGGGCTCGCAGCTCCTTCCGGTGGCTCTTCTCTCGTTGAGAGGCCTCCCCTCGCAGCTGCAGCACCTCGGCCTCGAGCTGTCTCTGCTCCTCCTTGGCTTGGAGCCGAGCCTCCGCTTGGGTGAGGTGGCGTCGTCCCATGGCTATCGTGGACGCCAGGTCCTCCAGGGCCTTCTCTCCGGCAGTGACCGCTCTGCCCAGGCCCTCCACATACGGTCGCAGTTGGTCCTCCTCCTCCGGAACGGGCTTGAGGTACCAACTCAGGTCTAGGGGCTTGTAGGTAGGGGCCGAGTCTCTGGGAACGGGGGGTCCGTCGTCCTCGGGGGTGGGGGCCTCCGGGGATTCCGCCTCTCTCCGCTCCTGCTGAGACTCCGGTTCCTCTTCGCTATTCGGGGGGTCGTCCTCGGGGTCTGGGGCGTCCTCTGACCTGGGGGCGTCCTCCCGGGGGCTTGACGGCGTGGAGCTGGTCGTCCCGCTGGCCGCAAAGCTGACAGTCTTCAGCTCAGGGGCAGACACAGTAGTCGGACCATCTCGGGGGTCGGACACGGGCGTGTCGGTCGTCGTCCTCCTCCGTCCTGGCTTGAGGGTGTTGCCGCTGGCATGCGACGTCTCATGCCGGTCTCTGTCAGCTCGGCGGGCGAATCGCTGGCTGCACATCTTGCAGAGGTGCCGCCCCTCCTTCTGCGTGTGTTTGGTCGCCACGTGTCGGCTAAAGTTGGATGCCGTCACGTGGATCCGGCAGGGGCTGCACCAGCGTCGCCCTCTCTCGGTGGACAACTTCCGGGCAGGGGACCGTCGACCTCCTCGGGGCTCCTCACGACGCTCCCGGCTCCTCGAGCGCTCCCGCTTCCGGTCAGGCTTGGTAGGTGGGTCGCTCATCTTGTCGACTTCAAGGGGCAGAAAGTCAGCCAAGTCGAAATCTGGAACGTCCCCGAAATCTTCGTCTGCAAATGCGGGTATCTCAATGATCTGCAGAGTTGGTGTGTTCATGGTTGAAGTGATGACGGAATCGTAGGCCGGCCTGCTTATATAGAAAAGGCGCGGACCAGGGATCTGGGGGAAAAAGCATTGTCGTGGAACGAAATAACGTTTTTCGCTTGCTTCCGCGAACGGTTCTTCCGCGAACGCTGCTTCCGCGAACGTGCTTCCGCGAACGGTACTTCCGCGAACGCTGCTTCCGCGAACGCTGCTTCCGCGAACGGTTCTTCCGCGAACGCTCCCGTCATCGTTTACATCGTTTGGACTGCATTCCCGCTGTTTTCCACTCGTCCCTCGTCATCACTGGGGGTCCGGACTGGGGTCACATCGTCCGGATTGGGTATCCAGGCGTCGGTTTCAGGGGTGAACCAGCACCTTTTTATATTGTCAATGTGGACATCTTTAATCTTGCCACCGGGTCGATCTTGTATGGACACCATCCATCCGAGATGAGACTTCACAACGAGATAAGGTCCCGTCCACCCTAGTCCTAGTTTTGGTCTAGCCTTTGGAGGGTACCAATACATCACCCAGGTGCCCACCGGAAAATGTCGAGCGGCTGATTTTATGTCATGATGGCGCTTTTGTCGCACCGTAGCCGTCTTCAGGCACTCTCGGGCAGTCTCGTGAGCTTGTATGGTGGCTTCCTTCACCCATTCGACGTATTCGGACGCACACTCGGGGACTGGTCCTCCCAAATCGTCCGGTTTCGTCCGGTACCTCAGGTCCAATGGGGTGGTTGCCTCCCGTCCCATCATCATTCGAAATGGTGTACACCCGGTGCTTTCGTGTACTGATGTTCTATAAGTCGCCATCACGTAGGGCAGATGGTCGTCCCAGTCGTCATGGTTCTCGTCCACGACCACGGCCAGAAGGTTCAGCAGGGTCCGGTTGAATCGCTCGACCATCCCGTCTGATTTGGCGTGATAAGGGGTCGTCCGAGTCTTCTCCCCTCCTAGGATCTTGATCATCTCAAGGAAAAGCTTACTCTCGAACTCTCGTCCCTGGTCGGTGTGTATCTTGGCTGGCATTCCCAGGCGGCACACGAACTCAGTCACAAAGACGTCCGCCACCGTCTGAGCCTCATGGTTGGGTAGAGCGTAGGCCTCAGTCCACTTGGTGAAATAATCACCCACGACCAGTATATACCGGTTCCCAGAATTGGTGATCGTTCCAGGCTCCAAAATGTCCATGGCCACCCTTTCTAGCCGATCGCCTACCGGTAGATTTCCCATGGGGTGGTACTTGGGCCCCGGTCGCGGCTTTCTCCCACTACACTTCAGGCACTCCCGGCACCAACGCTCCACGTCCTTCGTCATACCCGGCCAGTACATTCTCGCTTTTAGTCGGTGGACTGTTTTGGTGATTCCCTGGTGGCTCATCAGCTTGCCGGTGTGGACCTCCTTCATGACGGCGCGTCTCAGGACCTGTGGAACGACCAGTTGATGGATTGGTGCGTTCTGGCAAGCCGCTTGGTACCGCCGGTACAGAAGCCCATCACGTAGCTCCAGCTGGTCCCACTGTTGCCACAGAGTCTTCATTTGCTGACTTTTTGTTCTGACTTCGGGCCATGCAGGTCTCTCAGTGAAAATATTCTTCCACCCGAGGATGCCTCCAACTTCAGGGTCGGCTCGTTGAAGGGTCACTAGGTCCTCCTGGGAATAACCATTCAGGACCTGGGCCTCCGGGGCTCCCTCCATCGGATTCCGGCGTCCTCCCGTAGCCATAGCCCGCGTGACAGCTAGCATTTGTTTGTCTGGATCTCGGAGCACAGGGTTGGGGCATGGGTCCAGGAAGGGCTCCTCTCGGCAGCGCATCCACACGTCGGCCGTCGCGCCGATCGCTGCTCCGGCCACAACCTCCGGTCCCAAACCATGCAGTGCGAGGAGCATCATCAGGAGAAACCAAACCCAGGCAGAGGGGCGGAGCTGATGCAGGGTTCTGCAGACGCTCCTGGCTCCTTCCTCCGTCTGTGGGGGGCTCCGGTCAGGCAGGCATTCCTCGGTCGGCTGGGTAGTCGTCCTCGGGTCCTCCTGGCAGCGCACCTCCCAGATCTGGAATATCCCGACTCCATCTCCGCAATAGTAGTCCTCCGTCCAGGGCTCCACAGGGACCTCCCGCAAGATGTTAACTTGAGGTCCTCCGGGGCTCCATCCTTCTCCGCTGATCGGTGGAAGCAGATCCTCGTCAGAGAGGTCCTCCAGGGGTAGGGGACACTCCTCCTGAGTCGGACAGGCCTCCTCTTCTCCTTCGGGTCTTGTGGTGTGGCGAGGGGCGGGACAATCCGGTCTCCGGCACTGTCGGCATCTGGACATCCCGTCTGCATTCCCGTGTTGTACTCCCGGTCGGACCTCACACCTGAAGGCGTAGCTGGCGATGCGAGCTGCCCATCTAGCGATCATTCCTTCCGCATCCCGAAAGTTCAGTAGCCACTTGAGAGAGGCGTGGTCGGTTCGTAGTAAGAACGCTCTCCCCCACAAGAAATGTCTGAAATGGTGTATCATACTGACGACGGCCAGGAGCTCCCGCTTGGTGGTGCAGTAATTCCGCTGGGTGTCCCTCAGGGTTCTGGAAGCATAGGCGATCACCCGCTCTCGTCCGTCCTGCACTTGGGATAAGACGCCTCCCACTCCGTAGCCGCTAGCATCAGTATCTAAAATAAATTCTTGGTCCATGTCAGGGTACACCAGCAGGGGGTGCTCGGTCAGGGGTTGACGCAGCGCCTCGAACGCCTGCTGATGAGCCTCGCTCCAATGGTAGTTGACTTCCTTCTTTAACAGGTGGTTGAGGGGTCCCGCTCGGGTGGCAAAGTCAGGGATGAATCTGCGGTAGTACCCCACGAACCCAAGGAAGCTCCTTAGTTCTGTCAAGGTGGTCGGAGGAACCATTTTTGTTACAGCTTCGACCTTGGCAGGGTCGCACTGGATGCCTCGGTCGGACACGACATGGCCCAGGAAGTTGACCTGTTGTCGAAACAGCTCACACTTGGCGGGTTTCAGCTTCAGCCCGGCAGCCTGCAGTCTCCGGAACACGTCCTCGAGGTTGTCCACGGCTTCTTGGAAAGTCTTTCCAAGACAGACGACATCGTCCAAATAAATTAGACAACGCTTCCATTGGAGTCCCCTCAGTGCCAGCTCCATTAGACGTTCAAAAGTAGCCGGGGCCGTCGCCAATCCAAACGGCATCACTTTAAATTGATAGAGTCCACTACGGGTAGTGAACGCCGTCTTCTCCTTGTCCCTGTCGTCCATCTCGACCTGCCAGTAACCACTAGCCAAGTCTAGCGTCGAAAAATATCGTCCTCCTGACAAGGTATCAAAACTCTCGTCGACTCGAGGCAGGGGGTACGCATCCTTCCGGGTGACATCATTTAGACGGCGGTAGTCGACGCAAAATCTCAGTGCACCATCCTTCTTTTTCACTAGCACGATGGGAGACGACCATGGACTGTCACTTGGCTCCACAACGTCAGCTTTCAACATCTTGTCGACCTCGTCCTCGATCAGCTCTTGTTGGTAGTACGGGGCTCTCCTCAGAGGCTGCTTGATCGGGGGGTGATCTCCCGTGTCGATGACGTGTTTCGCCAGGGACGTCCGGCCCAACCTCCCATCTGGTCCCATAAAGACCTGCTGGTGGCGTCGAAGGAGATCGCTGACGACCTCCACCTCCTTTTCCGTCAAGTTCGGATGCATTCCCTCCAGGAGCGGTTCTAAATGCTCCGGGCACTCTGGTGTCTTCGTCGACGATTCTGCGTGCATGGCGTGCACTCTGGTTTCGGGCTGCTCAGGCGTCCGGTTCCGCCACTTGGTGGAGTTTGGTGTAAGGGGCTCATGCTCCCTCCCGCTCTCCTCCCGGTACCACTGTTCCCTTTTAGGTTCATTCTGGGTTGTTTTCCCTCCATCGGGACGAAATCCCAGGTCGATCACGGCCTCTATTCCGTGAAGCTCGGCTAGGATGGTCCCCATCAGCACAGTGCAAGCTCCAGCGCCGGCGTTCAGAAGTACCACCGGTACCAGGCGTCCTCGGGGTCGTACCAGGGCTCGTCCCACTACGAGGGGGTCGTCCTCCAACGGCTCTCTTGCGGACTGCACGAGGCCGGCCTTCGGAACTCCTCCCTCACTTCCTGTCAGCTTGAGGTCCACCATCATCTCTGAAAAGGGTGGCAAGACGACCGTCTCCTCCGTCACCAGTGTGTAGACGGCGCCCTCGTGGCCCGAGCTCATCACTACGGTAGTGTCGCCCACCTGCCACTCGCCCTTACGCAGATCCAGCTGTCCCCCAATCTGTTGAAGTACATCAAGCCCCAACACTCCCGGGATCCCTAGTTTGGCTACCAGTACATCTGCCGACACGAGTCGTGTGCCCAGTAGAAGTTGAACTGTCATCTCTCCTTGAACCTGTAAGTAGTCTCCGGTTGCTGCCCGTAACCTTATTCTCGTCTGCCTTATCATTGCTTTATGTTCGTCATCCATTTGGTCGAAGAGACACTCGTCCAGAACGGTGGAAGAGGCACCCGTGTCCACCAACATACGAGTCGCCTTCCCCATAACGTGGCACGCCGCATACCACGCCAATGTGCCTCGGGCACCGGCTGACAGCGACACCACCTGGCCATTTCTGTCAATCTTAAGAGAGCTGCCACTCTCCTCAGGGACGCCGCCCTGGATAAGTACTGAGTCGTCCACCCACAGTGATGCACCACCCTGGTCCTCTCTGTCAGTCTTAAGGGAATCACTCCCCTCGGAACCGCCGCTCCGGATAAGTAATGAGTCGTCCACCAGCAATAGCTGCTGCGCTGGCCCCTTGGTCATTCCGCTCCACCGGCCCTCCGTCTCCTCTTTCACGGCCGCTTGTGGTTCAGTTGCATAGGGGGGTCCCTGCTGTTTCGCAGCCTCCAGCCTCAAGGTTGTAACCTGTTGGTTCTCCTTGCTGCTAGCAGAAACCTCGTTGATGTCTCCGTGGGTCCCCAGACGCTCCACGGCTCCATCGGTCTGCATTTCGTCGACGTCTCCGCGGGTCATTAGACGCTCCACGGCTCCATCGGTCTGCATTTCCTTGACGTCTCCGCGGGGCATTAGACGCTCCACGGCTCCATCGGTTTGCTGTACATTGGCACTCCCGTCTGTGTTGACAGGCTTGCCCTCCAAATAGTCGAGAATTCGATCCTCGAGCTCCTCCTGCGCCCATCCAGTTACTTCGGATGCACACCGGAAAAACCTATTAAAAATCTGTGAAACTAAAAATTCCCCCCTGGCAATGTGTTCTTCACGTCTTCGTCGAGCTTCTCGCCTGTGAAGCCGTGCACACACCTGCCAATGGCCCATACGGTTGGGGGCTGGTATGAGCCCTACTGGTTTTCCGACACCTCGTCTGTCAAACTGTTCCGCTCACCAATCTCCTCGATTAGTCGACTCAAGCGCTCCTCCTTGGTCCGAGGTGGCGGCCGATCTGGACACTGGTACTTCCGATGACCCGGCTTCCCACAGTACCAACAGTCATCTGGTCCCGGCCTAGCGCTTGGTCCCTTGTTCTCAGCAGTGGCGGCCCTCGGCTTGATGGATAGCACCTGCTCACACAGCTCGATTAGTCGATCCAGCTTCCTGTCTTGGCTCTCAAAGAGCCCCTTGAAGTAGGGAAGTCTGGGTAGACCCGCTACGTTCGGCTGGTTGCTCTGCTGCCCACTGGTGGTAATCTCGCCTCCCTGCTGGTTCTTCAACAGCTGTAGGACCCGTCCTAGAGCTGGCTCGGAGTCCTCCGACTCTATGGACATCACCGGCTTCCCAGGCTTGGGTTTGACACATTCGTACTGGGTCACGAACGCTATGGCCTCCTCCATGGTCTTCATCTTCCTCATGAGCGCCATCACCTTCATGTCCCCATCTGGATGGCCCTTCCAGAAGTGGTCTAAGGCGATAGCCTCCTGAGCTGCGGAGTTCAGATCCGGATAACCACGGCCGGCCAGTCGCTGCAACTCATAGCCGTACTGCTGGGGTGTCTCTGCCTTCCTGCGGGTTCTCTGTCCCAAGGTCGCCTTGTAGGACTCCTCCTGACAGTCAGGGTCGAATCGTAGGGTCAGCTTGTCGGTCAGAACGTCGATGTCCCTCCGGTCTGCAGGACTCAGGCTGGTCAGCATTCGTCGCGCCTCTCCTGTCAAGCTCCCGGCTAAGTAGACGCCCTGTTCCCGCTTGCTCCATCCGTTGACCTCTGCGATGACGTCAAAGTGGGCCCGGTACACCGGCCACTCTATGGAAGTCCCATCGAACTTGTCAGGGGTCAGCATCTTCCGGTTCCTTCTGCCGTTCTGATTCCAGACTGTGCTGTCCTCGGACGACGAGTCCTCCTGCCTCCGTCTCGGCCTAGGGCTTCGTCGGTGCAGCGGCGGTCCCCGCCTCGGTGGTCTCCTCCCCCGTCCTGGGTAACCATGGCTGCTGTCGGTCCCTCCATCAGATGAAGGCCCCTCATCGCCCGATGATGAGAAAGGGTGCTGTCTCCGGCCTCCCTGGGTGACTGAAATAGAAGCTGGATTTCTCCAGGAGGCTGGCTGTCTCGGTTGTCGACTGGGTGAAGACCTCCCTCTTCCGCGAACGCTGTCTTCCGCGAACCCTCCGCGAACACTGTCTTCCGCGAACCTTCCGCGAACGGACTCTTCCGCCAACAGCTCCCGAAGAAGTTCTTCCGCGAACAGGCCTCTTCCGCGAACGCCGTCTTCCGCGAGTCTTCCGCGAACGGGCTCGTCCGCCAAGATGTCTCGGAGACGTCCCTCCACAAAAGATGCACGTCCGCGAACGCCATCTTCCGCGAGTCTTCCGCGAACCGGCTCATCCGCGAATGGTCTTCCCCGTCTATTCTGAAAAACTGGAAAGGAAGATTGGTCGCCTGGATCACTCCTTTCGTCGAGCCGCCGTCTGGGTGAAGACTCCTCTCTTCCGCGAACACTCTCTTCCGCGAGTCGTCCTCGTCCGCGAACGTGGTCGTCCGCGAAGGGCCCTCCCCGGTCACAAGCGTCCTCGTCACCAAAGACTCCCCCTCGCCCACGAGCCCGTTCATCCACGAAGGATCCCCGGCTGCAAGCGTCCCTGTCGCCGAAGAATGCCTCTCGTCCGCGAATGTTCTCTTCCGCGAAAAGTCCTCTCCCTCTCGAGCTGCTCTCTTGGGTCGGAGCCCAAGTAACCCGTCCTCCAGTCACTCCCGTTTGTCGACTCGTCACACCCGACCGCTGCCCTGTTGCACCAGACTGCTGCTCTGTTGCACCAGACTGCTGCTGGGACTGGTCCCAAAGCCGTCTCAATGCTGCATTCTCTGGAGGTGCCACACTTGGACTCTGCTCCGGTAGCTGTAGCCGATCCCTCCTCGCCCAGATTTCGCCGTCCTCCCCGTCCAGATTGACGTACTCCGGTCCCAGCACTCGTCGGAACTCGGGGCCCCTCCTAACGCTCTCAAGGTAGGTTGACCTCTCCCTGTCTCGATCGTGCTGCCACCCAGAGTCGTGTCTGAAAAGAAAACGGTTGTCGGGTGTCTGGCTCCGGGGTCTCTGTTGACTAGTCGACTGGCCCATGGAAGGTCTCGACCTCCCTGATTGCTCCTCACTCGTCGAAACGTCCCGTCTACCCCTGGCTGTGAAGCTGCTCTTCCGCGAACGGTCGTCTTCCGCGAACGTTGTCTTCCGCGAACGGTCGTCGGCCTCTTCCGCCAAGGTCGTCTTCCGCGAACGGTTGTCGTCCGCGAACGTCTTCCGCGAACGGTCGTCTTCCGCGAACGTCTTCCGCGAACGGTCGTCTCCCTCTTCCGCAAAGGTCGGCTTCCGCGAACCGCTGTCTTCCTCGTCCGCAAGTGAGGCCGTCCGCGAAGAGTCTTCCTCTTCACCTCCTGTCTTCCCTGGGGCAGTTTCGTCGTTTTCGCCGGACATGAGTGATGCTGAGGTTCGTTCCCTGGCAGTAGACCCTCGGGGATCCTGGTCACGTGCACCAAGTTGTGACGTTTGGTAATGACTTGTTTTCGGTGTGGCCCAAAAAACCTGGTTTCTCTGATCGTATAGACTTTATGTAACTCCCGCTCGTTGTGATTCGAGAGCCGTCACTAAATTGGTGTCCCCCAACGCTGGTGTATCATCACTCCGTAGCTCACCGGCTTCACTTAGGCAAGAAGCAACTCAGATGTAAATAAATTGAAGATTTATATACATCAAATCAACTTACAATTGTATGGCTGGTCACCCACGTGACGTACAAATATGAAGTTCAGACATGGAGCACTGTATGATCACATTTCAAAAATAAATAGTGCACGAGGGCACAACTAAAAAGAGTTCTTAGCCGGCGGCGTCTCTCTGTCCCTTCCCGTTGAAGTTTCCCGTCCCGTTTAGTCGAATGGTTTCTCCAGGTAGTCGGTCTAAATCCCGGTTGACTCTAAGGCCCTGAAGAAGGAGTCGTCCGCACGGAGTTCGTCGAGTCCCTTGGCTGTGGCGGTGACGATCTCCCCACGGTCGATGTCGCTGTTGCAGTGCTCTCAGAGCGGCCGTCCGCTCTCCCTTATATAGCCAGGGTGGCTGCGCGCGCATCTTCGTCCGCGAACGTATCTTCCGCACTCTTCTCCACGTGGTGAAGACTGCGTCCGCGAACGGTTCTTCCGCGAAGGCTCCTCTTCCGCGAACGGTGCTTCCGCGACTGATGCTTCCGCTGATGATGCTTCCGCAATCGTGCTTCCGCGAACGGTTCTTCCGCGAACGATGCTTCCGCTGATGATGCTTCCGCAATCGTGCTTCCGCCAACGGTTCTTCCGCGAACGGTGTCTTCGCAAGTGGACTTTGTAGATCACGTGACCGTTCCTAACGAACGTTTCAGCGCGGCAGTTGCATGGTTTTGTTACAACTGATAGTACATTCCACTGAGGAATCCACAAGTGTATTCCACGTACAAGCGATCAATGTCGTTGTTTGGGCGTACACACGTAATTGTAAGCCCCTCACGGGTATCATACTTTGGGAAATATTTATGCTATTGAATATGAATGAATGTTTTTAGCTCCTTGATAATATGGGCGAATGTTTCTAACTTATTTTCAGAGCAAATACCCGGCGATGCTCAAATAACACAGCCGTTGTGACTGGTGTAGGGATATTCATTTACTCTCGTTTTATCCACAATTTTCTAGATATATTACATGTACCATACAGGCAAAGCGAAACAGTCGCCGTTGAAAATAAAGTACTCCATCATTCGATGATTTTAGGTCTTAATAGTTTGGAACCAAAAAAATTCAATAGAATAAAAATTTGCGTGTAAAATTGTACCGAATACGCATTTGATCACATTATAAATGTAATTACAACCAATATGATGCAACGAGTATACAATAATATTCGTTCAGTGATCGCCACTAAGGCGTGAAATCCCGATATTATATTAGTTATATTGTATGACGACTGTATAAAAGATACATGTAGTGTATGATAAAAAAAAAAGGTTTTGAGAGTTCCTAATGACGTCACACATTCATCAATTTTCCATTTGTCTTCTATCAAAAAAAACCCTTCGTTCAGATGCAGTTCGGAAGCTGCCATCGATAAAAAATCGCCTGTAGTTGGATCGATCCCCAGCGAAAATCAATCGAGCAATTGTTGGGGAGAGAGCTGGACCGTCGACTCGCTTCATTTCGGGTCAGGTAGATAGTAAACTTTGTCGGCTAATGCCAAGATCGATCGTCTATTAATTACGCCGGCGAGGAGACCACACGGTCCTGAAGAATAGGGAGCTGCCGCGGGCTTCGCACCTACACGACACCGCGTGACCCCCGTACCGTCGTGAACTTTTGATCCATGTATTAATAACATGCAAATATTATATACATGTACCTCGAGAAGAATGCGCGGTGTTGTTGGTTTTGAGCCATAGTTGATGGGCAGTCGCTGGATGAAATGGTGTAACACCCTCCGGGTGTTTTCAACATTGTTTGTTTTATTTACAACATATATTCTCATACCTATAGGTTTGGTTTGATGTATATTTGAGTTGGAATGTATTTTTCATACGACTCAGTCGAGTGTAAGTGAAAAAAGGCAGTGGGATTACTTCTGGCTTTCGTATTTGAATACAAGTTTGGATCCACGTCAAATCAGGAATTAGCGTAAGCCAATTACGTGTACATATATACCTGATCGCTCATCGATCACATTGCATAAATGGATCGGTTGGTGACTTTCATTAGAATTAATAATGGTGATGGGTCCATGCCAGCACATACATTGCAACATGCTCAAGATTTCTCAAGTAATAATTATAGAGTTCATTCAGGTTTACGTCTTGCTTTTGACGTTAACATTCATGTTTTGCGTAGGGTACATGCACGAATCAGGTAGAAACGTTCTTAATATTCAGCTCGTTTGACATGAACTGTCGATGATGTCGGATGTTTCCATCTCGTTAATCAGCGAAATATCGAACAGATTAAAGAACCGCCATAAACTATCGATTGACGTTTTATTACACGTCTCTTTGTTGCAGGAGACAGTCTTTGTCGAGAACGTCCTTCACGGAGCAGTCGTGAATGTCCCGCTAGAGAGCTCCTGCCCATCAAAACACCGACGCTAAAATTATATAGCCCACCACTTGATCGGCGCGAGGTTACCTGTGGAGTTTATGTTTTATTTGACATTGGTCAGTGATGAGCTGGGGCGATAAAGATGTGATAGGCCTGTAAAATCGTTGAAACGAGGCCAAGGATTGCAAGAACAATGTATCGCGGAGCCTCCTTGGAAACGAAGTATCCATCCATTCATGGACACACAACTTGTACCGAGTTGTTCCGATAACAAGACAGAAATTCGCTCCTTTTGTTTGTCGACAAAGATGGGACACTTCCAACAAAGAACGGCAGTGATTAATCACGGGATTTTGTGCTGAAAGTTTTACATCACAATTAACGGAATACAAATTGGATATTTGGAAAGACAGGATACCACTGACAACAATGGCGTCGATGTATGATAAAGTAGTGGCTTTGATATCGAAGTCACCGAAAGAAAGGACTCGAAAGATGATTGAACCTCTTTTACCTTGGTTTAAAAAACGGTCGGAACTTTTCAACACGGTGAAAACGGGTATGATTTTGATGACATTTTATAGAAATTAAAGCATTTTGCCCATTCAAACTACCTTGATAGCAATTTTAGATCCACTTTACAATGAATTGCCAGACAGTTGAAGTCACTTTGTATTACATTAAAAATTACTTATATTACGCCAGATGTGGGGATCGATATCATCAGGAACTGCTCGTTCAGCACCAGACCTCGTGATGCTATTATCATAAAACAAGGAGACATCGGAGACTGGTAAGTATATTGAAGAACATCACCCTTACCTGCTATAATTGGTGGGCCTTAGATTACACTAAATCCACATGGAAGAAGCAAAACATTGAACAGAATAAACAAACTCAATATCATGCAGCACACAGTGCAACAATATCGACACTTCATTTATGGCTTGGGGTTTTTATGTCGGGATCTGGCGTATATATGTTTTATGATTGATGTAATCCAGTACAAAGCCACTAAATATGCTAATGATCACCTCCACCCGCAAAAACATAGTTCACAGTCAGCAATTTATGTGCTTTATGAGGCGTTGAAACGTGAGTTCGCAATACCAATTTTTGAAGATGTGATGCAAACCTATAACATACAGTGTGGTCCTGTGGGGACTTAAACTAACCAATCATCCATTTTCATTGCAATGTTTCAGTCGTGTTTCTGATTCGCCCTATGTATAAACAAATCATATATTAATTTGAAAATTGCCGATGTATGTCTGTGTTAATGTAAGTATCAACCTATTGCCATCAAGACAACTGGATTTTGATGATGACAATAGCAAACGTGATATACATTTTGGAATAAGGACAAAGCCCGATCAAGTAATTTATCCGAAGACAATCCGGGGTCATCAGGGGCGGTCATTGTGTGAAATGTTGTTGTTCCTACTTTACACCTAGTGTGATTAATATACAACTGCCCAACAACCTAATTTAGAAATCTGAAACAAACCTCATGGAATAGATATATGAGAAGTACATAAGTACCTAATCACAAGCCAAAAGGCTACTCCGTTGTTTCTTTAAATGGCGTTCATTTTGTTCAATTAACCTCATTACTCCAGTTACAAAAAAAAAAGAAACTGGTTGGCTGAAAATCGAAAATTAATCACGTCCTCATTATGACACTCGATTGTTTCATACATCGATGTCATCTATAATTGTTATTGAAAATGATAACTCAATATTGTTGTATTGTGAAACACGGTAGAGTTGACAAACCGATCATGTGGTTTAGATTTTTTCAACTATATCAATCTAATGGTCATCTATGTGCTAATGTATTCCGTGGCTTGAATCACATGACTGTGTATTTTCTTTCAGAATATTGCATGCCCTAAATCATAATTATAACTGGTAGCTAAATATAGCAATGAATTTGACACCCATTGAAAAATTCCCCAACAATCAGTCACTTCGATCAAATATTGACAAAAAGGCTGATATGTGCCTGTATGGCATAGAGACCCTTGACATTAATCACCCCTTTGTAAATAAATGTGTTTGTTTTACCCATTATTCAACGCATGTCCAGTGACAGGGAATCCATTCTCGATAGTAGCCTTTTTAGAATGAGCGGGATCTATATCCAGTAGACGTGCTTTTCATGATGTGTTGTTGGGTAAACAAACGATGAGTATTTACAAAAGGTATGTGATTGGAATATGCAACGTATTTATTTGCTATGTGAGGACTATCCGGGTCTCTATTGTATATGATCACAATAATGCGTTCAAAATAATGAGGGTATGACCTTTGAGCTCACAACAGTGGCAACACTGACGAATATATTCCATTCATCCACACATTTCTACATGTATTTATATATACTCATAAATAGAATTTGACAAATAGAATCTACAATAGATGTTGATTGTGTGGAATATGTCGCACTCCAAATGTTGTTCTGAAAACGAATCCCCATTTTCACTATCCCACCTAGAAGATTGACATATACAAGCAAATGACCTAAGTCGGCGATACAACCATGATTATTGAATTGGTATAAATTTCTGTAGATGGTCTTATTTTTCTGAAGTAGTTCACTAAATGCTAAAAGGCGAATCTATCATCGAGCACAATATAAGTATAATGAGATTTCTCTCGAATATACCAATAATGTGATCTGGTTCAAGCGTAATGATCATTTAAGCATGGTCAGAGTTCATTTATGCCCGAGCGAAGCCAAAGTAGGATACTAGTAACCAATAATCAGTTTCACCTCAATGAATGCATCTTCTGATTCACATTCCTATGTTCTATAAAAAATTATCAGTTCGAACTGTCGAATACCAAATTTCCATGTGCCAGAACGACCGACGCGCATGAGCAAATCAGAGATTTCATTTAATCACGCGATACGAAGTTTGCGGGTATGAATGATACATTTATACACGGCGCGTCAATGTTTTTTTTCCAAAGTCCTGTCGTTTATACATTGTTAATATTCAACAAATCATTGCAATATTGATAAAAATTTATATTCGTTTGACATAAGTTTACCGACACGTAAAAATCTCTCGGATTTGACTTTCTAATCTTGAAATATAAACTAATCAGAGTGATTCCATTCAATCGTTATGAAGATATGTCATGTATCTAGTGCAACTATAGGCACATACATACCGAATTTCTGTAGTCATTTTTGTTGTTGCATCGACTAATACTAAGCATGAGGGGCGTTGCAGGGGCATGAGGGCACATTCTGGAGGATTTAACGTTTCTGTATCATCTAATATATGCTAGCAAATTGTTCTATAACAAATTTCACAAACAGATTATGTTACCTAATTTAGTGTTATACACATTTTCAGCTTCTACATCATAGTTCGCGGATCAGTTTCAATTTTCATCAACAACTTGATTTCGGACGAGGAGGATGAGTCGAAGATTGCCGAGCATTCCCGAGGGGCCAACTTCTACAACGAAAAGGGCGAACTGGACCGCAGTAAATTCGGCAACCATATCGTGCAATTCCGTGAGTACGATCGACATCGCTCCCATAATGGACATATCGAATATTATACACAAAAGTGTACATTAGGTGTGTGAAATTCCCACATAATTCAGCAAGATGATTACTGCGACGTCCGTATCCTTTGAACACCTGTATACAGAATAGCAGAAATATCGATCTCTTCATGCTATGTAATAATGATTTCACTACATGTCCTGTTCCAGATGTGGGGAAGAGTTTTGGCGAACTTGCTCTCATCAACAAGAACTGTATTAGAAATGCCTCTATCATTGCCGACGAGGAAACCGACTTGATTGAAGTCAACCGAGAACTGTACAACAGATCGCTCAAGGCGGCTCAAGCTGCCGAGTTTGAGGAGAGGAATAATTTCGTCAAGGACCACATATTCTTTGGGAACTGGGCGCCTAAACACAAGAAACAACTGGCTATGAGCTTGGAGAAAGTCCGGCTACCGTTCGAGGGTCACATCAGTCGGCAGGGAGACCACGTGGACCGAATGTTCTTTGTTTTGAAGTAAGAGGTGTGCCTATAATCTAGTACTGCTTGCTACAAGCATGTAATGTTGATCATAACAACGTAATTTATTGATGAATATGTACACACAATCTACAAGATACAATAACATCACATCTGCATCAAAAGTTGTGATGAAAATCACAACTGCGTCAGAGGTTGTAGCATTGTTTCCAATTCCCAGCCATTACGTATCACGTTACTCTTTCCTTCAGGGGTCAGGCTAAGATCCTGGTAGACTCTGCCCTGCACCAGACCCACTTCCCGCAGTTCTATCCGCTCGAGGATCCGGAGGCAATTCTTGCCAGGGAAGAGCTCCAACAGGACACTGTCAGACGGTATGGGGAGTTTTTGGACTGTATCTTTATACCAGCTGCTCGTGCATCATGTACTAAACGTGCATAAGTGCAGCTATTCGGAAATATGGAACCAACTTGACAATATGCATACAGTTGCAAATCAATATACTTGTGATTCCATACAGCATGGCACACTTGGGATTGAATGAAAACAAGTTTTATAGCCATCGATTAGCAAATCACTTTTCTTTAGAAACATCCGAAGCCCGCAGTGATTAGCGTTTTGTGGTCATGTTTCAATTTGGCATATGGTATTTTCCCCCATTTCAGCATGTCCCCACGGAAGAGGGAGCCCCAACTGGCGTACCACGACAAGCCGACCACTGTGGCACCGTACGCCCAGCGAGTTCGGGAGCGTGTGCGTAAACTGGTGGAGCTGAGCATCGTGGGACCCAACGAGATCATAGGTAGGTAATGGCGTGTTGCGTTACATGTGTGTGGAGGTGTGCTTGTGTCTTAGGATGTTGTTAGTAGTAGCTCGTATATTCATGGTGCACTTTGATACCATGGTGACAGAAATGTGTATTGAAATGTATTCACTGACATGCATAACAGTTTTTTTGCAATATCTAGCACACAACTACGGAGCCGCTGAAAGGACATGGAAGAAATATTTTTTGACATATGGTTATTGCGTTCCCTCGCAATAATATTGCGTTCCCTCGCAATATTATCGCGTTCCCTCGCAATCCGGATCGCGTTCCCTCGCGATCTTATTGCGTTCCCTCGCAATCCGGATCGCGTTCCCTCGCGATATTATCGCGTTCCCTCGCGATCTTATTGCGTTCCCTCGCAATCCGGATCGCGTTCCCTCGCGATATTATCGCGTTCCCTCGCGATCTTATTGCGTTCCCTCGCATTCCGGATCGCGTTCCCTCGCGATCTTGTAGAATAACCTTCTCAGAAGTCATTGGCGTCAGCACAATGCGAGGGAACGCAATAAGATCGCGAGGGAACGCGATAATATCGCGAGGGAACGCGATCTGGATTGCGAGGGAACTCGATCCGGATTGCGAGGGAACGCAATAAGATCGCGAGGGAACGCGATCCGGAATGCGAGGGAACGCGATAATATTGCGAGGGAACGCAATAATATTGCGAGGGAACGCAATAACAATGTGCTAAAAATATTTCTTCCATGTCCTCTCAGAGGCTCCGTACACAACGGAGACGAAAATTGACCTTGAATTTTTGTGACTCCTACAGGTGACGCTGAGTTTGCCTTGGAACTGAAGTATTACCTGCAGACTGTCGAGTGCACCCAACCTTGTGAGGTCTACTGCCTCAACATGAAGAACTATGAACGACTGGTCACAAAGCGCAATCCCAAAACCATAGACATCCTTCGTCATAACGCAGAAATCAAGCTCCAAGGACGAACGAAGAGACTTTCAGAGGACCAGATTCCTTTGTTTAAAACGATACTGTTCAAACTACAGAGACTAGACCGCTCACAGATTCCTCGAATAAGACGTAGAGATGAGTACTCGCCATTTTCTACCTCAAATCACGACGTCGTTCCACAGCGCGGGGCCTTGATTGATATGTTCGGACCGGGGACGGTCTTCTACCGTGCGAAAATGCGCGAGCAGGCGAAAAAGAAGCAACAAAACATGCAGAACTTCCGAGGCATGCGCTCTGGTTTCCCAGTGGCGGGTACGCAAATCTCAACGGGCGTTCAACACGCGCAGCCGCAAACCACGGAAGACGCCGCAGATACCGATGACGTCATCGAAAGCGGCGCGCTTAACGCGGTCGCGCCTGCGTACGACGTTCATACGAGTGATTCAGACGAGGCCGGTTACACGGACGGGGAGGGTTACGTGGATGACGGTGTACATCCTTACGGCAGTACATTTTCTGACTACCGCAGCAGTGACCGGGCCCTGACTGTCCTAGAGGACAGGATCCGACACTGGCACTCCACGATGCAGACCACCAAACAGCGCAAAGCTGCTGCTCCGAGCGCCGTCAAACTGGAACGTGTCAGACTGGACGTGAGTACACTTTTGATAAGTTGTTTACGGAGAATTAACTCGTTGATGTTATTCATCAATCGAAATACCGATTGATTTTGGGATACGCAGTATTCGACGCAATTCTAGTAGATTCGGAATCCAGAAAACTAAGACACTTTCGACGGTAAGATTCATCGACGATTTTATTTGATATAATCTAGTTCAATAGCACCATGTTTTCTTATTATAATCAATTCTTTTCTTCAGAAAAGTAAAGAACTGGTCCCAGGTCGGACAGTTATCCTTCGCAAGAAGCGACCGCACGTGTTTTCAATGGAGACACACAGTCCGGAAACTGATTCAGCCTTCAACAGAGAGAGTTCCCTAGGTCACGTGACTCGCGCAACATCCAGACTCACAACTGAACTTGCCAATAGTAGCACAGGTACAGTATGCATCACTCGTTTATCGTGTGTATGATTAACGCATGTTGACATTGTCCGTTCAGCTGTGCATGTTGCATAGTATAAACATACATAGGAGGGGCCATAGTACATTCACTCCTGAGTGTGCACAAAACGGCACAAGCTTCATGATTTGCACGTTCATGGATTTTTCAAAAAATCTTGAAATTCATGAAATCTCAGTATACGTAGAAGTCCATTATTTTTTTTTATTTGAGTATGTCTAGATGTATCTCAACTCCTTGCAAAATTTGGTTCTGTACAATAATGAACTTCATTTCTAACTTTGAATACCAATGAATAATGCAATCATACACTGTGGACAGTTACTTCGAATGAAAAGTTGAGAAGTTACCGAAGAACCTCCGATCATATAAATAGATTTAAAAGTAAAGTTAGAAGGTTGTGGATGTGTTGTTGTAGACGAAGAACACGACGAACGAATCAAGCACAGATCACAATCCGCCGCCACGTGGCATTCTTCTAAATATAGCACTAGACACAAAGAGGTGAGGCTTCTCCAGTGACGTCACTAACGGCCTCGTTTTCAACGCTCTTCATTTCTGCGAAACTAACTGCTGAAAACTAAAATGGCTTTCAATTCTAACCTGATTTTGCATACCTCAATTTCTTGGTCTTTCTAACACCTGAAATATGATTTGACATATTCTATGACAGATCTTAATAATAAATTTCTGGTGAAGCCGCAAATTGCTTCTTAGTGATACGCCCTTAGACAAATAAGGAATATGGATTGAATTCCACTACAGCTGTATGCCCATAGCCTGGATGCAGTGTAGACCTTGCCGCATTGTAGGATGAAAGTCATTAAAATCACGTGATTTCCGGGATCAGTAATACAAAACCTTATTTAAGTCCCTTGGCTTTTAGTGCACGTTCTCTCGCACTTCTTGCTCACACGTGGCACCCACTACCATACTCTACATGTTAGGTACATGTATAGTAGTATATCACGTGATGACACGATACAGTCATTATTCAGCCCTCGGTAAAACAGTTTGAAGGGAAATTCTCTTCCAGCAGTCGTGATCATCAAGAAAACTCAGAAATCGTGCGTGTTGAGAACCAGTTGTCATATAAAACGAACTATACTCCGATTTTTTTAACTCGTTTACACTGTTTTTTGCTGATATTGTTGCGATGTTACATGATATCGTTCTATAACTTAACATACTTCACCTGGATGTCAAACGGCAATTTTGTACCGAATTTCAGACTTCTATAGCAAAAATTGAAGAAGTTGGCAATCTACCCCTATGTTAAATTTCAGCCATGAACGGGTTCTCGGGAATCGGAACATATTCGGGAATTTGGTCGTGTTTACAGCCATTAGGATTCAAAGTGTTGTTTTTCTTTTTCCACCAGAAGACACATTAGGGTGTATTCTACACGAACAAGTTGATTTCGAAAGATTACCCGCTACAGTAGCGATAAAATGCACAAAATTGTGTACGGACGCTGAAATTCAGTGATCGAGCTAAATTTAACATTGGGGTAGATTGCCAACTTTTTCAGTTTTCGCAATAGAAGTCTGAAATTTGGTACGAAATTGCCGTTTGAATCCCAGGTGAAGTATGCCAAGTTATAATACGATACCATTTAGCATCGCGAAAATATCAGCGAAAAACACTGTAAACGAGCTAGAAAAATCAAGAGTATAAGCGGAAATTTGTGTAAATATGACCGCTGTCTCCGTGTTTGTAAAGGAATAACATACATGTTTTACTGATTTCATGTGATATAATATTTGTGTGGTGCATAACATTTTGTTCAGACATGTGTAGTCATATAATATGCTGCTGTTGTGCTTTGAATATGATACCAATGCTCGTTTGTTATAATTGGTATGTACATGCATATGTTTCAGCTTCTATGATATGTATGTGATTTCCTAAACAAACACATCTATTTGTAACTGCATAATTCATGTACAGTAAGCCTACTCAAAGTTAGACAATTAGATCTCACAGGTTTCATGAGCTCACATTTTTGGCATTATAAAACTCTCAAAACCTGCATTTAAAATGAAGATCATATCCAATTGTGTGTTGTTTTCTTTTCTTAATATTGGCGTAGTTTGAATCTTCCTTTTTGGTAACATATGATAACAAATGTATGAATACGCATATTCATTGATTGTAAGTCAACGGATGTCTAAATTATTATCTCTTCAGGGCCGTACAAGGCGTCACTATACGGCGGAAGAATACAAAGAACTCAAGAAAAAACTCCAGTATCAGGAGCGTTCCAGGAGTTCCCTGGGGGCTTACTGACCCCTGGGACATTCCTGCGCATGTACCTGAGCCGCCCCAGTCCCTCCACCAGTGACTACGACCTTGACCGCCCCGCTCCGCCTGAGGTCAAGGGCACTATACTTGACATCATGCGCAACCGCGAGGCCATCGAAGGTAAACTCGTCAGCGGTATTCATACGCGTGGTGAACAGGCTCGTCTGCAGACGTTGCTAGGGCCGCTGTATTTGAAAGACCGCACGCGCGTGGAGACGTCGGTAAGCGTTCCCTTGGTGTCGCGTTCGCTTAACGCTGGCGAACCTGTGACGTCATTGGCGGTGACGGAACAGCCAGCTAAACGAGACGTCACACTCCCTTTGCTGACAGTTACTACGGCTGGAGATAGCAACGGGGGTGGTGGTAGAGGGGGGAACCCCCGAAAACAGCGTAGACTTGACGACGGGGATGCAGTTACTACGGGCATGCCCCTGTTACACCCATCCATTGGGAGAAGGAGTCTTACTGATATCGGAGTTCTTAACTAAGGTAATGTTGCCCAAACGACAGACAGAAACAGATGAAAGTGCGATATACGTTGCTATCAAACAGTCGGTCAGGATGAACAAGTACAAAATGTACATCGGATAGGCTCGAAATTTCGTGGTATTTTGGATAATAGACTCAAGATAGCAGTTACATTTTCATTTGATACCTTAATCTTCCCTACTATCAGAACTGATAAAATTGTATTATTAAAATTAGTTTCAGGATTTCATTGTAAATGTTGAGCACTCCTACATGATAATGTTTCGCATTTATTGATTTGGATACATATACTTGCCAAATATTTAACATATCATCGTATCTGATGACTTGCTACTTGCATGTATTTTGTATATAGTTTGATGTAAACGACAGTGATTATCCAAAAGTCAATAATTATGGAGTACAATATTTTCGACAAATAACACATCGTTTATTTTTGTTTTACTGCATTCGTTATGGTGCTGTATAATTTACTGTGATATCAAGTTGCTTGAGACATGTTTCGTCTGGTGATATCTTGTGAGATAGTTGCATTATGCCGTTGTTATATTTCCATCTTTGTTACCATGATTGTTATGTAGGCCTAGTTAGTTTTAAAGCGTTTTTTATATATATTGTTGTACAGTGAATTTCTTGTGTTGCTAATGTGTGAACTACTGGCAAAAGTCTTTTGCGCACAATATGTGTTTCAAAATTGTATGCGTTTTTTAAATATAAGGTGTTTAACGTTCATGCATTAGTATCATCGATGTTTAATAATGTTCTCACAATTGTATCATTGATGTATTGTTAACTACAACTCGATAGCTAAATCGAATCTAAATGCAATCCAATGCCTATGCAATCCACATGAGTATCGGGGTTTGTATATATTTTTCGAGTAAGAAAATAAATATTAAATACAACTACGCAGTTATTAATATTTATAGAATATCCATGAACTACAGATAGCACATGTCATTTCCATGGAGATACAATTAGTATGCAACTGAGGAACATATCACAAAAGTTTGACTGAGTGGCAAGAAGTCAAGAAAAATTCTATTCTCCGTCAGAATGGGTCAAACAGATTAGGACATAGAAATAGCTTAAGGACAAAAAAGGTTTAGTGTTCAGTCACAACTGTTTTTCTTTCATCAAAAATGGCCGTTTTGACCTTTCAAGATCATCGAAGGTCAAATTCAAGGTCACCACACAAGTCGCCATATATGACTTGCCATTTGAAAGTGCCAATCTCTAAGCTCTATCTTCAGGCGTTCTATGGTACACATCATATACCTTAATGATGTGTATAAGTTTCGTTGCCCCTGAATCGCCGGTCTGCGTGTGGCGGTCATTTTCATTTTCATGACAGGTCCCAAATGGGACTTTCCCATGTTAAACTCTCCTATGCTTTATAATGGGACACATTATGCCTAATATCTCACTTAATATTGATATTAGAGGCTAGGAATAAATTGTGGACATATAGGAAATGCTGTATGCTGAGTATTTTGATGACCTAGAATTTGACCAGTGACCTTATTTTCAAGGTCACGGGGGAAACGGGCTAATATCTAAAATATGAAACATATATTTTCCGGTAACCTTTCTTTTTCTTTGGACTGATTTTTAAGTTTCACAGAGGCGCGAGAACAACAGAGTCTTTACAAAAATGCGAGCAATAATCTTCACATTTTTTTCTCGTTCCACAGTATAAGAAGTCATATAGCATGTCGTTTGGTGACCTTGAACTTGACCTTAGGGCTACGTCTTGCCTGACCTGAAATGTGTAACTTGGCCTCTACAGACAAAATGCTTTTTGCTCGAGCTGACATGTTTGTATTATGAACATATAGTAAGTAATGTGCAGCACACATAATGGTGACATTGAAGTTCCCAATGATGACCTTGAATGGTATATTTCAAGGTCATATGTCACCTGTAATGCTTCAAATAAAAAATGTCCGGTAACCTATTTTAGCCCTTGGGCTGATTTTATCAGTTTGGAAGATATTGCTGATATGGAAAACATTCTGAGATGAATTACGGTAGAAGTGCGTATAAACCTCAAAAACATAGTTTTGACAAGCGATAGAATGAATATTGTAGATAATAATGGTTTAAACAGCATGTCAACTTCCCAGTTCGTTAGGACAATATCACAGTTTTAGTGAAAATTTACCTGTCAATCAAAAAATTATGAGAACGAATTAATACTTATTAATCATTTAACCTTAAAACATGTCTAATTTACCATTTAATATATTTGGCATCAGTAATGATCAGCGTATGGTCACATGTTTGGATGCTGTGTTATACCATTCTCGAGATATAGCTCATAACCATAGTTGCTTGGGTTGCTTGAGCTGTTCATACATACTGAATGTCATGACAACAGCAGACAGTCATAACTATGTTATATTTTATATTGCCATATCTAATAGCCTTCATGAGATGAATTCGCAATATAATGCACAGATCGCCTATCCCGAAATAAGTTTCTAACGCACCTGATCACAGAAACATATTTAGTAACTTCACAGAGACACCTGGCCGAGATCTATATTAAAAGTAGCCCCTATTAACAGACAGAAAGATCCAAGGGAGAACAACAACGCAATGATCTCAAGACATTTATTTCAGTCCTCTAACGTGTTCTGCCTCACGACAGATTTAATGTCTCAGTCCAACACTTATAAAGATATTCGTCCAGGAACAAGCAACAGCACTCCATTTCCCAATTATACAGTTCGGCACAATCCCGACAAACTTTCCGATACACGTAGTTAGTCTGCATTTCTTTACCGGTGATGTCGCATCTTCCACCACAAGGTGAAGCAGCCTCATTTACCGCCAGTTGCCATAGCAACAGCGTGACGAGTATCGCCTTGGAGAAGTGCATGCCAACCATCTTCTTTTCCTTCTTCCTCAGTTGTGGAGCTGTAACAGCCAACAGAACACAATACCATGTCAATGTTATTTCAATTTTAAAACGAGACTTTCAGGCATTGTGTCTTGAGAATGTGACAGGTAATGGCATAGACCTGAAAGGAAATGGTATTTTTTCTTTTTTTGCTATTCAAAAAAGCAGCCCAAGGGCTAAGATAGGTTACCGGACTATTTTGGTTTTAAACATCATTGATGGGATATGACCTCGAGATGTATCAGTCAAGGTTCCCTATGATTATCGATGGTGACATCTCAAGGACATCGGAGACCAACTTCATTCTCACCAGAAGATCTATCATACATGTAGGCCCATATGATTTCCTATATGATCACAATTCAATTTTAGTTTCAACTACAACCGTTTTGTTTGCAGTATTCAATCTACACAATTCAGATCAGACCTTCGGACTTACCACTCAAGGCGATATCAGGTCAACTGCAAGACCCCAAAAATTAAAGATCCACAATTTATGATTTCCTATATGTTCATAATATAAACCTAAATTATATCTACAACGGTGTTGTGTTGCAGAGCCAATTCAGACATTTCAGGATCGACGTGACCTTCGGATTCACCACTTGAGGCCATCTGAGGTGAACTTCAAGACTACTAACAGATCCACAATATGTGATTTCCTATAATTTCATAATACATCCTAATACTTACCCCATGCTCGCAATTTAGATCTAGCTCTAACTACAGCCGTTTTTCATGTCCAATCTACACAATTCAGGTCAGACCTTCGGATGTGCCACTCAATATCATTTCAAGTCAACTTCGACACCACCAAAAGATCCACAACGTATGACTACCTGTATGATTTCATACATAGCATATTACAAATCTAAGTTTTATCTGGAGCCGTTCCGTATGCAGAGTTCAATTTACACATTTCAGGTTAAATGTGACCATCGAATTTACGACTCAGGGTCATCGGAGGCCAATTTTAAGACTAATATCGATGTGCGATGTATGACATCCTATACATCCATAATACAAACCTAAGCTCTATCTGCAGCCGTCTAGTATATAGCTCAAATTACACATTTCAGCGTAGACTTGACCTTGAGATTCACCATTCAAGATCATGTGAGATCAAAGGTCATAAAAAGTTCCGCCATGTATGATCTCTATAATATATTCCCAAGCTGTATCTACAAGCGTTATATATACAGATGCCAAATTGTATATTTCAAGCTGTTTTGGGTAATTTGGGCCTATATGTTAGGCTTCTCGAACAATTTGAAGCATTTCATTTTGATACACGAAATAAAAAGAACATAATGTAATAAATATGTGAAATTAAAGTGAAATTTGCTAAATAGGCTCAAGCAAATTGCCAAAAGGTTCAATTTTGGTCATTTTGGCCCTACATTCCGGGTCTTTCAAGCGATTCAAGGATACAAGCTAAGCAGTCCCAAATACCCTCCACATGTGAAACTAGAGAGAAAGTTACTGAATAAATTCCGAGCAAAGGCCGTAATTGGAATTGGTTCAGAATTGGCCGTTTCTCGTAAAGAATGGCTGCCGTTCTGAAAGAAGCAAAAACAACGGTTGCCGGACAATACATATATATTTTTTTTTATTTAGATATTCCCATTTTTGTTAAGTGACTTTGGAAATAAGGTCGATATTCAAATTCAAGGTCACAAGGATATTAAGCATATATGATTTCCTCCATGTCCACAACTGATTCCCAAGGTGTGAAGTCAATAATAAAACATATATTAGCCATTTGTCCTGTGATCTTGAAAATGAGGTAAATGGTCAAATTCAAGCTCATGACATTATTCAGCGTACACTCATTTTCTATATATTCACAATCGAATCATAATCATCCATTTTGTGCTCTGATCTTGAAAATAAGGCCCAGTGACCAGCTTCTACCAAGCCAATACAGAGCCACCAAAGGGCTGTTTTCGGCCCTATTGTGATTCATGTTTCTCCCGATCGAAGTTCGGCGGATAACTGACGCGCCGTGTCGCTAACTTACTGTCGCTAACTTATTACAATAGTATAACATATTCGATTCAAATAATTCGATATCAGCGAACGTAGATAAAGGAATCACTTGTAATGTTGGGAATTGCTTATCATACTTCCACCTTGTGACAAGCCTTTGTTGAAATTATTTAGTGAGACATAAGGTAACGAAAATTTAGTTCTTAATAGGAGTATTACCACATGGAATAAAAATACTTTGAACTTTAGGCTTTGAACTTTTATTACTGACATCGCTGAAAGACACTGGCCCCAGGGGTATACATTGCTAAAGCGTCTAGTTTTTCGTTGAATCACTCGGAACTGGCACATATTAGATTCACCATTTGAGCCAAATCTGGATCTGAATGGCAGCCAGTGTTCACACATGTGACAGAGGGATGTACTGAAATAAGGCCATACTGGGCCTGCACTACCCCAGTACCGTTCGGATGCTGGTTCCCTATAGGCCCGAATAGGCTCAGTGTAGGTAGGATTCAGCTGAAATTCCAGAATTGATATATTATTGGGCCTGCATTTCCCTGCTAAATTGTGACAATAAGTCTATTTTCATACACGTGCTGTCAGATTTACCTTTGTTGACTAGCTCGAGTATACATAGCTTACCTCGTGTGTCGGTAATCTCCGGAGCAACAAAAACAATTTTAAAAATGTAAGGCTTTATGACGCTAGAAAACATGATTTGAACATAATCACGCTGGGGAACCAGTCCGCTAATCCTGAGTTTGGTCGGCGCATCCTGGGGTTTGCAACAAACATCCTTCGGGAAAAATGGCGGCCCCCATGAATGAGACAGTCGCGACTCGAAAGTAAAACACTGACATGGAGGATAAAATAACGTACAGTGCCAGAATCACTTTGTGCAGTATTGATAAGAATGTTCGTAAGTAGTTAACAGCGGACAAAATAGCGTGTGATACTGCAAAAAACTGTGGAAAGCACAGTTTTGAGGCGAACACGTTGTTGCAACGCTTAACCTGTACGCAACGCTAAACCTGGGTATATAATCGTGTTTTGTATTATGTACACTGCGACAGGCCACTCATGAGTACATGTACATGTACGTAACCGTATGTACGCAATAAGTTTATTGTCGTGCTCATTCTTGAGCGTATGGGCATTCTCGGGGATGCCCAGTTTGCTCAGGACAATCTTGGAATATAAAATGTTTCTAATTACATATTGGCTCTGAACATTTAGCAATATTTACACAAATTCCTTTCCAATTAAAATCAAGGAATATAAATTCATACAATTTTCCCACATGCTCATTCAGTGATTAAATACATTATATGGATGTTTGTTTAATTCAAATTTATCAGTCAAAACCACCATGCTTGTCAATTTTCTGGCATATAATTAGCTTCGTGTGATCCAACTTAGTAATTAAACAAAAGGTATATTAAATATATTAATATTTATTGCCATATTGTCAAGAAATAAATCAAAATCATCATGGTAAAGCATCCTTCCAAAACGGTCCAGGGTCATTTTGAAATGCTCAAGTTTACCTTGGAACTTCTCGAAATTGTCCCGAATTCCAAGAATGACCTCGTGTAAAATGCACATAGGCCCTACAATATTTTTATCTGACCATTCTTAGCTCCGCTATGCGATGTTGCTCCGTCGCATCAAAGTTTGGTTATCTTTATATTTTTTGGTCAATCATTTGAAATTTTGCATAAAAATGCCAAAAAATATTTCAAGAGCGAAGTATCATATTTGATTTTCGACTTTTTTCAAAATGGCGGCCGTTTTAGATGGAAAACGGCCAATCTTGGTCCCAAATCAAATCACTCACTAGATCTAATCGTTTTGAGCGATTTCCACCCAAAATTTTTTTTTTCCTGCTTTGAAAAAAATTTGACTTTTTTCGTCATAACAGGAACTGCCGCAAGTGTACTCATAGTATGCTTGAAGATAAAGCTTAGATATTGGAACTTTCAAATGGGAAATCATATATGATGATGTGTATAGTGACCTTGGATTTGAACTTTCGCAGCGGAGCGCTCAAGCAGAGAGTATAGAACTCTGGTTCAAGGTCGAGAGGTCTCGTGTATTAGATTTCAAGCCTAACCGTTTTGAAACATTTTGTCCTGTAAAACACCTATAGGTTTAGTGTTTTGTATTATTTATTTTTGGGGAGTTTTGCAGTTGTGTTGTGTGGAACCCAGATATACGCTGGGTGGACGTTTAAGGCCGGCACATAGGGCTTCTGTGTCCGAGTCACTTGAATATAATCAGAAATACATAACAAAGAGAGATCTCTCTCATCAAAAACCCATAAGAGAGTCTCTTATTGGTTTCTGCTCTCATGTATTTCTGATATAATTAATCATGGTTATAAAAAAGTGCGTAAATATCAATATTAGTAGTTAGAGCCAAATAAATTGTCATGATTGTGCTTTAGTATGCCACATGAATGATATTATATCGGTGGTAGGAATGAAACAATAGTAATGTGTGGCCCTTATTATGACATCATACTGGGGATACAATAAAACTAGGGCTTACAAGTATCAACTTTGTCCTGAATAAATATCGGTAAGGTGTCTAGCCACGTGCACTTCTCATGCTGCTTTTTATTTCACCGTACTGTAGTTTCAAAATGAATAGAGAATTGCATTTTTGCTGCCAAAAAGTGGGACAAACCACCTACCAGGTTTACCACATTCCGCTAGCTTTTGTTTAGGGTTATAATGCACTGTACATACCGCAGGTTTACTCGTTAGACCAGACCAATCGACTAACTCAATCGGACTTGATGTGGTCCCTTGCCTATGATATAAAGCCACAAATAAAAATTCCATGGATTAGCGTTGCAACACCAGGTTTAGCGTTGCACATCGCATTGTCGATCACATCGCTATCAATATCTGGGTAGTTCTACTACATATTGCATGATATATACACTCCAAGTTACACGATGTGTGATTGGACGATGATAGTACACTATTTTACAACAAATCATTGGAGTTTATTCGCCGTTTGAGTGGTGTTTCCATATTGTCTTCGCCTCAATGTTTTCGTCTTGGACCCAGGATGCGCGTACAATACACCTAGGATGTTCGTTGCATAACCCAGGATGCTCCGACCACACCCAGGTTTAGCGGACTGGTTCCCCAGCGTGATAATGAAGGCCACTGATCGATTGAACTCACCTGCAGTAAATTGCGCTGTATGGTTACGTGAGTGTAGATTTCGTGCCGGTGCTTCGGATACTGTCGCCATCTTATATACAATCTGGCATGGCGTATTTGTCCAGGCAAATTCATCGCTCAGACTAACATAGTCAAATCATAGAGCTTAGGTATTGAAACGTGGAAAAAATGAGCAACCAATACGAAACTATGAATTATCATGTTCGGCATCGGTGCTGGATTCGTTCCATTTCAACAAAATATGTAACCTGTTCATGTCGACGAAGTATGGTATTCTCTAAAATAGAGATTCCATGACAATTGCATGGTTAGGCCGTGTATTATGCTGGTTTACGTATTATATTGTATGTACATACTCATGTCTCGCGGCTCAGATATTTATGCGCATCAATTGCTGTGTATACATTCGTGTTGTATAGTGATCTAATTTACCGAACTATATATAAACATGTACAATGCATCCATAATTACACAAACTTTCAGGTGACATTGTTAGGGATCGCATTCAAGCTTAGTGCAGAAGGTTGATGTAATTCGCCTATTGAGTACACTATATACACTTGAATGTGGTCACCTTTCTGAACTCGCACAAATTACATATATCAGAACGAATAGGGCGGTAGAAATTATGCAGTTGCAAGCTGCGCAGCATACATATGGTTTCAATATGACTGAAAACATTATTATCCATACATAATTACAACTCACCCATGGTTCCATAATACATTGTCAGGGACTGTATTCATGCTTAGGATAAAAGCGGGATTCAATGTGCTCAATGAGTGTACCACTATGTTGGAATTTGATCACTTTCCTGATCTCAGCCAAATACACATTTAGCAGAACGGAGATGTTTGCACCCAGCAAAAATTTGATGCTGAATATATGAGTAGTACATGTGCCATAACGTATTTCCCTATTCGGCTGACCACTACCATTCAACTAGTGCGAATGACCATTTGGTAAATTGAAAAAAAAAAACTATTTTTTGCGATCTGCCCATGTTCGAATAATGAAATTGTCAGGGCACAAATTTTCTTGCACAACTTGCAGTCTTCGTTTACCAGCGTATCTTGGCGTAAAACGTGCAATATCATAAATAACCACATACGGAGGCACAGAGGGTCGACTTCAAACTCAGAGACTAATTTGAGGTACATATACATAAACATGATAAAAAGAAGGAAACTGATTCATGTAAGGACATGACTTTCAAGTTCATGAGAGTTATGGTCCGACACTGATTTCTTTCGATTGTACAGTATTTCAAAAATTGTTAATGACCGAGTGACGATGATGAGAGAGATTTACCCTGTTATCTATCACGTACTTGCAGCTGGGACCGCATTCACAATCGTTCTATTACTGCACATTGCCATAATAATTACTCGCTTCAGTATATTATCGAATGGATTAATATATTCGGACATATACATATACCTACTGTTCGGATTAGAATTTAGTATTAACGGTTATCGACAAAAAACGTACGACATTACAGTTTGTCCCCACTTCCATGCGATACCCACTCTCAATACACATGTGAAGGGTGTTCCTTCAAAAAAACCGAACTCAAGAAATCGATGGTGCTCCATTTTTTTTCTAGAAGAGTCAAACTTTCCCACTCTCTACACCCCAATACCTCATTTGTAATTATAGTCTCAGCTGCAAAAACCCCTACATAATTCCATAATCTCATAAATAGACAACGTCGGTAACAATATTAGTGTAGTCAAATATACTACGGTTTATTTTGTGAGAAAGATAATTCAGATATTCCGTATAATTGTGAATATGATTAATTCTTTATTGATAATATATGATCATCACAGTGGACCTTGACTGATGGTTCAATGTCAAGAATCAATATTGAGCTTAGTAATTTCATGTATCTTCATTCCCGCAACGCACTACGCTGAACACTTCTTGTGGCAAACAATTTTATCCACTCTTTCAACACTAGACATCGTAAAGACCCCCACATAACTAGGTGGTATGACCAAAAACTTGGTAGATTTCTAGCGAATCTTATCTCATGTTCCTTTGCAGAATGTGGGCGGACGCAGACATTCAGGGGATATCTAAATTAAGCTTCCCTTCGTTGCTTTCAATGGCGTTAGATTAATACCTTCTTCACATGTACCGGTGTTTGCAGTTTGTCACCTGTTGACGGTAAATAAATTATTTTCCCACTTGTGCTCGGCCTCAAATGTGCAAACCTTCATGATGCGCTTTTGCAAGGGCTGGTGCTTGGAAGTATAGATTTCAATTCAATGTGTCTACTAAGACTTTTCCACATTGAATTCCATCAATTCGTCATATCTAGTGTGCGATGAACCATCACAATGATCTTAATCATGTGACATAACTGCTGCTTTGACGGGTGTCAGTATTCAAAAGTTCTCATTTGAACAAACAATTTAAAATAATTGCAATTGATCCACAGAGCAAGCATATATGATATAACTGCTGCATTGACAGGTGTCATCATTCAATATTTCTCAATTGAACAAACAATTTAAAATAATTGCAATTGATCCACAGAACAAGCATATATAAGATATAACTGCTGCTTTGACGGGTGTCAGTATTCAAAAGTTCTCATTTGAACAAACAATTTAAAATAATTGCAATTGATTCACAGTGCTAGCATATATAAGAAACTCCCTTTTGTTCTGGTTTCCATATCATTTCCTGATTTATTGTATCATTCAATGCTCCAAAACGATACCCACAGCCATGAAATACACACCTTACACAAGGCTCATCAGGGAGATGAAGCAATTTGATGTGATTGACACAGATATACACATAGTTGGGGAACCTTCGACGGAAGGTGAATCAAGTAACCTTGCAGAGTTTCCCTTCACTCAAAATGTACAGAGTGAGAAACTGGATAATGAAGACAATGGTTTTCTTCTCACATCAACTCCTGAAGAAACAAAAGAACAACTGGAAGCTATTTATCAGTTGGAAGGTGTTCCAAAGGAAGGTCTTCTTTTGGATCTTGCAGACTTACTGCAAATCGGAATCCTTACTCTGAAGTCCTGGTTTCAGTGTCGGCACCAAAACTGACAAGGAAGTTTGTCTTTTGTACAGCATAGCCTTCATACATTATGAGCATCCATCATCATGCTTCACATTCTCATATCAGTTTATATTGTGTTGTTATTATGTTGTTCCATTTATTCTAACCATTGTTTCAGCTCGTATAGCATGTGGGAACACAGCTGTGTGTGAAATAAATGTTACGCCCACATTTTGGTATGATTTATTTGTATTTTCATCCCAGTCAGTTGATTTCATGACTCCATAGCAAACACACCCCAATATTTTACCTTCAATATGGATAGTTGATGTGGAGGCTCATTTAGATAACTGAATAATATATGCAGACATAGTAAAATATTGTCAAAGCCGATCAGTGGAAGAAATGAAAAGGTGGGGACAGGTGAGAACTAGACCACGCCTACTCACAGTAGCAGCTGACTAGGATTGGGCGAGACACTTTAAAGGTTCAAAAAGCACATTCCAGTGTACGAGAGCTGATACAATATTCTAATGCGAAACCTGATGCGAAATTGGAGTCTTCGATTGTCTGTTTTTCTGACCGTAGAAGACCACAAGATCTTGGTCGAAGGAAAAATACTGATAGTTTCTGGGTACTCGGATAGTATCCCCAAAACAGAGAAAGTTGTGTATACCTCGATATACTAGTGTCACAGGGTCAATCATTTGTAACGAGCCTTTGTTACGGCTGTATTTGATTAGTATTGCGTTGTCTGGTCTTCAAAACCAGTTATTCACTTGAATATTGAATGTAAATAACACTGGACATATCATTGCTGCACAATAAACATTATTTATGTTACTACAACTGGTCGGATTCGACTTCACACGGAACCCAAACTGTTGCAAATGGCGACGAGGATGGGATATTTAAATTTGGAATATTGTGCAAAAAGACCGTCAACTATAGACAACGCCTAATGGACATACTGGCATATAACCGAAAGTATATTTGCTTGTAAACTCTGGTGACTGAATGAATACAGTGGTGTTAGTTTCAGGCCAGACTGAAGCTAATGAACAGTCACCAAATCGCCACTTCAAAAGTTTAAAGTCGGCAGTATAACCACACCTAACCAGGCCTAGGCAAAACAACAATGTCGGAGCATAGTTTGAGGTGCACTGAAGTGTGAGACAGTGTGGTTTTACAACACCCGTGTGAGGTCTACCTTGCAACGACGTGAGAGGTCTACCCCGAGACGTGGTTAGTCGTCACGCATGAGTGGTCACTCCTCCCTGTGATCATTACGACTGGCGGTCAAGAGCCGTGGTTATGCGTCTCGTCTGAGTGGTTATTCCTGTAACCACCAACACCTGGCGGCCCAGTCAACAGTCTCGCGTGTGTTGTTGTGTTGTTTGCATGCTGTCCGGCAGGCAGCATCGTCCCAGTCGTCGTGGGATACTTTTCACTGTGTGTTGTGCGTCGCGCCGTGTACGGTCGTCGGTCCCGGGATACATCGTACCTGCCGTCGCCTCGCTTCGTTGGATCTCTCGCCGCGCCTGCAACTTTTTCAATTGTTGAGATAAAAGTCTGAAATTCGGTAAATAATTACCGTTTGTCTCCCAGGTGAAGTACGCCAAGTTATAGAACGATCGCATTCAGCATCGCAAAAATATCAGCGAAAAACAGTGTAAACGAGTTAGAACGAGACAATCAGAGATTGCAGACCCTCGCCCTTCAGATTTAGTCACTAAAATTAAAGCTAATAACCTTTGTATTTTCAATGTGGGCGATAATCAGGGATTATGGTCATACGACAATTGGTCATATATCAAATAGTCGGTAATTAGCCATAGAAAAATCATGGGAGAATTAATCATTGATAAAAGTAGAGTTCCTGCGATTTCTCTATTTTGACCACATTCTCGACCACAGAATGAATTCTTGACACTAACTTTCCAAACTTTGCAGACTCACCCAGATTTATATTGCGTAAAATATTCTATTGAATATCTTCAGTGGTTTCTGAATTATTACTACTTGTAATATTATGAATCGGTAATTTCAGCTGATGACCCTTACATTCTCGACCTTGGGCGATAATGGGGAATTTTGATCGTACGACCATTGGTCATATAGCAAATGATGGAGAATTGATCACAGAAAAATACAAAAATATTAGGGAAAATTAATCATGTATATAAACGGAGTTATTGCAACTTTTCGATTTTGACCTCTTCTGTGACCTTGGCCTCATAGTTCAATATTAAACTGTAAAATTTCACCGTAATGTTTATATTATCAAGGCACATTTTATGAACGAAAACGGTTTAAATAGATTGATAACTGGCTTCACAATATGGTCTCGAATCTCAGAACACTCACAAGTCATAGAATCGTGACCCCAAATTTTCCACCTGAGGCGATAATTGAGAGTTTTTGTCTTAAGACCATCGGTTGTACGCCATACGATTGGGAATTGGCCAAAGAAAAATACAAAAATAGGTTGAAAATGTAATATTGATTAGAACCGGAGTTATAGCCAATTATGTGATTTTCTTTTTTCCGTTTCCATGGCAACCGTTTTCACCCGATTTTGGCAAAATTTGAAATGGATTGAGCCATTATCATAGCACTCCAGCCCTATAAATTTCAAATCGATCGGACCGTTTGCCTTTGAGTTATGAGCACAGAAATTTGCACTGAAACGTCGCTGGCCAAAAATAACCGAAATCGTGACCCCCAATTTTTCGACATTGGGCGATAATGGAGACTTTTCGTCGTACGACCATCGGTCGTACACCATAAGATCGGGAATTGGCCAGAGAAAACTACAAAATTAGTTTGAAAAATTAATACTGATTAGAACTAGAGTTATAGCCAAATATGTGATTTTCACATTTTTCGTTGCCATGGCAACACTTTTTATTCGATTCTGACAAAAAATGAGGAGGACCGAGCCACGGTGATACTGCTTCATTCCTATGAATTTCAGGTAGATCGGACCATTTATTTTCGAGTTATGCGCGCGGACAGACAGACAGACAAACAAACAGACATACAAACGGACAGACCCAATTACATTACCCTCTGCCCCTATCGGGGCGAGGGTAAAAATCAGAGTATACATGTATATTGGTACCTAAAAAAAAAAACACAGTTTGGTTGATCAGTGTTGATGTGCATACAACTTGGTTGATTACTGTCGGTATTTGATGTACTGTATTTGGCTGGTAAAATTTTACTAGAGTGTGTGTGAGTTTGTGTATTTGATTTGGTGGTCAAATATAATCAGTTGGTGTTTTTTGCACGTTTCTGTCGTAAATATTTGATTGGAAGTTTTCGGCGCTAGTTTTTGCGGTTGCACACACAGTGTGATTTGCGCGACACTTTTATACATATCTAACACACTCACTTGACAGATTCGTATATCTGTTATAACCTTTTTCATATCATATCATTCATTCATAGATCATATTCATTCTGTTGTCGACAACACGTGGGGTAGTTTATACCAATATATAGTTGGTTTATAGATTGGGTCATACATAACTAATATCACTCCTGTTTCTCCCCTTTACAGGATTTGAACTACAACCATATATTTATTCATTTATAGTATTTGTGTTTTGGACCTGGTTTTCTTGTTGGTGTTTGTTGTCCACTGGAGATACACAGATACTGGTGTCTTTACAGTACGATGTACTTTTAGAGATAGTCAGTATATAGTATCATATCACAATTACCATACTTCCTTGTTTTCCATAATTTGTGTTTCTGCATTTTGGAGATCAAGTTTCGATAGCATCATGGCATCGTATGATGAAGTCCTTGATAACTTGGATCATTTGTCTCCTGAGGACAGAAGGCGTACTTTGGATCACTTGAGTTCAAGTTTGGGTGTTCGTCTCGCCGGGAGTGATGATCACGGCGGTACTCAGAATCAGAACCCTGGGTCATCTGGATCGACTGCATCCGGTAATGCGCCATCCGGATCTGATCATAGCGTGCGGCCTCCAATGCGTAAATTGCGTTTGTTTTCTGGCAAGACTCCTGTTCCTTCTGGGGAAACTGGCTTTGAGACATGGGTTCTTCAAGCACATCAGGTGTTGGCTGATGACATGATGTCCGATCCCAACAAGAAGATTACTATTCTGCAGTCTCTCCTTCGGCCAGCGCTAGATACTATCACTAGTATTAGCAGTCGCTCCACCGCAGCCGAGTGTGTTGACATGCTTAACACCATCTATGGAAAAGTAGAGGATGGTCACGAGATTATGGTGTCATTCCATTCAACTTATCAGGATGATAAGGAAGCTGCATCTGCTTATTTGAACCGCCTCTACTTGATGCTCGTCCATGCAGTGGATAAAAATGGTCTACAGGTGTCAGAGTTACCGTTGTTCCTGTTACGTCAGTTCATCAGAGGTTGTGGTGATGAGACTCTGATCAGCAAACTTGCTTTGGAAGCAAAGACTTCTGATCCACATGGATTCGGTGAACTTCTCCTCCTGGTCAGGAAAGAAGAGAGTCGACGTACTGAGAAGAGATTGCGAATGAAAATGGCTCATACTCCAGCTGCAGAAACTTCAGTGGCGGACACGTCATCAACAGATACAAAGCGTGATGCTCGTAGCATGGAACTGGAAGCTCAAATCCAGCAGTTGACCAGCAAGGTAGCAGCGCTTGAATCCCGTGGGCAAAGGAAGTCTGAGGTCCCTAAATCGGGTACTCCTGGGAGTCAGAGGAAGAAAAAGGGTGTTTTCTGCTACAAGTGTGGCCGTGATGGACACAAACGAAGTACTTGCCGTTTGTAACCCAACCCTGCTCTGGTCCACGAGAAGTTAAACTGTTAGGTGCATCTCAGTTGGGATCTCACGATGCACTAGAGGAAAATGATCCCGAAGACAAGGTAACTAAAGTTACATCACGTTTAGTTGGTCCAGCTAACGAAGCTAACATGTTGATCGATGGCACCAAGTGTCCTTCCCTGGTTCCATAATACATTGTCAGGGACTGTATTCATGCTTAGGATAAAAGCGGGATTCAATGTGCTCAATGAGTATACCACTATGTTAGAATTTGATCACTTTCCTGATCTTAGCCAAATACACATTTAGCAGAACGGAGATGTTTGCACCCAGCAAAAATTTGATGCTGAATATATCAGTATTACATGTGCCATAACGTATTTCTCTATTCCGCTGACCACTACCATTCAACTAGTGCGAATGACCATTTGGTAAATTGAAAAAAAAAACTATTTTTTTGCGATCTGCCCATGTTCGAATAATGAAATTGTCAGGGCACAAATTTTCTTGCACAACTTGCAGTCTTCGTTTACCAGCGTATCTTGGCGTAAAACGTGCAATATCATAAATAACCACATACGGAGGCACAGAGGGTCGGTTTCAAACTCAGAGACTAATTTGAGGTACATATACATAAGCATGATAAAAAAGGAAACTGATTTATGTAAGGACAGGACCTTCAAGTTCATAAGAGTTATGCTCCGACACTGATTTCGATTGTACAGTATGTCAAAAATTGTTAATGACTGCGTGACGATGATGAGAGAGATTTACCCCGTTATCTATCACGTACTTGCAGCTGGGACCGCATTCACAATCGTTCTATTACTGCACATTGCCATAATAATTACTCGCTTCAGTATATTATCGAATGGATTAATATATTCGGACATATACATATACCTACTGTTCGGATTAGAATTTAGTATTAACGGTTATCGACAAAAAACGTACGACATTACAGTTTGTCCCCACTTCCATGCGATACCCACTCTCAATACACATGTGAAGGGTGTTCCTTAAAAAAAACCGAACTCAAGAAATCGATGGTGCTCCATTTTTTTTCTAGAAGAGTCAAACTTTCCCACTCTCTACACCCCAATACCTCATTTGTAATTATAGTCTCAGCTGCAAAAACCCCTACATAATTCCATAATCTCATAAATAGACAACGTCGGTAACAATATTAGTGTAGTCAAATATACTACAGTTTATTTTGTGAGAAAGATAATTCAGATATTCCGTATAATTGTGAATATGATAAATTCTTTATTGATAATATATGATCATCACAGTGGACCTTGACTGATGGTTCAATGTCAAGAATCAATATTGAGCTTAGTAATTTCATGTATCTTCATTCCTGCAATGCACTATACAATATTCTAATGCGAAACCTGATGCGAAATTGGAGTCTTCGATTGTCTGTTTTTCTGACCGTAGAAGACCACAAGATCTTGGTCGAAGGAAAAATACTGATAGTTTCTGGGTACTCGGATAGTATCCCCAAAACAGAGAAAGTTGTGTATACCTCGATATACTAGTGTCACAGGGTCAATCATTTGTAACGAGCCTTTGTTACGGCTGTATTTGATTAGTATTGCGTTGTCTGGTCTTCAAAACCAGTTATTCACTTGAATATTGAATGTAAATAACACTGGACATATCATTGCTGCACAATAAACATTATTTATGTTACTACAACTGGTCGGATTCGACTTCACACGGAACCCAAACTGTTGCAAATGGCGACGAGGATGGGATATTTAAATTTGGAATATTGTGCAAAAAGACCGTCAACTATAGACAACGCCTAATGGACATACTGGCATATAACCGAAAGTATATTTGCTTGTAAACTCTGGTGACTGAATGAATACAGTGGTGTTAGTTTCAGGCCAGACTGAAGCTAATGAACAGTCACCAAATCGCCACTTCAAAAGTTTAAAGTCGGCAGTATAACCACACCTAACCAGGCCTAGGCAAAACAACAATGTCGGAGCATAGTTTGAGGTGCACTGAAGTGTGAGACAGTGTGGTTTTACAACACCCGTGTGAGGTCTACCTTGCAACGACGTGAGAGGTCTACCCCGAGACGTGGTTAGTCGTCACGCATGAGTGGTCACTCCTCCCTGTGATCATTACGACTGGCGGTCAAGAGCCGTGGTTATGCGTCTCGTCTGAGTGGTTATTCCTGTAACCACCAACACCTGGCGGCCCAGTCAACAGTCTCGCGTGTGTTGTTGTGTTGTTTGCATGCTGTCCGGCAGGCAGCATCGTCCCAGTCGTCGTGGGATACTTTTCACTGTGTGTTGTGCGTCGCGCCGTGTACGGTCGTCGGTCCCGGGATACATCGTACCTGCCGTCGCCTCGCTTCGTTGGATCTCTCGCCGCGCCTGCAACTTTTTCAATTGTTGAGATAAAAGTCTGAAATTCGGTAAATAATTACCGTTTGTCTCCCAGGTGAAGTACGCCAAGTTATAGAACGATCGCATTCAGCATCGCAAAAATATCAGCGAAAAACAGTGTAAACGAGTTAGAACGAGACAATCAGAGATTGCAGACCCTCGCCCTTCAGATTTAGTCACTAAAATTAAAGCTAATAACCTTTGTATTTTCAATGTGGGCGATAATCAGGGATTATGGTCATACGACAATTGGTCATATATCAAATAGTCGGTAATTAGCCATAGAAAAATCATGGGAGAATTAATCATTGATAAAAGTAGAGTTCCTGCGATTTCTCTATTTTGACCACATTCTCGACCACAGAATGAATTCTTGACACTAACTTTCCAAACTTTGCAGACTCACCCAGATTTATATTGCGTAAAATATTCTATTGAATATCTTCAGTGGTTTCTGAATTATTACTACTTGTAATATTATGAATCGGTAATTTCAGCTGATGACCCTTACATTCTCGACCTTGGGCGATAATGGGGAATTTTGATCGTACGACCATTGGTCATATAGCAAATGATGGAGAATTGATCACAGAAAAATACAAAAATATTAGGGAAAATTAATCATGTATATAAACGGAGTTATTGCAACTTTTCGATTTTGACCTCTTCTGTGACCTTGGCCTCATAGTTCAATATTAAACTGTAAAATTTCACCGTAATGTTTATATTATCAAGGCACATTTTATGAACGAAAACGGTTTAAATAGATTGATAACTGGCTTCACAATATGGTCTCGAATCTCAGAACACTCACAAGTCATAGAATCGTGACCCCAAATTTTCCACCTGAGGCGATAATTGAGAGTTTTTGTCTTAAGACCATCGGTTGTACGCCATACGATTGGGAATTGGCCAAAGAAAAATACAAAAATAGGTTGAAAATGTAATATTGATTAGAACCGGAGTTATAGCCAATTATGTGATTTTCTTTTTTCCGTTTCCATGGCAACCGTTTTCACCCGATTTTGGCAAAATTTGAAATGGATTGAGCCATTATCATAGCACTCCAGCCCTATAAATTTCAAATCGATCGGACCGTTTGCCTTTGAGTTATGAGCACAGAAATTTGCACTGAAACGTCGCTGGCCAAAAATAACCGAAATCGTGACCCCCAATTTTTCGACATTGGGCGATAATGGAGACTTTTCGTCGTACGACCATCGGTCGTACACCATAAGATCGGGAATTGGCCAGAGAAAACTACAAAATTAGTTTGAAAAATTAATACTGATTAGAACTAGAGTTATAGCCAAATATGTGATTTTCACATTTTTCGTTGCCATGGCAACACTTTTTATTCGATTCTGACAAAAAATGAGGAGGACCGAGCCACGGTGATACTGCTTCATTCCTATGAATTTCAGGTAGATCGGACCATTTATTTTCGAGTTATGCGCGCGGACAGACAGACAGACAAACAAACAGACATACAAACGGACAGACCCAATTACATTACCCTCTGCCCCTATCGGGGCGAGGGTAAAAATCAGAGTATACATGTATATTGGTACCTAAAAAAAAAAACACAGTTTGGTTGATCAGTGTTGATGTGCATACAACTTGGTTGATTACTGTCGGTATTTGATGTACTGTATTTGGCTGGTAAAATTTTACTAGAGTGTGTGTGAGTTTGTGTATTTGATTTGGTGGTCAAATATAATCAGTTGGTGTTTTTTGCACGTTTCTGTCGTAAATATTTGATTGGAAGTTTTCGGCGCTAGTTTTTGCGGTTGCACACACAGTGTGATTTGCGCGACACTTTTATACATATCTAACACACTCACTTGACAGATTCGTATATCTGTTATAACCTTTTTCATATCATATCATTCATTCATAGATCATATTCATTCTGTTGTCGACAACACGTGGGGTAGTTTATACCAATATATAGTTGGTTTATAGATTGGGTCATACATAACTAATATCACTCCTGTTTCTCCCCTTTACAGGATTTGAACTACAACCATATATTTATTCATTTATAGTATTTGTGTTTTGGACCTGGTTTTCTTGTTGGTGTTTGTTGTCCACTGGAGATACACAGATACTGGTGTCTTTACAGTACGATGTACTTTTAGAGATAGTCAGTATATAGTATCATATCACAATTACCATACTTCCTTGTTTTCCATAATTTGTGTTTCTGCATTTTGGAGATCAAGTTTCGATAGCATCATGGCATCGTATGATGAAGTCCTTGATAACTTGGATCATTTGTCTCCTGAGGACAGAAGGCGTACTTTGGATCACTTGAGTTCAAGTTTGGGTGTTCGTCTCGCCGGGAGTGATGATCACGGCGGTACTCAGAATCAGAACCCTGGGTCATCTGGATCGACTGCATCCGGTAATGCGCCATCCGGATCTGATCATAGCGTGCGGCCTCCAATGCGTAAATTGCGTTTGTTTTCTGGCAAGACTCCTGTTCCTTCTGGGGAAACTGGCTTTGAGACATGGGTTCTTCAAGCACATCAGGTGTTGGCTGATGACATGATGTCCGATCCCAACAAGAAGATTACTATTCTGCAGTCTCTCCTTCGGCCAGCGCTAGATACTATCACTAGTATTAGCAGTCGCTCCACCGCAGCCGAGTGTGTTGACATGCTTAACACCATCTATGGAAAAGTAGAGGATGGTCACGAGATTATGGTGTCATTCCATTCAACTTATCAGGATGATAAGGAAGCTGCATCTGCTTATTTGAACCGCCTCTACTTGATGCTCGTCCATGCAGTGGATAAAAATGGTCTACAGGTGTCAGAGTTACCGTTGTTCCTGTTACGTCAGTTCATCAGAGGTTGTGGTGATGAGACTCTGATCAGCAAACTTGCTTTGGAAGCAAAGACTTCTGATCCACATGGATTCGGTGAACTTCTCCTCCTGGTCAGGAAAGAAGAGAGTCGACGTACTGAGAAGAGATTGCGAATGAAAATGGCTCATACTCCAGCTGCAGAAACTTCAGTGGCGGACACGTCATCAACAGATACAAAGCGTGATGCTCGTAGCATGGAACTGGAAGCTCAAATCCAGCAGTTGACCAGCAAGGTAGCAGCGCTTGAATCCCGTGGGCAAAGGAAGTCTGAGGTCCCTAAATCGGGTACTCCTGGGAGTCAGAGGAAGAAAAAGGGTGTTTTCTGCTACAAGTGTGGCCGTGATGGACACAAACGAAGTACTTGCCGTTTGTAACCCAACCCTGCTCTGGTCCACGAGAAGTTAAACTGTTAGGTGCATCTCAGTTGGGATCTCACGATGCACTAGAGGAAAATGATCCCGAAGACAAGGTAACTAAAGTTACATCACGTTTAGTTGGTCCAGCTAACGAAGCTAACATGTTGATCGATGGCACCAAGTGTCCTTCCCTGGTTCCATAATACATTGTCAGGGACTGTATTCATGCTTAGGATAAAAGCGGGATTCAATGTGCTCAATGAGTATACCACTATGTTAGAATTTGATCACTTTCCTGATCTTAGCCAAATACACATTTAGCAGAACGGAGATGTTTGCACCCAGCAAAAATTTGATGCTGAATATATCAGTATTACATGTGCCATAACGTATTTCTCTATTCCGCTGACCACTACCATTCAACTAGTGCGAATGACCATTTGGTAAATTGAAAAAAAAAACTATTTTTTTGCGATCTGCCCATGTTCGAATAATGAAATTGTCAGGGCACAAATTTTCTTGCACAACTTGCAGTCTTCGTTTACCAGCGTATCTTGGCGTAAAACGTGCAATATCATAAATAACCACATACGGAGGCACAGAGGGTCGGTTTCAAACTCAGAGACTAATTTGAGGTACATATACATAAGCATGATAAAAAAGGAAACTGATTTATGTAAGGACAGGACCTTCAAGTTCATAAGAGTTATGCTCCGACACTGATTTCGATTGTACAGTATGTCAAAAATTGTTAATGACTGCGTGACGATGATGAGAGAGATTTACCCCGTTATCTATCACGTACTTGCAGCTGGGACCGCATTCACAATCGTTCTATTACTGCACATTGCCATAATAATTACTCGCTTCAGTATATTATCGAATGGATTAATATATTCGGACATATACATATACCTACTGTTCGGATTAGAATTTAGTATTAACGGTTATCGACAAAAAACGTACGACATTACAGTTTGTCCCCACTTCCATGCGATACCCACTCTCAATACACATGTGAAGGGTGTTCCTTAAAAAAAACCGAACTCAAGAAATCGATGGTGCTCCATTTTTTTTCTAGAAGAGTCAAACTTTCCCACTCTCTACACCCCAATACCTCATTTGTAATTATAGTCTCAGCTGCAAAAACCCCTACATAATTCCATAATCTCATAAATAGACAACGTCGGTAACAATATTAGTGTAGTCAAATATACTACAGTTTATTTTGTGAGAAAGATAATTCAGATATTCCGTATAATTGTGAATATGATAAATTCTTTATTGATAATATATGATCATCACAGTGGACCTTGACTGATGGTTCAATGTCAAGAATCAATATTGAGCTTAGTAATTTCATGTATCTTCATTCCTGCAATGCACTACGCTGAACACTTCTTGTGGCAAACAATTTTATCCACTCTTTCAACACTAGACATCGTAAAGACCCCCACATAACTAGGTGGTATGACCAAAAACTTGGTAGATTTCTAGCGAATCTTATCTCATGTTCCTTTGCAGAATGTGGGCGGACGCAGACATTCAGGGGATATCTAAATTAAGCTTCCCTTCGTTGCTTTCAATGGCGTTAGATTTTGACAGTGTTGTTAAACTTAATACCTTCTTCACATGTACCGGTGTTTGCAGTTTGTCACCTGTTGACGGTAAATAAATTATTTTCCCACTTGTGCTCGGCCTCAAATGTGCAAACCTTCATGATGCGCTTTTGCAAGGGCTGGTGCTTGGAAGTAGAGGCCCAGATGGTATCTCTGGACGCATACTGAAAGAATGCAGCAACGAACTCTCTTCGATCTTGCGAAGTATCTTTCAGTCCTCCATAGATTCCCACTACATCCCTACCATCTGGAAAACGTCAAACGTCATCCCGCTTCGGAAAAAGCCGCAACCATCAGTGCTAAATGACTATCGCCCCGTGGCCTTGACATCCATTATTATGAAGTGTTTAGAACGGCTCCTGCTGACGCACATCCTACCAACGGTGAAACCAGCGATGGACCCTATGCAATTCGCGTATCGCGCGAAGCGAGGTGTAGAGGATGCTACCCTCACACTGGTTCACTCAGTGTATCAACATCTGGACACTCCTGGGAACTATGTGCGTGTATTGATGATCGACTTCTCCAGTGCATTCAATACAATACAACCACACCTCATGCTTAACAAACTGTTGTCCCTGGGCGTCAACAGCCACATCGTGTTGTGGGTCCACCAGTTCCTGACTGGGCGTCCTCAGCGAGTCTGCCTGGGTGATGTGTCTTCAGACACTGTGCTGACGAACACGGGCGCGCCACAGGGCTGCGTCCTGTCACCTGTATTATTCACACTGTACACAAACGCATGTCGCTCGAATCTCACCAACTGCGAGGTGATCAAATACGCCGACGATACAGCTATTGTCGGCCGTCTCAGCAAACGAACATCTGACCTTGATGACTACATTAAGTGTGTGGGAGAGTTCACGACCTGGTGTTTCGAAAATTATCTAGAACTCAATGTTGCCAAAACTAAAGAACTAATTTTTGATTTCCGCAAATCTTCTGAACATGTACCTCTCTCTATCAGTGGTCAGACTGTTGAAGTAACTCACGAATATAAGTATCTGGGCACCATCATTGATGATAGACTGTGTTGGTCACAAAACTGCAAACGCGTTCTCGCTAAAGCCCAACAGAGGCTCTATTTCCTTCGGAAGCTTAATGACTTCCATGTGGATAAGAAAATCATGAGCATGTTCTACAAGAGTGTGGTCGAAAGTGTTCTGTGTTTCTGTTCAGTTGTGTATTTCGGTAATAGCAGAAACTGTGACATTAACAAAATGGGACGTGTTGTACATCGAGCGTCAAAACTAACTAATACACATTGCCTGTCACTAGAAGAGTTGTACATCAAGTATTGTGTAGCCAAAATGAACAGTATTTTATCCGACAGTGATCACCCTCTGAACAAGTTTTATAAAAAGCTTAGGTCCGGTATTCGTTTTGTGTCTCTGTCATGTCGAACAAACAGGTTTTTAAAATCATTTGTCCCGGAGTCGATTCGTCGGCACAATGTGTCCTGTTCTCGCTAATAATGTATAGTTTGTAAATATATGTTTATGTTGCCTCCATCTAGTCGTACTACAAGTTTCCATGTTACGTATATCATTGGATCCAATAAAGTATCTATCTATCTATCTATAGATTTCAATTCAATGTGTCTACTAAAACTTTTCCACATTGAATTCCATCAATTCGTCATATGTAGTGTGCGATGAACCATCATAGTGATCCTAATCATGTGACATAACTGCTGCATTGACGGGTGTCAGTATTCAAAAGTTCTCATTTGAACAAACAATTTAAAATAATTGCAATTGATCCACAGAGCAAGCATATATGATATAACTGCTGCATTGACAGGTGTCATCATTCAATATTTCTCAATTGAACAAACACTTTAAAATAATTGCAATTGATTCACAGTGCTAGCATATATATATAATAAACTCCTTTTCGTTCTGGTTTCCATATCATTTCCTGATTTATTGCATCATTCAATGCTCCAAAACGATACCCACAGCCATGAAATACACACCTTACACAAGGCTAATAAGGGAGATGCAGCAACTCGATGTGATTGACACAGATCTACAATAGTTGGAGAACCTTCAAGTGCAGGCGAATCGAGAAACCTATCAGAGTTTCCTTTTACTGAAAGTGTACAGAGTGAGACACTGGGTAGTGAAGACAATGGTTTTCTCCTCACACCAATTCCTGAAGAAACAAAAGAACAACTGGAAGCCATTTATCGGTTAGAAGGTGTTCCAAAGGACGGTCTTCTTTGGGATCTTGCAGACTTGCTGCAAATCGGAATCCTTACTCTGAAGTCCTGGTTTCAGTGTCGGCACCAAAACTGACAAGGAATTTTGTCTTTTGTACAGCATAGCGTTCATACATTATGAGCATCCATCATCATGCTTCACATCCTCATATCAGTTTATATTGTGTTGCTATTATGTTGTTCCATTTATTCTAACCATTGTTTCAGCTCGTATAGCATGTGGGAACACAGCTGTGTGTGAAATAAATGTTACACCCACATTTTGGTATGATTTATTTGTATTTTCATCCCAGTCAGTTGATTTCTCCATAGCAAACACACCCCAATATTTTAGCTTCAATATGGATAGTTGATGTGAAGGCTTAGTTAGATAACTGAATAACTGAATAATATATGTCAAAGCGGATCAGTGGAAGAAATGAAAAGGTGCGGACGGGTGAGAACTAGACCACGCCTACTCACAGTAGCAGCTGACTAGGATTGGGCGAGACACTTTAAAGGTTCAAAAAGCACAATCCAGTGTAGGAGAGCTGATACAATATTCTAATGCGAAACCTGATGCGAAATTGGAGTCTTCGATTGTCTGTTTTTCTAACCGTAGAAGACCACAAGATCTTGGTCGAAGGAAAAATACTGATAGTTTCTGGGTACGCGGATAGTATCCCCAAAACAGAGAAAGTTGTGTATACCTCGATATACTAGTAAGTAAGTAAGTTATTTATTTTCAGTTTTCATATACAAGTCTTTCCATATACAATATGATAGACGAAATGCACAATTATTTGAGGAGAGAAATAAATTATATAGAGTATTCGAGCATTTGGTATAGTATTATTTACATTATGAAAACTAGGGGACCAATAGAGCTGAATGTTGTTTTTACATTTGGCCCTTTAATAAGTTTATTGGTATTAATTCTATATTGTACATGACGATTGACAAAAATGAAAACAAAGTCACAAAATAAAAACTAACCATAGGTCGAGGAAAGGTCACCGCAGAAAAGTACAGTTTTGGACTGTCCGAATGGAAACGATAACTCTCTAGACCGAAAATACCATTTTGACCTATCCAGGTCATCAAAGATCAAATTTATGGTCACAAATATATTACTTACTACATGTATTCAAATGCGTCAATAACTCAGCTATATCAATATATATATATATTCCAATATATATATTCTATCTCATGCTTCTTTGGAGAAAGTGGGCGGACGCAGACATTTAGGGGATATCTAAATTAAGCTCCCCTTCATTGCTTTCGATGGCGTTAGATTTTGACAGTGTTGTTAAACTTCATACCTTCTTCACAGGTACCGGTGTTTGCAGTTTGTCACCTGTTGAAGGTAAATAAACTATTTTCCCACTTGTGCTTGGCCTCAAAAGTGCAAGTTCGAAGTTGACCTCAAAAATGATATTGACCTCGACCTTTTGCAAAAATATCGTGTAGTAGCTCGTTTGGAAGGTCTTCGAGAGTGCTTCCCAAATATGTTGTCATTTTTGGAATCGGACGTCAATTGACGTCATAATGACGTCAAACGTGATTTCAGACTGACATTCAGGCCTTTTGAGTGTCAGATGTGCAAAGTTATAACATTTACTGCAGATCTAACAGATGCAAACGATGTGGATTTTTTCTATGATGGTCTCTATAAATTTTTAGCTTAATCGATGTATCCGTTTTGATGTAATTGACGTTTTTGTGGCAACAAATCGGTGAAATTCCAAAGGAAACTCATTATTTGAAGATATTATGATCTTGTCCAGTGATAATATAACATATAGAAGCAGAATTTCATCCTGCATATTAAAAACTCCATTGACAGTATGTTTGCAGCATAGAATTGATGACAAATGTCGAAGGTCCAGGTCATGCAAAATGTCTAAAACACATAAGAGGCCATAACTCCGGTTCTAAAAGTCGTAGAGGCTTCAAATCAAGTGCATATTGTAGATATGTCATTTCCTTGATTGACTTTGAAGTTGGTCGAAAAAATTAGGACACATGAGCAAAACTTCAAGGTCAAATTTTCAAACTGACTAAAACATATCAAGTAGTATATCAAATGGAAGGTCTTGATCCTCTAATATTTATTATTCCATTAGTTTTCAGATGTGACGTTTATTGACATCACAGTGACGTCATAAAAGTCAATTTTTCAAAATTTAAAAAGGCCAAAGTGTCCACAATTCTCGTTCGATTCTGATGAAATCGTGTAAGTACAATCTATACCTCCATGCACAGGCAATGCACAATTTTCGTGACCAAAGGTCAAAGGTCACGGTCAAAATCAAGAGAAATGTCAAAATAACATAAATGACCATAACTTCGGAACTAATCGTCGTCGAGAGTTCAAACCAGAACCATATTGTAGCATAGCGAAAGGCCGTTCTTAGGTGACCTTGAATATGTCCTTTGCCCTTCAGAATTCCGGCAAGTGCGTCGCCTATGGCGTCTCGTTGACATAACTGCTGCTTTGACGGGTGTAATTATTCGAAAGTTCTCAATTGAACAAACAATTTAAAATAATTGCAATTGATCCACAGAGCAAGCATATATAAGATACAACTGCTGCATTGACAGGTGTCATCATTCAATATTTCTCAATTGAACAAACACTTTAAAATAATTGCAATTGATTCACAGCGCTAGCATATATAATAAACTCCTTTTCGTTCTGGTTTCCATATCATTTCCTGATTTATTGTATTATTCAATGCTCCAAAAGGATATCCACAGCCATGAAATACACACCTTACACAAGGCTTATCAGGGAGATGCAGCAACTCGATGTGATTGACACAGATCTACACGAAGTTGGAGAACCTTCAAGTGCAGGCGAATCGAGTAACCTATCAGAGTTTCTTTTTACTGAAAGTGTACAGAGTGAGACACTGGGTAGTGAAGACAATGGTTTTCTCCTCACACCAATTCCTGAAGAAACAAAAGAACAACTGGAAGCTATTTATCAGTTAGAAGGTGTTCCACAGGACGGTCTTCTTTGGGATCTTGCAGACTTGCTGCAAATCGGAATCCTTACTCTGAAGTCCTGGTTTCAGTGTCGGCACCAAAACTGACAAGGAATTTTGTCTTTTGTACAGCATAGCGTTCATACATTATGAGCATCCATCATCATGCTTCACATCCTCATATCCGTTTATATTGTGTTGTTATTATGTTGTTCCATTTATTCTAACCATTGTTTCAGCTCGTATAGCATGTGAGAACACAGCTGTGTGTGAAATAAATGTTACACCCACATTTTGGTATGATTTATTTGTATTTTCATCCCAGTAAGTTGATTTCTCCATAGCAACACACCCCAATATTTTAGCTTCAATATGGATAGTTGATGTGAAGGCTTAGTTAGATAACTGAATAACTGAATAATATATGTCAAAGCGGATCAGTGGAAGAAATGAAAAGGTGCGGACGGGTGAGAACTAGACCACGCCTACTCACAGTTAGCAGCTGACTAGGATTGGGCGAGACACTTTAAAGGTTCAAAAAGCGCAATCCAGTGGATATCCACAGCCATGAAATACACACCTTACACAAGGCTCATCAGGGAGATGCAGCAACTCGATGTGATTGACACAGATCTACACGAAGTTGGAGAACCTTCAAGTGCAGGCGAATCGAGTAACCTATCAGAGTTTCTTTTTACTGAAAGTGTACAGAGTGAGACACTGGGTAGTGAAGACAATGGTTTTCTCCTCACACCAATTCCTGAAGAAACAAAAGAACAACTGGAAGCTATTTATCAGTTAGAAGGTGTTCCAAAGGACGGTCTTCTTTGGGATCTTGCAGACTTGCTGCAAATCGGAATCCTTACTCTGAAGTCCTGGTTTCAGTGTCGGCACCAAAACTGACAAGGAATTTTGTCTTTTGTACAGCATAGCGTTCATACATTATGAGCATCCATCATCATGCTTCACATCCTCATATCCGTTTATATTGTGTTGTTATTATGTTGTTCCATTTATTCTAACCATTGTTTCAGCTCGTATAGCATGTGGGAACACAGCTGTGTGTGAAATAAATGTTACACCCACATTTTGGTATGATTTATTTGTATTTTCATCCCAGTCAGTTGATTTCTCCATAGCAACACACCCCAATATTTTAGCTTCAATATGGATAGTTGATGTGAAGGCTTAGTTAGATAACTGAATAATATATGCAGATATAGTAAAATATTGTCAAAGCCGATCAGTGGAAGAAATGAAAAGGTGGGGACAGGTGAGAACTAGACCACGCCTACTCACAGTAGCAGCTGACTAGGATTGAACGAGACACTTTAAAGATTCAAAAAGCACATTCCAGTGTAGGAGAGCTGATACAATATTCTAATGCGAAACCTGATGCGAAATTGGAGTCTTCGATTGTTTGTTTTTCTAACCGTAGAAGACCACAAGATCTTGGTCGAAGGAAAAGTACTGATAGTTTCTGGGTACGCGGATAGTATCCCCAAAACATAGACAGTTGTGTATACCTCGATATACTAGTAAGTAAGTATGTTATTTATCTCCAACTTTCATATACAAGTCTTTCTATATACAATATGATAGACGAAATGCACAATTATTTGAGGAGAGAAATAAATTAAATTAAAGTATTCGAGCATTTGGTATAGTATTATTATTTACATTATGAAAACAAGGGGACCAAAAGAGCTGAATGTTGTTTTTTCATTTGGTCCTTTAGTAAGTTTATTGGTATTAATTCTATATTGTACATGACGATTGACAAAAATAAAAACAAAGTCACAAAATAAAAACTAGCCATAGGTCTAGAAAAGGTTACCGGAGAAAAGTACAGCGTTGGAGTCGGAAACGATAACTCTTTAGACCAAAATTACCATTTTGACCTATCCAGGTCATCAAAGATCAAATTTATGGTCACAAATATATTACTTACTACAGGTATTCAAATGCGGCAATAACTCAGCTATATCAATATTATAGAGTTATTGCACAATATGGGCTTTTATGCCCGAGGGCCAAGTCTTTGAGAAGCCTGACGCGAAGCGGAAGGCTTCTTGAAGACTTGGCCCGAGGGCATGAAACCCCATTTTGTGCAATAACACATTTATCATATGCCAGTGGATGTCGGGGATATTTTAGTATGTTCCAAATGACAGAATCATATCCGATTCGAAAGAAATAAGCAAGAAATACAGCTTTAATTCACACATTTATCTGATTCACAGGCCATTTCAGAGTTCCAAGAGCATCAGCATTAAATGTGAATTTGTGGGAAAAACGTCATACATAACGGAATCGGGCCAGAGAAGCGACCATGTGCTTTTGTTTACCCTTCAAAGAAAATGACGTATTCTTGAACTGGGAGCCGCCGCGGCAAGTGTGGAATTAACAGCCCGCTGGGCAGAAGTTTGTTATTGGAAGAATAGGCACAGCTATTGAACAAGAAAATGCAGCTAACTGCGGGAGACGACATTAGAGCTCGAGCACATCATCAGCACAACGACAGCTGATCGAATGTATCTTACACAACGTTACCCCCCCCCCCTTATGCAAAAAAAGAAAGAAAATTGAACCACATCATGCCCCCATATGATTCCAATTCATTCCCTATATTATGATGAAACACATAGGCGTACTTCAATCATATTCCTAATGAGTAAACATTTATTTTGAACTCAATGAAACAGATACGCCTGATAAAATGATATTGAACCTCAATAGAATATCCTTAAAATATTGGATACTATGATGAATATCTGCATCTGATATCATGATATAAATAACACATACATACTGAGCAAATTAAAAGACCAGTTTAAAATAAAAAGGTTTCGCAACCCAGCATGGAACACGTCTCAAGTGATAAAATATGTCAGATTACGGTAAATGTAGTCGTGGTATCGCAGACGAATCGTTGTGTTTACTTCATAACGCCAAAGAAGGCCACACGCAAAGTTGCATGTACATGCATACACAAAATGCTGCACAGAAAATTGTGTGTTCCAAAGTACGTGTCATTGTGGTAAAATTTGCTTTGCATTCTGGGAACGTGAATTTCCATCGGCTCCGCCATTTTGACGTTTTTCAGACGAGCTGACCGTTTTGCGTAATTTTCTCAAACCTAACACATCGATTTATGCATTATATATCTGTGGAATATTCAAAGGTTGCCATCAAATCGAGAGATTTTATGTTAAGGACGAAGAAAATCCTCATTTGAAGTAGGTGAACAAAGGTTTATATGCCAAAACGGGCGTCGATAGGTTGGCATGAAACCTCCATGAAAAAGTCAGCACATAGACATGTAGAGGGTTGGGGGCTTCGCCCCCAACGCTCTAATGTCAAAAAACAAATACATAGATATGGTGTATGTTTGAGTCTAAGTTGGTTGACAGTAATTTAAATTGCTTTATAATTTTATTAGCTACGCTGTTTGCAGCAACTGTCATTCTGGCATATAATAAATATATATATTTCAATATATATATATTCTATCTCATGTTTCTTTGGAGAAAGTGGGCGGACGCAGAGATTCAGGGGATATCTAAATTAAGCTCCCTTTCATTGCTTTCGATGGCGTTAGATTTTGACAGTATTGTTAAACTGCATACCTTCTTCACAGGTGCCGGTGTTTGCAGTTTGTCACCTGTTGACGGTAAATAAACTAGTTTCCCTCTTGTGCTTGGCCTCAAATGTGCAAACCTTCATGGTGAGCTTTTGTAAGGGCTGGTGCGTGGAACTATAGTATGCAATTCAATGTGTCTACTAAGACTTTTCCACATTGAATTCCATCAATTTGTCATATGTAGTGTGCGATGAACCATCACAATGATCTTAATCATGTGAGATAACTGCTGCATTGACGGGTGTCAGTATTCAAAAGTTCTCAATTGAACAAACAATTTAAAATAATTGCAATTGATTCAGAGGCAAGCATATATAAGATATAACTGCTGCATTGACAGGTGTCATCATTCAATATTTCTCAATTGAACAAACAATTTAAAATAATTGCAATTGATTCACATTGCTAGCATATATAAGAAATTGCCTTTTTTCTGGTTTCCATATCATTTCCTGATTTATTGTATCATTCAATGCTCCAAAACGATAGCCACGGCCATGAACAACACACCTTACACAAGGCTCATCAGGGAGATGCAGCAACTCGATATGATTGACACAGATCTACACATAGTTGGGGAACCTTCGAATGAAGTCGAATCAAGGAACCTTTCAGAGTTTCCATTTACTCAAAGTGTACAGAGTGAGACACTGGATAATGAAGACAATGGTTTTCTCCTCACATCAATTCCCGAAGAAACAAAAGAACAACTGGAAGCTATTTATCAGTTGGAAGGTGTTCCAAAGGACAGTCTTCTTTGGGATCTTGCAGACTTGCTGCAAATCGGAATCATTACTCTGAAGTCCTGGTTTCAGTGTCGGCACCAAAACTGACAAGGAATTTTGTCTTTTGTACAGCATAGCGTTCATACATTATGAGCATCCATCATCATGCTTCACATCCTCATATCAGTTTATATTGTGTTGCTATTATGTTGTTCCATTTATTCTAACCATTGTTTCAGCTCGTATAGCATGTGGGAACACAGCTGTGTGTGAAATAAATGTTACACCCACATTTTGGTATGATTTATTTGTATTTTCATTCCAGTCAGTTGATTTCTCCATAGCAAACACACCCCAATATTTTAGCTTCAATATGGATAGTTGATGTGAAGGCTTAGTTAGATAACTGAATAACTGAATAATATATGTCAAAGCGGATCAGTGGAAGAAATGAAAAGGTGCGGACGGGTGAGAACTAGACCACGCCTACTCACAGTAGCAGCTGACTAGGATTGGGCGAGACACTTTAAAGGTTCAAAAAGCACAATCCAGTGTAGGAGAGCTGATACAATATTCTAATGCGAAACCTGATGCGAAATTGGAGTCTTCGATTGTCTGTTTTTCTAACCGTAGAAGACCACAAGATCTTGGTCGAAGGAAAAATACTGATAGTTTCTGGGTACGCGGATAGTATCCCCAAAACAGAGAAAGTTGTGTATACCTCGATATACTAGTAAGTAAGTAAGTTATTTATTTTCAGTTTTCATATACAAGTCTTTCCATATACAATATGATAGACGAAATGCACAATTATTTGAGGAGAGAAATAAATTATATAGAGTATTCGAGCATTTGGTATAGTATTATTTACATTATGAAAACTAGGGGACCAATAGAGCTGAATGTTGTTTTTACATTTGGCCCTTTAATAAGTTTATTGGTATTAATTCTATATTGTACATGACGATTGACAAAAATGAAAACAAAGTCACAAAATAAAAACTAACCATAGGTCGAGGAAAGGTCACCGCAGAAAAGTACAGTTTTGGACTGTCCGAATGGAAACGATAACTCTCTAGACCGAAAATACCATTTTGACCTATCCAGGTCATCAAAGATCAAATTTATGGTCACAAATATATTACTTACTACATGTATTCAAATGCGTCAATAACTCAGCTATATCAATATATATATATATATATTCCAATATATATATTCTATCTCATGCTTCTTTGGAGAAAGTGGGCGGACGCAGACATTTAGGGGATATCTAAATTAAGCTCCCCTTCATTGCTTTCGATGGCGTTAGATTTTGACAGTGTTGTTAAACTTCATACCTTCTTCACAGGTACCGGTGTTTGCAGTTTGTCACCTGTTGACGGTAAATAAACTATTTTCCCACTTGTGCTTGGCCTCAAAAGTGCAAGTTCGAAGTTGACCTCAAAAATGATATTGACCTCGACCTTTTGCAAAAATATCGTGTAGTAGCTCGTTTGGAAGGTCTTCGAGAGTGCTTCCCAAATATGTTGTCATTTTTGGAATCGGACGTCAATTGACGTCATAATGACGTCAAACGTGATTTCAGACTGACATTCAGGCCTTTTGAGTGTCAGATGTGCAAAGTTATAACATTTACTGCAGATCTAACAGATGCAAACGATGTGGATTTTTTCTATGATGGTCTCTATAAATTTTTAGCTTAATCGATGTATCCGTTTTGATGTAATTGACGTTTTTGTGGCAACAAATCGGTGAAATTCCAAAGGAAACTCATTATTTGAAGATATTATGATCTTGTCCAGTGATAATATAACATATAGAAGCAGAATTTCATCCTGCATATTAAAAACTCCATTGACAGTATGTTTGCAGCATAGAATTGATGACAAATGTCGAAGGTCCAGGTCATGCAAAATGTCTAAAACACATAAGAGGCCATAACTCCGGTTCTAAAAGTCGTAGAGGCTTCAAATCAAGTGCATATTGTAGATATGTCATTTCCTTGATTGACTTTGAAGTTGGTCGAAAAAATTAGGACACATGAGCAAAACTTCAAGGTCAAATTTTCAAACTGACTAAAACATATCAAGTAGTATATCAAATGGAAGGCCTTGATCCTCTAATATTTATTATTCCATTAGTTTTCAGATGTGACGTTTATTGACATCACAGTGACGTCATAAAAGTCAATTTTTCAAAATTTAAAAAGGCCAAAGTGTCCACAATTCTCGTTCGATTCTGATGAAATCGTGTAAGTACAATCTATAGCTCCATGCACAGGCAATGCACAATTTTCGTGACCAAAGGTCAAAGGTCACGGTCAAAATCAAGAGAAATGTCAAAATAACATAAATGACCATAACTTCGGAACTAATCGTCGTCGAGAGTTCAAACCAGAACCATATTGTAGCATAGCGAAAGGCCGTTCTTAGGTGACCTTGAATATGTCCTTTGCCCTTCAGAATTCCGGCAAGTGCGTCGCCTATGGCGTCTCGTTGACATAACTGCTGCTTTGACGGGTGTAATTATTCGAAAGTTCTCAATTGAACAAACAATTTAAAATAATTGCAATTGATCCACAGAGCAAGCATATATAAGATACAACTGCTGCATTGACAGGTGTCATCATTCAATATTTCTCAATTGAACAAACACTTTAAAATAATTGCAATTGATTCACAGCGCTAGCATATATAATAAACTCCTTTTCGTTCTGGTTTCATATCATTTCCTGATTTATTGTATTATTCAATGCTCCAAAGGATATCCACAGCCATGAAATACACACCTTACACAAGGCTCATCAGGGAGATGCAGCAACTCGATGTGATTGACACAGATCTACACGAAGTTGGAGAACCTTCAAGTGCAGGCGAATCGAGTAACCTATCAGAGTTTCTTTTTACTGAAAGTGTACAGAGTGAGACACTGGGTAGTGAAGACAATGGTTTTCTCCTCACACCAATTCCTGAAGAAACAAAAGAACAACTGGAAGCTATTTATCAGTTAGAAGGTGTTCCACAGGACGGTCTTCTTTGGGATCTTGCAGACTTGCTGCAAATCGGAATCATTACTCTGAAGTCCTGGTTTCAGTGTCGGCACCAAAACTGACAAGGAATTTTGTCTTTTGTACAGCATAGCGTTCATACATTATGAGCATCCATCATCATGCTTCACATCCTCATATCCGTTTATATTGTGTTGTTATTATGTTGTTCCATTTATTCTAACCATTGTTTCAGCTCGTATAGCATGTGGGAACACAGCTGTGTGTGAAATAAATGTTACACCCACATTTTGGTATGATTTATTTGTATTTTCATCCCAGTCAGTTGATTTCTCCATAGCAACACACCCCAATATTTTAGCTTCAATATGGATAGTTGATGTGAAGGCTTAGTTAGATAACTGAATAACTGAATAATATATGTCAAAGCGGATCAGTGGAAGAAATGAAAAGGTGCGGACGGGTGAGAACTAGACCACGCCTACTCACAGTTAGCAGCTGACTAGGATTGGGCGAGACACTTTAAAGGTTCAAAAAGCGCAATCCAGTGGATATCCACAGCCATGAAATACACACCTTACACAAGGCTCATCAGGGAGATGCAGCAACTCGATGTGATTGACACAGATCTACACGAAGTTGGAGAACCTTCAAGTGCAGGCGAATCGAGTAACCTATCAGAGTTTCTTTTTACTGAAAGTGTACAGAGTGAGACACTGGGTAGTGAAGACAATGGTTTTCTCCTCACACCAATTCCTGAAGAAACAAAAGAACAACTGGAAGCTATTTATCAGTTAGAAGGTGTTCCAAAGGACGGTCTTCTTTGGGATCTTGCAGACTTGCTGCAAATCGGAATCCTTACTCTGAAGTCCTGGTTTCAGTGTCGGCACCAAAACTGACAAGGAATTTTGTCTTTTGTACAGCATAGCGTTCATACATTATGAGCATCCATCATCATGCTTCACATCCTCATATTTGTTTATATTGTGTTGTTATTATGTTGTTCCATTTATTCTAACCATTGTTTCAGCTCGTATAGCATGTGGGAACACAGCTGTGTGTGAAATAAATGTTACACCCACATTTTGGTATGATTTATTTGTATTTTCATCCCAGTCAATTGATTTCTCCATAGCAACACACCCCAATATTTTAGCTTCAATATGGATAGTTGATGTGAAGGCTTAGTTAGATAACTGAATAATATATGCAGATATAGTAAAATATTGTCAAAGCCGATCAGTGGAAGAAATGAAAAGGTGGGGACAGGTGAGAACTAGACCACGCCTACTCACAGTAGCAGCTGACTAGGATTGAACGAGACACTTTAAAGATTCAAAAAGCACATTCCAGTGTAGGAGAGCTGATACAATATTCTAATGCGAAACCTGATGCGAAATTGGAGTCTTCGATTGTTTGTTTTTCTAACCGTAGAAGACCACAAGATCTTGGTCGAAGGAAAAGTACTGATAGTTTCTGGGTACGCGGATAGTATCCCCAAAACATAGACAGTTGTGTATACCTCGATATACTAGTAAGTAAGTATGTTATTTATCTCCAACTTTCATATACAAGTCTTTCTATATACAATATGATAGACGAAATGCACAATTATTTGAGGAGAGAAATAAATTAAATTAAAGTATTCGAGCATTTGGTATAGTATTATTATTTACATTATGAAAACAAGGGGACCAAAAGAGCTGAATGTTGTTTTTTCATTTGGTCCTTTAGTAAGTTTATTGGTATTAATTCTATATTGTACATGACGATTGACAAAAATAAAAACAAAGTCACAAAATAAAAACTAGCCATAGGTCTAGAAAAGGTTACCGGAGAAAAGTACAGCGTTGGAGTCGGAAACGATAACTCTTTAGACCAAAATTACCATTTTGACCTATCCAGGTCATCAAAGATCAAATTTATGGTCACAAATATATTACTTACTACAGGTATTCAAATGCGGCAATAACTCAGCTATATCAATATTATAGAGTTATTGCACAATATGGGCTTTTATGCCCGAGGGCCAAGTCTTTGAGAAGCCTGACGCGAAGCGGAAGGCTTCTTGAAGACTTGGCCCGAGGGCATGAAACCCCATTTTGTGCAATAACACATTTATCATATGCCAGTGGATGTCGGGGATATTTTAGTATGTTCCAAATGACAGAATCATATCCGATTCGAAAGAAATAAGCAAGAAATACAGCTTTAATTCACACATTTATCTGATTCACAGGCCATTTCAGAGTTCCAAGAGCATCAGCATTAAATGTGAATTTGTGGGAAAAACGTCATACATAACGGAATCGGGCCAGAGAAGCGACCATGTGCTTTTGTTTACCCTTCAAAGAAAATGACGTATTCTTGAACTGGGAGCCGCCGCGGCAAGTGTGGAATTAACAGCCCGCTGGGCAGAAGTTTGTTATTGGAAGAATAGGCACAGCTATTGAACAAGAAAATGCAGCTAACTGCGGGAGACGACATTAGAGCTCGAGCACATCATCAGCACAACGACAGCTGATCGAATGTATCTTACACAACGTTACCCCCCCCCCCCCCCTTATGCAAAAAAAGAAAGAAAATTGAACCACATCATGCCCCCATATGATTCCAATTCATTCCCTATATTATGATGAAACACATAGGCGTACTTCAATCATATTCCTAATGAGTAAACATTTATTTTGAACTCAATGAAACAGATACGCCTGATAAAATGATATTGAACCTCAATAGAATATCCTTAAAATATTGGATACTATGATGAATATCTGCATCTGATATCATGATATAAATAACACATACATACTGAGCAAATTAAAAGACCAGTTTAAAATAAAAAGGTTTCGCAACCCAGCATGGAACACGTCTCAAGTGATAAAATATGTCAGATTACGGTAAATGTAGTCGTGGTATCGCAGACGAATCGTTGTGTTTACTTCATAACGCCAAAGAAGGCCACACGCAAAGTTGCATGTACATGCATACACAAAATGCTGCACAGAAAATTGTGTGTTCCAAAGTACGTGTCATTGTGGTAAAATTTGCTTTGCATTCTGGGAACGTGAATTTCCATCGGCTCCGCCATTTTGACGTTTTTCAGACGAGCTGACCGTTTTGCGTAATTTTCTCAAACCTAACACATCGATTTATGCATTATATATCTGTGGAATATTCAAAGGTTGCCATCAAATCGAGAGATTTTATGTTAAGGACGAAGAAAATCCTCATTTGAAGTAGGTGAACAAAGGTTTATATGCCAAAACGGGCGTCGATAGGTTGGCATGAAACCTCCATGAAAAAGTCAGCACATAGACATGTAGAGGGTTGGGGGCTTCGCCCCCAACGCTCTAATGTCAAAAAACAAATACATAGATATGGTGTATGTTTGAGTCTAAGTTGGTTGACAGTAATTTAAATTGCTTTATAATTTTATTAGCTACGCTGTTTGCAGCAACTGTCATTCTGGCATATAATAAATATATATATTTCAATATATATATATTCTATCTCATGTTTCTTTGGAGAAAGTGGGCGGACGCAGAGATTCAGGGGATATCTAAATTAAGCTCCCTTTCATTGCTTTCGATGGCGTTAGATTTTGACAGTGTTGTTAAACTGCATACCTTCTTCACAGGTGCCGGTGTTTGCAGTTTGTCACCTGTTGACGGTAAATAAACTAGTTTCCCTCTTGTGCTTGGCCTCAAATGTGCAAACCTTCATGGTGAGCTTTTGTAAGGGCTGGTGCGTGGAACTATAGTATGCAATTCAATGTGTCTACTAAGACTTTTCCACATTGAATTCCATCAATTTGTCATATGTAGTGTGCGATGAACCATCACAATGATCTTAATCATGTGAGATAACTGCTGCATTGACGGGTGTCAGTATTCAAAAGTTCTCAATTGAACAAACAATTTAAAATAATTGCAATTGATTCAGAGGCAAGCATATATAAGATATAACTGCTGCATTGACAGGTGTCATCATTCAATATTTCTCAATTGAACAAACAATTTAAAATAATTGCAATTGATTCACATTGCTAGCATATATAAGAAATTGCCTTTTTTCTGGTTTCCATATCATTTCCTGATTTATTGTATCATTCAATGCTCCAAAACGATAGCCACGGCCATGAACAACACACCTTACACAAGGCTCATCAGGGAGATGCAGCAACTCGATATGATTGACACAGATCTACACATAGTTGGGGAACCTTCGAATGAAGTCGAATCAAGGAACCTTTCAGAGTTTCCATTTACTCAAAGTGTACAGAGTGAGACACTGGATAATGAAGACAATGCTTTTCTCCTCACATCAATTCCCGAAGAAACAAAAGAACAACTGGAAGCTATTTATCAGTTGGAAGGTGTTCCAAACGACAGTCTTCTTTGGGATCTCGCAGACTTGCTGCAAATCGGAATCATTATTCTGAAGTCCTGGTTTCAGTGTCGGCATCAAAGCTGACAAGCAGTTTCGTCTTTTGTGCAGGATAGCGATCATACATTATGAGCGCCCATCGTCATGCTTTACATTCTCATATTGTGTTGCTGTTGTGTTTTCCGATGTTATTCTAACCATTGTGTCAGCTCATTTTGCATGTGGAAACTCAGCAGTGAGTGAAATAAATGTTACACCCACATTTTGGTATGATTTATTGGTATACTCATCCCAGTCAATTGATTTCATGATTCCATAGCAAAAACACCCCAATATTCTAGCTTCAATATGGATAGTTGATGTGAATGCTCAGTTAGATCTAGTTGAATAACTGAATAGTATATGTATATGCAGATATAGTAAAATCTTGTCGAAGGGACAGTGGTGGTAGAATCCATTCATGCACAGCGAAGTCAGTATTGTTGACAAATGTTTTCTTCTTCCGTTTAGGTGCCGATCTCCTTGGAGCAATATCGTACTGGAAAGATATTCTAATCACTTTACTGGTCAGCACCGACTATGTCCTATGAATATTGAATTATTTTAGTCATGCGTGTTTGAACTGTGAAAATTGGAGTATCTTCATATGGCAAGGTATGTCAATATACATGTACAGAAAGGCAGAAAACTTTTGATAATGTACCCCATTGGTTACGGTCCTGAATACACCTTCTACCATCTCAGGGCTGGACCTTTCACATAGTACTCCTCGTCCAATAGTCGAGTTGTGACGTTATGATTGACCGTATCGAAAGCAGCAGATAGGTCAATCATTGTTAATGATACCACACGTCCTTCATCCAGAGAGGAAAAAAATCACTGAAATCCTTCAGAAGAGCTGTTTGAATAGAACGTTTGGGTTTTTTGGTATTGATCTGTTCACTGAGGCGATTCACAGCAACTCCTTTCAATATTTTACCAACACTGCACAGATTCGAGACAGGACGGTAATTTTATATCGTACTTTTCCAGTCTCTTAGATTTGAATATAGGCTTTGACTTGGGCAGATTGTAGTTGCTGTGAAACAAACCCTCCTGGAAACTCCGGTTGCAAATTGTCACATGGGTATCGAGATGTGTTCCAATGGATTGTTTTAAGATTTTCGTGGGACATGGATCTTGTTCAAATGGGTTTGACAAGTGGTTATGTCCTCGGAGATGTCAGTCTGGATATGATCTTCCAAGAGCCTTTGCTTAATCTCAGACCTGATCATGGTCATTTTGTTCGAGAAATAATAAAAAAAATTGTTACACAGTTCATTCGATGGTGGGGCAGGAAGGTGGACAGTGTCAGATTTCGTGAGCTGGTTGATAACTTGAAATGTGGTCTTAGGTCAAGAGACTCAAGGCGTTCTTGTTAGTATGCTTGATGAGACGATTCACCTCTTCACGGTGGTCACAGTTTTTCGCCGGTGAACTTCGAGTTTCATTCTTTCATATGAGTTTTTGTCAAGGAATAATCTGTATTTCGTTTGAATATGTACCAACTAATTTTGTAATGATTTGTATCGGGTGTTATTTGCCTCCTGAAAACTCTACATGGGGACGGGACTCGGCAAACTTTTTTGCACATTTATTGTCATTGGTATATAAATTTCAAGAAGCAGATTTTGTGTTAGTGTGCGGAGACTTGAATGCCAGACTTGGTAATGCACAGGATTTTATAGGTGATGTAGATGACATTGTGAAACGTGTACCCATTGATGACGTGTCAAACAAACACGGTGAAATGTTACTGGACTTTCTAAAAGATGGTAGAATGTGTGTTTTGAATGGCAGATTTCAGAAATCCGTAGATAGTTTCACTTGTGTCTCCACCAGAGGGCGCTCTATAGTGGATTATATGATTGTTCCACATGAGTGTTTACATATGTGTGAGTCTTTTCGTGTTGTGCACAGTACAGATGTAGTTGATAAATATAGTTTACAAGGTTTGATTAACAGCAGATCACGCATGCTCGATCATTCGATGCTCGTAACAGACATAGTGCTGTCGACCCTGCCCCATGTGACATCTCTGACCAGTGAAGACAAAACATTATGTGATGTCCCTATACATGTACATAAAAAACGATACTGTTTTGATAATATGCCGATAGACTTTATGAACACTGAAACATGGCACAACGCTTCAGACAAACTGATGAACATGGAAGATAACACTCTTAGTTCACAAATACATGTTGATAATACATATACCTATTTGTGTGATATTTTAACTCATGAAATGGACCGTTGTTCTGTATCTGTACCTGACCGAAAACGAAATGGTAAAACATGGAAACACAATAAACCGTATTGGAACAATCATTTAACTAAATTATGGAAAGTATTGAAACAAAAAAAGAAAAAATATTTAAAATGTATAGGGTCCAGGATGTCAAGGAACATATTTTTGAATGATTTTAAAATTGCCCGCAAAGCATTTGACAGAGAACTCAGACGAGCCGAACGTCTCTACTTTCAAAAAAAGGCACTAGACCTGGAAAATAGTCATGCAAAAGACCCCAAGGAATTCTGGAAATTTATCAAAACTTTAGGTCCTCAGAAGCGAGTTAACATTCCGATGAAAGTCTATGATAGTGAGGGGTTTAACACGGACCCACTATTTGTTTTAAATAAGTGGAAAAATGATTTCGCTAATCTATATAATGCTCCAATACTAAATTATGATAAAGAATTCTACGAAAACAAAAAGACATACATACAAGAATATGAAAAAAACCCTACCGAAACAAACAACATGGTTAATACTGATGTTTCATATGATGAAGTTGAAAAAGTTGTGATGAAGTTAAAAAATAAGAAAGCAGTGGGACTTGGTAATATCCCTAATGAAATCCTAAAAAGTAAATATGTTATTAAAATTCTGTGGAAATTATTTAGAGGTTATTTCATGCATGGGATCTCTCCTTCATTATGGATGAAAGCTGTTATAAATCCAATCCCTAAGTCATCTATGATTGATCTATACTCACCACTTGAATACAGAGGCATTAGTTTGTTAAGCACCATGGCAAAGGTATATTCAAGTATTCTCAACAAGCGCATTGTGTCATATTGTGAGTTTATTGATATATATGCTGAGGAACAGAATGGATTTCGACGAAAACGGTCATGTGAGGATCATATATATGTATTAAGTAGTGTTATTAATAGTCAACTTGTGATGAAAAAAAGTATATTTGTAGCCTTTGTGGACTTAGAAAAGGCATTTGATTGGATTGATAGAAAACTATTACTGTACCGATTACTAGAATACAATATTGATGGAAAAATGTATAATGCAATTAAAAACTATTATAGACTCACTGAATCGTGTGTGAAATTAAATGGTATGTTTTCTGATATGTTTGTTACACACAGCGGTGTCCGTCAGGGTGACCCTTTGTCACCAACTCTGTTTTCATTATATGTAAATAAATTAGCAGGGGAAATAAATAACTTAAAGTTAGGGGTAAAAATTGGTGATAATATTGTGAGCATTCTCTTGTATGCAGATGATATGGTGTTGTTAGCTCCCACCGAGCATGAGTTACAATTAATGTTAAACAAGCTGAGTGACTGGTGTAATGAATGGCGGCTGAAAGTAAACATAAAGAAAACAAATGTGGTACATTTCAGAGGGAATAGGAAATCATGTACAAAATTCAAATTTGTGTATGGCCAAAATGAAATCAGCATTGTACAACAATACAAATATTTAGGTGTGGTTTTTGATGCATTTATGAGTTTTAACATTTGTTCGAAAACTCTAGCTGATGCAGGAAGTAGAGCACTTGGTGCATTATGGTCAAAATGTAAAAATATGAAAGAAATTGGGTTTAAAGCTTATACAAAAATGTACGAATCTGGTGTTATTTCTGTTCTAGACTATGGTAGTGGGGTATGGGGCTATAACAAGTTGAATCATTCTGAATTAATTCAAAACAAAGCTATACGGTATTTTTTAGGGGTACATAATTTTACAGCTGTTTGCGCGCTACAGGGAGAAAGTGGGTGGTTACAGTGTAAATATAGAAAGTACCTGAATATGTTGCGATATTGGAATCGGTTGATAAAAATGCCACATGAACGGCTCACAAAACAGATATTTGTAGCACAGTATAATATGGATGTGAATAGCTGGTGTACAAATGTAAAACAAATATTCAGTTTGATAAATATGGAGGATACTTATAAATATAAAAAGCTGTGTAAGCTTGATTTATGTGAAAAGAAATTGTACCACCTATCTGAAATTGAATGTAAAAAAACAGTGTTGTCTAAACCTAAGTTACGCTCTTATGTTAAGTTTAAAAGTGAGTATAAAACAGAGTCTTATATTGTCAATATTCGTAACCGATGCCAAAGATCTATTATTGCAAAATTAAGGTGTGGTATTTTACAGTTGCATATCGAAACAGGAAGATTTGATCAAACTTTGTTACAAGATAGGACATGTCAAATATGTAAAAACGGTGATATTGAGGATGAAGTACACTTTATTTGTACTTGTTTAGAATACTCAAAAGAAAGATTCATATTGTATAGCCAAATGGAACGATTGGATCCCAAATTTAAGGAAAAAACGGCTTCTGAAAAGTTCATATTCATTGTAAACAGTGGTTCTAAATATTTTGCAAAATACCTACTAGATGCATGGAAAATAAGACTAGATGTTATGTACCAATCCAAATAACTTTGACGTCCATTTGACACATTTTAATGTATGCTGACATATAAGCCAGAATGGCTGGGTGATTTGTTTTTACATATTATGAATGTTTAAATGTATATCACATGTCAGAATAATAAATAAATAAATGAAAAAATGAAAAATGAAATGTCATATCTAGTGTGCGATGAACCATCACAATGATCTTAATCGTGTGACATAACTGCTGCATTGACGGGTGTCAGTATTCAAAAGTTCTCAGTTGAACAAACAATTTAAAACAATTACAATTAATTCACAGTGCAAGCATATATAAGATATAACTGCTGCATAGACAGGTGTCATCATTCAATAGTTCTCGATTGAACAAACAATTTTAAATAATTGCAATTGATTCACAATGCTGGCATATATAAGAAACTCCCTTTTGGTCTGATTTCCATATCATTTCCTGATTATTGTATCATTCCATGTTCCAAAACGATAGCCATGGCCATGAAAAACACACCTTACACAAGGCTCATCAGGGAGATGCAGCAACTCGATATGATTGACACAGATCTACACATAGTTGGGGAACCTTCGAATGAAGGCGAATCGAGTAACCTTTCAGAGTTTCCATTTACTCAAAGTGTACAAAGTGAGACACTGGATAGTGAAGACAATGATTTTCTTCTCACATCAATTCCCGAAGAAACAAAAGAACAACTGGAAGCTATTTATCAGTTGGAAGGTGTTCCAAAGGACGGTCTTCTTTGGGATCTTGCAGACTTGCTGCAAATCGGAATCCTTACTCTGAAGTCCTGGTTTCAGTGTCGGCACCAAAGCTGACAAGCAGTTTCGTCTTTTGTGCAGGATAGCGATCATACATTATGAGCGCCCATCGTCATGCTTTACATTCTCATATTGTGTTGTTGTTATGTTTTCCGATGTTATTCTAACCATTGTTTCAGCTCGTATTGCATGTGGAAACTCAGCAGTGTTTGAAATAAATGTTACACCCACATTTTAGTATGATTTATTGGTATATTTACCCAGTCAGTTGATTTCATGACTCCATAACAAACATACCCCAATATTTTAGCTTCAATATGGATAGTTGATGTAAATGCTCAGTTAGCTCAGTTAATCTTGTCAAAGAGACAGTAGCTGCCAGGGCCGATCAGTGGAAGAAAAGGAAAGGTGAGGACTAGACCACGCCTACTAACAGTAGCAGCTGATTAGGATTGGGCGAGACACTTTATACGTTCAATAAGCACAAATCAGTGTAGCAGAGCCGATACACTGGTCTAATGCGAAATCTGATGCAAACTTGGAGTCTACGACTGTCTGGTTCTCTAATCCTAGAAGACCACAAGATCTTGGTCAAAGGAAGAATACTGATGGTTTTGGGGTACTCGGATAGTATCCCATGAACAGAGAAAGTTGTGCATCGGTGCCTCTACATGTAGACACGAAATATACATAACTCAGTATACTATTAATCACTCTTTACAATTATTACAGTGTCATATTTTGTTCACACGAAAATGATCACGATATAGTAATGCATATATACATGAAGTATGTTGTGTTCTGTTTGACTTGATACGTTTTGCCGTGCATGTTGCTCTTCATATATTAGATTTCTATTCTGGCGCCCCTATTTCAAGCCAATAGGGGTAAACACCACCATTATCTTCCCGTCGTGATTTTGACCACTGTGTGATAGGCATTTTCAGTATCTACAGTACCTGGCGCCATGCTGACACAGGTGTGGTGCCTACAGGGCTTTTGATTGACCCTTGAGGACAACCCGACTCAACGGGACGCAAATAGGACGTGAATTGTCTGAGCATTATGAATAGGTTACGGTCCCGAAAGCTGGATTCATACCATCTCAGGGCTGAACCTTTCACGTAGTACTCCTCATCTAATAGTCGAATTTAAGACGTCGTGATCGATGGTATGAAAAGCAGCAGATAGGTCAATCATTGCTAATGATACCACACGTTCTTTATCCAGAAAGGAAACAAGATCACTGAAATTCATTGAAATTTCACTATCTCATGTTTCTTTGGACAAAGTGGACGGAAGCAGACATTTAGGGGATATCTGAATTAAGATTCCCTTTGTTGTTTTCTATAGCATTAGATATTGACAGTGCTGTTAAACTTCATTCCTTCTTCACAGGTGAATAATAGTTTATTTCTCCAGTAACCCTTGACTGGGGCATGGGAGACATAGATATAATGGAGATCATGACAAAAGCAACAACAACAAAATTATCACAACTCAACAAGTCAGATACAGGTTACATGATGACGAATTATGAATGCATTATGATGACAACACTACTTGAGCACCTGTATATACACATGTAGTTCCTAACTTCCTGCAGACTGGAGCACACTGGTTATTGCTTTCATAAATTTGACTAGATCTTTTGATGTCCTTCTATTGGATGAACAAAACAAATCTTTCATTTCTTGGGTGTTTGGATTCAGTCTATAATATTTTTTCAGAAACTGCTTTCTGGCATTGACCAACTAATCACATTGGAAGATAGATATAATGATATTCATCACCTATGGCACCATCGTCACACAGTATACATATATTACTAAGGAGATCAGCATGAGTTTCATTACAGACAGACATTTTCGAATTACGACGCCTAAATTTACACAATATGACAGCATCAGGATAATCTAAAATTTTGATATACTTTTGGATTCCGAAGTTATCCTTGAAAATTCTGTAGTTTAGACATTGTGAATGATTCCATACCTCGAGTGACCATAATTGCCTGCTGATGTCATTTCCGTGCAGTTTGAAACTGTTTTTAACCATCCTATAGAAAATGTATAAGTGTTGTAATCTACAGACCAGAGATTAGAGAAATACCTAGAATCTAATATACTTTTAATATTGGACAACCACTTGGATTCAGATTCATTGGTAACATACGAGCTTCTAAGTAACTTATACGTAATACAAAACAATGTATGCTGTTTACCGGAAACAATTCTGAACCAAAAGTTTATCATTCTATTTTCAACATAATAAGAAAAGGGGTTTTCACCAGTTTCTCCATAGACAATACATGAAGGGGTTGTTCTATTTAATCCAAACATACCTCTTAGGAAACTTCGGTGAAAAATATCAATGTGACTTATATTCTCGAAACCCCTGACCTCAGAGCCATACAATAGTATAGGTATTACTAGATTGTGGTACAATTCCATTCGGATATCACAAGGTAGACATCGTTTCTATTCAACATAGTGACCGGGCAACTACTTATCCGAATTTGAACCTCTTAAATATACACTGTGAAACAGTCCAGTTTCTGCTCTCAAATATATATGATACTTGAATGCTTTTTACGCTTTATTTACATTTCTATTGAAACAATTGTGACTTTTGTCGCAAATTTATGATACTATAAGGTCAGTGAATATTATGATTTATGCTCTTCGTGTATCCACCATTCCTTCGCTTCAAGTGTGGATGCCATTACAACAATTAATACATGTATGCATACTATATATGGGCACTTAATTATGACAGGTGTTTTACTCCACCCCCAACCCCCAACCCCCCCTCCGAAATTTTTGATGGAATGGAACAAATGTATGAAAACCCTCTCGGACTGACTGAACACCATAGCGAACTCGCGAAAAATACAGGGCTCTTCCACATATCATTGATGAGCAGGGAATAATTGGTGAATCAGGCCATCCAGAACTGTTTTTTTTTCTAGTCTTGAATCAGGTCTGTGTTGGCTCTATGATGGGCTCATAATATTCTGTCACCCTCCAAATCATGTGAGTCAGATTCACTACCTGGGTCATCCGGGGCGATCCAGGACTATTTTGCCATTCTGTGTGGAAATGTCCATGTCTTTTACACGGTGGTTTTGTGATAGTCCTGAGGACTTCGGCGAATATCCTCAGTGGGGTCATGTGTTGACAAAATTTCGAGTGGAAAACCGGTCTGTGGTTCTGACATGCTAGTTTGATTCATCGGAAGGGACGATATGTTGCTCGAGGCGGTATGGACTGGTTGATCCGTGGTTTGTTTGTGATAGGACCCTGCTGATCTGGGTTCGTCCTCTGCTGGCACCGTGTTCAGCTGTAATGCTGCTCCGTCAGGTCCAAAGTTGATTCTTGGTGACAATGTTTCAATCTAAGTGATCAGCGTTGATCAATGCACATCAGGGCTCAGAATTGCCACTTGTGGGTAGCCATAGGCCCATACCATTTCAGATTTGCTCCCAGGCAATAGAGCTCTCAAGCCAATTGGCTGATGAAAATCTGTAAAGTAATATTAAAATATGCTTCTAGAAGCCAATTGGCTCCTGAAAATGTTGAATAAGAGCGAAATAGGAGCCTTTGGCTCCTGGATAAAATTATAAATTTTGAGCCCTGATGCAAATGGATTGCGGCATCTCTCGATGTTGGTGTTCCTGGATGGTCCTCTGCGGGATCCGGTTTCAGTGAGATTATGGTTTTACTGAAAATATTATGAAATTCCATCGCGTACTCCAATCAGCCCATATACTGATATTGAGTGGATTGTTTCCACCTAATTATTAACCTATTCACTATTCAGATTTTCTCAAAATAACTCAATTTCAAACTCCGACCCCCCCCCCCCCCCCAGTCCCATCGAAAATAAAAGTATGACCTCCCCAATAATGTTGAAAATGAAAGTGTGACCCTCCCCAGTTTTTACCCAACCCCCCACCTGATAAATAATGACCGGCCCCTAAGCATCTGGCATACTGATGCTGAGGCACACTGAAGCAGGTGAAGTTCGACTGAAGCCACTGAAGCTCAACTGAGGCATGAACTGAGGTAGTACTAGTGACGCTACTCCAAAAATCCAGTCCGGACTTATAGTCCAGACTTATAGATCTACCTTTACACTAAAATACAATGAAACTATAAAAATACATATCCTGCCCGAAAACGAGCTCGAAAGAAACCGGCAAATTGTTACATAATTTTGATTTCAAAAAATCGCACCGCTACAAAAGCGAACAAATGCACAAAATCGTGTGCGGAGCCAAAAATTCAACAATGAGGCTAAATTTTACATTGGGGGTAGATTGCCAACTTTTTCAATTTTAGTGATAGAAGCCTGTATGCCACGTTATAATAAGATAATAAGTTATAAGTTATAATAAGATAATATTGCATGCAATTTTTGAATTTATAATAATTATTAGTTATGGAAATTAAGTACTTCATACATGGGATGCTTTCTATATTACCAATACGCACAAAATTTATGCAAAATTTATGCAATAATTAGCCCAAAGGCTTAGGAAGCTTACCGGAGTATGTTAGACTCTTGAGCCACAATTGTGTTCTTTCTCAAATTGCCATTTTCACTTTTCAAAGTCACTGAAGGTGAAATTCAAGTTCACCACAGAAGTGACTATTAATAATTATCTGACTTCCCATCTGAATGTAACCACACTCAAGCTCTATCTTGATGCGTTCATTTTGACCAAGGACAAATGTCTTTGCCGACCCGTCGAAAAATCAAAATGGCCGCAATGCAAGCCGGTGATTCGACAGCAACGGAACTAATATATGTCACAAACGGAAATCTTACGCACGATATTTTTTTGAAAATTATCTGAGCTGTTTTCGATAGAAAGGCTGTTAAAGTTCAAATTGACAGTGTTTTCGTTGAAAATGGCCGCCATTTTAGAAAAGCCAAGAAAAAAAAAGTTTTGAATACCTCCCTCTTGAAATATTTCGAGTATTTTTGTACAAAATTTCATAAAAATCTGACGATAAACTTTAACGATACAAATGTAGACGGACGCCGACGACGAACGACGGACGCAATATCACTGGAATAGGTTATGAGACCTATGGTCCGGTAACCTGAGAACACAAAACACCCATATCAGTGAATATAATAATGTTGTTAAATAGTATTCATGATTTTTTTTAAATTGACCTCGATGCCATAGTTAGACGTTGAAGAATAGGTGATAAATTTACATAAATCCATTTAAAAAATATTCTGGAAGTCATAGTTCCAGGTCATAGTTGTAGTTTTAGGTCAAAGTTACAGGCCTAACACATCTTTATAACAGGCCAACATTTGAATATTTTATGTGTCTCGCCTTACAATTTATCACCAGCTATTTGACATACTTTCGACTAGTTTCTGCCATTACTCTGGTTGACAACTTTGTGTGGACCTCTGTGGAACAATATATCCAGAAGCTACTGGCAATAGAGATCAGATATCTATAAGCTGCTGGCTCCAATGTTCCGCAGATCTAGAAGTCTACAAGCTACTGACTCTATTGCTCCACTGATGTAGAGGGAAGGAAGCTACTGGCTCCATTGTTCTACAAAGGTCTACATATATAGGCTACTGGATATATAGTTCCACAGTGGTCTATAAGATACTGGCTCTATTATCCACAGATCTAGAGGTATATAAGCTACTGGCTCTATTGTTCCGCAAATGTTCATAACAAAGTTATCAACCTGCTGGGAGGATGATAATAATATTATCGCTTCGTGGCTCGCTATATAATTTTGCTCTCAGTAGATATACCTCGCTCTCAGTAGATAACTGCTATGGGCCTACTTAGCACTCATCAAGGTCTACGTGAATAGGCTATATTGCTAAATTGAGATATCAATATCCCATCATCAACAAATTGATCACGTATTTGAAGGAGTGTTCGTGGGTTTATCGGACGCGAGCAACGCGAATATTGTAATGAATAATATTGATATTATGACTACCCATGAGTCACTTTTGGGTTACTGATTTGGGTTACTATGAATTATATAAAATACTTGAAAATAATTTACCGTGGAATCAGAGGAACATTTTTGGGCAATGGTCCAATATTAAGATTTCTATGCATCGCATCTCAAATCAATAGATTCAGCAGAAAAATCTACGGAAATAGCTGAAAACAAGAAAATGCAGCTAACTGCGAGAGTCGACATTAGAGCTCGAGCACATGATCAGCACCACGACAGCTGAATGTATCCTACTCAACGTTACCCGCCCCCCCCCCCCCTCAAATATAATTGCTACCCATATCCTCCCCCACATAATTCCAATACATTCCCATATATCTGCATAATTATGTATGCCTACTGGGCTAATTAAAAGACCAGTTTAAAATATAAAGGCTTCGCAACCCAACATGCAACACCTTGTCATGTGATGAAATACGTCAAATTATGGTAAATGTAGCTGTGGCATCGCAGACGAATCGTTTTGTTTACTTCATAACACCGAAGAATGCCACACGCAAGCTTACATGTACATATACATGCACGAATTGCTGCATAGAAAATCGTAGGCCTATGTTCCAAAATACGCGTCATTACGGTAAAATTCGCTTTGCATTCTGGGAACGTCAATTTCCATCGGCTCCGCCATTTTGACGTTTTCAAGATAATCGCAGCATTCTACGTATTTTTCTCAAACCTAACACATCGATTTATGCATTATACATCTGTGGGATATTCAAAGTTTGCCATCAATTCGAGAGATTTTATGTCAACGATGAAGAAAATTCTCATTTGAAGTAGGTTTCTAAACGTTTACATGTCAAAACGGGCGTCGATAGGTTAGCATGAAACCTCCATAAAAAAAAGTCAGCACATAGACATGTAGAGAGTTGGGGGCTTCGCCCCCAACGCTCTAATGTCAAAAAAGGTTGAACTCAGTAGAAGTGTACAGTTTGGGCGTCAATCGGCCTTTCGAGGATACTGTGAACGTTGTCATCCGAGTATATCGGATCCATCTCATGCAAATGATATCAGTAAGTCGTATTGAAGTGGCTCATACCCCGCTCCCCCAGGCACATCGCATCCTGATAGATCACTCCAATGACAATGTGTTTGTAATGTGTGCCCGATATACTCGGATAGGGGAATTTCCGACATAATACTGCAGTAAAACGCATGACTGGAAATTCACTTAAATTCCCTGTCAATATTATATGATAATCCATGGGATGACGTCAGTATTTGTCTGAACATATTGTGTTCATGGTTGGGACTTTTTTTCATAATGGCATAAAACAACAAACTTTTTGGTGCCTATTTTAAATAGCGATATAGGCCTACAAGTGGCTTATCACGATACCATGTTATTGTCCTAGTATAGTGCTTACTCACCAATTTTGTATATTATCTCAAGCAAAGTTCTTTCGTCCATAGTCCCAGTGGTGGTTTGCAACAGAATATAGTGGGTATGGCCCATGGGAAAAGCCAGGAAAACTAACATCCATCTTCAATTATCATTCAAAAAAGATATATTTATATAGGCCTATACATATACTGTGGCCACTAGCCATAAAAAATTGAAAAGTAAATGGAAAATGACTAACCACTTTCAAGGAAACTATGCTGACCAGAGTATATGTACAGTACGACCTAACTGTGATTTATCATTTTAACCGCAGTTTTTTTTTACAATCTATTTTTCTACTCATTCTTTGAAGTGAAAGAATACATAGCGATACATTAATGTATGGGAATGTCAGTGATGCCTGTCTCTTGGTATAGGCGTAACTATTTTATCACAGTCTGAGCGAGCATAGCAGGCCTATTCCTATATGTGTGATTCACAGTAGACATCTATAATAGCTAACCCAATTTCAGAAATACCTATGTACTTTGTTGATATATTTTCTGCTAATTGTGCGCATTCCGTATGAAAGTTGTGCGCGATGTTTTACTCATGTTAACGAACACATTCATCACTAATTTATGTTCCCTGTTTGTCATACATTATATTCACCACTCGTTCGTGTCCAGTGAGCTTATTTTGAACATCGACATATATATTTTGAGGGCGCCTAAGGCGGAAATAATATTGGACCGCACAAATGATTGCTGACATCATTCAGCCAGCCACAAAACCACCACATCGTATAACCACGCATGCTTTTCGCATTACGCACTTCGATCATGACACAATTGGAAATCTACAGTAGAGACAACGTGATAAGGCATGCCGGGATGGTAGTCATATCGTCAACAATCTGCACGTATCTGGGGCTGATTGTCACTAAAAAATACGCATTCAGACTACAGACAAGACCCAGATAGTCAAAGGGTTTTATAGCTGTTGTTATTTGACAGGAAGAAGACAACGCCATAATTTATAGCCACGTGGTCGTGGTTTTGGAATACTACTATTGAATCGCAGACACACTCTTTGTCACACACGAACTTTCTCTAAAGGACCTGCGAAGGGCAGAAATTGTCATCTATCCAGCCTTATATATTGACTATTTCACCAATAGAGAGGATATTCAACACCATGGATATATGTGCCGATGTGATGAATTCGTTTATCGACACACGGACGGGGGTATACGAATCGTGTACAACCATATGTGATGTGGAAAAGCCAGAGCAATCGCCAGTTGACTGTAGAGAGATCTGTCCAAGTAAGTTTGACCTTATATATAATGATCATATAGGCCTATATTTGGTAAACGTATACGTTGGCCCATTGTCACTGTGTATTGGTTCTATTGAACCAGCATCAATATATATATATATATTCTGCTAATTGTTTATTTCACCTCCTAATGGCCATTTTGGGGGGTTCATGAGTTTCCCTGTCATTTTTGTTTTCTCTCGCTTCGTATGCCTGATATATCTTTCTGTCCCCGGACTGTAAGATTGGATAACGGACCCTGTTTTGTTCGCTCGGAATACTTAATACTGGATATTGATTCCATGTCTATAGCCAGCATTGAACCAGCATCGATATAACCCTTTATATTGGGGACGTGGGCCCGTTAAGTATTGATTCACTGTAACATCGAGTTTACGTTTGGGCCTACTACATGTAGTTGGTCGGTCATACAGTTTGACCCATCAATGTATTTATGACATTTTTAACCAGAATATTTTCCCTGTTGCAGAGTTCTACGAATGTTTGGTGTCCAGAATGACGATGACTGTGACCCACTCCGCGACTGTATCAACCACCACCGTGAGCGCCAAGTCTCTCGCCGCCTCAGCTACCCAGGCGGCGACCACGTGTTCCCCACAACTTCACTTCGTAGACCACGCCGTCTACTTGGCGACGATAGCGGTCCTCCTGGTCTTGGTCATCGTCCTCGTCGCGGTCCTATGTCAAATCAAACTCAAGTTGAGTCGTCGCAAGCAAAGGCTCGAAGATATCGAGTATGCTGACCGAGATACGGGCAAGGAAACCAGTCGCGATTCCCTCCTCTCCAAGTGTCCAGGCGCCGGAGAAATGACCACAGTCAGCTCGATCCTCCCCCCAGCCTCTATGGTATCCAATGGTAAGGTCGTCGCTATGACGTCGGAGGTCAAGCCCGTGCGCGACTCAGATTTCAGCTTAAATCTACACTCATTCGGACCGCCACAGGAGAACGGGTCGGACGGCCCAAAGAGCGCCCGGTCTTCCTCCAATAGCGCCGTGCAGACAGACGTGTCGGGTCGTAAGCCTAATGTCAGTAGATTGCAGAACGGGCGGCCAAACGGCAGTCCCGTCTTGGCGTCAATGCCATCTTGACAATGAAATGAATGAACAAGAAACATCTTCATGAATATGTTTTTTCATGGAATGTGATAACTGCCATAGCTACCAACGACTGAAAAGAGTACGTTTTCGGTGTACAATACAATACTGAATAGCCCACAATGCCAGAAAGAGCTACGTGTTGGGAACCAGGTCACAACTGTATCAGCTAGTGTTGTATCATAGACTCTATCATGTAATTTCCTAGTATTTATTGTGTGTTACACACCTTAGTTCAATTTTTGTGGAAAGTGATTCCATATTTTGTACAACTCATACATGTACATGTAAATTGCTTGTAAAAAAGCACACTGGTGTTTGTATGTTTTCAAGGCATTCAAAATAAATGAATATGGAACAGAACTGGGAATTGGCATTTTCAATAACATATTCATCCAGTAAAAGGTAAATACCTTTTGGCCTATGATAAACAATGGGGTACCTGCTGATGCCATGTGCTTTTGAGGCTCTGAAACAGTCTATTATGCCCAAAAGTACAACAAAAAAACGTCATGTCCATTGTCTGCATTATGCAAAAACAAACATGACAAAATTTTAATGTAACATTATTACGTTTTTGTATGCATTTGGCACAGTAGACTGTTTCTATGGTTTATCTATACCCGAATTACATGGTGGCGATCCTGGTGGCAAACAGGAACCTCATTGTTTCACAATTGTTCCTGTTTGTTGCTGCTCCACCTTGTGTAAAATGGATTGAGTGGCTCGGGGCCATTGTGATCGGAATGAATCTCTAACTCTTTTGTCCATGATCGCAGTAATAATCAGCGTTTAGTAAGTAACGTTCACTCTGTTAAATGTATTACTGTGCAAACATTATGCCCTGAATCATTTCGGCTAGTCTGCCTGGCAAAATACGACGAAACGAAACAATCAGAGATTTCTGACCCTCGCCCCCTTCAGATTTCGTTACTATTTACATTTTCGACCTGGGTGATAATCGGGCAGTTTGGTCTTACGACCAATGACCATACCGTCGGGAATTGGCCATAGAAGAACACAAAAAAATGATCATCAATAGAACTAGAGTTCTTGCCATTTCTTTTATTCTGACCATATTCATGACCTGATCGATTAGACCCCCAAAACTCCGTGAGCGCTCTCAGGTTTATACTGAATACTTTATATTCAATATATCGTCAGTGGTTTTGGAATTCAAAATTATATTGGAATCATGTTACATATTTTTAGCTTACCGGCCCTTTGGGCCGATAAGCTATTGTCGTGGTATTTCGTCCGTCGTCCGTCCGTCGTCCGTCCGGGTCTGTTACTTTTTAGGTTACCGGACCTTTGGTCCGATAACCTATTGGCATGGTGTTGCGTCCGTCGTCCGTCCGTCCGTCCGTCCGTCCGGCGTTAACATTTTTAGGAAGAGCAGAGCTCTTCCTCTATGATGTTGGTTTTTTTTGGATTTTTGAAATTTTTCTTTTGTTTACATTCTTGAAAGTGCCACTTGGAACCACAACAGGCCATTCATTCGTGGCTAATTGGGAGGGCCCGGGGCCCGTTGGGAGGAAAATGACGCCCATGTACCTAATCATGGTTAATGTAATAAGTTATTAGCGATAATAATCCCAGGAGACGTGTGTTCCGACCGTTTGTTTTTTTTGTATGTCACCGTTTCATACCCATCACCACTCCCGTTTTGATCTTCACTGAAACAGTGCTTTCTTGCAATCATATGCACTCAAACTTTTGCATATACATTCAGCATAATATATAGATACAGTATGCTATTGCAGAAATGAAAAATAAGTTGATACGGCAACATAATAATTGAAAATTTGTGGCGAGTGCTGGTATATCAAGTAGGCCAAATGCAATGACGTGTGGCCCCCTTTCGTGTTCGCTCTACTTCCAGAAAGTAGTCCCGCGAGCCAGGCTTCGTATTGCGCCCCTCCAGCCCTACCCTCCCCCCCCACCCCCCCCCCCCCACCCCCCCTACCAGTGAAGACGTCGGCTGGCCCGGGGGAAAAATCAGGTCTGCCGAACGGTCCGATGTTTTACCACTGCTTACCGCATGAATATCTAAATTATGTAAAAATAGGATCCATCTGGAAGTTATGCCGGAATTTTTTTTGCGCAGGGCCGAATGTTCGTTGGCTTAGCGAGCCTCATATGTAGCCTAATGAATAATTAATTATATGGCACGCAGGATTGAAATCTCGGCTGGAAAATTTTGCAAACCACTACAAAACCGTAACTATTCGTATAAGATTACTGCAGTATTTAATAATTAAATGTCAAAGACCCTTGTGCGTTGTGACAAGGCATGACAATAGTGTGATATTTCACGATGTGTTTGTGATAGGCCTATTAACCTTCAGGTATAGTAAACCTAACTAAGGGCAGGCTAGCAGCCTACCAGCAGCCGTCCAAAACCACTTTAGTGAAGCAATGCCGGTGTCTCGGTCGAATATTACGCTGTGTTACCGGTAGGATAGCCATGTGCTCCTGGGCGTTTGCAAGTAAAAATATGTTTATTATCAATCTGGATTAATAAGTTGCACAAAACTGCATTTTATTTGCTGATGATTCAGCAAACATGAACATCGCACTGGTAATAAATGTCATCTACGTATCATTTCAATCGTTTTCCATCGGAACTACATGTATTCACAACACACACCGCCGCAGGTTGTGCACCGCCGGGATTTGTAAACAAAGCAATTTTAAGTGACTGGTCACAACGTAGTTGGTGCGATCATCACACTGATCAATCATCAAATTCAATTATAATTGATGGTTGGTTGAGTCATATTTCAAGCACATATTTCAAGTTGGTTGAGTCATATTTTGAGCTCAATATATTTTGAAAATTATCACCAAAAATCGTCAGTCGAGTTCGTATATATGCAGCACATCATTAGACTTGACAATTGACATCATAATGCACCGCAAAATTTTCCTGTGCATAAACCTGATGCGAGAGCGCCATCTATTGAATGTCACGTATGGTATAATGTTTTGATTGTTACACCACTATTATTGGTGAACTTGGGCATGGGATCGTGATGGAACACTATAACTTAGTATAAGCTGTGTTGTTTGGACAATTTTGAGTCATATGTTCAATGTTGATGAAAATGGGGAGCACATGTACAATCTAGTGGGCAATCCTGTTTCTCTATGATAATCAATGACAACGATGGGTTAATCAGTGACACAAAATGATAAATACAGATGAAAAGAACATCTGGTGTGTAATAAAGAACACTTTTCTATCATAACCAATTGTCATTCTGGATCATAAGTTTGGGAAATTAGTTAACAAAAAAATTGTCCACGTTATTGTACATTCTAGCCGAAAATGGCGATATATAAATATATATAGTTTGTTTGATATGTGCTGCAGAGACTATCTCTCCTAGGATATTTGGCAATTTACTTCTTATTTGTATGTGTTAATTCTGAGTTGATTCTGTATCATACTAGTCGAGCGACCGGAGACAGTCAAGTTTGGAAGATGAGAGTAGATGGAATCAGAACCTTAACATGAGTAGTTTATAAAAATAAGGTGGAAATCTCCAATCATCTGAACATGGTCAATCATGTTGGGAGTCAAAGAGTTTCCCGACTGGAAGAAGAAAGTGAAAACAGATATGGAAACGCTAAATAATGGTATCATTACGTGTTAATCCATTTAATATTAGACCAAATTAACAATAAACAAATCATGGGTCTGTTGGTACAATGTCAAAGCTACCGTTACAATATGACCACAACATATATGTACCAAATAACATGCAGTATTCAAGGGGTTTAAAGTCGTTATGTGCAAACTTTTTCAAAGCTCTTCCTTTGAGGCCAGTGGCCCTTGTTATCTTTAAAGTTAACGATCGAATCTTTCTGAAATTTTGCACAAAAATGCCTAAAAATATTTTGAGAAGGAGGTATTTTTTTGTTTTTTGATTTTCGCATTTTTTAGGAAGAGCAGGGCTCTTCCTCTATGATGTTGGTTTTTTTTGGATTTTTGAATTTTTTCTTTTGTTTACATTCTTGAAAGTGCCACTTGGAACCACAACAGGCTTCAACTGTGGCTAATTGGGAGGGCCCGGGGCCCGTTGGGAGGAAAATGACGCCCGTGTACCTAATCATGGTTAATGTAATAAGTTATTAGCGATAATAATCCCAGGAGACGTGTGTTCCGACCGTTTTTTTTTTTTTGTATGTCACCGTTTCATACCCATCACCACTCCCGTTTTGATCTCCACTGGAACAGTGCTTTCTTGCAATCATATGCACTCAAAGTTTTGGATATACATTCCGCACAATATATAGATACAGTATGGTATTGCAACAATGAAAGACAAGTTGATACGGCAACATAATAATTATGTGTTAGTGGTGGTATTCCATATTCCAGTGGGCAAATTCAATTCTCGTGTGGCCCCGATAAGCAGTCACGGCAGTCGGCCCGCCAGCCAGAGAGTCACTGAATTGTCCAATCGGGAAGCTGTCTTGGCGGACACACCCACATGTTTATGAAATACACGTGGATATAATGATATGCAAATGATCACGTGAGCGAGTCCCGCCAATTAGCGTACTGCCCCAAAAAATTGCTGCAGGGTCAAGGTCAAAATGCCAGCCGCCAAGAGATCGTCCAACTGAGTGCGGTATTTGTGGAAATACTTGTTACGACCCAAATAAATGGTCTTTTCTATGACTCTTTCTTACTTCACTGGTAATACTTCATAAAAATATCACCACCGAAAGCTTGTTTATGGGGAAATTTAATTAAAAATGCCATTGAAGTGAAGCGAGATTTCAACGAGATTTGACTAAAAGGAACAGTCGGAAACAAACAAACAAAACTTGGCAGATTTGCGGAGCTTTTACACGGGAAAAAACTTAGTTTCCTCCTAAAATAAGCAGAAACAAATGGATACTAGATCTAGCACTTTTATCATGTTTATGATAGTTTCATATTGCCGACGAGAATTGTCAGTGCTGATTTTGATAGCAGTCACACGAGCGGCGATTCGGGGTGGGGGGTGTGCCTGGGCTACTTCAGTACTATTTGGCAGCTGACACTACACACTGCACACTGACACAACATGTACGCTGATCTTCAAACCAACATTTGGGCAAGGAGAAACATGATCGCATTGATGAAAAAAGCTTTCATACATGTCATGAATTATTGGAAATGCAGACAAGTTACCGAAATGTCTCTGCAGTACAAATCAAAACACTGAAAAAAAATCCATAAAGAAATTTAAATCTAAGACTAAAGCTCAAAAAACATTGTGCCTCCTAAATCAGAAAAACATAATCAGAACCTTGAAAATCTTACACATTGGTCCCAAAAATAGTCGGGTGATTTTTAAACGTGTTCAACAAGGTAAAGCTTCTGACTTGTAGAGATTTCATGGCTGTAACGGAATAAGTAACATTAGTTTTATTGATTAAGTCTTATTGGCCACAATAAAAATAATTATTACAAGAAACATTTATTATTGGGTTCAACAATGTAAAGGTTCTGGGGCCCAGACGAGTCGACAGGTACCCAAATTCGGGGCGGGTCATACAATTACCTGGATCGGAATTTTGCTACTCGTATTTGAGAACAAATAACGATATAGTTTTGAATATTTGTGATAAACACTAGTAAAATCACAAGAATGACAAGGAAATCATCAGGAAAAAAAACGATAGTTTTATGAGGTCATGACATTGTGATCTTTCTCAAACTTGAAAATACTGGTAATTACTGACGAAACAAATAATATGTGTCAAAGATCAATGTCTGGCGTTTACGTGTTACAAATTGCTTCAGTGAGTATCATTCAAATTTTGCTATATATTTGGACGGGTCGGGTCAGACGACACAGGTACCCGGTTCGGAAATTTCCGACTCACTCGGGCCCTAAAAAGTTCTATCCAGTCATGACTAACCGAATAGCTTATCATTAGTTTTACTAGTTAAGTCTATTATTGACCACAATAAAAATAGTTACATGACAAGAAAATAGTTACATGACAAATTTATTGGCCCAACAAGGTATAGATTCTGCCCAGTAGAGTTACAATATGGCCACAACATATATGTACCAAATCAAATACAATATTCAAGGGTTTTTAAATAGTTCTGTGCAAACGTTTTCGAAGCTCTTCCTTTGAGGCCAGTGGCCCTTGTTTCAAAATGGCGGCCGTTTTCGTCGAAAAACGCTCAATTTTGGACTTTGATGGCCATTTTCTCAAAAACTGTCTGATCAGTTTTGAGTTTTTGGTTTCAAAAGATTCCCCTCATATACCTCTGCGATATGTATAAGTTTGGTTGCCCTAAATTCGCCGGTCTCCGTGTGGCGGCCATTTTGAATTTTTGGCGGGTCGGCGAAAAAAAATTTTTTCGCCCCAAATCGCATTACTATCCATTTTGGGCCATTTCTAGGCAAAAAAAATTTTTCACCCTTTGAAAAAAATTTTGGACTTAGAAAATTTTCGGCACTTTTTTCCTTCATAATGGGAGCTGTCAGGACTGTACTCATAGAACGCTTGAAGATAGAGCTTAGAAATTGGCACTTTCAAATGGGAAGTCATATATGTCGACTTGTGTGGTGACCTTGAATTTGACCTTCGATGACCTTGAAAGGTCAAACAGCCATTTTGGGGTCAAAAATGCCCAGATTTGCCTCTATAGATGAAATGCTTGCAGATAGAGCTCATGTTTGCATTATGAACATATAGGAAGACATATATGGCACAACTAATGATGACCTTGAACTTGACGTCAGATGACCTTGAGTGCCAAATGTCTGACTTGGAATGTGTAAATTGACCTGAGCGGCCTAAACGATTCCACCCAGATATATCTTTGTATTATGAACATATAGAATATCAAATACCGCACACATACATGTAATGGTGACATCGAAGTTCACACGGATGACCTTGATTGGTAAATCTCAAGGTCATATGTTCACACTGCGAACCTTGATTGGTAAATCTCAAGGTCTGTTACCTGCCAATGCTGCCATGGCCAAACCAAAATTGTCCGGTAACCTATCTTAGCCTTTGGGCTAATTTTTTTTGACATGATGAATTTCCCCATAAATTTGTCAGAACATACCTTGGGCCAGTATCTAAAGACGTTTTTTAAAATTTTTTTGATTGAATCGTTTTTGCCTATTTGGCGGCAATTTTTGACGAAAAATTGTCAATTTTTGACTTTGGAGGCCATTTTCTCAAAAGCTGTCTGATCAGTTTTGAGATTTTTATTTCAAAACATTCCTCTCATGTACCTTTATGACGTGTATAAGTTTCGTTGCCCTTGAATCGCCGGTCTGCGTGTGGCGGCCATTTTGATTTTTTGACGGGTCGGTGAAAAAAATGTTTTTTGTCCCAAATCAAGTCACTATTCGTTTTGAGTCATTTGCAGCAAAAAAAAATTTTTTTTTTGGCCATTGGAAAATTTTTTGGGCTTGGAAAATTTCACCCAATTTTCCTTCATAATGGGAGCTGTGCAGAGTGAACTCATAGAACACTTGAAGATAGAGCCTAAGTATTGGCACATTCAAATGGGAAATCATATATTGCGGTTTGAGTGATGACCTTGAATCTGACCTTCAATGACCTTGGAAGGTCAAAACGACCTGTTTTTGTCGAAAAATTGCCAATTTTGGATTTTTGATGGCCATTTTCTCAAAAACTGTCTGAATTTTTTAGATTTTTGTTTTAAAACATTCCCCTCATGTACCTCTATGATGTGTATACGTTCCGTTGCCTTTGAATTGCCGGTCTGCGTGTGGCGGCCATTTTGATTTTTTTAAACTCATAGAAGACTTCAAAATAGAGCCTAAGTATTGGCACATTCGAATGGGAATTCATATATTGCGGTTTGAGTGATGACCTTGAATTTGACCTTGAACGGCCTTGAAAGGCCATAAAGAAATGAATCATGTCTTTGGTTGCCATTTTGTCGAACTCTATTCAGACAGTTTTTCTCAAAATAATGTACAAATGTATGTATAAGATTCTCTTTATCTATCTTTGTGATGTGTAATTTGATTCCGTATTATAGTCCATGCAGAAAATGTGTTTCCAGCAACATTTATGAACATGTTTTGACAATTAGAATTCAAGATCAGTGTAACAATTTATATGTTGGAAAAACCAATACTCTGCGTTTCTCATGATTGCCGGTAAGCTACAGCACCCTTGGTGCTATGTTTTTCACATTATTGAAAATTTCACCTTGAAAGTAATAATTCGTTAACGAGAATACAGTAGGCCTATGTAGGTAACGTCTGGGAGTAGGATGTAGGTACCTACTTACTGACTTGCAATCTCTTCAGAATAATACAGGCAGCAGGTGAAGTGTCGTATGTAAGCTTCTATTTAGTTTCATTAACCGCTATCCGGTGAAGAGAATGAAGGATTCATATTGAATAGGCCTATATCTACGAAGCCCCTTAGGGGACACAACCAAGAGTTAAGAAGATTTTTTTTCACATTCCCTCACGATCTTTTCGCGTTCGAAAGCGATCTTTCGCGTTCCCTCGCGATGATTTCACGTTCGAACGCGAAAAAAAAAATTCCCTTACAGGTGTGTCCTCTCAGGGGCTCCATACATCGCAAACTAAGATTCATGTCGGCATATTACGGAGCCCCTCTGGGGACACAACCAAGAGTTGAGAGAAAAAACATTTTCGCGTTCGAACGCGATCTTATTCCCTTGTGATCTTTTTGCGTTCGAAGGCGATCTTTTCACGCTCCCTCACGATCTTTTCACGCTCGAACGCAATCTTTTCGGGAAGGCGTAAAAAAAAAAATTCACTCCCAGTTGTGCCCTCTTAGGGGATCCGTAGTAATGCCTCGACATGTGTTGTACAAATGGACTACATTCAATCCTGTTAGGTGCTACGTGGCATATTAGGCCCCTGTGCATTGGTCATTTGTAATCTTTCTTTCGTCATCTGTTACTGTTTGCCATTTGATAGACCAGCATTTCAAAAATGATACTAGTATTTGATATAGAAATCATGCGGTTACCATCTTGTGTTGTAAAGAGGTGTGAAATAGCGAGAGAGCGACACTGTCTCGATTTTGATCGCCAAAACAACCAAAGTAGTCTGACTGGTGACACACTTGCGCTGAAATTAGCATGTAGAGAACACATGGCTTTTGAACGCTTCACATATTGGACTTCACAATTAATCATAATAATAATACGAGGACCTGTTGGAAAGAACAGCTGCGAGGTAGTAATCTATATTTTTAGACAGAGCTGAATAAGCCGAATATTCTAGTCGAAATAGAATATATTACTTACTGAGTTAACATGAGTTTCAACAGTTTAGCCTAGTATTCGAGTGGAGTAAGAATATTTGAGGTGTGAAACATTTTTCAGTTAGCCCTACGAGTTTCTGTCCCGTACACATGTCGTTACTGTGGTAATGTTGTTTTTTTTTCTGGCATTTAACACAATTAACACGAAGTATTACTAATTAAAATGAAAAAAATCACAGGTAGTGTATTAGTGGCAGTCGATCAGTGAATGACTAATGAGTCGGATCTTTATCGATCGGAGAGTATTTGATAATTTGTCGCGTAGGTATAATACAAAACATGGGATGTGATCAGACGGCTATAATTATGTGACCAGTGAAGAATAAATAGACCGGTATGTAATCATGTGTGGTGCTCGAATTAGCGGTACAACAAATGGTAAAAAAAAACATTGAAATGTGTCTTTATGAACTCACAGCTCTTCAGAATCTCATTAGGGCATTTCGTGCAGAATCTCATTAGGGCTTTTTTTTTCACTTTCCGCCATTTTGGTTTCCGATCAATAACTCGGGAACGCCTGAACGGATCTTGTCCAAATTTACACCACTGGTCAGAAATATTACATGGAAGACCCCAATTGTTTTAGAGGCGGCTCCGGGTCCGTGAGGTCCGTGAGGATGAAATCAAGGTTGATTTTGAGACTTTGACTTAGAGTCTTCCTGTTTGGCTGTATCTCGTAGAGCGAAACGGAGCTCAATTCCGGCCTAATATATGTTAGGTAGGAATATAACTCACACGAAATGCCCCAAGGCATCTTCAGGCCTTGACGTCTAGTTATTCGGACCGTTTTATGGACCTGTCTTGCTGTAGCACTTCATCAGTGTTCACTTGGTCGAATTTTTTTTTGCCGACTCGACACTTCCTGTTTGACCGTATCTCGGAATCGGTGCGTCGTAGAGTGAAACAGAGCTCAATTTCGGCCTCATGGCACTAGACAAACTAGGCTTAGGGGTATTATGGGTCGAGAAGGCCCTTGGTGTCGAATTTTTTTTTTGCCGACTCGGCACTTCCTGTTTGGCCGTATCTCGGAAACGGTGAGTCGTAGAGCGAAACGGAGCTCAATTCTGGCCTTCTGGTACTAAACAAACTAGTCTGAGGGGTATCTTGGGCCGAGACGTCTACTGGTGTCAAATTTTTCGGCACTTCCTGTTTGGCTGTATCTCGGGAACGGTGCGTCGTAAAGCGAAACGGAGCTTAATTTCAGCCTCCTGGCACTAGACTAACTAGCCTAGCGGGTATCTTGGGTCGAGACGACTTCTGGTGTCGATTTGTTTTCGCCGACTCAGCACTTCCTGTTTGCCGTGTCTCGGAAACGGTGCGTCGTAGAGCGAAACGCAAAGATGCCTAAGGGCGGGGTATGTCACTTAAACTTTGACCACGGACAGTTACAGAGTCATCATGGTTCTAGACACGGTCTCTCAGGTATATGTTAGGTAGGAATATAACTCACACGAAATGCCCCAAGGCATCTTCAGGCCTTGACGTCTAGTTATTCGGACCGTTTTATGGACCTGTCTTGCTGTAGCACTTCATCAGTGTTCACTTAGACGCGAGGGGCTATGTACGTTGGTTTGATAATTTACTAGATCCGCCCATTTATCTGCTCTTATCTGGGCATATTTCGTAATGTCTCAATATGTCATGAGATTTTGAGTTTTAGACATTTCTCCATTGTATATGTTTGTTTTGACAGAACATACTTGAGTGTGTATGCAATTCGAAGATGAGCATTTATCTACATGTACGATTGTAGATAAAAGTGAAAAAAACGTCAACCTCGGTCTCAGCGAACTAATTCCTGTATATGAACAGCACTGTGATTTTGCTCATAATGCAGGAGTGACACTTTGAACGTACACACATATCGCAGTGTGTGTACGTTCCGAGCATTATGATCGATATGAATTTTTATCATAATTGGAATATACGACACGGCTTCGGTTTACAACAAGTGATCCTTTGATGAAGTTTCAGTTCTAAAAGTCATATATTAAGTTGTTATTGATCGTAAAAATCATAATTCTGGTTAGAAAATACCTTAAACCTTAACGTACCTTTTATACCATGCAATTTTAACATATGATATCTGATGCTGTGATGAGCTTGACTTTGTTATATTTTCAATGAAACTATTGCTTAACATACATGTCAATATTATTTTATAATATTATGGCAGATCATACTTATATATGTAAGTTAGTGAAAATGGTGCGTATAAAATGAAATGAAATTAACTTTATTTCACGAAAGTCCAATCAGGCTCAAGTATAATTTCTGAAAACATTTTCCAGTTTTGTGAAGAAAACTTGTTTAATACGTATTGCATTATAGAACTATAAATTTACATTTATGTTGCATGCATGTTACCATTGTATAGAAAATGCTACCAAGTTTTTAATACAATCCGTTTTTTATGATATGACATATAAATAAAATTCGCATTTACGAGATCGATGTTGGAAATATAACCTCGAAGAAACTAACTCGTAGATTTAACTGAATTAAAAATCCACGATATCTCAAATGAAGTAACGCTTCAACGAATTGAATATTGTCCATAAATCCACATGCAGTAAGCCTATTCAACGTTATATGAGAGTCCGAAATATTTTCGCTGAGTAAATGAATCAATACGGCCGCACTTCCGTTTCCTGTATAACTTGATCCAATCCGCCCCAAACTGGGCACCTGTCGACGCATGCGCGGAAGCGAGCCTTGCAGCGCCCTTGGCAGGCGTGGACGCGATGCCACGGAGCTTCCATACCGCTGCAGCGTGAGTCACATGCGTCATACGTGTTCCAACAGCCAATGACGCAGCGAACTCGCTGGGCTTCCCCTGACGGAAGTGACGTCATTATCATCATCAGGATTCCGACCAGCGGGAGGGATAATTTTCCGTTCATCTGGATGGCAGGGACACAAATTTATATTAATTTATCAATATGATACATGTAGGAGACCAAAAATCGAACGGTGAACAAACAATCTGCTTTCGTTATCAACAAAAAACGCAATCCAATTAGGATAATTTTGATTCCAGATGTGGGCACTCATGTTGCACTCTGTCCAGCAGATCAATGAAATACTCTGCACTAGGATTTTGGAACTGTAATTTTTTTTTACAGTTTACAACTGTATGTATAAGCCTACTTAAAATAAACTTACTTAATTCTGGACTACCATTATAGTTTTATCCACCTGTTTTCATTTCCCATCATTACAATTTATCAATGTTCACATAAAGACAGAACTCACCTTGAATTTACCCGCTCGATTTTCCCGCAGCCTGAATTCAACTGGTTCGTAAACGAATGAAGCCTGATATTGGATCAAATCACTATTCCAGCAGTATTTATAATCAATCGTGAATACTGTCAACAACGTGTTTCATCGAACAAACTGCATCACACAACTTTGTGGAAAGATACTCGAAGCATAATAAATTTGTGGTTTACTTATTTTCAGCCTATGCTATAACATACAAAGTCACCCTACACAGCGCGAGCAGTTGATCATTGACATCCTGGCTAGTTATTATTCGTGTAACTTTTTTTAGTAAACCAACAGTATAATATATATGGAATATGATATCTCACATAATTAAAGGAAACATGTGATTAACGAAGTGATATACAGACATGTACTGATAGTGCAATGTCATATAAAATACACTAGTGGATGGTTAATATTTTCTGTTCATTAAATGAATATATAGATGTAAACGATATTGCTTTGAAAATGGTATATATGTCGTTCAAACCGTGAGTTTAATCTCACAATACGTGAATGTACTGAGAGCATCTTCATGGATCAGACTTGTTCAGGTTCCCGGTGAATTTTCTGATCCGGATACAAGGATGGATATCAACATATGATCCGGATACAAGGATGGATATCAACATTCTGTTTTTTGTTTGTTTGTTTTTTTTTTGTGGGGGGGGGGGGGGGAGAGGGGCAGGATGATTTCTCCCTGAAAACATGATAAAACAAAATTGACAGTAAATGAATTTGATACGAATAAACATTCTGGGTTAGGAATATCCGCAGATCAATTTCTGATCTGTATGAATGTAAGATTCATCATGCCCGGGTATCGGTGATCCGTATCAACAGAACCCATACAGTCACATTCCTAATAACCTAGTTAATGTTTAAGCATGACCGGTCCTTGAATTATTTTGAGGAGTGTAGCCCTACATGGAGGCCATGTTATTCTACGATGCATACATTATAATGTGGTTACTGCAAGGTTCATTTCGTATCTCAACGATTCGTACTCGTGGGAGTACACTTGTTAATAATACGTGCGGTTAGGAACCACACGTACTTTTTAGGTCCAGTAAAATATCAGTATTAATTGAAGATGATTCGTAAGAAAAAAAAACTTTACTTATATAATTGGCTGCATGTAGTGAATAATATCAATTTTGCTACATATTTGGAATGGTCAAACCTGAAAATAAAATAAAACACAATTCTGACAGCTCATATATAGGCTAAGTGACAACGAAGACGTTCACGAGAATTATGGATGACTAGGTTTAATTCGATGACTAGGCTTACTACCAAATTTTCGTCAAATACAATAGTCGTTACCATTAAATCTGCACCTATGCACAGTGCATATCAATTCCCAAACTGAAGCTATGTCTTCGTTACAGTTCGTCAAACACTTCTAGAAAACACTGCATCAGATAATTAGGGCAATTACCTGCAATTAATAACTGGGGAAGCCAGCTATTTCGCAGCGTTATAGGCTGATGGAAAACGTATACCGGGGATCCCCGTATTTAAGCCCTGGGCTTATAATTGAGGAAGAGGGGTTGTGTCGAATGAAATTTAACTCCATATATAGGCCCATGGGCTTATATTTGGAGAATGATTATTTTACGATTTTTATTTTGCACGCTTGAATTTACAATGGATTAGACAGGAAAGCACTTCTTATATGCGTAATAACTATATTTATCAATTTCATTTCAGTGGCTTATTCTAGGTACCAACACTTACCAACGTCTCCTACGAAAAACAAAACGTCAACTACGTTTTCCCCAAATATAGGCCCAGTCCTGATGAGAGACAAAATTTTAATCCGTTTATAGGGCCATGGGCTTATACAAGAGTAGTACTCCCCTTGAATTGACCTATCCCAAATGCCCCCAAAAGTTGTCCGAGTTTCACAAATTACGTCAGAAAACTTCTCTTTGGCCAATAGTAACGTTTTACAGATTACGTTGAAAATGACGTAAAAAGACTCGGACAAACTGGATTTGGGATAGGTTAATTAGCCCATGGGCTTATCCAAGGAGGGGCTTAAATACGGGGATCCCCGGTAACACATGTGACACGCGCTGCATTGGTATTAAAAGCTCCGTGGCAGCACGTCCACGCCTCCCAGGGGCGCTGTAAGGACAGATTTCACTAATTCCTTCGGCCATACAAAACAATGATAAAAAGCCCAAATTCAAGTCTCCATAGCTCCGTCCCAGAACAAGATAAACCTTAGCAGCTTATATACAAAGATAGCCAATTCATTTCCTGATCTCACTATAGTAAGGAAAATATATGTTGATAAATTGGATTTTTTGCTACAGCTCGAATTCTGAGGGTACCCCCTTAAAACGACTGATTTTCATGCCTGACAACCCATATATATCGTTCGCCATCAGAGCCGTTCTGTGCGTGCCGTGGTCTTGAAACTCTTCGTGTGCAATGCCAACCAGCCTGGGTCAACAACCAGCCATAGCAAAATATCCCCCACCATTCTGCGGGGGATCAAGGGCATCCCCTGTTTTCAAAATAGGGAATTCTCTGACTGTAACGGATATGACGCAATATCATTGGTGTTGTCATGCCGTAAGGCTTGTGGAGCGGAACGGATTTGGGGCCGACATATTGATTTATACTCAGCGAAAATATTTCGGACTATCATATCAACGTTGAATACTGTGGATGATTCTGCGAGTGAGGTGATAGAACGCTTTGTGTTCATCTTTGCTGGCTTACGATCTGCTATAACATTATGAAATCATGAAACATGTATGTTATTCATTAGTTTTATTGAAAACTCAATACAAAGCAATGCTAACATTGCAAATGGCATAGGTACGGTAAAAGTTATCATAATTATGATTTCTACGATCAAGCACCATTATATATACGACTTTGAAAACTGAAACTTCATCAACAAATCATTCGTAGTGAACCGAAAACATGTCACATGTCATGTCACATGATTTAATCATGATTGTGAACAAAAAACATATTAATCATGATGCATGGATTGGATCATATACACACTGGGATATAAGGTGTCACCGCCTGCATTATGAGCAAAACCGTTTCATTAAACTCATCTGATTATGGTCCCAAAATGACCTGAAATTAATATTTCTTTGGTCATATAGATGAAAAAATATCTGATATTATTCAGAGAAAAGCTGAATATGTTTGACTTCTTTGTAATTAAGTTTTGTCGTCCATTTACTTCAAAGATAAATACCCGTCTTTGAAATGCATACACACCTAAATGTGTTTTGTCAAAATAAGCATAATATCGTTTCTTATAACATTTTGAGGCGTTAACAAAATAAACCCAGGCAAAAGCAGATACATGTAAATGGGCGGATCTAGTGGACGTCTAAAGGCAAACGTACAAAGGTGTACGTTATTCACACATGCACAACATAGAGCCCTTTGCGTCGGGGTGAGGAGCTACATCGAGAAAGGTCGACACAACGGCCCACAGCATGAGATTCTGAGAAGCGGGGAGTTAATAAGATATATTTCAATGCATATTATATTTTAACAAATTAGTGTCCCTGGTATCTATTTAGCACCACACATATATATATATATATATATATATATATATATATATATATATATATATATATATATATATATATATATATATATATACATACCAGTTCCTATACATACCAGTTCCTTCTCTCTTCATTGTTCACATAGCCATATAGTCCCGGCTCATGCAGAGGCTCATGTTTTGTAATAATATAACACCTACGTGACAAATAACTAGACGATCTCAAAGACCAGATGGGAGTATCCACGTGATGTCCAGCGCTCTCAATCATTGATTGGCCCACTTACTGATGAACTGACCGAAATGTATCTATTTAAGATTGAGTATCGAGCACGATCCACGTAATTTCAATGGTTTCGAACCACGTGCAATTTTGGTTCATATCTCGGCCGTTTCATAACAAACTTACATGAAATTTGGAATATATATTCTGTATATATCTGTGAGGCTGATGTGAATAAGAGATTGAAGATTTAATCGATAAATTAGTATATAAATGGAGTTGAATGTTGCTTGGACAAATGTAACTTACGTTGCGTACACGAAGCATTACATGGTGTAGTTTCTTAACTGCAACGAGTGCACATATCCGTGATCAATAACCTACCCTTAAATTTTAAGTATCCCATCGATATTCATGTCGCATTGATGCGCAAATGTGTATATATATCTATTGCGATCTGGCGAAAATGTCTTGTGCCGCTGGTCAGTGAAGCGCTAAGTACAGATCAGCGGATTATTCGTATGGCAAATACCGTCAGTGCTCAGCTGTCGAGAACGTTGTACTCAGGAGTGAGATGTTGTTGTGATTTTGGGTCTATACTGCACTTAGAAAATATTAGAGTCGCTGAATTCTTGATGTAGTTTGCGGTTGAGTTTACAATGCCAACGGATATAGACGTTATTAATGCGATTGACAATCAATTTCTTTTGCCCAGTGTATTTTCAATGAGGATGATATATAACACAGTCGCCCTTGTCCATTTGTTTTCGTCGAACGGAAGTCGACGGAAAACTGTCCAAACTAGCACACAAAATCACGAGAAGGTATACACAAGATGTATAATATTAATATGTGATCTCTTAGATAGTTGTCATGTTGGGAGAGCAATGTTATTTTAATAATGACATATTCCAAAACATTTCTAGCGAAAGAATTAATCTTTTTCGTCCTGTATTGTAACGCTATGAACGATTTTAGTGGGCAATGAGCGATAAATGGTCGAAAATCGAACAAAACACCCGAGTTCAAACAGTCGTAGATCAGATATAATAAACAAACTTTTCCTGGGGGATCTTCATCAATAAATCCATCAGAAAAATCATGCTGGCCGATTCATTACACCCTGCACAGCACGCAAACATTTTTTTCTGAGGCTCAAAATCAACAAGTGGACTCGATTTTCTGACGAACAGGACTGATTTTCTGTCGAACAGTCTCATTTCGGGACTGCATTATCTGGCGAACATGCACTAAATATTTTTTTTTTATATTTCTGATTTCAGGTCCTTGATACTGCGTGAAGATGTTGATGTTTTAAATGTGGTCGTTGTGAGGAGTCTGGGTCAATTCGTCACGTGATAGACCATGGAATATGCGTTCACCAAAGTGATCCACTGAAATACAAGAAAGGCACTTTGTGTGAAAAAACCGGTAAACTGATATGGACCTCATACCAATACAACCTGATTCCAAAGTCACTGCATGACGAGGGACGCACGATTACCTTTACAGGGGGCGATGATGATGAACACATATTAATCACTGAGGGCGCGTCATGTATGATAAGCAAATAAGCCCCGCGCATAAAGCTTTAAAAGTATCAGGTCAAGACGGACGTTCCGAAAAAGTTGGCAAAAAGTCGCTATTCAGCGTTGAAGGAGCTGCAGACACACCAAGTGATTCAATACATGAAATGAAAGAACTGCTCCCTATGGTATTGACAGAACTAGAAAACAATGGCCAGGTGGAAATATGGCAGAAATTCACTAAACTTGTGTATGAACATAAGTTTCCATTTGAAAATATCGCATAGGCCCTACCTCTTATTCTGTGACGTGGTTAATTTTCTGAGTCTGGAGAACACCTGCGCAATGCGGTATAGTGATACCATAAAAGAGTTTTGGTCTACGGGTTATATACTTTTTCACGGGAAGTTCATTCATTTCATGTCGGGACCGAAGAATACGTGAGTTGTTAGTTTTATCAATTAACACATAACATACGCTTAACACATAAGAAAGTATGCCTTCTAATCCTGAACACCGTTGAAAACTTTAGACCACACACTTCACAAATGCAGTCTTGTTTGCTGTGGGATCTTTGCAAGTGCCTCTTCAAATCTGAATTGAACCTAAAATAATTTGGGTCTGGGCACTCTGGACACCGGATATTTTTGTCACTGTGTGCACGGGTGTGGTGCAGTCTGAGACAGTTCTTGTCCTTGCCCACGTACGCACACAGTTGGCAGTCATATCTTGAGGTCGACCCGTCAGCTGATGTGGTTTTGGCATAATAACTTTCCTGGCTGCCTTGGGTCGTCTGTCGGCCTCATGAGTGTCCTCATCCTCCGTGCTCTCGTGTTCGCTTACCGGACTTAGCTTGTTCATCTGAAATTAAATGCGTATCAAAATACATAGCAACAATACATAGCGAAATACATACGACATTCCATTCATATGTGTGGTTTGTTCGTCAGAAAATGCAGTCCATGTTCGACCGAAAATCACACCATCACCAATCCTGTTCGTCAGAAAATCGAGTCCACTTGTTGATTTTGTGCCTCAGAAAAAATTTGTTTGCGTGCTGTACAGGGTGTAATGAATCGGCCAGCATGATTTCTCTGATGGATTTATTGATGAAGATCCCCCAGGAAAAGTTTGTTTATTATATCTGATCTACGACTGTTTAAACTCGGCTGTTTTGTTCGATTTTTCGACCATTTTTCGCTCATTGCCCACTAAAATCGTTCATAACGTTACAATACAGGACGAAAAAGATTAATTCTTTCGCTAGAAATGTTTGGGAATATGTCATTATTGAAATAACATTGCTCTCACAACATGACAACTGTCTAAGAGATCACATATTAATATTATACATCTTGTGTATACCTTCTCGTGATTTTGTGGGCTAGTTTGGACAGTTTTCCGTCGACTTCCGTTCGACAAAAACAAATGGACAAGGGCGACTGTGTATAACATGCTATTTTGACCATCAAACTCCCATCAAGTGTTTAGGAAAATTCCAAAACAGGCAGTAGGTTATTGTTCTATGATAGGTAATCTAACCATAGTCAAGAAACTGTACCCTAAAACGCTGTTAGTTTTGTATGTAAGTTACATTTGATTGGCGGTGTAAAACGTTCAGGATCTGTATGAATATCGACTGGGTCTTCAATATGGCCATTGGACAAGCATTGTAGTCGTGGATAGAACCTACACAACAATTTTCAGCGCAATCCATTACCAAACTGTAGAGTTATAGGCCAAACAAAACATACCAGAATTCTGCTGATAAGGCATGGATCCTGACTGATAAGCATCCTTAACTACATGTACTTCACTGTGTTAAATGTTAGAAAACATTCAACATTAGCGCAGTAACGAAATCTGGGCCCATGTAGCGCAGCTTACTATTTCTTCTAAATTCAATGAAGATTAAAAATGTGCCAGACGGATTAAATATGGTATACATTCAGCGGGTGAGTAGTATTAACAGAGTAAGGTGCACTACTTGGGTGCACTATGATTAATTGGAAAGGGTGATATGTAAAGCGTTCAAAAGCCATATGTTTTATACAGGCTAATTCCAGCACGAAATGTGTGTGCAGTCGGACTATTTTAGTTGCTATGGCTTTCACACCTCTCCGCAACACAAGACTGTGATCGGACGAAATCTCCGGCACTGCTCAACGAACGTGAATCCATAGTATTCGCCGAAGTTTGGTTGGAAGATAAATGATACAATTATATTTACAAGAAGCAGTAATACATACAACTCAAATAAAATTATGAAATGCTGGTACCTAATTATTGCAATAGTAACAGATGACAATAGAAAGAATAAAAATCACCAATGCATATCATGACACGCTTGTCCACCGGTACCACGAATACCAACATATTAATGTAATATGATACATATAGCTGTCCATTCCTGCAAACACTGTCGACATATTACCAAATAGATTTATGGCGGCATATGCGTAACTACCTCGTATTATAAACAAATATGGTATGACTGCAAATGGGTGTACAAACTTTGCACGATAAACAAGTCACGACAATACATAGTGGTAACATTGGAAGACAGAACATTACAAAGAAGAACAGTTCATAGAATGACTAGCATAGTATTGTTTGAAATAAACGATGCGCCTTAGATATTACAAAAAGATCTATTAGCAGTACAGCCCTACTCATCTTAGCATTACTCAGTACCTAACAGTTGCATTGAATTTGCATCAGTTTACTCGATACGTGACACATTTAATGCCCTAATATTAGCCATCAAATATTGCCCTCACGAATAATGCCATGGCATCTTTACCCAGTGATGAAATGCAGCCACCAATTTGCAGTTTGACGACTTGCAACAGTTCTCTCACGATTTATAAACAATGGCGGAATCTTTGCCAGTGTCGATCTTCAAACATTCATGTCGTTTTGAGCGATGGCGATGGTCCTCCGCTGCTTCTGACGGATGCTTTTCAGGGAAATCCTCGTCTTGACGACAATGACGATGACGGTGACCATCAGCAGAGCCAGGACGACGAAGATGAGGACGAAAAGCTGTTTGTGGTGTAGTTCATCGGTCTCGTTCACCTCGTCCTCGGGATCTGGTTTAGCAGTCTGGGTCACTGCAGTTTCTAAGGCAGACTTCATGATGCAATCGTACAGTGCTGGGAAGTAAATTATTGAAGAAAGATATCCGTGATAGAAATCTCTTTGAAAGATCAGCGTTTGCAATAACTGAATGAAACAAAAGAGATAGTGGTGAAATAGGACGATCGATGAACTATGTTCACTGTCATTACTGGTTTCGTAGATTCATTGCATCATGGAATTGACTAGACGCATTCTTTTACTCGATGTTGAATGGTATCGCGGAAAAAGCTGGAATGCTTCACCTGGGAGTCAAGTGGCAATCTACACCAATATTAGTTTCAGCCCATCAAGGGATTTCTTGGTCGCGTTCGTTTTAATTTTGAAAGCTGTGTGTTCAAGGATTACAGACCAATGTGTCTTCCAGTCCAAAATTATGACAATATCCATTCCTGGGAGGTTCAAGCACGACTAAACACAGGAATATGTTCGAATTCCTGAGATGCCATTTTGGAGGTGAAATCTAACATTGGGAGTAGATTGTCCAATTTTTAGGTTACCGAACCAATGGTCCAATAACCTTTTGGCGTGGCGTGGCGTTGCGTCCGTCCGTCGACACTTTTATGTTTAAAATTTATAGTCAAATTTTTCTGAAATTTTGTACGAAAATGCCTTAAAATATCTCTAAAAGGAGGTATTTTTTAGTCCTCTGATTTTCGCTTTTTGTCAAAACGGTGGCCATTTTCGATGAAATACGGCCAATTTCTCAAAAAGTTTTCAGACATTTTGAGATTTTTGTTTCAAAAGATTCTCCCTATATAACTCTGTGAACGTGTATAAGTTTCGCTGCCCTCGAATCGCCCATCTGCGTGTGACGGCCATTTTTCATATTGTCGATGGGTCCCAAATGAGATTTTCCCATGTTAATTTATCCTATGCTTTATAATGAGACACATTATGCCTGATATCTCACTCAATATCGAGATTAGAGATTAGGAATCAAATATGGACACAAAGGAAATCATATATGCTGAGTATTGTTATGACCTTGGATTTGACCTTTGATCTCATTTTCAAAGTCAGAGCACAAAATGGCTGATATCTCAGCTTTACAGCTTAGGAATCAATTGTGCACATATAGGATATGATATAGTGCGAATATTCTTGATGACATTGGATTTGACATTTCATCTCATTTTCAAGGTCACAGCACAAAATGGCGACTTTACAGCTTAGAAATAAATTTTGGACATATACCAAATGATATTATGACGAATATTTTGATGACCTTGAATTCGACCTTTGACCTGATTTCAAGGTCACTGGACGAAATAGCTGATATGTCACTTATTATCGATTTACAGCTTAGGAATCAATTGTGGACATATAGGAAATATGCTGAATATTATCATGACTTTGAAATTGAACTTTATTCTCAAGGGCATAGAGCAAAATGGCTAATATCTAGCTCGTTATCGACTTAAGTTCAAGAATCAATTGCGAACATATAGGAAATAATATTTTCTGGATATTGTCATGACCTTGAAGTTGACCTTTGACCTACTTGTCAATGTCACAGGACATAATGGCCAATATCTCGTTTATTATCGATTTTACAGCTCAGGAGTCAATTGTGCACATATATGAAATGATATGCTGGATAATCCCATGACCATGAACTTGAACTTTGATTCTATTTACAAGGTCAGAGCACAAAATGGCTAATATCTTGATTAATATCGACTTTGGAGCTTAGGTATTTATTGTGAAGAAATTGTGTATTGTCATGACCTTGATATTGACCTATGACATCATGTCCAAGGCCACACGACAAATTGGCTGTATCTCGTTTATGACCGACTCTACAACTTGGCAATCGATTGAGGACATACAGGAAATGATATAATGCCGAATATTCTGATGACCTTTAATTGACCTATGACTTCATTCTCAAGATCACAGAATTTGAAAATTATAAACATATATTATCCAGTAACCTCTCTTAGCCGGTAAGAAATTGTCGTTTGACTCCCAGGTGAAGATTAAACACGAGTACAAGCCTGCTACTTTAGCGTCTTACCTCCGCACTGCTCCTTACAGTCTATCACGAGTGGCGGACTGGTATCGCACACCGCACTACAGTTCTCTTCCATCATAGTCACAGGATCTTCGAAGTCGACCCACAACTCACCACAGTCTGACATCCTGCAGAGACATCAGTGACTTGTAGATCACAGTAAATGGTGTGCATCTCTCTACCCCTTTCTCTCGATCATCTACTAACCAACGCATTCTCCCTTTAACTCCTTACTCATTCTAACTGTCGAATCGAATATCTCACGGAATCACTGACTGACTAGCTGATTGAAATACTGATCTGTCCACATACTCACCGGTTAACTCAATGACTCACTCACTTAACGTCTCACTCACTCATCAACTCCCCAAGTTAGTGACTGAATGGCTGACTGACTGACTGATCGACTCACTCACTCACTCACTCCTTCAGTGACTCACTCACCTGCCCACTCACTCACTCACCCACCTATTCAATCACTCATCAATTTCCAAGATGAATGACTGATTGACTCACTCAATCACTCACTCATGCACTCACTCACTCACTCTCTTTCTCTCACTCAATCAAGCACTCACTCACTTATGCACTTACCCATTCATTCACGCACTCACTCACTCACTCACTCACTCATTCATTCATTCATTCATTCATTCATTCATTCATTCATGCACTTGCTCCCTCACTCACTCTTTCTATCACTCACTCATGCACTCACCCACTCACTCTCACACCCATTCTTTCACTCACGCATCCACTCACTCACTCAATGATGCATTCACTCACTCATGCACTCACTCTCTCACTCACCCACTCACGCTCACATTCACTCTCTCTCTCAGTCAGTCACTCACTCTCTAACTCACTCACTCACTCACTCACTCACTCACTCACTCATGCAGCCACTCACTCACTCAATGATGCACTCATTCATTCACTCATGCACTCACTCTCTCACCCACTCATGGACGCACTCACTCTCTCTCTCACTCAGCCACTCACTCTAACTCACACACTCACCTGGTGACAAAAGGTTAGTTAACGATTAGTCATGAAGTCCAAACTCGAAACGTCCAATAGTTAACACGCTACTGGTATTGATTAGTGAGAAAGTTGTCATCGGCCTAGAAATAAATCCTCCAATCACATCGATTATCAGAGCCCATATTTTGCTATTTAACAAACTTTTCTTCAGTCTCTAATAAGTCACTGATACATACATACTTATATAAGCCCATATCTATACGGGCACATGTATGTGATATGCTGAGGCCACCCACACGTACAGGGGATGCAGGCTACAAACCCCCAATTACTGCCCACTCATGTATTGCCCCCTCGAATATTATATCTGGACATCTACTGACAATATTGATTTTGCAATTTCCTACTGTCTACGTCAATATTATCCTTGTAATTGTGAAATGCCGGATGGATGTCTCGTGATGTGGTTATACACGCTAAATTGCAAAAAATTTATGTGGCACTGGAAATTCCCAAAACCATCGACGTAGGAACCATATCTAGCGCTCTAGTCCGAGGTCAAATGGTATAAAAAGTGATGTCACAATAACTTGCATGCTTATCAGCCTAAATATGGTAATTAACTAATGATCTTGCATATCGCACTTGAAAATTAAGATGGCATTAACGAGCTGCCGTACAAGATGAAATTCTTGCAGTAGTGTATTGTCTATTTATGGATTCTTCACCTAGTGTAAATGAGCAAAACGCAAAGGATTTGTATATCATGATGTATTTCATAATGTATATGACTTATATAAATGAATATCCCTTCATACTTTCTGAACTCATCCTATGCAATTAGACACGGCAAATACAGGTTCGTTTGATGCCCATGGCTATTATCATGATTATATCAGTATCGCATGGTTTTGATTCATTGGTTGATCGTTTATCCGCAAAATAATAACTCGGAATTGTTCTGTTTTATCGTATGTAACTTGGGAATGGTACCATCTGGTGTTTGTTTGTGCCGGATTTACACGGGCGTGGGAAAACCAGCCAAACTAACCCACAACTATATACTAATATACATAATTGTTAAAGCTACATCACTATTGTTCTCGGCTATTGCCAGTGTCAACATCAATCAACTTACCAAATTCAGATTTATCCTGGATTTGTTTTCTGTAAATCTATTTTGGAATCTGACGCATGTAAGAAACTAAACTGCAACACCGCTTTCCCACAGGAATTTTTATGTTTGAAGCAAACTTTTTATTCACGATGACTCGCTTCTTGTTTTATCATATTTATTTTTGCATATCTTCACGAAATAACTAGAATACATTTGGCAGAACTTACCAACCTTAATGCCTAAATACAAAATAGAAACAAAAGAAAAGTAGGGACTCAAAACATCTCCTAATTTGCATGTAAATAATTTTGACATAGGCTACACGCCGCATTTCACGTGGTATATAAACAAAAGAATACAACCATCATAAAAAAACCTGATTTTGTCGACAAATATTTCAGCGCAGATTCGATAGTTTTGTATTTTTGTCCATCCAGAAAAAAATGGTATTTTCCTATTAAAGTAGTGAAAAGATATCAATTATACGTGGGCCCAGACCCCCATGAAAAGACCACCTACTATCATGGAGGTAGCGGCGTGCGCGACTTTGCGTGGCTTTTCACAAATTGTTTTAGAGTTACCCTCCTTGCTGTTTCACTCTAGCACCCGGGACACACGCAAGTGTCAGCTCTCTCGCAGCAGAGCTCGGCGGGTTCTCCACAGAAAAGTCAAACAGACTCTTTCAAAGTTCAGAACAATTCTGCATAACTTCTCTGCCAGGCCGGGCTGGTCTGGACCAGCCGGCCTGGTCTCGTTTCATTGTACTGAATCAACAACAAGATGTGTACAGTTGAAAACCAAACTCAGAACTTGAAGACTCGAAAACTCCAAACTCGAAGACTCAAAAACTCTAGACTATAGACTCTAGGCTCTCTTTATTTAGAAATACATGGCTATTTATACACTTATTTCGACACTGCATTTTAGGTGAATCGGTGTGGATTACTCTACTCGCCAATCACCAACTGCCGATATACTGATAAGAATATATGCTACTAGAGCCCAGGGGATGAGCTTATCTCCAGCCAGGCCTTGACCCAGGCAGGGGCACGCTGCCGTATCATCAGTCCTGTACCCTGAACTGACCAGCACAAGATAACCATACAATGCTATCAGTTATAAACAATTGTAATAAATCAGATATACTACAACTTTTCTTATCTTTACAATGCATTTGGCATCGAAGTGCCTCCCTGATTGAAAACCCGTGGACATATGGCACATCTTTAGAACTACTTGAACGGAGCCTTTGATTCCGGCTTTCATATGCCCTTAGGATGGCTTCAATGTTACTACTTTGGCCGACATAATCAGACAGAAAGGTGACATATCGTTTGCAGAGATGTTGAATCATTTCCGAACTCAGAGTTTTGAGAATTAAGAGGTGCTTAAGGAGAGGATCACATATTCCTCCGGCAGATGTACGTCATGTGTTTCCTTTCCGAAAAGTTGCTGCTGCACACAATGTAAAGATGAATGATTCTTTGAACAGACAGAAATCGAAGATTGTGGCTGAGGATGTTATCGAGAATAAATCTGGCTCGAAGAAGAATACAACACCTGTACCCATTGAATGCAACCCTCCTGCTGAAGTTACACATTGTGAGGGTTCCATTGTGATAATGATGAGTAAATCCTAATGTAGAGGATGGTCTGGTGAGTGGCATCATGGGAATGGTCTTGAGGATCATCGAAGGTTCCAAACCTCTATGCCAACCACAATGTATGTGTTAGATTTGACAATTACCAAGTTGGCATCAATGCCTGTGCCATGACACCAGCACCAAAAGGCCTCCCTGGAAAGTTGGCTCAGAAATATTCTTTTCTGTCTGATAGTGAATGATTCTGTTGATTTTGTGCGAGTGAGTGCTATTAGACGGGTTCGTTTACATGTTTCACATAAATTAATGGTTATCTTGGCCTTTGAACACCTTTAAGTTGGTTAGTCACCATCAACACACAAGAGTATTTCTTCAAGTAGCACCCTCATACCCAAAAGCCCAGGACTGGCCACCACAGTTGGCTTGTTATCTTGATATATATGACGGTTATTGGTGCTCATTCGCGAAATCGGGCGGAAATTCGACAGCCATCTTGGATTCTGAGCAGCTTCGAACCATCCAATCACAAAACTGGTTATATATTCAGAATCCTCATACCCCAAAACCCAGGGTTAGACACCAAAATTGGCGTCCTATCTCAATTTGGCAGGAAGTTATGATCATTTGTGTAAAAACGGTAAGAATTTGGCGGCCATCTTGGATTTGTTTCAATTTTTGGGGCGTCGGGTATTATCAGTATTGTTATTAGGAATGTATCTCCATATAACTAAATTTCACCATATTAGACCAAAAGCATCATGCCAGGAGGATAATTTTGTTTTTTTCCTAAAATACCCAATTTTCGATGTCGGCCATTTTGAAAAAGGACATACAAAATTTAGCCCAGGAGAAAATTTTACACACCCTCTGAAAAAGGTTGTCTTAGACCATTATGAAGCCATATCAATCGTCAGAAAAAGTCTGTACTATGTTTCCACCCTGTGTGAAATTTCCTCCTGACTATATTGTCAACAGTCATAAACATGAAACAACTACATATCTTGTTCAGCAATAAACTCCAATAATTATATGTCCACAAATCAGTATTCTTGAGGACCAATGTTGTAAACGATGTGTGCACGCGACACCCGCCCGCTAATTCTGACTCTTCTATCTTCTATATGTATACATGAACAAAGCAGTTACATTTTGATATTACTGATAATCCACTGTAAATGATAAGTCAAATGTGATCACACGACGCCTGTCGTCTGATTTTGATCCCTTTATATTGTGGAAACAAAGCTGTCAGATCTTAGAGTATTACTGATAACTATGCACATAAAATGACACCAGCCGATAACAGCAAACTTGTGATTTTAGAAATAGATAACGCTTGCAACATTAAACACTGTATAACCATAAAACAATCAAACATATGGCCAGGTATTTGCTTTTATATTCCCCTAAACTCGTGAATAGCTGTGTACACTTGTAGCCACATTTATAGATGTCTTCTTACGATTGATGTTGTACAGTAAGCTACATTGTACTTGTAAAACACAATAGATTCTAATACATGTTTCTTCCCGATGTACCATCTTTGATCGTGACATTGCGATATTATATTACATTAGCAATATTTCAATACACTATTGTCATCATACACAATTGTCATCATCATAGTAATCAATCATATGTAACAATCATTGGTATTATATTATGTGTTGATACAAATTATTCTGCTCAGTTTATGAAGGCGCATAACTTTCTAACATTTAATATACAACGCAAATATGGATAATTTTAATGGCCAAAATGTGGTGACTTTATATCACGAGGCTATGGTATGTGGGCTATACCTTTTATCATGTTTTACATCGTTAGCCTTCTGCTCCAGTTCAAAATTGTAAATCTAGCAATGTTTTTTCGGACACAGGATCGCCCCAGATTACACCACAGGCCATCTAGAGATCCCATGCCGCTGGGCTGGTCCAAACTTTTTGTGCGCATACCCGCCCCCCCCCCCCCCCCCCGCACAACCCCGCACAATTGCACCCCCCTGTCCCCCCCCCCCCCCTGTTTATCTGTTCACGACTTAAGAGTCAACTACTTATACATATATGGTTTATTGGTGTTTAACCTGTGTCGATATGAGCTAGCGATGGTTTTATATCATGTCCGAATGTCTTGTCGGTGCCCATTCTGAATCGATTCATGTTTGCTGAAAAGGACTGATATTTCGCCTACCAGAGTCTATTACAAGCCCAGCGAGTTCGCTGCGTCATTGGCTGATGGAACACGTATGACGCATGTGACACACGCTGCATTGGTATGAAAACTCCGTGGCAGCGCGTCCACGCCTCCCAGGGGCGCTGTAAGGCTTGTGGAGAGGAACGGATTTGGGGTGACATATTGAATTATGCTGCGTTCAAACCAACTTGTGAAGACAGTGTTTGCCAGTTCACCACCAGTTATTTGCATTCAAACCACGTTACCAACGGTGTTCACCAGCGGTGAAGTGGGAAAATTTTTAGTGCCTCCATTTTCACCGCCAGTGAAATAGCTGGCGGTGATTAATGATGCTGCGTTCAAATCAACACTCACCGCCTATGACAGTCGACGTCACCGGCAGTGTGCACCGTCTTCACAACTTGGTTTGAACGCAGCATTATACTCAGCGAAAATATTTCGGACTATCATATCAACGTTGAATACTGTGGATGATTCTGCGAGTGAGGTGATAGAACGCTTTGTGTTCATCTTTTCTGGCTCACGATCTGCTATTATGAATTATTCAATATGTTTATTCAATAGATTTATTGAAAAATATATTGAAATCAAACTGATTACAAAATCAAATATCTAATGTTAAAATTGAAAATGGCACAGGTATGATTGTATCTTATATTCAGAACTATGATTCAACTATACTCTGATTTTTCTAACTTGTTTACATCGGTTTTTGACGATATTTTCGCGATGCTAAATGTTATCGTTCTATAAATCAGCACACTTCACCTGGGGACTTGTATTGTAAAAATTGAAGAAATTGGCTATCTATCCCAATGTTAAATTCCAGCCCAAAACGTGATCTCGAGAATCTGAGAATATTCCACGATTTGGTCCTGTTTACATTTATCAGGGTCGGAAGTATTATTGTAATTTTGAACCAAAATACACATTGATGTGTATCATATACAAATATGTGTAGATTTGGGAAGATTGCACTGCTGCAAAAGCAACCAAATGCACAAAATCGGGTGAGGACCCAGAAATTAAGTGATGGGGCTACAGTTAACATTGAGTTAGATTGCCAACTTCTCCAATTGTCGCGATAAGAGTCTGAAATTCGGTTCAAAATTGCCGTTTGACGTCCAGGTGAGGTGTGCCAAGTTATAGAACGATAACATTTAACATCGCAAAAATATCCGCGAAGAACAGTGTAAACGAGTTAGAAAAATCCGAGTATACCAATCGATCAATCACCATTATTTATATGACTTTTAGAACTGAAACTTCATCAACGAATCATTCGTAGTGAACCAAAAATATGTCACATGATTTAATCATGATTATGAACAAAAAGCCATATCAATCATGTTGCATGGATCGGATCATATACACATTGGGATATAAAGCGTCACCCCTTGCATTATCAGCAAAACCGTTTTTTAACTCATGTGATTTTGGCCCACAAATGACCTAAATTTAATGTTTCTCTGGTCATCTAGTTTCATATTATCTGATATTATTCGCTGAGAGAAGGTGAATGTTCTTTGTAATTGAGTTTTGTCATCCATTTACTTTATGAAATGACCAGAGAGTGACACTTCATACATTACGATCATAGATAAATGCCCGTCTTTGGAATACATATGTGACGTTTAGTAGGTATGACTTATTGTTTGTGTTTTTGTCTGCCCAAAAACCCTGCCTCTTGATCGTATAGACTTTGGTAACTCCCGCTCGTTGTGATTCGAGAGCTGTCACTAAAAGGTGCTTATTATATGCTTCAACACTCAGTAGCTTACTTACTTACTTCAGGCAAGAATCAACTCAGACGTAAATAAATGAAGATTTATCAACATCTCATCATCAATGAAACTAACGGTCACCAACGTGACGTACAGATATGAAGTTCAGACAAGGAGCACTGTATGATCACGTTAAAAATAACTAGTGCACGAGGGCACAACTAAAAAGAGTTCTTCGCCGAGGCTTCTTTCCGTCCCTTCCCGTTGAAGTTTCCCGTCCCGTTTCGTCGAATGGTTTCTCCACGTAGTTAGTCGTAAATCCCGTTGACTCAAAGGCCCTGAAGAAGGAGTCGTCCACACGGAGGTCGCCGTGTCCCTTGGCTGTGGCGGTGACGATCTCCCCACGGTCGATGTAGCTGTTGCAGTGCTCTCAGAGCGGCCGTCCGCTCTCCCTTTTATAGCCAGGGTGGCTGCGCGCGCATCCTTGTCCGCGAACGTCTCTTCCGTGCTCGTCACCACGTGGAGAAGGCTGCATCCGCGAACGGTTCTTCCGCAAAGGGTCCTCTTCAAACGGTTCTTCCGCGAACGATGCTTCCGCGAACATGCTTCCGCAAACGGTACCTCCGCAAATGGTGCTTCCGCGAACGGTTCTTCTGCGAACGGTGCCTCCGCCAGTAGTCTTCGGGGTCACGTACTCGTTCCTATTGAACAGTTTGCGCGGGTTGTTGTATGGTTTTTGTTACAACTCCACCCTTTCTGGAGATTAACGTCCCCGTTGATCCTTTCTCTGTCTTCTCACGCTCTTCTTCCTCCTTCTTCATCTCTTCCTTTTTTTTTGGTCTTTTCCTTCTTTCTCTCCTGCGTCCGGAGCTCTCTCCCTCCACCTCACTGATGCTCCACCTCACTCTCAGAGGTCTCGGCGAGCCTGTCACGTGCGTCGGGGTCCGCCCGGAGTTGCTCCCGGAGCAGTCTGCTTTCCTTCACCTGGGCGCGCAACTCCCTCCGGTGGACCTTCTCCCGTTGAGAGGCCTCCTCTTTCAGCTGCTGGATCTCCACCTCGAGACGTCGCTGCTCCTCCTTAGCCCGTAGTCGAGCCTCCGCCTGGCTCAGTTGACGTCGACCAGTCGCCAGGGTTGACGCCAGGTCTTCCAGGGCCCTCTCTCCAGCAGTGACGGCTTTGCCCAGGCCCTGGACATACGGCCGCAGCTGGTCTTCCATCTCGGGAACTGACTTGAGGAACCAGCTCAAGTCTAGGGGCTTGTAGGCTGGTACTGAGTCCGTGGGAGCGGGGGGTTCGTCGTCCTCGGGGGTGGGGGCCTCCGGGGATTCTGCCTCTCTCCGCTCCTGCTTGGACTCCGGCTCCTCCTCACTGTTCGGCGGGTCGTCCTCATGGCTTGAGGCGTCCTCTTCCCTGGGGGCGTCCGCCTGGCTGGGGGTGTCTTGGGTACTGGACGGCTGGGGGCTGGTCGTCCGGCTTGCCGCAAAACTGACGGTCGCCAGCTTGGGGGCAGGTACGGTGGACGGGCCATCCCGGGGGTTGGACACGGGCGTGTCAGTAGTCGTCCTCCTCCGTCTTGGCTTCATGGTGTTGCCGCTGGCATGCGACACTTCATGCCGGTCCAGGTCGGCTCTGCGGACGAACCGCTGGGTGCAGTGCTTGCAGAGGTGTCGCCCCTCCTTCTGACTGTGCTTAGTCGCCACGTGTCGACTGAAGTTGGACGCCGTCATCCGGCAGGGGCTGCACCGGCAGGGGCTGCACCAGCGTCGTCCTCTCTCCAAGGAAGGCTTCCTGGTAGGGGACCGTCTGTTTCCTCGGGGCTCCTCATGACGCTTCCGGCTCCTCCGGCTCCTCGATCTCTCTCTCTTCCTGTCAGGTTTGTCGACCCTGTCGCTCATCTCGTCGATGTCAAGCGGCAAGAAGTCGGCAAGGTCAAAGTCTGGTACTTCTCCGAAGTCTGCAAATACCGGTGTTTCTATCACTTGCAGGGGTGGCGTATTCATTGTTGAAGTGGTGACGGAATCGTAGGCCAGCCTGTTTATATAATAAAGGCGCGGACCAGGGATCTAGCGAAAAACACATTGTTGCAGAACGAAATGACGTTTTTCGTTCCCTTCCGCGAACCGTTCTTCCGCGAACGATGCTTCCGCGAACGATGCTTCCGCGAACAGTACCTCCGCGAACGGCACTTCCGCAAATGTTGCTTCCGCGAACAGTTCGTCCGCGAACGCTCCTGTTGACTTTTACATCGTTGCGACTGCTTTCTGGCTGGTCTCCACACGTCCCTCGTTATCACTGGAAGTCCGCACTGGGGTCACGTCATCCGGATTGGGTATTCAGGCGTCGGTTTCGGGGGTGAACCAACACCTTTTTAAATTGTCGATGTGGACATCTTTTATTTTGCTGCCGGGTCGATCTTGTATTGACACCATCCATCCGAGATGAGATTTTACCACAAGATAGGGTCCCGTCCACCCTAGTCCTAGTTTCGGTCTGGCTTTTGGAGGATACCAATACATCACCCAGGTGCCCACCGGAAAATGTCGAACGGCTGATTTGACGTCATGATGGCGCTTTTGTCGCACCATGGCCGTCTCCAGGCACGCTCGGGCAGTCTCATGAGCTTGTATGGTGGCTTCCTTCACCCATTCTACATATGGTCCTCCCAAATCGTCCGGTTTCGTCCAGTACCTCAGGTCCAATGGGGTGGTTGCTTCTCATCCCATCATCATTCGGAATGGTGTACACTCGGTGCTTTCGTGTACTGATGATCTATAAGTCGCCATCACGTATGGCAGATGGTCGTCCCAGTCGTCATGGTTCTCATCCACGACCACGGCTAGAAGGTTCAGCAAAGTCCGATTGAACCGTTCTACCATCCTGTCTGATTTGGCGTGATAAGGGGTTGTCCGAGTCTTCTCCCCTCCTAGGATCTTGATTATTTCGAGGAAAAGCTTGCTCTCAAACTCTCGTCCCTGGTCGGTATGTATTTTGGCTGGCATCCCTAGGCGGCACACTAACTCGGTCACGAAGACGTCCGCCACTGTCTGAGCCTCATGGTTGGGTAGAGCGTAGGCCTCAGTCCACTTGGTGAAATAATCACCCACGACCAGTATATGCCGGTTTCCACTATTGGTGATCGTCCCGGGCTCCAATATGTCCATGGCCACCCTTTCTAGCCGATCGCCCACCGGAAGATTTCCCATAGGATGGTACTTGGGTCCCGGTCGCGGCTTCCTCCCACTACACTTCAGGCACTCCCGGCACCAACGCTCCACGTCCTTTGTCATACCCGGCCAGTACATTCTTGCTTTTAGTCGGTTGACTGTCTTGGTGACTCCTTGGTGGCTCATCAGCTTGCCGGTGTGGACCTCTTTCATGACGGCACGTCTCAGGACCTGCGGAACGACCAGTTGGTGGATTGGTGCGTTCTGGCATGTCGCTCGGTACCGCCGGTACAGAAGCCCATCACGTAGCTCCAGCTGATCCCACTGCTGCCACAGAGTCTTCATTTGCTGTTCTGACTTCGGGCCATGCAGGTCTCTCAGTGAAGATGCCCTTCCATCCGAGGATGCCTCCAACTTCAGGGTCGGCTCGTTGAAGGGTCACGAGGTCTTCCTGGGAATACCCATTCAGCACCTGGACCTCCGGGGCTCCTTCCGTCGTGGTCCGGCCTCTCCCAGTAGCCATAGCCCGCGTGACAGCCAGCACTTGTTTGTCTGGATCTCGGACCACAGGGTTGGGGCATGGGTCCGGTAACGGCTCCTCTCGGCAACGCATCCACGCGTCGGCCGTCGCGCCAATCGCTGCTCCGGCAACAGCCTCCGGTCCCAAACCATGCAGTGTGAAGAGCATCATCAGAAGAAACCAAACCCAGACAGAGGGACAAAGCCGATGCAGGGATCTGCAGATGCTCCTGGCTCCGTCCTCCGTCCGTGGGGGGCTCCGGTCTTCAGGCAGGGGCTCCTCGGTCCTCCTGGCGGCGCACCTCCCAGATCTGGAATATCCCGACTCCATCTCCGCAGTATTGGTCCTCCATCCAGGGCTCCAAGGGGACCTCCCGTATGATGTTGACTGGGGGTCCTCCAGGGCTCCACTCCATTGATTGGCGGAAGCAGATCCTCGTCAGAGAGGTCCTCCAGGGGTGGGGGACACTCCTCCTGAGTCGGACAGGCCTCCTCTTCTCCTTTGGGTCTTGTGGTGTGGCAAGGGGCGGGACAATCCGGTCTCCGGCACTGTCGACATCTGGACATTCCGTCCGCGTTCCCGTGTGGAACTCCCGGTCGGACCTCACACCTGGAGGCGTAGCTGGCGATGCGAGCTGCCCACCTAGCGATCATTCCCTCCGCATCCACTCCACTCCACGCCATTGATTGGCGGAAGCAGATCCTCGTCAGAGAGGTCCTCCAGGGGTGGGGGACACTCCTCCTGAGTCGGACAGGCCTCCTCTTCTCCTTTGGGTCTTGTGGTGTGGCAAGGGGCGGGACAATCCGGTCTCCGGCACTGTCGACATCTGGACATTCCGTCCGCGTTCCCGTGTGGAACTCCCGGTCGGACCTCACACCTGGAGGCGTAGCTGGCGATGCGAGCTGCCCACCTAGCGATCATTCCCTCCGCATCCCGAAACTTCAGCAGCCACTTGAGAGAAGCATGGTCGGCCCGCAGTAAGAACGCTCTCCCCCACAAAAAATGTCTGAAATGGTGTATCATACTGACGATGGCCAGGAGCTCCCGCTTGGTGGTGCAGTAGTTCCGCTGGGTGTCCCTCAAGGCTCTGGAGGCATAGGCTATCACCCGCTCTCGTCCGTCCTGCACTTGGGATAAGACGCCTCCCACTCCGTAGCGGCTAGCATCAGTATCTAGGATGAATTCCCGGTCCATATCAGGGTACACCAGCAGGGGGTGCTCGGTCAGGGGTTGACGCAGCGCCTCAAACGCCTGCTGATGAGCCTCGCTCCAATGGTAATGGACCTCCTTCTTTAACAGGTGGTTGAGGGGTCCTGCTCGGGTGGCAAAGTCAGGGATGAACCTGCGGTAATACCCCACGAACCGAAGGAAGCTCCTTAGTTCTGTCAAGGTGGTAGGTGGCACCATCTTCGTTACTGCTTCGACTTTGGCAGGGTCGCACTGGATGTCTCGGTCGGACACGACGTGGCCCAGGAAGTTGACCTGTTGTCGCAACAGCTCACACTTGGCGGATTTCAGCTTCAGTCCGGCAGCCTGCAGTCGCTGGAACACGTCCTCAAAGTTGTCCACGGTTTCTTGGAAAGTCTTCCCAAGGCAGATGACATCGTCTAAATAAATTAGACATCTCTTCCATTGGAGTCCTTTCAGTGCCAGTTCCATAAGACGATTGAACGTAGCCGGGGCTGTCGCCAATCCAAACGGCATCACCTTGAACTGAGTCCACTGCGGGTGGTGAACGCCGTCTTCTCCTTATCCCTGTCATCCATCTCGACCTGCCAGTAACCACTAGCCAAGTCTAGCGTCGAAAAATATCGTCCTCCTGATAAGGTGTCAAAACTTTCGTCGACTCGAGGCAGAGGGCACGCATCCTTCCGGGTGACATCATTTAGACGGCGGTAGTCGACACAAAATCTCAGCGCACCATCCTTCTTCTTCACCAGTACGATGGGGGACGACCATGGACTGTCGCTGGGCTCCACAACGTCGGTTTTCAACATCTTGTCGACCTCGTCCTCGATCAGCTCCTGTTGGTAGTACGGGGCTCTCCGCAGAGGCTGCTTGATCGGGGGGTGATCTCCTGTGTCGATGACGTGTTTTGCCAAGGACATCCGGCCCAACCTCCCGTCTGGTCCCATAAAGACCTGCTGGTTGCGTCGAAGGAGATCGCTGACGACCTCCACCTCCCTCTCCGTCAAGTCCGGATGCATTCCCTCCAGGAGCGGTTGTAGATGCTCCGGGCACTCTGGCGTTTTTGTCGACGGTTCGGCGTGCATGGCGTGCACTCTGGTTTCGGGCCGCTCAGGTGTCCGGTTCCGCCACTTGGTGGAGTGTGGAGTGAGGGGCTCATGCTCCCTCCCGTGCTCCTCCCGGTACCACTGCTCCCTCCCAGGCTCGTTCTGGGTTGACTTCCCTCCATCGGGACGGAATCCTAGGTCGATCACGGCCTCTATCCTGTGAAGCTCAGCTAGAATGGTCCCCATCAGCACAGTGCGGACTCCAGCGCCGGCATTCAGTAGTACCACCGGTACCAGGCGTCCTCGGGGTCATACAAGTGCTCGTCCCACTACGAGGGGGTCGTCCTCCATCGGCTCTCTGGCGGACTGCACGAGGCTGGCCTTCGGAACTCCTCCCTCACTTCCCGTCAGTTTGAGGTCCACCATCATTTCTGAAAAGGGTGGCAAGACGACCGTCTCCTCCGTCACCAGTGTGTAGACGGCGTCATCGTGGCCCGAGCTTATCACTACAGTATAGTGTTGCCCACCTGTCACTCGACCTTACGCAGATCCAGCTGTCCCCCAATCTGTTGAAGTACATCAAGCCCCAGCACACACGGGATTCCCAGTTTGGCAACCAGTACGTCTGCCGACACGAGTCGTGTGCCCAGTAGAAGTTGTGCTGTCATTTCACCTCGACCTGTAAGTAGTCTCCGGTTGCTGCCCGTAACCTTATTCTCGTTCGCCTTATCGTCGCTTTATGTTCGTCATCCAATTGGTCGAAGAGACACTCGTCCAGAACGGTGGAGGAGGCACCCGTGTCCACCAACATACGAGTCACCTTCCCCATAACATGGCATGCCGCACACCACGCCAATGTGCCTCGGGAACCGGCTGACAACGACACCACCCGGCCATTTCTGTCAATCTTAAGAGAGCTGCCACTCTCCTCAGGGACGCCGCCCTGGATAAGTACTGAGTCGTCCACCCACAGTGATGCACCACCCTGGTCATCTCTGTCAGTCTTAAGGGATGCTCTCGACTCGGAACCGCCGCTCCGTTTAAGTAATGAGTCGTCCACCAGCAATGGCTGCTGCGCTGGCCCCTTGATCATTCCTCTCACCCGGCCCTCCGTCTCCTCTTTCACGGCCGCTTTTGGTTCAGTTGAATGGGGGGTCCCTACTGTTTCGCAGCCTCTAGCCTCAAGGTTGTAACTTGCTGGTCTTCCTTGCTGCTAGCAGAAACCTCGTTGACGTCTCCGCGGGTCCTTAGACGCTCCATGGCTCCATCGGTCTGCATTTCGTCGACGTCTCCGTGGGTCATTAGACGCTCCACGGCTCCATCAGTTTGCTATACACTGGCACTCCCGTCTGTGTTGACAGGCTTGCCCTCCAAATAGTCGAGAATTCGATCCTCGAGCTCCTCTTGTGCCCATCCAGTCACTTCGGATGCACACCTGAAATCTGTGAAACTAAAGCTTCCCCTGGCAATGTGTTCTTCACGTCTTCGTTGTACTTCTCGCCTGTGAAGCCGTGCACACACCTGCCACTTGCCCATACGGTTGGGGGCGGGTATGAGCCCTACTGGTTTTCCGACTCCTCGTCTGAACCGTTGTCCTCACCAATCTCCTCGATTAGTCGACGCAAGCGCTCCTCCTTGGTCCGAGGTGGCGGTCGGTCTGGACACTGGTACTTCTGATGACTCGGTTTTCCACAGTACCAGCAGTCATCTGGTCCTGGCCTAGCGCTGGGTCCCTTGTTCTCAACAGTGGCGGCCCTTGGCTTGATAGACAGCACCTGCTCACACAGCTCGATTAGTTGATCCAGCTTCCTGTCCTGGCTCTCAAAGAGCCCCTTGAAGTAGGGAAGTCTGGGTACACCCGCTACGTTCGGCTGATTGCTCTGCTGCCCACTGGTGGTAGCTCCGCCCTCCTGCTGGTTCTTCAACAGCTGCAGGACCCGTCCCATTGCTGGCTCGGAGTCTTTCGACCCGATGGACATCACCGGTTTTCCAGGCTTGGGCTTGACACATTCGTACTGGGTTACGAACGCTATGGCCTCCTCCATGGTCTTCATCTTTTTCATGAGCGCCATCACCTTCATGTTCCCATCTGGATGGCCCTTCCAGAAGTGGTCTAAGGCGATAGCCTCCTGAGCTGCGGAGTCCAGTCGTTGCAGTTCATAGCCGTACTGCTGGGGTGTCTCTGCCTTTTCTGCGGGTTCTCTGTCCCAAGGTCGCCTTGTAGAACTCCTCCTGACAGTCAGGGTCGAATCATAGGGTCAGCTTGTCGGTCAGAACGTCGATGTCCCTCCGGTCTGCAGGACTCAGGCTTGTCAACATTCGTCGCGCCTCTCCCGTCAAGCTCCCGGCTAAATAGACGCCCTGTTCCCGCTTGCTCCATCCGAGTCAAAGTGGGCCCGGTACACCGGCCACTCTATGGATGTCCCATCAAACTTGTCAGGTGTCAGCAACTTCCGGTTCCTTCTACCGCCCTGGTTCCAGGCTGAACTGTCCTCGGACGATGAGTCTTCCTGCCTCCGTCTGGGCCTAGGGCTTCATCGGGGCAGCGGTGGTCCCGGCCCCGGTGGTCGCTTCCCCCGTTCTGGGTAATCATGGCTGCTGTCGGTCCCTCCCTCTGATGAAGGCCCTTCATCGCCCGATGATGAGAAAGGGTGCTGTCCCCGGCCTCCCTGGGTGCCTGAATGGAAGTCTGATGCCTCCAGGAGGCTGGCTGACTCGATGGTCGACTGGGTGAAGACCTCCCTCTTCCGCGAACGCTGTCTTCCGCGAACCTTCCGCGAACGGACTCTTCCGCCAACAGCTCCCGAAGAAGTTCTTCGGCGAACAGGCCCCTTCCGCGAACTCTGTCTTCCGCGAGTCTTCCGCGAACCGGCTCGTCCGCTAAGATGCCTCGGAGACGTTCTTCCACAAAAGACGTACGTCCGCGAACGCCGTCTTCCGCTGGTCTTCCGCGAACGGCCCCATCCAAGAATGGTCTTCCCCGTCTACTCTGAAAATCTGGAAAGGAAGATTGGTCACCTGGATCACTCCTCCCATCGAGCCACCGTCTGGGTGAAGACTCCTCTCTTCCACGACCGCTCTTGTCCGCAAGTCGTCCTCGTCCGCGAACATGGTCGTCCGCGAAGGGCCCTCTCCGGTCACAAGCGTCCTCGTCACCAAAGACTCCCCCTCGCCCGCGAGCACGTTCATCCACGAAGGATCCCCGGCTGCAAGCGTCCCCGCCGCCGAACAATGCCTCTCGTCCGCGAACGTTCGCTTACGCGAAAAGTCCCCTCCCTCTCGAGCTGCTCTCTTGGGTTGGAGCCCAAGTGACCCATCCTCCAGTCGCTTCCGATTGTCGATTCCTCGTACTGGACCGCTGCCCTGTTGCACCAGACTGCTGCTGGGACTGGTCCCAAAGCTGCCTCAATGCTGCATTCTCCGAGGGCGCCACACTCGGACTCTGCTCCGGTAGCTGTAGCCGATCCCTCCTCGCCCAGATTTCGCCGTCCTCCCCGTCCAGGTTGACGTACTCCTCTCCCAGCACTCGTCGTAACTCAGGGCCCCTCCTAACGTTCTCAAGGTAGGTCGACCTCTCTCTGTCACGCTCATGCTGCCACCCAGAGTCGTGTCCATAGGACCTGAAAGGAAAACGGTTGTAGGGTGTCTGGCTCCGCGGTCTCTGCTGACTCGTCGACTGGCCCATGGAAGGTCTCGACCTCCCTGGTTGCTCCTCATTTGACGAAACGCCACGTCCACCCCTAGCTGTGAAGCTGCTCTTCCGCGAACGGTCGTCTTCCGCGAACGTCGACTTCCGCGAATGGTCGTCGTCCTCTTCCGCTAAGGTCATCTTCCGCGAACGGTTGTCGTCCTCTTCCGCCAAGGTCGGCTCCCGCGAACAGCTGTCGTCCTCGTCCGCGAGTGAGGCCGTCCGCGAAGAGTCTTCCTCTTCACCTCCTGTCTTCCCTGGGGTAGTTTCGTCGTTTTTGCCGGACATGAATGATGCTGAGGTTCGTTCCCTGGCAGTAAACCCTCGGGGATCCTGGTCATGGCACCAAGTTGTGACGTTTAGTAGGTATGACTTGTTGTTTGTGTTTTTGTCTGCCCAAAAACCCTGCCTCTTGATCGTATAGACTTTGGTAACTCCCACTCTTTGTGATTCGAGAGCCTCATTATATGCTTCATCACTCAGTAGCTTACCGGCTTACTTCAAGCAAGAATCAACTCAGACGTAAATAAATGAAGATTTATCAACATCTCATCATCAATGAAATTGTCGGTCACCAACGTGACGTACAGATATGAAGTTCAGACATGGAGCACTGTATGATCACGTTAAAAATAACTAGTGCACGAGGGCACAACTAAAAAGAGTTCTTCGTTGAGGCTTCTCTCCGTCCCTTCCCGTCCCGTTTCGTCGAATGGTTTCTCCATGTAGTTAGTCGTAAATCCCGTTGACTCAAAGGCCCTGAAGAAGGAGTCGTCCGCACGGAGGTCATCGAGTCCCTTGGCTGTGGCGGTGATGATCTCCCCATGGTCAATGTCGCTGTTGCAGTGCTCTCAGAGCGGCCGTCCGCTCTCCCTTTTATAGCCAGGGTGGCTGCGCGCGCATCCTCGTCCGCGAACGTCTCTTCCGTGCTCGTCACCACGTGGAGAAGGCTGCATCCGCAAACGGTTCTTCCGCGAAGGGTTCTCTTCCGCGAACGGTTCTTCCGCGAACGATGCTTCCGCAAACGTGCTTCCGCAAATGGTACCTCCGCAAGTGGTGCTTCCGCGAACGGTTCTTCCGCGAACGGTGCCTCCACCAGTAGTCTTCGGGGGTCATGTGCTCGTTCCTAACAAACGGTTTGCGTGGGCTGTTGTATGGTTTTTGTTACACATACACACCTACATGTGTTTTGTCAAAATAAGCATATTCTTTCAATACTGTCGCAAACCCGATATCATATGACATATTGAGGCGTTACAAAATAAGCGTCTAAAGACGAACGTACAAAGGTGTACGTTACTTATACATGCATAACATACAGCCCTTTGCGTAGGGGAGAGGAGCTACATCGAGAAAAAGGTTGATAAAACGGCCTACAGAATGAGATTCTGAAGAGCGGGCAGTTCATAAGACATACTTTTTTAAATGCCTATTTAATGCATAATATATATTTTAATAATGTAGTGTCCCACTAGTATTTATTTAGCACCACACACGTAAACACTGCCACCTGTTTCTCTTTGCATTGTCAACATGATCCTCGGATCCCAGCTCGAATTTTGTGATGCATCTAGGCAACAAATGATTAGACGATCCCCGGTCAATAAAGACCGGATGGGTATATCCTTGTAATACCTCCAGCTCAGTGACTCACTGATTGGTTGACTTGCTGATAAACTGACTTAATTTTTCAATTTAACTACTTTCCTTGTGTTCCATGCCAGAAAATATTCAAGATTACCACAGTAAAGAAATCTGTCCTGGCCAGAAGCTTGTCCTCGTTGAGCTAATTAATAAATGTTTCACGCCTCAAATGTTCTTACTTCACTCAAAACTGGACTAAGTTATTTTTAGCGCAGTGTGTCAGCAGTCGGACTACTTCAGTTAATATGGCTATTTCACACCTTTCCGAACACAAGATGGTGATCGGATGGAATCTGCGACCTGTATAGCGTTTACAACAAAATGTCTGCGAACACGGCTCAACGAATGCAAATCCATAGTATCCGCCGAACTTTGGTCGGAAGATAAATTTTACATTTTTATTTACAAGGAGCAGTAATACATACAACTCGGAGAAAATTAGGCATTGCTGGTACATAATTATTCCAATACTACCAGATGACAGTAGAAATAATAAAAATCACCAATGCATATCATGACACGCCGGTCCACCGGTACCACGAATACTAACACATTAATGTAATATGATACATACAGCCGTCCATTCCTGCAAACAGTGTCGACATATTACCAAATACGATTTATGGCGGCATATACGTAGCATAAACAAATATGGTATTACTGCAAATGGGTGTACAAACTTTGCACGATAAACAAGTCACGACAATACATAGTGGTAACACTGGCAGACATAACATTACAAAGAAGAACAGTTCATAGAAAGACTAACATAGTATTGGTTGATGCGCCTTAGAGACTACAAAAAGATTTATATAGCAGTACATCCCTATACTACTCTTGTTAGCATTACTCAGTACCTAACAGTTGCATTGAATTTGCATCAGTTCACTCGATACGTGACACGTTTAATATTAGCCGTCAAATATTGCCATGGTATCTTTACCCAGTGATGAAATCCAGCAACCAGCCTGCAGTATGACGGCTTGTGGCATCTATCGCGATTTATCAACAGTTAATGAATTTTTGCCAGATTCAAGGCTTGATCCTCAAACAGTCATGTCGTTTTGAGCGATGGCGATGGTCCTCCGCTGCTTCTGACGGATGCTTTTCCGGGAAATCTTCGTCTTGACGACAATGGCGATGACGGTGACCACCAGCAGAGCCAGGACGACGAAGATGACGACGAAGAGCATGAATTGTTTTTTGTGTAGTTCAGCGGTCTCGTTCACCTCGTCCTCGGGATCTGGTTTAGCAGTCTGGGTCACTACAGGATCTAAGGCAGACTTCATGATGCAATCGTACAGTTCTGGAAAGTAAATCATTAAAAAAATAAGGAATCCATGCTAGGCACTCACGGTGAACGAATAGCGGCGGAATAACTGACTAAAACCATAGAAATAGTGATGAAATCGCCGAGTGGGACGACCGATGAACTATGTTCACTGTCATTAACTCTCTCTCGGAGAGATTATATAGGCCCTTACAAAAGTTTACTGGATTCACTATTTCACTCGTTTACACCAGTTTATGTTCATAATATTGCGCTGCTAAATGGTATTGTGGTAAACTTGGCCTGCATCACTTGGGAGTCAAACAGCAATTCGTTACAAAATTACAAAATTTCTTGATCGCGTTTGTTTTGCATTTATAGCTGTACAATCTTTCGAGAGAAGCATTTCATATCTACCTAGTCCAAGAACAATACTTCCATTCCTGTGAAATTTAGCACTACCAAACACTGGAATATATGTTCAAATTCTTTGGATGTCGTTTTGGAGAGGGGGGGGGGTATGTAAAGTTTAACATTGGGGGTAGATTGCCACATTTTTCAATTTGCAATAGATGTCTGAAAAAATTTGGTAGAAAGTTGCCGCTTGACTCCCATGTGAAGTATGCCAAGAGAAAACACGAGTAAAGACATACTAGATATTTATGTGTCCTACCTTTGCACAACTCCTCACAGTCTCTAAAGAGAGGCGGACTGGGATAGCACACTCTATCACAGTTCTCCTGCACACCGGTCCGAGGATCTTTGAACCCAGCGACCCACAACCCCTCACATCCTGACATTCTGCGGAAACATCAATGTAGGTCACAGTGAATGGTCTGCGTCTACCCACCTTCTTCTCTCGATCATGAGCTAACCAACTCATTTATCCATTTCCAGGCCCGTCGCCACGGGGGTGCAGCTGGTGCGACGCACCCCCCCCCCCCACCTCCTTTCAGCCAGAAGGCCTGTCATACTTATATATGGCCCTACGTTGTATTGAAATCAGATCCATAAACCACCTGATCAACCAGTCTTTGTGTGTTTTCACTCGAATTCAGTACAATCAACTGTTCTGTAATTATATTTTAATATTTAATATACATTATTTTATATTAAATATACAAATTAGAACCCATATGGCAAAGATATGTATTGCAACGGTTTTGGGGCGTACCCAAAAGTTTCCCCTAGGTAATTCTATTAGTGTTTCGTGATATGATGGTTAAATAACCGTTTATTAAAATGTATATGTGTTTAAAGGTTCATTCGGTTCCGTATTGGTAATATTTAAAAGGTTTTCCGTCTCGGAACTTGGTATATTTGTGATGTTGGTAAAGCCGGAGACGGAGCCGGAGACGGAGACGGAACCGGAGACGGAGTCGGAACAATGGAGTACAAAAACGTAATGACGTTATTTCCGGAAGGTCATGTGATCAGCCTCGTTTTCGGTTTAAAATGTGACGTGTCAGCCACTGATTGGTTCTAGAGTGTTTTTGGAAATCCGGAAAATATCAGTGTTTTGGCGGACTATGACGTCACAATAGGTTGCTCACGTGACGTGGGTCTCAGGTCTATAAAAGCCCCCGCTTCACAGCGGACGGCGGAGTTGGTGTCCTGACGTCGACCTGTGCAGACCCCTTCTCCCATAGCAGAGTACTCCCTTGCTCCGGCTTGTGTCATACCAGATGATAGCAGTTAAGTCTTCTGACTGTGCACTTGGAAAATAAACATGAAAACTTCAACCGAGTTGTTTTTCCGTGTTGGTTAGGGAACTGGAATTTATGATAAAGTTAGTTCACCGGAAATGAAAGTAATACGGAGAAAAGGGAGATAAGTCCACAGTCGGTTAAGACCAAGTTGTAACGACGTCTTAGGGTGATCCAAGAACCCAGATCACCAAGGAAGGAGACGGAGACGGAGGTGGAATTCAACGGAGCAACTACGGAGGCGGTACCGGACGGAGCAGTTGCAGAGACGGGAACGACGGAGCAGTTGCAGAGACGGGAACGACGAAGCAGTTGCAGAGGCGGTACCGGACGACGGAGTAGTGGAGGCAGTACCTGACGGAGCGGCTGCGGTAACCGGAAGTGAGAACACTTCCGAGATTCTCCATTTCAGGTGCAGTCGCAGGTTGCGGTGAGGTGGAGCCAACCGGAGCAGTTTGCAGTGCGGCGGAACCTGGCAGAGCGGTTGCAGTATTCGGAAACGGCAACGTTCCCGGATTCTCTACTCCAGGTGCAGTCGCAGTTGCAGTAAGGCAGAAAACGACGGAGCTGTTGCAGTAAAGCGGTATCCCGACGGAGCAGTTGCAGTACCCGGAGACGGAAACGCCTCCGGATTCTTACTTTACAAGAGCAGTTGCAGATTGGCAGTCGGACAACGGTTAAGAGGTCCATTCCAGACCACGCTACCAACCTTCAGAGACTTCTAGCCGGAGTTCAACCGTACAGCAGTAGCAGTTTCCCGGAGTTTTACCGTTTCAGCTCCGGTTAAATAACAACTCACCCACCTCCCAAGAAAACCGGTTTATCAAGACGTCACAGAAGGGTGAAGAACCCGTTACAACTTTTTGGTGGCAGCGGTGGGATCATCTGCAGTATGACTACTAGACGGGGTAAATTGGCGGAACAGCAGCTGAAGACAGCCGTGTCGGACACGGAGCAGCCTGTAGGAGCAGTAGGAGCTGAACCATTGCAGATGCCGTTTGCGGAGAAGGAAGCAGTTCGTCCTGCCGAGCGAAAGCTGTTGCAGCCGGAAATGCAGAAAGCAGTTGCAGAAGAGCCCCTTCGGGTTCCTCAAGGAGTACAGCCTGCAGAGCAGTTAGCAGAGGCGGAAATTAACTTTCCGGACCAGGCTGGCGATCGGGAACCGGATGCGGAACCGGAAGGCGGTGAGAATTTAGTCGACAATCTGACCAGATTGTTGGCGACCCAAATGGAGGTGTTTCAACAGCATCTGGCAGTAACCGGAAAGCAGCAGCAGGCAGAAGCAGTACAACAACCAGCACCAAGGGCAGGAGTAACCAGATTAATGACATACGACGGAACTGATCCATGGCCGGAGTATGAGGCTCACCTCCTTGAATACGCTCGGTACTACCGTTGGACAGCAGAGGAAAAGGCGCTGAACTTATGTGTCAGTTTGAGGGGCAACGCCCGCAGCATACTACTGGATTTGTCCGCGGAGCAGAGACACAGCTTTGATACGGTTGTGGCGGCATTAAAACAGCAGTTTTGTCCAGGGGAGAAAACATTTGTTTTCCAGGCAGAATTGCAGACGCGGAAATTGCAGCCGGAGGAGGAGCTGTCCGAGCTGGCCAGAGACATACGGAGCAAGACGCGGCTAGCTTACCCAAAAGCGGACCCGGCAACAACAGAAGTGCTCATGAAGATGCATTTCTGCAACAGTCTTACTAACCGAGATATGCGGTTGTCGGTATTGAAAAGCCACCCGGAAACGCTGTCGCAGGCTCTGGCTTTCGCTACCGAGTATGAGAGCATCATGAAAACGGACAACAGTAGACCAGCGGAGCGACACCAGACGAGGCAGCTGAACACGGAGCCGGAATGGAGCCAGCAGGTGAACGAATTGCGGAAGCAAGCCGAGCAGACTCAGCAGCAGTTGGCGGATCTGATGACTCAGGTCAAGGAAGCGGTTAGCAGGCAGCAGCAGCAGCGCAGTTCCCGAGCGGATTTAGAATGCTTTAACTGTGGCCGGAAAGGGCATTTTGCCCGAGACTGTAGGCAGCCGAAGCAGCAGCAGCAACGGCGTCAACCACAACAGCAGCAGTCGCCGCGACAACAGCAGCAGCAGCCGCAGCAGCAGCAACAACAGCAGCAGCCACGACAGCAGCAGCAGCAGCCGGAAAACTAGAGTGGGTCGCGGAAAAGGGGAATTCCGGGACCCGGAAGAGAGGACACCCCCATAACCGGCAGGTGGTTCACGGACCTGGTCCCAGGGGCGAGGTGGGCATGTGTGTGACAGCCAGAGTATGCGGAGAACCAGTAACGCTGATAATCGACACCGGCAGCACTGTCACAATGCTCAACCTACAAACCTGGGAACGGATCCGGAAACCCGGAATGAAGCTGAAGCGGTCACCGATTCGTCTCTCAATGGTTGACGGAAGTAACATACGGACGCATGGCCGGAAAGAACTCCCACTCAACATCGCAGGAGTAGCTGAGACCGCAATGTTCGAGATAGCAGACTGTGAAGACGAAGGAATACTGGGAATGGATTTCATCCGTTCCCGGATATCCGGCATAAATTTCGACCGAATGACCATGCAGATGGGCAGCCAGGAGGTGTTCCTCACCATGTTCGAGCAGACCAGAGAGCCGTTTCCGATCAACGCTGTAGCAGATTACCAAATTCTGCCGGAAACGGAACAGCTGATAATAGGACAAGCAGAGAGTGTCCGTGAAGCAGAAGGAGTACTAGAAATGCCACAGGAGCCTACTGAGAAAAGACCTTGGCTGATCGGGAGAACTTTATCCCGGATAAAGCAAGGAACAGTCCCGGTTCGAGTGGTCAATGTGATGGCGGAGCCGGTAATCATCAAGAAAGGAGCGCAGTTGGCGACGATGACCACCTTAGCAGCCGGTTGCAGTGTTGTGCCGTTGGCGGAGCAGAGCAGGAAGGTGCAGATTTCCACGGAATCGGAGGCCGGGCGGAATTGGAGCGGGTACGAGAAGCTGCGACAGTTAGCAGAGCAGACCCAGGATGCAGTGCCGAGCCATTTCCGCGAGAGAGTAACCGACCTCCTATTTCGGAATAAGCCGACCTTCAGTAATGATGCCGGAGAACTGGGGCAGACCAATGAGGTACAACATCAGATAAATACGGGCAGTCATCGGCTGATTAAGCAGCCGACCAGACGGACTCCGCCGGACAAGAGAGAGCTGGTGAGCAGTCTAATTCAGGAGATGAAAGACAAGAACGTCATTGAAGAAAGTAGCAGTCCTTGGGCTTTTCCAATTGTTCTGGTGAAGAAGAAGGATGGAACCACCCGGTTCTGTGTCGACTACCGGCGGTTAAATGCAGTCACGGAGAAAGATGCTTATCCGTTGCCGAGAATAGACGACACCATAGCAGCCTGTGCAGACGCCAAGTGGTTCTCCACTCTCGACCTGACCAGTGGATACTGGCAGGTCGGGATGGACGAAGACGCCCGGAAAAAGTCGGCCTTCTGTGTTCCTGGTGGCCTTTACCAGTTCAAAGTCATGAGTTTCGGCTTATGCAATGCTCCGGGTACATTCGAGCGGTTGATGGAGAAGGTGTTGGGCGGACTGTCCTGGAAGACCTGCCTCATATATCTGGACGACATCATAGTCTACAGCAAGACCCTGGAGGATCACATCCGTGATCTTCAGGAGGTTTTCAACAAGCTGAGAGAGGCAGACCTAAAAGTCAAACCGTCAAAATGCAAGTTCTTCCAGCCGGAGGTGTCTTTCCTAGGTCACATTGTCGGAAGAGACGGTATTCGTACCGACCCGGCAAAAACGGAGGCAGTACGGAAGTGGCGGACACCCACCAACCTGACGGAGCTGCGCAGTTTTCTGGGGCTATGCTCCTATTACCGGAAGTTTGTGCCAAAGTTCTCCGAGATTGCAGCGCCGCTGAATCGCTTGACGGAAAAAGGGGTGCAGTTCCGGTGGCAGACGGAGCAAGAGCAGGCATTTGCAGAGCTGAAGAACCGCCTAGTATCGGCACCGATACTCGGTTCCCCACGGGAGCAAGGCCGATATATCCTGGACACGGACGCCAGTGACACCGGGTTGGGAGCAGTGCTGTCACAAAAACAGGGCAACCAGGAGCGGGTGATAACCTACTTGAGCCGCAGCCTAACCAAAGAAGAACGGAGATACTGTGTCACCTGGAAGAAGCTCCTGGCGGTTGTGTTTGCGGTACAGAAGAATAAGCAGTACTTGCTGGGACGACACTTCCTTCTTCGCACGGATCATGGCAGTCTTACCTGGCTGATGAATTTCAAGGAGCCACAGGGGCAGGTCGCCCGGTGGATTGAGCTCCTGAGTGAGTTCCATTTCGACATCGAACATCGTCCAGGGCGAATCCATAATAACGCGGATGCATTGTCCAGATCCCCGTGCAGCCAATGCGGAAAAATCGACTGGAAACAGGCCAAGATAGACGCCTGGAACTACGGAGAAAGGATCCGGCAGGCACGGAGTGAAGAAACTCCTCAGCCCAAGCCAAGGAAGGGGGGACACCGGAAGCGGTCACGGAGATCGGGCGGAGAAGCAGAACTGACGAAGGAAGCAGTCCCAAGGAAGGCGGTTGCAGTAGCGGAGAAAGCAGCATCCCGGAAGCCGGTTGCGGTTGCAGTGACGGAGCAAGCAGCGTCCCGGAAGCCGGTTGCGGTTGCAGTGACGGAAAAGGCAGTGTCCCGGAAGCCGGTAGCGGTTGCGGTGACGGAGAAGGCAGTTCCAGGAAAAGCGGATGCGGTTGCAGAGCAGATTAGGTTGGCGGAAAAAGCGGACCAGGATACTGTGCTGGGGCAGAAATATCGACCAGATGATTTGCGGAGAATGCAGCAAGCAGAACCTTGGTACCCACTGGTGACGTCGCTGATCGACGGGAGCGGTACAGCTGGCAGTGCAGACTTTTCCAGCATGAGCAGCGAGGAGAAAGTGCTGTACGGGATGCGGAAGACCTTGCTGAAAGTCGACGGAGTAGTCTACTGGAAATGGAAAACGGCAGAAGGAACCAGCCGATTGCAGTTAATAACCCCGAAGTAGCTGAGACAGGAGATTTTCCGTCTGGCCCATCAGAGCCGGACGGGAGGACACCTCGGAAGCAGAAGGATGGCGGCTAGCATTCGGAGGCGGTATTTCTGGCCGGCTATGATGCGGGATATAAAGCAGTGGGTGCTGAGCTGTGACGAATGTGCGTCAAGAAGTATGCAGAACTTGAAACGATCTCCGATGCAGAAATACCGGGTTGGAACGCCCATGGAGAGGGTGGCAATGGACGTGATGGGTCCATTACCTAAATCCACCCGGGGGAACCGGTACATCTTAGTAATCGGTGATTACTTCACCAAGTGGGTAGAGGCCTACCCGATGCCGAATCAGGAAGCGGTGACGGTTGCGGACATATTCGTCAACCAGTTTGCAGCACGGTACGGCATCCCGATGGAGATCCACACCGACCAAGGCAGAAATTTCGAGTCCGACTTGCTGAGAAATGTTTGCAGAATCCTGGGGATTCACAAGACACGGACAACCGCTTTCCGACCTCAGTCGGACGGTTTCATTGAGCGATTCAACCAGACGCTGCAGCAGATCCTGAGCCTGTACGTAAGCGAGCGGCAGACCAACTGGGATCAGCTAGTTCCGTTGGCGATGGCAGCTTACCGGAGTACCCCGCAGGAGACAGTCCCAATTTGCTGATGCTGGGCAGAGAAGTCAACACTCCGGTGGAGTTACTGATTGGCAGGCCTCCACGCGAATCGACAGCAGAAGTAACAGAGTATGGCAGTCAGCTCCGGGAGCGACTAGAAGCAGTATACAAGGCAGTTCGAGCGAAATCTGGCAGAGAGATGGAACGGCAGAAGAAGCTGTACGACCGGAGGAAGGTCGACAATCAGTTCCAGCCAGGAGACCGAGTGTGGATGGCGGTCAAAACACGGAAGAAGGGCAAGGCACCCAAATTGCAGAGGAAGTGGAGTGGTCCAAAGCTAGTGTTGAGCAGATTTACCGACGTGACCTACGAGATTGCAGAGAGTGAAACTCGGCAGAAGGTGGTTCACTTCGATTTGCTGAAACCGTATAATGGTGTCAAGCATCCGAGATGGATGAAGCAGAAAATGGCGGATTCCTGGAGGCAGACGGAGCCGCCGAAGCAGAGTAGTGTTCCGGAGTCGGAACAGACGGTCTCTGAGTCGGATACGGACTCGGAGTAAAGCCGCAGAGGACGAAGAAATATGGGAAGACGGAGTGAGCTGTAGAGCAGGAGAAGGAGATAGCTGAGACCCTGGTAAAACGTTGAGTTCCGGCAGAGAGCGACCGCAAGAAGTTGGAACAGTGAGCAAGTGCTGGTTCCGGAAACAGGGCGGAGAAAGGAAGCAGAGCGGAACGCGGTGCAGAGACTGGATAGAAACATCCTAGAGGTTCTGACTGGGTTGAGCGCATAGTTAACCAGTCCAGGGTAGCGGCCAGGGGTCCAGAAGAACCTGGGTTAGCGGTCTAGTATCTCCAGAGAAGCAGCTACACGTCTTCCGTAGTTGGAGAATTAAGACGGAAAAGTTTTCCGGCTGTAGACATCCAACCGGAGTTTCCACTTAGCAGAGACAGTAAACCGGCTGCAGATCGACAGAAGCGGTGAAACATCATTCCAGATAGGAAGGGCCCTCCTTCTGGACAAGAATGTATGCAGTTTCCAGTGTCGACAAGCAGTAATACCAGTGAGCAGTTATGCAGCAGGCGGAGCTGTGCAAACGGCGAAAACGCCCAACAGGCAGTCTAGATGCACGTCTGACAGGCAGATTTAACTGGCTGAGACTCTATTCAACCCTCCTGATGGCAGAGATACTTCAAAATTGCAGATACTTCGCTCGGAGAAGCAGTTGAAAGGGAGCCGGAAAAACCCGGAGAAGCCGGTTGAGCCGGAGACGGACACCTCTCGGTTAACGGTTGAGTTTTTGCATAATTGTGACGTCACTCCTGAGGCAGCCAATCAGCGTGGAACTTTTCAAGTCACGTGAGCAGAAAGAGTATAAAAGGGCCTTGAAATCGGGCTCTGAGAGCAGTTGAAGAGCAGACCTCGAGCTGTGCACATCGCAGACAAAGTTTGGCGGAATCGAATCAAGTCCAGCATTTTCCGGCTGCGGCAGATTTTGCAGTGAAACACGACTAAGTGTTTCCCGGAAGACCATCATTCCGGAGAAGCGGTGCAGCAGAAGCGGTGCAGTAGAAGCGGTGCAGTAGAAGCGGTGCAGTACATAGACGACTTCTGTTTCCCGGCTTTCCGGTATGGCCTACTCGGCATTCCTTGGAGGACAAGATCGCGGCCGGAGCAGAGATTGGGCAAGCCCCCAGCGTTTGGAGTATAGCCGGCTGTGTAAGCGGTGCGACCGGATGTTCGAGAGTGAGGCGGACAGGAGGCAGCATGTGTGCCCACCCCAGAGGTATCATTGCTGTTTGTGTGCTTTCTACGGCAACCGGGCGAACGACCTTAGGCGGCATCTCCGGGAGATGCACGGTTGGAAGTACCCTTCCGGGTACCGTCCTCCTCAGGACGAGGCAACCCTCAGCCGAGTGGGAACCTTTGATTCGGCCTGGCGGGGAACAGCAACACAGTCTCGGCGGAAGCGGTTCCAGAGATATTGCGCACAGTCTCCTAGGGAGAAACCAGTTCCGGGGACCTATGTGGACCAGCTTCCGTTTGGACCTGACTGGGACGCTGGAGCAGCCGCCCCCATCGGACAACCTGAGCAGATGGATTTGCCGGAATGGGCCCCAGACCCGCAGGGCTGTCTCCGGGCAGCCGAAGAAGATCAAGCAGAGGATTGGGAGGCGGAAATCCGTGCCAGGGAATACCGGCCTCCATCTCCCACTTCAGCGACAGAGACTTCAGACCCGGAGACGGATGAGTCGGATTATGTTACGGCGGATGAGGAGGAATCCTGGACGGAAGCGGAGGCGGTGTGGCAGTAGACAGAGGCAGTTGGCAGTGTAGCGGTTGACGGAGGCGGATGGCAGTTTGGCGGAGACGGAAGAAGCGGTGGCAGTTAGCAGCAACAACAACACGGGAAAAAAAAAAAATATATTATTTATCCAAGAAGACCACCAGGAGGAGTTGCAGTTTGCTGAGCAGCCAATCATCAAGCAGATAAGCCAGTCACGTGACTTCCAGAGACTATAAAAAGGGGCAGATAGCTGTTACCGGATGCAGAAGGCAGTTTGCTGTAGCTGAGTCAACATCGACCCGAAGCAGAGAATCAGAATGCCGAAAGTAAAGACAACACCCCGCAAGCCCCGCCCTCACCGGTGTGGAGACTGCAACCTGGAATTCAAGAGCAAGCACACGTTGCTCCGGCATGTCATGGAGCAGCACACGAGTGAAGTCACCGTCTTCGCCTGTCCGCAGTGTGACCATTGGAGCAGACGGAAAGAGGGGACACAGAAACATCTGCAGTCCCGACATGCAATGGACGCGAACCCGATTCGATTAAGGGTTGGCAGAGAGCAGTTTGAGGAGAAAAGCCTCCGGTCCAAGATGACTCCACGGAAAAGCAAGAAACCAGTAACACGGTTTGACCAGTTGTCGGATACGGAGTCGGGAGGTTCGGTTTCGTCCCGGACCCGGTACCGTTCCGGTACCCAGTCGGTGGCCACACTAGCAGCCGACGTTTCGTCCACGGAGGCGGAGAGCAGTTCGGAAGAAATTATATCAAGTGAAGACGAGTTGCAAGACCTGGGGGACCCGAAGCCGGTTAAGCCACCGGTGACCCGAAGTTCTTCCCGGAACACCTCCCGGAAAAACAGCCCGGACCCATCTCGAGGTACCGGAGCAGATCGAGACCGCGGAAAGAAGCGGAGTCGCAGCCGTTCGCCGGAGAAATCCGGCCGTCATCAACGCCGGGAATATAGGAAGGAGAGCCCGGAGCGTGCCAAGGACCGAGGCGGAGAACGTGGCCGAGAGGAGAAGCGGCACTCCCCACCCAAGTCTTCAGGAGGCAGCGTCAAGGGAAAAGGCAAGGCGGTGTATGACTTCAAGTTCCGGTTGTTGGAGGAAGGTTCCAGCGGAGTAGTGGCAGAAGTTGGAGTGGCGGACATTGCAGAAATGCAGAGCAGATACGACGAGGAAGACAGTTTCCGGAGCCCAGCTCCGAGAACGACTAGCAGTGGCAGAGTGGTGAGCAGCGTGATCGTCCGGCCCGGAGGCGGAGCAGAAAGCAGATCCAGCGGCCGAGCCGATAGCAGAGCAGATAGCAGAGCAGATAGCAGAGCAGATAGCCGAGCGGACAGCAGACCCATTGGCAGATCCGGAGGCAGAGCGGAGACCAAAGCGGAAGGCGGAACCCGGAGCAGAGCTGTCAGTGAGACGGAGACCCGAGGATCCACGGAGAGAACTTTACCGGCAACCATTCAAGCAGTAACTGGAAGCAGAACCAGTTCAGCGGCTAGGGATGACGGAATGGAGTCTTCCGCGTCTGAACGAAGCCATGCGGACGTGCAGAGAGCCCGGAGGAGTATCCTGGTAGATCAAGCCAGAGCTACACCCGGAATCCTGTCTCCGGTGGAAACCAGGCCTCGACAGTCTTCCAGTGAGCGGTCCGGAAGGAGCCAAGCCCGAGCACCAACCCAGAGTCCACCATACACTTTCTACCCGTTTGGCGGTCCTTCAACTCAACCGTGTCCGTCCCACTGTTTCCCGGTGAATATTGGAGGACGGAGTGCATCCGTCTTTGCACCTGCAGTCCCGGAGCATGCCAGATACTATGCAGTACGTTGGGGACCGGAGCAGTGGGGGCCAGCCGAGATGAGAGACTCCGGCGTCTACATGGAGACCATGGAGCAGAGAGAGTCACCGTTTGGTCTCGTCCCGACCCGTCAGATCGTCCGGATTCCAGATTGGTCCATCCGGGACGAACGCCTCAGGAATGGGTTCTACGTCCCGCCCCAGTGGAGCCTCCATGATCCCGATCTTCTTCCGGTTGATGCCAGAGGAACAAGCTTCGGACGACCGTTGGTACCACAGACCTTTCCACCTCGTCCGCCGTCGGGGAGCAGTTCGCGCCGTGATACTGGTGGGCAGTAGTCGTCGCAAGTCGCCGCAAGTCGTCGCAAGTCAAGTCGGTGCAAGGAGAAGAAAGAAGAACCGTTTCCCGGATTCTAGTATAATTAAGAGTTAAAAGTGGGAAACGGAACAAGCAAGATATCCGGGTACAGTGACCGTAAACTATTTAAGAGGTACTAGTACCCGGATCACGGAAACAGTTGTGTTTGATTATACGGACAGTTTAACGGTTAAAAATTTATGTATATGTGATATTGATCTGTTCGGGACGAACAGAGTCTAAGGAAGGGGGAGTGTAACGGTTTTGGGGCGTACCCAAAAGTTTCCCCTAGGTAATTCTATTAGTGTTTCGTGATATGATGGTTAAATAACCGTTTATTAAAATGTATATGTGTTTAAAGGTTCATTCGGTTCCGTATTGGTAATATTTAAAAGGTTTTCCGTCTCGGAACTTGGTATATTTGTGATGTTGGTAAAGCCGGAGACGGATCCGGACACGGAGACGGAACCGGAGACGGAGCCGGAACAATGGAGTACAAAAACGTAATGACGTTATTTCCGGAAGGTCATGTGATCAGCCTCGTTTTCGGTTTAAAAGGTGACGTGTCAGCCACTGATTGGTTCTAGAGTGTTTTTAGAAATCCGGAAAAATATCAGTGTTTTGGCGGACTATGACGTCACAATAGGTTGGTCACGTGACGTGGCTCTCAGGTCTATAAAAGCCCCCGCTTCACAGCGGACGGCGGAGTTGGTGTCCTGACGTCGACCTGTGCAGACCCCTTCTCCCATAGCAGAGTACTCCCTTGCTCCGGCTTGTGTCATACCAGATGATAGCAGTTAAGTCTTCTGACTGTGCACTTGGAAAATAAACATGAAAACTTCAACCGAGTTGTTTTTCCGTGTTGGTTAGGGAACTGGAATTTATGATAAAGTTAGTTCACCGGAAAAGAAAGTAATACGGAGAAAAGGGAGATAAGTCCACAGTCGGTTAAGACCAAGTTGTAACGACGTCTTAGGGTGATCCAAGAACCCAGATCACCAAGGAAGGAGACGGAGACGGAGGTGGAATTCAACGGAGCAACTACGGAGGCGGTACCGGACGGAGCAGTTGCAGAGACGGGAACGACGGAGCAGTTGCAGAGACGGGAACGACGAAGCAGTTGCAGAGGCGGTACCGGACGACGGAGTAGCGGAGGCAGTACCTGACGGAGCGGCTGCGGTAACCGGAAGTGAGAACACTTCCGAGATTCTCCATTTCAGGTGCAGTCGCAGGTTGCGGTGAGGTGGAGCCAACCGGAGCAGTTTGCAGTGCGGCGGAACCTGGCAGAGCGGTTGCAGTATTTGGAAACGGCAACGTTCCCGGATTCTCTATTCCAGGTGCAGTCGCAGTTGCAGTAAGGCGGAAAACGACGGAGCTGTTGCAGTAAAGCGGTATCCCGACGGAGCAGTTGCAGTACCCAGAGACGGAAACGCCTCTGGATTCTTACTTTACAAGAGCAGTTGCAGATTGGCAGTCGGACAACGGTTAAGAGGTCAATTCCAGACCACGCTACCAACCTTCAGAGACTTCTAGCCGGAGTTCAACCGTACAGCAGTAGCAGTTTCCCGGAGTTTTACCGTTTCAGCTCCGGTTAAATAACAACTCACCCACCTCCCAAGAAAACCGGTTTATCAAGACGTCACAGAAGGGTGAAGAACCCGTTACAGTATATTGGGGGGTATGCACATAGGTCACAGGTTTTCGATTTCAGGCTAAATAATGTCCTTATGCACCCCCTTTACAGACACTGCATGTCCCCACCCTCGCCTGAAATAGAACCAAGTGTACCCAAAATACTGACAGGTGGGAGTGGGGGTGGGGTGGGGTGGGGATCAAAATATGATAATTTAAAGCTATTGACAAAAAAAGTTTAGGCCTACAGAGAATCATTTACCGAGCAATGTCCACTTGGCCTTTAGCCCTACTAAGATGTACTACATGTAATATGTAGTGCTTTGCGAAAAAAAAAACTAGGTACACTCAACCTGACTGTTAAGTTCTCAATGAGAACTTTGGATACCCAAATAGTGCAAGATGGCCACGGGAAACGCCAAAAACCATTCAGCTTCTGGAGCCCTTCAGCGGGCCCCATACCCCCCGCCGATGCGGTGCAAACTATGCCCATTAAAACATTAGCCCAAGGGCTGAGATAGGTTACCGGACAATATAATTATAATGCTATTTTGTCCCGCGGCCTTGAAAATAAGGTCACAGTCAAAATTAAAGTCACGAGAATATTCAGTATACATAATTTCCTATACGTTCACAATTGATTACTAAGCTGTAAATTCAGTAATAAAAGAGATATTAGTCATTATGTCCTGTGACCTTGGAAATGAAGTCAAAAGTCAAATTAAAGGTAGAATATTCAGCATATATCATTTGCTGTATGTCCACAAAAGAATCCTAAGTTGTAAATTTTATAATAAACAAGAGATTAGCCAAGTTGTCCTGTGAGACCTTGAATATGAGGTCAAAGGTCACATTCAAGGTTATGACAATATTCAGCATATATCATTTCCTATCTGTCCACAATTGATTCTCAAGTTCTAAAGTCGATAATAAGGGAGATATTAGCCATTTTCGTTGACCTTGAAAACGAGGTCAAAAGTCAAATCCAAGGTCATCACAATATTCGGACTATATCATTTCCTATATCACTATATCAATTCAGTCCCAAGCCGTAAAGTGGATAATAAGCGAGTTATTAGCCGTTTTGTTCTTTGACCTTGAAAATGAGGTCAAAGGTCAAATTCAAGGTTATCAGAATATTCAGACTATATCATTTCCTATATGTGCACAATTGATTCCTAAGCTGTAAAGTCGATAATAAGCGAGATATTAGCCATTTTGTGCTCTGACCTTGAAAATGAGGTCAAAGGTCAAATTCAAGGTCATGACAATAATCAGCATATATCATTTCCTATGTGTCCAAAATTGATTCCTAAGCTGTAAAGTCGATAATAAGCGAGATATTAGCCATTTTGTGCTCTGACCTTGAAAATGAGATCAAATTCACGGTCACGAAAATATTCAGCATATATCATTTCCTCTATGTCCACAATTGATTCCTAGTCTCTAATCTCAATATTAAGTGAGATATTAGGCATAATGTGTATAAAGCATAGGAGAGTTTAACATGAGAAAGTCCCATTTGAGACCCGTCGAGAAAATGAAAATGACAACCACACGCAGACCATCGATTCAGGGACAACGAAACTTATACACATCACAGAGGTATGTGAAAGCAATCTTTTGAAATAAAAATCTCAAAACTGTCTGAACAGTTTTTTGAGAAAATGGCCGCCAAAGTCAGAAATTGGCTGTTTTTCGGCGAAAATGGCCGCCATTTTGAGAAAAATGCCAAAATCAAAAAACAAAAAAATAAACCCCTCTTGAATTATTTTTAGGTATTTTTGTGCAAAATGTCAGAAAGATCCGATCGTAAACTTTAAAGATAAAAATGTGGACGGACGACGACGCCGACGGACGCAACGCCATGCCAATAGGCTTCACTCTTGAACTTCTTCGGGCATTGAGTATTCATATATGTCTGATCGAGCATCTGAGTATTCATTCAGTCACTCACTCACTCCTCAACATCCCAAGTGAATGAATAATTGACTCACTCACTCATTCACTAACTCACTCACAATTAACTAACTCACTCACCCACGCAGTCATTCAGTCACTCACTCACTCACTCACTCACTCACTCACCTACCCACTCACTGACGTACCTACCCACTCACCCACGCACTCACTCATTCACTGACTCACTGACTCACTCACTCACGCACACACTCACCCACGCACTCACTCATTCACTGACTCACTCACTCACGCACACACTCACTCACTCACTCACTCACTCACTCACTCACTCACTCACTCACTCACTCACTCATGCACTCACTCTCAGTCACTTACGTACTCACTCACTCATGCACTCACGCACACACTCACTCACTCATTCACTCACTCACTCACCTGGTGACGAAAGGTTAGTTAACGATTAGTTACGAAGTCCAAAACTCGAAAAGTAAACTCGGAACGTCCAAAAGTTAAGTTTGCATCGGCAACATGGGCAACGAAATAAATCCTCCAATCACATCGATTGCTAAAACTCATATTTTGCCATTTAACAAACTTTTCTGCAGTCTTCAATGAGTCACTGATACATACAGACTTATCAGCCCATATTTATACGAACACATGTTTGTTCGGATCATAGACATTTGGCTAAATGTCTATGTTCGGATATGCTGCCGCCACCCACATGTACAGGGCTGCTGGCTAGAAACCCCCAATAACCGCCCACCCAGTACTGCCCCCTCCAATATTATATTAGATACATTTACTGTACAGTGGCTGATATATGCCATAGTTTTATTCTTTAGTTTTCATTTATTTACGATATTTTCCAGACGGTTGTAATACACGTACTTAATATTAAATATGCGTACTTATTGTTAAATACGCGTACATATTATTAAATACGCGTACTTAATATTAAATACACGTACATAATAATAAATACGCGTATATAATATTAAATACGTGTACTTAATATTAAATATGTGTACTTAATATTAAATACGCGTACTTAATATTAAATACGCGTACTTAATATTAAATACGCGTACTTAATAATAAATACGCGTGTGTCAACATCAATCAACTTACTGAATTTAGGTTCAGTACGAATTTGTTTTATGTAAATATATTTTGGGTGTGAGTCGGAATATCATGACGCATGTGAGGAAATAAACTGCAACGAACGTTTTCCCACATGCATGATTTTTTGTGTTTGAAGCAAATGTTTTATCTTCCATAACTTGCTCTATGTTTTATCATTTTTATTTTTATTATCTTCACGGAATGACTAAAACGCCCATGACCAATTCTAGCATTGAACAAGTTGAATTCACCAAAGATACGAGAATGTGAATAGAAACAATGGAAAAGCAAGGACTCAGGACATCGCCTGATTTGCATGTGACTAATTTTGATTATATGTATTTATATAAAAAAAACAATCATAAAGAAACTAATTTTGTCGAAAACACCCTGCATGAAATCTCCTTTTGTGTGCACTCTGCAACAATTGAGCCAACTAGTCGAATAATAAATGTTTTGATTCTTGCAGAATTCATATCATTCTTGCTCAATATTCAGGGACACCCCCACCTGTTTCAACAAGAATTTTCCCCAGAATCCGGAAACACGGGACGTATGTTGAACCGGTAAATGTGAAATCAACGCTAAATGTGAAACCTAACGGTAAATGTGAAAACACACTAACGTTAAATGTAAATCCTAAGGGTAAATGTAAAAACCAAGGCATATGCCTTGACGCTAAATGTGTATATCATTATGATATAGTTACCACTCACAGTCATCAGATTGGTACGAACAACTAAAAACTACGATAATCCCGAAATGGATAGCATCGAAATGGATAGCCTGCTCTTCTCCACTCCCGCCTGGTCGACTGTAGAACCGTTTCACCCTAGTTCAAATCGGTTCTGCAGGAAAGCAGGTGTTCCCATCACTGATCTGTTGTTTTAGGTTACCGTATCTTTGATCTAAGAAGCCACAGCATACAAGGAATAGAATGCATAAGAATGTGTCCGGGTGACATGTTTCTAGGTTACCTGACAAAATGGCTAATATCTCGCTTATCATCGACTTTACAGCTTAAAAATCAATTGTGCACATATAGGAAATGAAATACATATATGTTGAATATTCTGATGACCTTGAATTTGACCTTTGACCTCATCTTCAAGGTCAGAGCACAAAATGGCTAATATCTCATTTAATACCGACTTTTCAGCTTAGGAATCAATTGTGGACATATAGGAAATGATATATGCTTAACATATTATCGAGATACTAAGTCGATATTATCGAGTTACTAAGTCGGGAATTCAAAAAAAAAATTCCTGAGTGGCCCTTCTACGCTTCCATAGTATATGCACATGCAGACTATACATCATGTACCTAACATACAATTAGGTTAAGTTACTAACGTTAAGTCAAGTTACTAAGTCGTTATTATAGAAACACTAAGTCGATATTATCGAGTCACTAAGTCGGGAATTTCACAAATATTCTCCTGGGTGGCCCTACTACGCTTCCGTAGCCTATAGAGCTGTGGGAATTATGAAAAAGGGGCTTAAAAAGTGAACTAACTCCAACCGGAGCCACAACCTTTATGATAAGCCACAACCTTTGCCTTCTTAAAGGAAATTGTCTCATCTTTTTGAAAATCATGGTTGTATTCACCGCAATTGTGTTCTTCATACTGTAATGGGGCCGTTTCCATAGTAACCACTGAATGGTAATGTACGATCAAAAGTAAGACACATAATTGGCATAGTCTTGCAAATTATAAAATATAAGAACACCACACATGGTACGATCATGGAATATACATCACCAATAAATGTCTGGACTATTGGCTCACTAGTAGTATGGAAGAAGAATGGTTGGTTTTACATTTGGTTGCTATGGCAACCACCACATCATGTTCCCAAAAATGATGCTGGCGTCTCCAAACCTGTAATCATGTCAATACCTCTATCGTTTTGTAAATCCCGATATATTCAATAAAAACAGAGAAAACTGAGGCAATCAAGAAATACTTACAACATTTCCATGTGTATTGAAAGTATTCAAGGAAGTTATAGAAATAAGTACATATTCATCCAAATTTATAACACGGGAATTTACACCAGAAATCAGATGTAAACTGCAAGTGTTCTAATCAATAAACAATTTGACTATCCATTTTGTGAGATACGTTTCTGTTTATATAATACTAGTCCATGTAATCAGAAACATTCATACCTCCCATATGCATGGTTGCCCTGGGAAGGACCCATAGCAACCACCGTTACTAGGGCCTGAATATTGAATGAAAATCCATATATCTGAATGGACAATGACAAAGATGGAGATCAAAAGTCATTCATGAAACACTAGATACATGAACTGCAACATTTATGAGCCGATATATCAATTATTGGTATAAGGAAAAAAAATGTCTGTTTGCCATGGCAACATTTAAAAGCTCACCCTGTAATGTTCCAACAGATTTTTTCTCTCGCAATTGTAATTTCAAATGTCTGTAACTTTTGAACGCATAGTGATATTGACAAACCGTAAAGACCATTTTGTTCAGATCATTGAGATATGTCGTATTGTTATATCTATACTTCACTAATACTTTAATTTGAAAAGCATGAAAAAAAAAAGAAAAATGAAAGGAGAAAAAACGAAATGGCTGCCACACGCAGACCAGCGATTCAAAAGCACCCAAACTTATACATATCTCAGAGATACATGAGGAGAATCTTTTGAGACAAAACTCTCAAAACTGATCAGACAGTTTTTGTGAAAATGGCTGCCAAAGTTCAAAATTGGACATTTTTCGACAAAAATGACCGCCATTTTGAGAAAAAATGCGAAAATTAAAAAAACTGAAAAACTAGCCCAAGGGCTAAGATAGATTACCAGACAATATCTAATAGCTAGTTTGTCCCGTGGCCTTGAAAATGAGGTCACTGGTCAAATTCAAAGTCACGAGAGTATTCAGCACATATGATTTCCTATACGTTCACAATTGATTACTAACCTGTACATTCAATAATAATTAAAGAGTTATTATGTCCCGTGACCTTGAAATGAAAGCAAAATTCAAATTAAAGGTCGTCAGAATATTCGGCATATATCATTTGCTGCATGTCCACAATTGAATCCTAAGTTGCAAAATTGATAATAAACAAGATATTAGCCATTTTATCCTGCGAAACGTTGAAAATGTGCCCAAAAGTCAAATTCAAGATCACGACAATATTCAGCATATATCATTTCCTACATGTCCACAAATGATTCCTAATCTGTAAAGTTGATAATAAGCGAGATATTAGCCAATCTGTACTCTGACCTTGAAAATGAGGTCAAAGGTCAAATTCAAGGTCATGACAATATTCAGCATGTATCATTTCCTATATGTCCACAATTGATTCTCAAGTTGCAAAGTCGATAATAAGCCAGATATTAGACATTTTTGAGGTCAAAGGTCAATCCAAGGTCATCAGAATATTCGGAATATATCATTTCCTATATGTCCACAATCAATTCCCAAGCTGTGAAGTCGTTAATAAGAGAGATATTAACCATTTTGTTCTCTGACCTTAAAAATGAGGTCAAAGGTCAAATTCAAGGTCATCAGAATATTCAGCATATATCATTTCCTAATTCGAAATTCGAAAAACATTTATAGTGAGAGAGATCTCAAACACTGTTCTGAAAAGCTGAGTCGTGATTTGTTGGTCCAAGATATTAAGCATGGAGGGCTCAATATGATAAATATGGTAGATATGCAGAAGTCGTTAACATTTAAGTGGATTAAACTTATTGAAATGGGAGGGAATGGTGCATGGCGCATTTTGCCTGATTTTTAGTTGAATAAACTTGGGAAAAATATGTTGGTGTTAAGAATGAATGTACCCTTTCGCCAACTTAAAGGAATAGATTTTTGTCTCTCATTCTATAATCTTCTAATCAAAGATTGGTTAGACACACAAGATATTAATACAGAACGCAATATTGCAAACAGCCCACAAGTTATTTGGAATAATAGTCTTTTCAAATTTAAAAGCAAGCCAATATTTCTGAAAAGATGGATTGATAATGACATTATATATTTTTCTGACATCATACATGATGCTAGCGTAATTCCCTATATGGAGATAACAAAAAAACTTGACGATACTGCTAAGACTTTATTCGAATTCAACATCGTAGCTAAAGCTGTTACACAAAACGTATTAGGCGACATTTATTCTCACACCGACGCCACTACTTACTTTAACAATATTCCGATCAAAAATCAAAATACGAAACAAATACGGGCATTTTATACAAAACGCAGATTTCGCGATATTCGCATCACAAGCTATTGGTTGAAAAGGTATGGGGAGCGGGCCATTTCTGAATACACCTGGCAGCTTACTGCCAGCATAACAAAGGAGATATCTCTATTGGTAATGCAATGGAAGATACTACATTGCATATATCCCAGTAGAACTTATTTATTCAAGGTGAAACTAATTGACTCAGAAAAATGTGAATTTTGTGATCAAACAGATGATTTTGAACATTTCTTCGTGAATTGCAGGCACATAGAAAAATTGTGGAAATATGTAAATAATTATATACGCTTTGCCACAGGCACTACTGGGTTTGATTTAGCTGCAGAACAAATAATTCTAGGTCTCAGTAATGGAAAGGGTGTTTGCCAAAAGAACATTATGTTATGTGATCTATTAATTTTAGTGGCAAAAAGATCTATTTGTTTACACTAGGTTGGCAAGAAAACTCCAATTGAAATCATATATGAGCAAGAAAAAATACATAGGCATATCTTTGTATGAGTACAAATGAAATATCTACTTTGCTATGTAATCTTAAAGGCATAAATACATTGTATTTTGTAGGCTGTATACCAACTTTCCTGTAAAACATCGTTATATTTAGTCATTGTTCAATAGCACATCAAATCACACAGATTAGACACAGGAAAACACAACATAACCCCTGCAGGTGATTGCGGCGGTGGTTCCCACCTTGCCGCTCCTGCCAGCAGGGTACACACAGACATAGCATCAAAACACCAAAATAACTTACCTGTTCCGTGAGGCTTACAGGGTTTTTTCCCAACCGACTGCACCCACTTAATAGCACACACATATACATACCAACACAAACTGCAACACTCGATCCGATATATTTGTGTTGAATGCAGTGTCGACTGTAATGTAGACTGTATGTATTGTATATATTGTTTTTTTGTCATGTATCAGCATGTATCAAGTCTGAAATCGTGTCTATTATATCAAATGTATGTATACTGTTATGAAGAACTCAATAAAAAAAAATCATTCCTATATGTTCACTATGGATTCCAAGGCATTAAAGTTGATAATAAGCGAGATATTAGCCATTTTGTCATGTGACCTTGAAAATTAGGTCAAGGGTCAAATTCAAGGTCACGATAATCTTCAGCATAATATATCATTTCTTATATGTACACAATTGATTCCTAAGCTGTAAGTCAATAATAAGCGAGATATTGACCATTTTGTGCTCTGACCTTGAAAAGCAGGTCAAAGGTCAAATTCAAGGTCATGAGAATATTCATCACATATCATTTCCCATATGTCCACAATTGATTCCTAATCTCTAATCTCAATATTGAGCGAGATATTTCACATAATCTGTCCCATTATAAAGCATAGGAGAATTTAACATAGGAAACTCCCATTAGGCTCCCATCAAAAAAACCAAAAATGACCGCCACACGCAGACCGTCGATTCAAGGGCAACGAAACTTATACACATTACAGAGGTATATGAGGGGAATCTTTTGAAATGAAAATCTCAAAACTGTCTGAACTGTTTTTGAGAAAAATGGCCGCCAAAGTCCAAAATTGGACGTTTTTCGTCGAAAATGGCCGCCATTTAAAAAAGAATGCGAAAATCAAAAATAAAAAAAAATACCTCCCTCTTGAAATATTTTTAGGCATTTTTGTGCAAAATTTCAGAAAAATACGATTGTAAACTAAAGATAAAAATGTGGACGACGGATGCAACGCCACGGCAATAGGTTATCGGACCAAAGGTCTGGTAACCTATAAATATCTCCCTCTCGAGATATTTTCAAGCATTTTTGTGCAAAATTTTGGGAAGATTCGATCGTAAACTTTAAAGATATTAATGTTGACGGACGACGACGGACGACGGACGACGACGACGGACGCAACGCCATGGCAATAGGTTATCGGACCAAAGGTTCGGTAACCTAAAAAGGGGCAAAATTAAAATATTTATGTCTACAAATAGATGATTTTGTTACATGCACATGTTCAAAAGAAAATAATAATATATTCCGTATGCAAATTTGCATGTGACAAATGAATATATTTCAGGGGGAAACAGGAACAAAAGACAAATACTTTGAGTGACGCTACATTTCAATTGAAAAAAAAATTTGGGGAAAAATGTATTGAACAATCCATGAGAAGTTAGGCCTAAATGTAAAAACATCGAAAACACTTTTAACAATAAGATGTTTAACTTATGGGCAGATATACGAGTTTCTGATATAGGCCATATATAGTTCATTCGTCATCTGAATCCAATTTGAATTTTGCATTGGCAGCTGGAAGTTTAAAACAATGTTTGCACAAGCCTGTTTGTATCAAATGTGTTGCACAAGCCTGTTTGTATCAAACATACATTATGAGCAAACGACCTCCCCCCCACCCCCACCCCCTCACTCCTCTATTTGATCTGCGGTCGATCGAAACTTTTCTCCCTCCCCTCATCAAAACATCTGACTAACGTACGTTCCTTATGTAGTTTCGCATCCTATACTACTCCAGAATAATTAAAACGAGAATCAGGGTAAAAAATCACAGATGCATAGACCTAGACTACGCAGTGCGTCAATACCCTATATGAGTTTGCTGGGTCCTAGTCATATTAGGCTTTTTATTAATCAAACCAGCGCCTATAATTATGAAATTTATTGAAACAAACTAAAACCAGCCTGATTATTGTTAAACTAAGTGTCAATAGACATTTTCGACTGCGAAATTGTTGATGGTGGCTCACGAATACATGGGCGAGGTACGTTCCAACTTGCCCCCGAACTTGTATTTCAACTTACCCCGAGGGTAATATATGACGTCATTTGTTTACCACCCAAAGTCATGCACGGAAACAGCTATTTCAGTTAACTATCAAATAAAATATATCATGCTTATTAGTTCGTATTGAAACCAATGACCTAATATGCAATCATCTTTCGATTATGAGACTGAAACTTTGGATGTCAAATTTTACTTTTGGTGAGAAAATGCGAGGAGAAATCGATTTTGCTTGACAGTTCCGTTACTATTTCTGCAAATGCTTCAATACAGAATATACCACCTGACAATGGCAGTGCGCGTTTTTGAATTGCAAATTAAAAAAGTTTCAATCAACCAATACATGGCACCACCGGGTGTTTCAACTTACTACGTGTTTCAACGTGTCCCGGTCACCCCTACATGTACCTTCATTCAAGTGATATGACCCCCTCCCAGCCCCCCCCCCCCCCCCATTAGAATATTTGTTTTTGTTGTTGTTTTTGCTGTTGTTATAGAAACGATTATAACCGAGACGGAAATAAGCAATATTTTCCACCAATTTGGGTTGTCTGCAAGATGCTACATGTAACGTTAGAATGATTAATTTTACCTCGTGAAAATACATACATAAACGCAAAGCAGGCTCATCTGAAAATTCAGTTGTTTAATTTATTTTCAAAGCATATTATTTCTTGCAAGAGATTCAAAATGATGTCTCTTAAATAATGTTAACTTATTTTTGTATATAGTAAACCTATACTTCTTCAATAAACGCAGTAAAAAGACAACTTATATACTTTGTAAGAAAAAAAAAAAACGATTCTAAACCGAAAAAGTCCCTTTTTTAGTTTTTATCCGACCCTAAAGTCACTATTCTTAACAAAATAGTGTGGCGTGTATTCCAAATGGTGTTTAGTATGCATGCAGGCCTTGAAAGACACATTTCGATTCAAACTGTGTGTCTGTATATCAAATACTTTTGGAGATATTGCTGAATATGTGTTCAAACGGGATGAGGAGATATCTAGTAGGTTACCATGGAAACGACCCTCCTGCGGTATGAGGAACACTTTTGCGGTTACTACAACCATGATTTTCGTACAGATGAGAATTTTTCCATCAAGAAAAACATTGTTTCGTTTTGTTATACCTCGGGTTGGGGTTCAACTACAAAAACCGGTCATGACCGCTCCTCTACTAGGCCTATACGTCGGCAGTTATTTACATGTTACAAGACGCCTAATAACCTAGTTTTGCCCTTCGCCGATTTTTCACATTTACCGTCGTGATTTCTTTTCACATTTACCTTTAAGGGTGATTTCCTTAATTTTCACATTTAGCGTTAGGTTTCACATTTACCGTTAGTGTTTTTTTTTACATTTACCGTTAGGTTTCCCATTTATCGTTAGTGTTTTTTTACATTTACCGTTAGTTTTCACATTTAGCGTTGATTTCACATCTACCGGTTCAACAGACGTGCCCCAAGAATCATAAAATACCCATAGAATCACTGAACCGGCTTGTGCCCTGTGCTAATACTAGTATCATAATTTAGACGAGTGTGTGGTAAATATTGGAATTGATACGTCAGAACTGGGTGAATTGTCAAAATCTTCCTCGCCCCGACTGTGACCGTTGTGTTCGATGATTAAACCATTGAAAGACACGGAGGTCTTGCGTCACTCCTCAATTGTTCTGGAGGATTCAGAGAAAATCCGCCACATAATCAAACGTAAATGTACACTAACAAAATTGTATGCTTTATGTTCCTTTGGTGCATTCGTATGCATATTCCATTCTCTCGGTGTTTATCATATCAAAATATCTTGTACTCACCTACTACTTTTGTTGGAAAAAATAATAACCAATTTCCCACGTCAATTTCTCTGACCACCTATTATTTATGTTGGAAAATAATTCTGTTCACGAATAGGCCTATGGTTTATTGGTGTCTAGCTTGCGTCGATATGAGCTAGCGATGGTTTTATATCATGCCTGAAGGTTTTGTCGGCGCCCATTCTGAATCGATTCAAAGGTACTCTAGATTTTATTATGATTAATCATCAACTTAATTGCATGTTTAGCGTTTTACGGAACACGCCCAACTTGACTAACACATACATTATCGCGCAAGTAGTGTGGTTTTAAACCACTTTTAAACAATTATATTGTGAAACGATTTGCGTTCTACCAAATATTTTCGGGCCTAGTTAGCACGTTGCGGCCAATATTATACTGACTATCAGGAAAAAACTAAATATATCATGCTATGATTCGTAATTAAGTGTGCATGTAAAGACTTGTACTAGTCAACAAACAGCGCCCGCCCATGTTTACCAGGGCTAGTAATGGACTCGTCAATAAATCTCTCCGACCCTGAAGTTGGTTAGTGTTGGTATTGACACACATGGTATAACCATGCATAACCACACCAGACGCAGTCGGGCAATCACAAAATAATACCTGTCTATTTATTACTCATCATTTACATTTTAACATTGTTGCCACCAGAGCTATTTACATGTTCAAACGCAGAAGTTTGAACATTTCACATTTCATTTGCACCGATGTCGTGATGTCATGAGGCTGCACTTTGAGGACGGTTGTTTCGAAGAAACAATTTAGAGTTTAGGAAAGGACTTTATCCACTGCCCACGGTCGGACCTGTCTCGGGGGCAATTCATGCTAGTTTTTCCAACTGGTCAGTTCAAAACAAGACGCTGCTCTTCCGCGAAGGTTCGCCATGTCGTCGCGATGTCCTCACTTGCAGTACCATCACTTGCAAAACTATACTCTACTCTGATTTTTCTAACTCGTTTATACTGTTAATTTTGCGATGCAAAATGGTATCGTTATATAACTTAGCATACTCACTTGGGAGTCAAACAGCAATTTTCTACTGCATTTCAGACTCCTATCGCGAAAGTGGAGAAAGTTGGCCATCTACCGCAATGTTAAATTTAGCCCTGTCATTTGATTTCCGGGTTCGCGCATGATTTTGTGCATTTGCTCGGATTTGTAGCGGTGCAATCTTCCAAAATCAACATGTTTGTGTTGAATACATAGAGGATCTTAAATGAGTGCCCATTTGATATCAAATTTATTAAACGAGCCAAAGAACTTTTGCTTTTTGCGAGCCTTGGCGAGCAAAAACAACAGTTCTTGGCGAGTTTAATAAATTTGATATCAAATGGGCACGAATTTAAGATTCTATTTATCACATGGAACACTATACGGTCTTTTTACTGCATATAGGGCCGTAAAGCGGAAGCGTTATTTCGAGCGAGACTATAACGTGACTTTCGAACTGGTGATAAACAAACCAACACGTGGGTTTGTTGACATAACAGTTTGTTTCGTGACAGCTAACTTCTCGCATTTGAATCAGTGAATCTTCGGCACCAATGGCATTCTCTATCTTGTACTGGATGAATTTTGTTTCTGGAACAAAGAAACTACATCGACGTTCTGAACTGGCTGTGAAATCCGATCATGTGTTGAAGTTTCAATATGACCCTGAGTTGAGATATGCATCTGGAATGGTGCAGGCGTCTATGCGAGACAGCAGTTACAAGGTTTGGGTAAGTTGATTCCCACAAGACCTGGACATTGAACTTCTCAGAGCACAATTAAGCCAATTGTTCAGTTTGGTGGGCAAGCCTGTTCCTAATCAGTGATCATGATGAGTAGTACAACTGGTGAACATGATGAATTAATGCACAATTACAGTAATAGAAAACAATTTTCTGTGATAACCAATTGTTATTCTGGATTTTAATTCACACTGTTCTACATGTTCTATAGGAAATTCACTGGGAATAAAATTGCCCACTCAATTCATCAGGTAACCCTTGTAAGCCTACAATATATGTATAACTGTATACATAGACGCTATGTACACTGGAATTCTGGAACGAATCTGAGCGACTCTTACTGAGCAGCTATCATCATCGTGAATCACATATTATGTAGAGGCTAGCTATATCTGGATGTTGTTTGATACTTTATTCACTTCGGTACTATATCACACAGATACAGCTGGGAAGTAACGAGACAGTTCAAGACAGTGGGTGCTCATGTGTTAACGGCCAAGATAAATGTCACCACAAGGCCAGTTTGCTGCTGTATGGGTGAGTATTATATTATATACTCCTGTGTAATTAAAGGTGACATATCTGTGTACGGTCTATAAAGATATAACTGTGTAATTCTACTTATCTACATTGTATACATGGGGGTACTTATTCACTTTTTCATATACTTTCTTCAATGAATTATAGGTACAAGAATGTGAGCAAAACTGACGTTCGGCAGTCTTGGATCAAAAACCCGAAGAGTGTGCCCCCAAAACAGACAAGTACTATGGAGGAGTTGTTCCCTGTACCAGAAAAGTTACGCAATTATAGGTAAAAATCATTTTATAATAAATACATGGTACATAGGTCTTTATTGAATTTTCTCTATTCACCACAATATATACACTTGCCTGCTCCATTTAGAGCTATCCAGAGACCTGGTAATCAGGATGACAGAGATTTTTTGCTCAGAGAACTCGCAACACTGGGTCGCTTCTCAGGTTTTTTTTGCCTGTTTTTTTGCATGTTGCAGGTTTTTTTTCGCATGTTGCATGTTGTATATTTCATGTTTTTGGGATCCAGATTTTTCTTTGCTGGACCTTTATATTAGTATAATGCACATGAAACACAATTTATATTGTTAGAATTGTCCTGTTACATTGTGGTTGTACTCTTACATGCAAGATAATTATATAGATTGGAGAATTTGTTTGGTATTTTACAGCAATGCACTGGATCCTGACCCCAGAGCCAGATGTTCCTCAACTACGTGTGCCTCTTGTGGAGGACCTGCTCAGCCATCCGGAGTACATAAATGGCGAGAACAAGCTGCACTGGCTCAGGCAACACTTGCTCATCACTGATGATGCTATTAGAGAGGTTTGGCATCTGATATTTGTTAACTTTATTGAGACTCCTATACATCTAAGTCACTCATATTCAAATCATGTTTTAACTCGATTATATGTACATGTATATCAGGTCGCCCGTTTGACCGTCGGTCAGAGGGACAACTGCCTGTGGTCTGCTGTGCGCAAGTTCAGAGTAACGGCTTCAAACTTTGGAAAAGTTCTGGCTGCCATAAAGAGAAACAGGTTTGCTGTGTGCTATCATTGTTAAGGAAGACTCATATCGTCTATGTGCTAGTATTTCTAAATATTCTAATGCAAATGCTTTTTCAAATCATCGCCATCAGTTTGACATCAGTGAATTTCATGTGACAGACCTTCAACAGAAATCAGTTTTCCAGTGATTAGTAAATGTGGCTGTGATATGGGATTATATGATAACTATATAGCTTTATCTTTGCAATTTTTAGGTTCCCACCCTCTCTTTACAAACAAATAACCTCTTCGTACAACCTTGGCAAAAAAGATGCCATCATTTGGGGTACAACAAATGAGGATATAGCAATCAAGAAGTACTGTGAACATGGAGATGCAGTAGTGCAACCAACTGGTACGTATATTTTATGAAAATAAATATTAACCACTGAAAATTATCTATGTAGAAATATATCCATTCTTCTAATCGATTTATCATGCGACTCTGTTAATGATGACACTACATGTAAGTCATGGCAGGCGGATAGAAAAATACAGAAACAAACACCACATATTTGGCTGTATCCAATTCAGTTTGGTCCAATTTAATGTTCAGGGATATGGCTGCACAACAGTGGTATCCTAGGGGCATCACCCGATGGGATTGTCCGTATCCCAGCAGCTTATGGGTTCCACTGTCAGCCAGCACTGCCAGCAAATCCACTGATCCCTTCTGTCCTGGAAGTCAAGTGTCCCTATGCAGCAAGAAATATGACCATCTCTGAAGCCGTTGAGACCCTGAAGGACTTCTGCGTAGGTATGTGTATTTTATTTTGCCAAAGTGCCAAAGAGTTGATTGCATAAATTATAATGATTGGATTGATTGGAATTGTTGAAAGGATATCTTTTATCAGAATGTCATGCTCCAAGTTGAAATGACTAGTATACTTCACATCAACCAGTTAGAGAATATGGCAGAATTTGTTGTCTGTAATTTGTTGTACAGGTCTCCAAAGGTGGAATCTACATGTACATGTATTCCATCTATTTGGATTTTGACACTATGGCTATTGTCGAAATTACAAGGAATATTTCTCAATACCATTCATATCAATATTTTGATTTTTTTTGGCAGAAAAGATCATCACCATGGGGAAGGAGAGTTTCCAACTCAGAACAGATCACCCGTATCATCACCAGGTCCAAGCCCAGATGTACTTCACCAACAGCCAGTGCTCGGACTTCATGGTGTGGACCACAAAAGATCAAGTTATCATCAGAATCCAAAGGGACTCTGCTTGGCAAGAAAACATTGCAAAACTTATCGAATTCGCTATTCACAAGTTCATCCCACATTTAGATACTTTATAGACATGTGTGTACATGTACTGTTTGTATCAAGCAGAATTACTCACTGATATATGTAGCTTAAGATTGTATTATGGTTCAATTTATTTCCGCATATTTATGCAGCTTTACATATTACTTATTTTGAAATTTCACATCTACGCACAAGAGAATGAATGTGCATGCAACAAATATTGAAGAAATTTGAGTGTAGTGTACATGTATTGTGTAGAACATTATATTGATTGCTACCTGTGCATGTACAGGATGTCTAGAACCATTTTTGACCAAAGGGTCATGTTTAATCCATTGGAATAGGCTAGCTTGATTCTGTTTTCTCTAGTAGGTCTCGTAAAGCAAACAACAAAAACCATGAGATCCACACATATATTTATTCATTGCTGGATCATGACATACTAGTACAGCACAAGTTACAAGGTCAATGTGTAGCTGCTGGTGCTGACCTTACTTTTATCATGCAATTATGTTCAGATGAGTGTGACAGCAGTTTGATATACAAATTCACATGTGAATTAATGTATGGCCAGCATTGTACCAGTCGAACATTGATTATGAATGTTTGCATTTGGCCTGTGCTACATGTGCTAAGGTGCAATAATTTGAAATCATAATGAATGTTCTATTTTATGTTCCCATGTACATTGCATATGGGTAGAAATTGCACAGACCATGTATTCTATATCAAGTGTATATCATGCCAGATATCCTAAATAAATTGGCATTTGGATAAGATAGCATTGCCCAACAAAATAAACTGTTTGCATGTTATGTACTCAGAGTGATACTTCGCATTCCACAAAATAATATTTAGATATACAATATCATATAATACACCAAAATTCTTCATTAGAATTCAATTATTTGAGCAGACAAACATTATCAGATAAACATTATCCAGCTAATTCTTTTTCTTCACACATAGATTCCGTAAAAAAATGGCAATCGATTCACAGAAAACATACATGTACAAGTTTATGCACATATTCATCTTGTTCCATGGTACATGTAGCTTAGTAATCTCACATGGGGCCGGGTCAGCCCACAGTGTGGCAAATGTCATGCACAAGGTTAACATGAGATGGCACATTGGGATTTGCTCTAGCAAACACATAATTTTTGATGACTCTCCCTGGCTTCTATGATGGGCCTCAGAAACGTTACATATTGCTGTCACCAGTGACTTCAGAGCAACTGACATCATAGTTCTGAGCAATCTCCTGAAGTAACGGATCCTGGAAGTTGACCAGAGTGCAGCACACCTGAAAGATCCTTGTGGATAGATATCTGTGCTGCTGAGGTATATGATCGAGAATTGCATAGTTTTTGATCCGTTCGTTGGCTCTCTCTACATGTATCCTAGACCTGGCGATCTTTCTGCATAATGCCACCTCAGCTTTTGTGTACTGGGATTTGCCCGTTAGAAAGGGTGGTATGTTCAACAATACTCCGGGGGGCAACAACTTGTGAATTGTGAATCCTTTATCAGCTAAGATCATGTCTCCAGGTATCATTGCATCGAGCATTCTGCTGTGCTGAACAATTGCCACGTCTGAGGTGCTCCCTGGATAGAGTTTGCTCACGTAAACAATTGCACCGTTTGGGGCAACTCCAGTTACGGACTTAACCGTATGATTAGTTTTGTAACTGCTGTACGTCTGCGCTTGAAGGCTTAAACTCTGCCCAGGAACATCCTGGTGGATTTCAGTGGCATCAATAACAAGCCGACACGAGCTGAAGTCACCAAAACTCGATGGCATAGATCCCTTGCACTTGTTGAGTGAGGGTATATGTTTCTCAACCATTCCCTCGTAGAACACCTCGTGGAGGGCATACACATGAGTCAGGAAGATGTTGTTGACTGTTGTTGTGCTGGTGGCGAACCTCTCAGCCAGGTCGAGGAGTGGCGTGTTCATCGTGAGCTTCATGAGGGTGAGCAAGAGCTGATCAGTCCGACTGATGTACCCAGGTGTCCAGCCTTCAACGTATGTCAGTGGAAAGCGCTGCAAAGTCTTGTCCACAATCTTGAACATGTCTGGCTTCAGTGATGTATACAACAACATCTGTAGAGTAAAAGTGATAAACAAGTAGTCTACATGTACATGTGTTTCTCTCAGCAATTGTTGTGCTAGGATGTTTCCATAGTTCTCTGCAATAATAATGAAAGAGAAAAAAAAATACATTCAATAATTTCAATACTGTACCTTCTTCTCATCATCAACGATGTCCCGTAAACTGAATGGACGTTTGGCATTCAGACACACGCTGCGCAGACTGGCCTCCAGTTGTTTGACCTGTGCTTTCAAGTCCTGCAAGTGTGACAAGGTCAACCTATTATTGAACAATTCCTCAGTATACTCTGGCACATACACTGTTTGCCCAAAAGAATCAAAAATGTTCTATTTAGTGAACAAAAACAATTGAGATATATAATGAGCCAGGGGCTTCTGCAATAATATATCAGACCTGGTTACTTTTGGCCAAGGCAGCAAATGTCATACAGTAGTCCCCATGGTCGCTCGCCTCAGGTACAGGTGATGGCGGGACTGCAGCAACTTCTCCCTCTGTACCAGAAATATCACTGGAGCAGGGCTCCTCCTCCCCAAGGCCGCTCGGAGTCATCACCTTCTTTCTGAGATAATATTTTACATGTTTGAGTTGCTTTTTAATGCTCTACCTCTAACTACTAGTATACATAATTAATCTCAAACCAACTGGTACCTATTCGTCCGTGGGGTGGGGCAAGCGAAGTCAAAGTACTTCCCCTTGTTCCAAGGGAACAGGGTGGGTCCACTGGCTTTATCTCCATCCTTGAAATGGCAGCTGCATATGCGGTCATAAGTGATATTCAGAGACTTGTCTTTCCTCCTATAAACGATAAATATACCACAATATACATGAAAAAATATATTGTAGAAGTATGTACAGTTAGGATATGCACAAATATACACAATGTCATGTATAGCTGATATATAGGCTTCTTGAAATCAAATATTCTCATTTTAAGTTTACCTGCATAGTTTCTCCCATTTCAAGGCACAGTTTTTTTTAAACCTGAAAAAACTGCAAGTCTCCCTGGGGGGTTGATGGTTACAGCCGAAGACAAAACAGAGGGGCATCTGAAACTATAAATTATTATTATCATATAGGTCTACCACCAGGTCAGTAATAGATCATACGGGTCAATCGATTGACATGTGCCCCTCACATGTAAATCAATCGACTAAAAATAAAGTAATCAATGCGATGGTAAAATTACAGGTAAACCATCATTTGTTTCAGGAGTGGGGGTATACAATGATGCGGGGATGAGGAATGGAGTGTGTTCAATCTATTCCGTTATTCTCAACCATGATGAGTGGGCGTGGCCACCTGTCAAAATGTCAAAATTACCGTCAATGCACCCATTTTAATCTCGTTCACGACGGAATATAGTCATCATCATTGTATACATACCTCTGTTGTGGTTCTTCAGTCGTAAGACAGATGTGGTATTCCAGATTTAACCTCCAACTGACTTTGTTACAAAGTTTGTGGTACGCGACAACGCCATGAAAAACCACGTGCGTTTTTGTTTATCACCAGACGCCTGCACCGGAAGTGCGCGCTGAACGAGACTTTACGGCCCTATACTGGTATTATATATGAGTTCACAGTACTTGCTGCAGTTTTTATGCCTTGGTCCATGCAGGTTTTCCAATGCACATTTTGCGTAATGACGTCATGTCCCCATGGTTACGTTCCGCTTTATTACACGTGTTAAATATGAAATATATGCAATGGCTTTATGCCACTGTTAAACACGGTTTCATGTGATAAACCCAATGTGAAATCTGAAATTTGGTAGAAAATTTCCAGTTGACTCCCAGGTGAAGTAAACGAAGTTATATATTGTCATAAACCTGTGTGAACAAGTTGGAAAATTCAGAGTATACTGAGCACAGCTACGCATGAGCCACACGTTTTGGGATTCGGCTTTTAGGGGATTTCCAAGATTTTTCTCCCGACGCTTCTATTTATAGAACAAAAGGTCAGATTACGTTTTTTACCCATGATCTCTGCCGATCCAATGCTCAGATCAGCCCAGGTCGGCTCGGCAGAGATCCTAGGCCAAAAACGTCATCTGACGTTTTGTTCTATAAATAGAAGCGTCGGGAGAAAAATCTTGGAAATCCCCTAAAAGCCGAATCCCATACAGTGGCCCTTTAAATTACGTGTATGAAAAATATAGATATGATTGAAAATACTGACTGTTCTAGCCACTTTAGACCATGAAAGCAAAGAATTTTATGGACATTTTCATGCACTACAAAACCAAAAACGTCATTTCACCAGCGCATCAATACGAAATCGTCAAAAGACTGTCGGTTGCTATGCGCGACGCCGGTCAATATGAAGGAGGTCAATACCGCAGTAGGCCTATATCGGACCGATTGCACTCTGTGTAATCTATTGTAGCATTTTCGTAGGCATATAATAATAATCTTTCCTTCGCGATGACTTACTTCATTTTCATGAAATAACTAGTATATGTCAGAATTTAGTCATCGTAATGTCTAATTAGACTGGCACGGCGGGTTGAATACTAATACTTTACAAATTTGATTCACCAAATATACTATATCAATTACTCAAAACATGGTCAATTCGCAGGTAGATAATTCTAACACACGCCGCATTTCACGCGGAGTTTAGACGAAAGATGACAAGTGTCGTAAAAAGACTCATTTTGTCGACAAATATTTCAGCACAGATTCGAGGGTTTTTCCCCTAATTATACAGTATATATCAACTCTCTTCATATCAGGCTGTACATGTTTGCTCTTTCTTCTTCGCTGAAGCCTCAAAACTACCAAACGTAAAGTTTCGCAGCAGATTCGCAATTCAATTAATCATGTTGAAAGTTGAACTCTTGTGTATAGGTAGTCCATGTATATGTTCTCAATTGTATAGGCCCTCGTTTGCCTTATCATAGCTTGTACTCACCTATTAGTTTTTTAAAACAAATAATAATACTCAATGAAAGCGTACAGTACGTCACATCAATTTCTCTGATCACGACTTGAGTTAGTCAACTTATATATTGGTGTCCCTCTCTTTGTGTCGATAACTATATGCTCTGATTCATGCTCGAAGGTCTTGTCATTGCCGATAGCCTCCTAATGTAACTTAGTTTAAATATAAGGCTTAGTCATTAGGCCTGATGCGTGGGGCCTTTCTCTTGGGACGTGGGGGCTTTCTCTTGCGACACGCCCAATTTGAACAGCATATCCTTATTAGAGGAACCTGGCACATACGACACCTTGATAGAAAAGCACGGTATAAATAAACACCGTTTGACAGTTACCAAGTGACGCCTTTTTTATCAGGGTCTTGACCTTAAAGCTGGTTACTTGCCGGAATCTAAAGATTTCGGCAAGTATGTTGGTCGGTTGGTTTGATTGATTGATTGATTGTTACTTGGCGAAATCTTCGATTTTCGCCAAGTATGTTGGTCACTCGCGGATGTTTGTTTGTTACTTGCCGGAATCTAAAGATTTCGGCAAGTATATTGGTCGGTTGGTTTGTTACTTGGCAAAATAAATTTTGCCAAGTATGTTGGTCAGTCATCTTGTTTGTTTGTTTGTTTGTTTGTTTGTTTGTTTGTATGTTTGTCTGTCCGTCTGTTATGACGATAGCGGGCGCAATTCTTGTCGCATTTTCATGAAATTTTTACACACTATGCGCAAGCAGCTTCCGCATAAGCCTTTCGTTTCTGAAGATCAAAGGTCAAAAATTGACGCCAAGGTCATTGAAAAACCAAAAAATTAAAAATCGCAATAACTCCAGTTATATTTTATCTGGAGTTTCGGGATTTCTTGCATCGATTACTATGGCCAATTCTGCATCTTTTGATGTATAGCCGACAGCTGTTGCATCAAAATTGACGATTTTGACTCCAGGTTAAAAAGACGGGGGTCAGGAGTTTCTGGATCAAAAGTTTCACGCATTGCTGTGCAGTCAATTCTTGTCGGATTCTTATGAAATTTTCACAGCTTATGCACACAAAATGTCTGCATATTCCTGTTCTTTCTCTAGGTCAAAGGTCAAAAATTAACGCCAAGGTCATTGAAAAACCAAAAATTTTAAAATTGTCATAACTCCACTTTCATTCCACCTTCACTTCCAAAGGTATTCACGTCTTTTACTGTGGCCAATTCTGCATCATTTGATGTATGACCGACAGCGGTTGAATCAAAATTGACGATTTAAACTCCAGGTGAAATACATGGGGGTCAGGAATTTCGGATCCAAAGTTTAACACATTGCTGTGCAGTCGATTCTTGTGTGATTTTGACGAAATTCTCACATAATATGTGCACGGAATGTCCGCATAACCCTTTTGATTTGGAACATCATAGCTCTGAAACTGTTGTCACGGCAACAGAAAATCGTTACTGAAAAGCATTACATGAAAACGATAATAGCATTGCTATATGAAACATTCAGCTTCACATTGCCAGCCACGTTAGTGCTGAGCGTAGAGTGTAGGACTTTGAATCCACAAACCCGGGTTCAATACTATCTCAAAACTATTTTTTTTTCTCCATTATGAGATCATGTATTCAATTCCAAACAAGGAAACAACACATTCGTAGTGTACAAATTCAGCAAATATATATGGCAGCAGTAATCTTCGTCATTTCTATGTCATCACACTCAATTATTTCTTGGTATATATTTTTCCAAGTCATTTACAGTGTCTCATTGGTTCCATTATGATCATGTGTTTCATGCATCATAGCGCATATGTGTCTCCTGAATATACAAAACTCGGTTGCGTAGTAATACAGTATATCATATATGTATCCAAATGCAGATCTAAAACAACATTTCGGTGGTTTTCTGACTCAGTGATGTACAAGTGATATAACAAAGCCTAAAACTCTAGTCGGCCACGTTGGTGCTGTGCATAGAGCATAGGACTTTCAATCCACAGACCCGGGTTCAACTCTCTCTCAAAACTTTTTTTTTCTCTCTAACTTACAGGATCATGTCTTCTATAGCATAACTGCACAATTTAATACATGTACAACTTACTTAACAGCAGCTAGATAATTTAACAAAAAAAAACTATTCAAGTCTCTCTCAAAACGTTTTTCAGCTATTTTTTTATAGACTTCTTTTCAAGTTCATTACTTTATTTTGCCAAGTCCTAGCTCTTTGAGCGATTGCTTCATTACTTGGCAAAATAAATTTTGCCAAGTATGTTGGTCAGTCATCTTGTTTGTATGTTTGTCTGTCCGTCAGTTTGCACGATAGCGGCCGCAATCCTGGTCTGAATGACATCAAATTTACACAGAAGATGCGCATAACACTCCTTCATAAGCCTATTGAATTTGAAGATCATAGGTCAAAAACTGTTGTCTTGGCGACCAAAAAACTGTTACATTGCTTATATCCATGGAGGCTGGAAAACCATACAGGAAATGTTACATGGGATACACCTCCTCCAACTGCCAGCGACGTTAGTGCTGTGCATAGAGCGTATGACTCTCAATCCCCAGACCCGGGTTCAAGTCTCTCTTGAAACTATTTTTATTTTATTTTTAACTTACAGAATCATGATCATGCATTTAATTATAAACAACATAACAACACAATTTAATAAATGTACAATTTAGTTAACGACAAATAAATAATTGAAAAAAATATATTACAGTATTATGGTGCAGGGGTTTATAGACCAAAGCTAGTTTATAGACTTCTCTTCAAAATCTTTAACTTTATTTTGCCAAGTCCTAGCTCTTTGAGCGATTGCTTCATTACTTGGCAAAATAAATTTTGCCAAGTATGTTGGTCAGTCATCTTGTTTGTTTGTTTGTTTGTTTGTTTGTTTGTTTGTTTGTTTGTATGTTTGTCTGTCCGTCTGTTATGACGATAGCGGGCGCAATTCTTGTCGCATTTTCATGAAATTTTCACACAATATGCGCAAGCAGCTTCCGCATAAGCCTTTCGATTCTGAAAGTCAAAGGTCAACAATTGACTTCAAGGTCGTTCAAAAACCAAAAAATTACAAATCGCAATAACTCCAATTATATTTTATCTGGAGTTTCGAGAGTTCTTGTATCGATTACTATGGCCAATTCTGCATCTTTTGATGTATGGCCGATAGCTGTTGCATCAAAATTGACGATTTTGACTCCAGGTTAAAAAGACGGGGGTCAGGAGTTTCTGGATCAAACGTTTCATGCATTGCTGTGCAGTCAATTTTTGTCGGATTCTTATGAAATTTTGACAGCATATGCACACAGTATAACGGCACATTCCTGTTGTTTCTCAAGGTCAACGGTCAACTTCACTCTTAATACAGTCTGTGTCAAACGCCAGGCTACTTTATATCAGAACTATTGGGGGTGATCAACCGGCGGAGGAAACTGGCCCCATTCCCGGTTTTTAGCACTAATTTGCCATAGAGGAACTGTCACAATACAACACAACTTGATGCTGTCGGCCACTTTGGTGCAGTGCATAGAGCTCAGGACTTTCAATCCACAGACCCGGGTTCAAATCTCTCTTGAAATTATTTTATTTTTATTTTCAACTTACACAATCATGATCATGAATTTCGTTCTAAACAACATAACAACACAATTTAATAACTGTATCAAGCTAGTGTAAAAGCTAGTGTATAGACTTCTTTTCCAGTTCATTACTTTATTTTGCCAAGTCCTAGCTCTCTGAGCGATTGCTTCATTACTTGGCAAAATAAATTTTGCCAAGTATGTTGGTCAGTCATCTTGTTTGTATGTTTGTCTGTCCGTCAGTTTGCACGATAGCGGCCGCAATCCTGGTCTGAATGACATCAAATTTACACATAAGTTGCGCATAAGACTCCATCATAAGCCTATTGAATTTGAAGATCATAGCTCAAAAACTGTTGTCTTGGCGACCAAAAAACTGTTACATTGCTTATATCTATGGAGGTTGGAAAACCATACAGGAATTGTTACATGGGATACACCTCCTCCAACTGCAAGCGACGTTAGTGCTGTGCATAGAGCGTATGACTCTCAATCCAAAGACCCGGGTTCAAGTCTCTCTTGAAACTATTTTTGTTTATTTTTAACTTACAGAATCATGATCTTGCATTTAATTATAAACAACACAACAACACAATTTAGTAAATGTACTATTTAGTTAACGACAAATAAATAATTGAAAAAAATATATTACAGTATTATGGTGCAGGGGTTTATAGACCAAAGCTAGTTTATAGACTTCTCTTCAAGATCTTTAACTTTATTTTGCCAAGTCCTAGCTCTTTGAGCGATTGCTTCATTACTTGGCAAAATAAATTTTGCCAAGTATGTTGGTCAGTCATCTTGTTTGTTTGTTTGTTTGTTTGTTTGTATGTTTGTCTGTCCGTCCGTTCGCACGTTAGCGGGCGCAATTCTTGTCGGATTTTCATGAAATTTTGACACAACATGTGCAAAGATCTTCCTCATAAGCCTTTCGTTTCTGAAGGTCAAAGGTCAAAAATTGACGTCAAGGTCGTTCAAAAACCAAAAAATTTAAAATCGTAATAAGTCCAGTTATATTTTATCTGGAGTTTCGAGATTTCTTGCATCGAATACTATGGCCAATTCTGCATCTTTTGATGTATGGCCGACAGCTGTTGCATCAAAATTGACGATTTTGACTCCAGGTTAAAAAGACGGGGGTCAGGAGTTTCTGGATCAAAAGTTTCATGCATTGCTGTGCAGTCAATTCTTGTCGGATTCTTATGAAATTTTCACAACATATGCATACCAGATGTCGGCATATTCCTGTTGTTTCTCAAGGTCAAAAGTCAAGAATTAACGCCAAGGTCATTGAAAAACAAAAAAAATAAAAATGGCCATAACTCCACTTTCATTCCACCTGCACTTCCAAAAGTGTTCACGTCTTTATTATGGTCAAATCTGCATCATTTGTTGTATGACCGACAGCAGTTGAATCAAAATTGACGATTTAAACTCCAGGTGAAATACATGGGGGTCAGGAAGTTCGGATCCAAAGTTTAACACATTGCTGTGCAGTCGATTCTTGTCTGATTTTGACGAAATGCTCACATAATATGTGCACGGAATGTCCGCATAACCCTTTTAATTTGGAACATCATAGCTCTCAAACTGTTGTCACGGCAACAGAAAATCGTTACTGAGAAGCATTACATGAAAACGATAATAGCATTGCTATATGAAACACTCTGCTTCACATCGCCAGCCACGTTAGTGCTGAGCGTAGAGCGTAGGACTTTGAATCCACAGACCCGGGTTCGATACTATCTCAAAACTATTTTTTTTTCTCCATTAAAAGATCATGTATTCAATTCCAAACAACGAAACAACACATTCCTAGTGTACAAAATCAGCAAATAAATGTAGCACGAGTAATCTTTATCGTTATTATGTCATCATACTTAATTATTTCTCACTATGAATTCCTTAAAGTCATTTAACAGTGTCTCATTGGTTCCATTATGATCGTGTCCTTCATGCATCATAATGCATCTGTGTTAAGTCCATTCTGGCATGATTTGTATTCACCGAGTGTCTCTGTTCGTTTTGTTCACTTGTTGTCATTGTAATTTTTCATCTGTAACTTACAAGATCATGATCATGCTTTCAATTCTGAAGAATGTAGCAGCACAATTTAATATTATTACAGTATTATGATGCAAGGGTTTATAGACCAAAGCTGGTTTATAGACTTCTCTTCAAGTTCATAACTTTATTTTGCCAAGTCCTAGCTCTTTGAGCGATTGCTTCATTACTTGGCAAAATAAATTTTGCCAAGTATGTTGGTCAGTCATCTTGTTTGTTACTTGCCGGAATTTAAATTCCGGCAAGTATGTTGGTCGGTTGGTTTGTGTGTTTATGTGTTTGTTTGTTTGTTTATTTGTACGCCCTCTAGCATCCACAATTCCGGTTTGATTCTTTCCAAACTTGGTGTGCATATTCCCTAGGATGATGGCTCGCGACTGCACGTTTTTGGTGATTCTAGGTCAAAGGTCAAGGTCAAGGTCACGCAAAATGTTAAAAACACATAAATGGCCATAACTCGGTTTCTATTCGTTGTAGAGACTTCAAGCTAAATTCATATTATAGATAAACTCGAGTTCTATCTTCTGTGACCTTGACCTTGGCATTTGACCTTGACCTTGAGAAGTTCGCTATGAGGTGAATGTCAAGGTCAAGTACGAAGGTCAGCGCACCATATCGAGTAGTATATCGTTGGAAAGGTCTTGAGCCCCCGATTGCAGTGATACCTTATTTTTGGCGCTGCGACGTTTATTGACGTCACAATGACGTCATAAACGTAAAATTTCCGAAATTTCAAAAGGCCATAACATCGTCAATACTGTATGGAATCTATTGAAACTTGATATGCATATTGACAGCAATGACCTCTACTAACTGAAGTATAAAGATCAAAGGTCAATGTCAAGGTCATCGAAATCGCAGAAAAACATGTTTCCGGTAATAACATCCATTTGAATTGTCGTAGGTTCACGAAATTTGAACCATATCATTCAGAAGAGGTATAGCAATCGAGCGTATATGTCAATTTCATGATTGACCTTGAACTTGGTCAGGAAAATAAGGTCATATGAGGAAAACTTCAAGGTCAAATTTCAAAACTACTTGAAACCTATCAAGTAGTATATCAAATGAAAGGTCTTGACTCCCTGGTACATACTTTTTCATCAGTTTTGAGTTGTGACGTTTATTGCAGTCACAGTGACGTCATAAACGTTAATTTTCCGAAATTTCAAATGGTCATAGTGTCCACAAACCTCGTTCGTTTCTGATGGAATTATGCAGGTGATATATATGTCTTCGTGCACAGGCAATGCACAATTTTCGTGACTCAAGGTCAAAGGTTGAGGTCAAGGTCAAGGGAAAGGTCAAAATCACATAAATGGCCATAACTTCAGAACTAATCGTCGCAGAGAGTTCAAACTAAGACCATATTGTGGCATATCAGAAGGCCTTCCATGAGCGACCTTGAATGTGACCTTTGACCTTGACCTTGATAAGTTCGCCACAAGTCAATATCAAGGTCAAGTACAAAGTTCAGTGTACCATATTGAATAGGATACAGTTGGAAAGGTCTCGGTCTCCTGAGTATAGTGATGTCTTAATTTTGGCACTATGACGTTCAGTGACGTCACAATGACGACTTAAATGTCAAATATCTGAAATTTCAAAAGGTCATAACAACATCAATACTGGAGGGAGGTCAAGTTCATCGAAATCCCAGAAAAACACATTACTGGTAATAACTTCTGCTCGAATTGTCGTAGGTTCATGAAATTTGAATCATATTCAGAACAGGCATGGCACTCAAACTTATATGTTAAATCCATGAAATCACATGAGTAAATTTTCAAGGTCAAGTTTTCAAACTCATTGAAATCTGTCAAGTATCATGAGTATGCGTTCCGGCAAGTGGGTGCCCTAGGGGCTCTCGTTTGTTTGTTAGTTTGTTTGTTTGTTTGTTTGTATGTTTGTCTGTCCGTCTGTTATGACGATAGCGGGCGCAATTCTTGTCGCATTTTCATGAAATTTTCACACAATATGCGCAAGCAGCTTCCGCATAAGCCTTTCGTTTCTGAAGGTCAAAGGTCAAAAATTCACGCCAAGGTCATTGAAAAACAAAAAAATGAAAAATCGTAATAACTCCAGTTATATTATATCTGGACTTTCGAGATTTCTTGCATCGATTACTATGGCCAATTCTGCATCTTTTGATGTATGGCCGACAGCTGTTGCATCAAAATTGACGATTTTGACTCCAGGTTAAAAAGACGGGGGTCAGGAGTTTCTGGATCAAAAGTTTCAAGCAATGCTGTGCAGTCAATTTTTGTCGGATTCTTATGAAATTTTGAGAGCATATGCACACAGTATAACGGCACATTCCTGTTGTTTCTCAAGGTCAAAGGTCAAGAATTAACGCCAAGGTCATTGAAAAACCACAAAATTAAAAATCGTCATAACTCCACTTTCATTCCACCTGCACTTCCAAAAGTGTTCACGTCTTTTACTATGGCCAATTCTGCATCATTTGATGTATGACCGACAGCGGTTGAGTCAAAATTGACGATTTAAACTCCAGGTGAAATAAATGGGGGTCAGGAATTTCGGATCCAAAGTTTAACACATTGCTGTGCGGTCGATTCTTGTGTGATTTTGACGAAATTCTCACATAATATGTGCACGGAATGTCCGCATAACCCTTTTGATTTGGAACATCATAGCTCTCAAACTGTTGTCACGGCAACAGAAAATCGTTACTGAAAAGCATTACATGAAAACGATAATAGCATTGCTATATGAAACACTCTGCTTCACATCGCCAGCCACGTTAGTGCTGAGCGTAGAGTGTAGGACTTTGAATCCACAAACCCGGGTTCAATACTATCTCAAAACTATTTTTTTTCTCCATTATGAGATCATGTATTCAATTCCAAACAAGGAAACAACACATTCGTAGTGTACAAATTCAGCAAATATATATAGCAGCAGTAACGTTAATCTTCGTCATTTCTATGTCATCACACTCAATTATTTCTTGGTATATATTTTTCCAAGTCATTTACAGTGTCTAATTGGTTCCATTATGATCATGTGTTTCATGCATCATAGCGCATCTGTGTTAATTCCTGAATATACACACTCGGTTGCGTATTAATACAGTATATCATATATGTATCCAAATGCAGGTCTCAAACAACATATCGGTGGTTTTCTGACTCAGTGATGTACTAGTGATATAACAAAGCCTGAAACTCTACTCTTAATACAGTCTGTGTCAAACGACAGGCCACTTTATATCAGAACTATTGGGGGTGATCAACCGGCGGAGCAAACGGGCCCCATTCCCGGTTTTTAGCAGTAACTTGCCATAGAGGACCTGTTACAATACATACACCACTTGACGCTGTGGGCCAGGTTGGTGCTGTGCATAGAGCTCAGGACTTTGAATCCACGGACCCGGGTTCAACTCTCTCTCAAAACTTGTTTTTTCTCTCTAACTTACAGGATCATGTCGTTTATATAGCATAACTGCACAATTTCATACATGTACAATTTACTTAACAGCAAATAGATAACTGAAAAATATATATATTACAGTACGTATGATTCGGGTCAAAGCTGGTTTATAGACTTCTCTTCAAGTTCATTAACTTTATTTTGCCAAGTCCTAGCTCTTTGAGCGATTGCTTCATTACTTGGCAAAATAAATTTTGCCAAGTATGTTGGTCAGTCATCTTGTTTGTTTGTTTGTTTGTTTGTATGTTTGTCTGTCCGTCCGTTCGCACGATAGCGGGCGCAATTCTTGTCGGATCTTCATGAAATTTTGACACAACATGTGCAAGGAACTTCCTCATAAGCCATTCGTTTCTGAAAGTCAAAGGTCAAAAATTGACGTCAAGGTCGTTCAAAAACCAAAAAATTAAAAATCGCAATAACTCCAATTATATTTTTTCTGGAGTTTCGCGCTTTCTTGCATCGATTACTATGGCCAATTCTGCATCTTTTGATGTACGGCCGACAGCTGTTGCATCAAAATTGACGATTTTGACTCCAGGTTAAAAAGACGGGGGTCAGGAGTTTCTGGATCAAAAGTTTCATGCATTGCTGTGCAGTCAATTCTTGTCGGATTCTTATGAAATTTTCACAGCATATGCACACCAGATGTCGGCATATTCCTCTTGTTTCTCAAGGTCAAAAGTCAAGAATTAACGCCAAGGTCATTGAAAAGCAAAAAAAATAAAAATGGCCATAACTCCACTTTCATTCCACCTGCACTTCCAAAAGTGTTCACGTCTTTTATTATGGTCAATTCTGCATCATTTGGTGTATGACCGACAGCAGTTGAATCAAAATTGACGATTTAAACTCCAGGTGAAATACATGGGGGTCAGGAAGTTCGGATCTAAAGTTTAACACATTGCTGTGCAGTCGATTCTTGTGTGATTTTGACGAAATTCTCACATAATATGTGCACGGAATGTCCGCATAACCCTTTTGATTTGGAACATCATAGATCTCAAACTGTTGTCACGGCAACAGAAAATCGTTACTGAAAAGCATTACATGAAAACGATAATAGCATTGCTATATGAAACACTCCGCTTCACATCGCCAGCCACGTTAGTGCTGAGCGTAGAGCGTAGGACTTCGAATCCACAGACCCGGGTTCAATACTATCTCAAAACTATTTTTTTTTCTCCATTAAAAGATCATGTATTCAATTCCAAACAACGAAACAACACATTCGTAGTGTACAATATCAGCAAATAAATGTAGCACGAGTAATCTTTATCGTTATTATGTCATCATACTTAATTATTTCTCACTATGAATTCCTTAAAGTCATTTAACAGTGTCTCATTGGTTCCATTATGATCGTGTCCTTCATGCATCATAATGCATCTGTGTTAAGTCCATTCTGGCATGATTTGTATTCACTGAGTTTCTCTATTGGTTTTGTTCACTTGTTGTCATTGTAATTTTTCATCTGTAACTTACAAGATCATGATCATGCTTTCAATTCTGAAGAATGTAGCAGCACAATTTAATATTATCACAGTATTATGATGCAAGGGTTTATAGACCAAAGCTGGTTTATAGACTTCTCTTCAAGTTCATTACTTTATTTTGCCAAGTCCTAGCTCTTTGAGCGATTGCTTCAGTTGTATGTTGCTCAGCGATCAAATATGTGTTCTGTCCGTCTGTTCGCACGACAGCGGGCGCAATCCTTGTCGGAATGACATGAAATTTTCAAAGAAGATGCGCATAAGACTCCTGCACAAGCCTTTTGATTTTGAAGATCATAGCTTAAAAACTGTTGTCTTGGCGACTGAAAAACCGTTACATAACTATAACTATGGAGGCTGGAAAACCATAAAGTAACTGTTACATGGAATACACTTCTTCACACTGTCGGCAACGTTGGTGCAGTGGATAGAGCGTAAGACTTTGAATCCAAAGACCCGTGTTCAACCCTCCCTCAAAACTCTAATCTCTTTTATCTCTAACTTAGTTTTTATACAGTCAGTTGCAGTGTTATTTCTAGTTTATAATGCACCTTTCACATTTGGAATAGATTGAAAACTCGCCGAGATATCAAAGTAGAAAGAGCAGTGGGGTGAATCTGATTCTCAATCCGTTCACACGCCAATAAGCTGTAGAAACGATTACCCCCTATGGACATGTCCCGTCCTAAATACACACGCTCGGTTGCATAGCAATACAGTATATCATATATGTATCCAGATGCAGATCTCAAACAACATTTCAGTGGTTTTCTAACTCAGTGATGTACAAGTGATATGACAAAGCCTAAAACTCTTGTCTGAATACAGTCTGTGTCAAGCGACAGGCTCCCTTATATTAGGACTGCTGGGGGTGACGAGCCGGCAAAGGAACCGGCCCCATTCCCGGTTTTTAGCAGTAATTTGCCATAGAGGAACTGTTACAATACATACACCACTTGACGCTGTGGGCCAGGTTGGTGCTGTGCATAGAGATCAGGACTTTCAATCCACAGACCTGGGTTCAAGTCTTTCTTGAAACTATTTTTTTTCTAATTTTTAACTTACAGAATCATGATCATGCATTTAATTATAAACAACATAACAACACAATTCAGTAAATTCAGTTTACACAATTCACTTAACGACAAATAAATAATTAAAAATATATATATTACAGTATAATGATGCAGGGGTTTATAGACCAAAGCTATTTTATAGACCTCTCTTCAAGATCATTAACTTTATTTTGCCAAGTCCTAGCTCTTTGAGCGATTGCTTCAGTTGTATGTTGCTCAGCGACCAAATATGTGTTCTGTCCGTCTGTTCGCACGATAGCGGGCGCAATCCTTGTCGGAATGACATGAAATTTTCAAAGAAGATGCGCATAAGACTCCTGCACAAGCCTATTGATTTTGAAGGTCATAGCTTAAAAACTGTTGTCTTGGCGACTGAAAAACCGTTACATAACTATAACTATTACTTACTTACTTACTTACTATGGAGGCTGGAAAACCATAAAGTAACTGTTACATGGAATACACTTCTTCACACTGTCGGCAACGTTGGTGCAGTGGATAGAGCATAAGACTTTGAATCCAAAGACCCGTGTTCAACCCTCCCTCAAAACTCTAATCTCTTTTATCTCTAACTTCGTTTTTATACAGTCAGTTGCAGTGTTATTTCTAGTTTATAATGCACCTTTTACATTTGGAATAGATTGAAAACTCGCCGAGATATCAAAGTAGAAAGAGCAGTGGGGTGAATCTGATTCTCAATCCGTTCACACGCCAATAAGCTGTAGAAACGATTACCCCCTGTGGACATGTCCCGTCCTAAATACACACGCTCGGTTGCATAGCAATACAGTATATCATATATGTATCCAGATGCAGATCTCAAACAACATTTCAGTGGTTTTCTAACTCAGTGATGTACAAGTGATATGACAAAGCCTAAAACTCTTGTCTAAATACAGTCTGTGTCAAGCGACAGGCTCCCTTATATTAGGACTGCTGGGGGTGACGAACCGGCAAAGGAACCGGCCCCATTCCCGGTTTTTAGCAGTAATTTGCCATAGAGGAACTGTCCCAATACAACACAACTTGACGCTGTCGGCCACTTTGGTGCTGTGCGTAGAGCTCAGGACTTTGAATCCACAGACCCGGGTTCAAATCTCTCTTGAAATTATTTTATTTTTATTTTCAACTTACACAATCATGATCATGAATTTCGTTTTAAACAACATAACAACACAATTTAATAACTGTATCAAGCTAGTGTAAAAGCTAGTGTATAGACTTCTTTTCCAGTTCATTACTTTATTTTGCCAAGTCCTAGCTCTCTGAGCGATTGCTTCAGTTGTATGTTGCTCAGCGATCAAATATGTGTTCTGTCTGTCTGTTCGCACGATAGCGGGCGCAATCCTTGTCGGAATGACATGAAATTTTCAAAGAAGATGCGCATAAGACTCCTGCACAAGCCTATTGATTTTGAAGGTCATAGCTTAAAATCTGTTGTCTTGGCGACTGAAAAACCGTTACATAACTATAACAGTGGAGGCTGGAAAACCATAAAGTAACTGTTACATGGAATACACTTCTTCACACTGTCGGCAACGTTGGTGCAGTGGATAGAGCGTAAGACTTTGAATCCAAAGACCCGTGTTCAACCCTCCCTCAAAACTCAAATCTCTTTTATCTCTAACTTAGTTTTTATACAGTCAGCTGCAGTGTTATTTCTAGTTTATAATGCACCTTTTACATTTGGAATAGATTGAAAACTCGCCGAGATATCAAAGTAGAAAGAGCAGTGGGGTGAATCTGATTCTCAATCCGTTCACACGCCAATAAGCTGTAGAAACGATTAACCCCTGTGGACATGTCCCGTCCTAAATACACACGCTCGGTTGCATAGTAATACAGTATATCATATATGTATCCAGATGCAGTTCTCAAACAACATTTCAGTGGTTTTCTAACTCAGTGATGTACAAGTGATATAATAAAGCCTAAAACTCTAGTCTAAATACAGTCTGTGTCAAGCGACAGGCTCCCTTATATTAGGACTGCTGGGGGTGACGAGCCGGCAAAGGAACCGGCCCCATTCCCGGTTTTTAGCAGTAATTTGCCATAGAGGAACTGTCACAATACAACACAACTTGACGCTGTCGGCCACTTTGGTGCTGTGCGTAGAGCTCAGGACATTGAATCCACAGACCCGGGTTCAACTCTCTCTCAAAACTTGTTTTTTCTCTCTAACTTACAAGATCATGTCTTTTATAGCATAACTGCACAATTTAATACATGTACAACTTACTTAACAGCAACAAGAAAAAACTATTCAAGTCTCTCTCAAAACGTTTTTTAGCTGGTTTATTATAGACTTCTTTTCCAGTTCATTACTTTATTTTGCCAAGTCCTAGCTCTCTGAGCGATTGCTTCAGTTGTATGTTGCTCAGCGATCAAATATGTGTTCTGTCCGTCTGTTCGCACGATAGCGGGCGCAATCCTTGCCGGAATGACATGAAATTTTCAAAGAAGATGCGCATAAGGCTCCTGCACAAGCCTTTTGATTTTGAAGGTCACAGCTTAAAAACTGTTGTCTTGGCGACTGAAAAACCGTTACATAACTATAACTATGGAGGCTGGAAAACCATAAAGTAACTGTTACATGGAATACACTTCTTCACACTGTCGGCAACGTTGGTGCAGTGGATAGAGCGTAAGACTTTGAATCCAAAGACCCGTGTTCAACCCTCCCTCAAAACTCTAATCTTTTTTACCTCTAACTTACTTTTTATACAGTCAGTTGCAGTGTTATTTCTGGTTTATAATGCACCTTTTACATTTGGAATAAATTGAAAACTCGCCGAGATATCAAAGTAGAAAGAGCAGTGGGGTGAATCTGATTCTCAATCCGTTCACACGCCAATAAGCTGTAGAAATGATTACCCCCTGTGGACATGTCCCGTCCTAAATACACACGCTCGGTTGCATAGCAATACAGTATATCATATATGTATCCAGATGCAGATCTCAAACAACATTTCAGTGGTTTTCTAACTCAGTGATGTACAAGTGATATAACAGTTGCAGTGTTATTTCTGGTTTATAATGCACCTTTTACATTTGGAATAAATTGAAAACTCGCCGAGATATCAAAGTAGAAAGAGCAGTGGGGTGAATCTGATTCTCAATCCGTTCACACGCCAATAAGCTGTAGAAATGATTACCCCCTGTGGACATGTCCCGTCCTAAATACACACGCTCGGTTGCATAGCAATACAGTATATCATATATGTATCCAGATGCAGATCTCAAACAACATTTCAGTGGTTTTCTAACTCAGTGATGTACAAGTGATATAACAAAGCCTTAAACTCTAGTCTAAGTTAAGTCTGTGTCAAGCGACAGGCTCCCTTATATTAGGACTGCTGGGGGTGACGAACCGGCAAAGGAACCGGCCCCATTCCCGGTTTTTAGCAGTACATACAATAAATACACAACTTCACGCTGCTGGTCACGTTGGTGCTGTGCATAGAGCTCAGGACTCTGAATCCACAGACCCGGGTTCAACTCTCTCTCAAAACTTGTTTTTTCTCTCTAACTTACAGGATCATGTCTTTTATAGCATAACTGCACAATTTAGCAAATTGATAATTTATGAAGAAAAGAACTATTCAATACTCTCTCAGAACGTTTTTTAGCTGGTTTATAGACTTCTCTTCAAGTTCATTAACTTTATTTTGCCAAGTCTAGCTCTTTGAGCGATTGCTTCATTACTTGGCAAAATAAATTTTGCCAAGTATGTTGGTCAGTCATCTTGTTTGTTTGTTTGTTTGTTTGTTTGTATGTTTGTCTGTCCGTCCGTTCGCACGATAGCGGGCGCAATTCTTGTCGGATTTTCATGAAATTTTGACACAACATGTGCAAGGATCTTCCTCATAAGCCTTTCGTTTCTGAAAGTCAAAGGTCAAAAATTGACGTCAAGGTCGTTCAAAAACCAAAAAATTTAAAATCGTAATAAGTCCAGTTATATTTTATATGGAGTTTCGAGATTTCTAGCCTCGAATACTATGGCCAATTCTGCATCTTTTGATGTATGGCCGACAGCTGTTGCATCAAAATTGACGATTTTGACTCCGGGTTAAAAAGACGGGGGTCAGGAGTTTCTGGATCAAAAGTTTCATGCATTGCTGTGCAGTCAATTTTTGTCGGATTCTTATGAAATTTTGACAGCATATGCACACAGTATAACGGCACATTCCTGTTGTTTCTCAAGGTCAAAGGTCAAGAATTAACGCCAAGGTCATTGAAAAACCACAAAATTAAAAATCGTCATAACTCCACTCTCATTCCACCTGCACTTCCAAAAGTGTTCACGTCTTTTATTATGGCCAATTCTGCATCTTTTGATGTATGACCGACAGCGGTTGAATCAAAATTGACGATTTAAACTCCAGGTGAAATACATGGGGGTCAGGAAGTTCGGATCCAAAGTTTAACACATTGCTGTGCAGTCGATTCTTGTGTGATTTTGACGAAATTCTCACATAATATGTGCACGGAATGTCCGCATAACCCTTTTGATTTGGAACATCATAGCTCTGAAACTGTTGTCACGGCAACAGAAAATCGTTACTGAAAAGCATTACATGAAAACGATAATAGCATTGCTATATGAAACACTCCGCTTCACATCGCCAGCCACGTTAGTGCTGAGCGTAGAGCGTAGGACTTTGAATCCACAGACCCGGGTTCAATACTATCTCAAAACTATTTTTTTTCTCCGTTAAAAGATCATGTATTCAATTCCAAACAACGAAACAACACATTCGTAGTGTACAAAATCAGCAAATAAATGTAGCACGAGTAATCTTTATCGTTATTATGTCATCATACTTAATTATTTCTCACTATGAATTCCTTAAAGTCATTTAACAGTGTCTCATTGGTTCCATTATGATCGTGTCCTTCATGCATCATAATGCATCTGTGTTAACGTAGTCCGCTACAAACATAGAGGTAATGAAAAGTCAAAATTTAAAAGTTATATCTTGAATATTATCTCTTCAAAATAACATATTTTATAGAGTAACTGATCAGCATTCTAATACTGAAAAGAAAATAGGGAGTCACCGTGCTGGTTTCTTCGACATATTCAATCAAAAATCACTAACTTTTACTAAAATGACTTAATTTATGGTATTTTTACACATTTTTTTGCCCATATTCATATCTTGCATCTTGTTTTCCAAGAGAACGGATACGGTGACCCCCTATTTTCTTTTCAGTTTTGGGATGCTGATCAGTTCCTCTATAAAATATGTCATTTTGAAGCTCTAGATTTCGTTAATACAGTCATTTATTTTGAAAAACTCTTTGACTCCCTCCCCTCAATGTTTGGAGCGGACTACCTTAAGTCCATTCTGGCATGATTTGTATTCACCGAGTGTCTCTATTCGTTTTGTTCACTTGTTGTCATTGTAATTTTTCATCTGTAACTTACAAGATCATGATCATGCTTTCAATTCTGAAGAATGTAGCAGCACAATTTAATATTATTACAGTATTATGATGCTAGGGTTTATAGACCAAAGCTGGTTTATAGACTTCTCTTCAAGTTCATTACTTTATTTTGCCAAGTCCTAGCTCTTTGAGCGATTGCTTCAGTTGTATTTTGCTCAGCGATCAAATATGTGTTCTGTCCGTCTGTTCGCCCGATAGCGGGCGCAATCCTTGTCGGAATGACATGAAATTTTCAAAGAAGATGCGCATAAGACTCCTGCACAAGCCTATTGATTTTAAAGGTCATAGCTTAAAAACTGTTGTCTTGGCGACTGAAAAACCGTTACATAACTATAACTATGGAGGCTGGAAAACCATAAAGTAACTGTTACATGGAATACACTTCTTCACACTGTCGGCAACGTTGGTGCAGTGGATAGAGCGTAAGACTTTGAATCCAAAGACCCGTGTTCAACCCTCCCTCAAAACTCTAATCTCTTTTATCTCGAACTTACTTTTTATACAGTCAGTTGCGGTGTTATTTCTAGTTTATAATGCACCTTTTACATTTGGAATAGATTGAAAACTCGCCGAGATATCAAAGTAGAAATAGCAGTGGGGTGAATCTGATTCTCAATCCGTTCACACGCCAATAAGCTGTAGAAACGATTACCCCCTGTGGACATGTCCCGTCCTAAATACACACGCTCGGTTGCATAGTAATACAGAATATCATATATGTATCCAAATGCAGATCTCAAACAACATTTCAGTGGTTTTCTAACTCAGTGATGTACAAGTGATATAACAAAGCCTAAAACTCTAGTCTAAATACAGTCTGTGTCAAGCCACAGGCTCCCTTATATTAGGACTGCTGGGGGTGACGAACCGGCAAAGGAACCGGCCCCATTCCCGGTTTTTAGCAGTACATACAATAAATACACCACTTCACACTGTCGGTCACGTTGTTGCTGTGCATATAGTGTAGGACTTTCAATCTACAGACCCGGGTTCAAGTCTCTCTCAAAACTTGTTTTTTTCTCTCTAACTTACAGGATCATGTCTTTTATAGCATAACTGCACAATTTAATACATGTACAAATTACTTAACAGCAACTAGATAATTTAAAAAAAGATCTATTCAAGTCTCTCTCAAAACGTTTTTTAGCTGGTTTATTACAGACTTCTTTTCAAGTTCATTACTTTATTTTGCCAAGTCCTAGCTCTTTGAGCGATTGCTTCATTACTTGGCAAAATAAATTTTGCCAAGTATGTTGGTCAGTCATCTTGTTTGTTTGTTTGTTTGTTTGTTTGTTTGTTTGTATGTTTGTCTGTCCGTCCGTTCGCACGATAGCGGGCGCAATTCTTGTCGGATCTTCATGAAATTTTGACACAACATGTGCAAGGATCTTCCTCATAAGCCTTTCGTTTCTGAAGGTCAAAGGTCAAAAATTGACGCCAAGGTCATTGCAAAACCAAAAAATTAAAAATCGTAATAACTCCAGTTATATTTTATCTGGACTTTCGAGATTTCTTGCATCGATTACTATGGCCAATTCTGCATCTTTTGATGTATGTCCGACAGCTGTTGCATCAAAATTGACGATTTTGACTCCAGGTTAAAAAGACGGGGGTCAGGAGTTTCTGGATCAAACGTTTCATGCATTGCTGTGCAGTCAATTTTTGTCGGATTCTTATGAAATTTTGACAGCATATGCACACAGTATAACGGCACATTCCTGTTGTTTCTCAAGGTCAAAGGTCAAGAATTAACGCCAAGGTCATTGAAAAACCACAAAATTAAAAATCGTCATAACTCCACTTTCATTCCACCTGCACTTCCAAAAGTGTTTACGTCTTTTACTATGGCCAATTCTGCATCATTTGATGTATGACCGACAGCGGTTGAGTCAAAATTGACGATTTAAACTCCAGGTGAAATAAATGGGGGTCAGGAATTTCGGATCCAAAGTTTAACACATTGCTGTGCGGTCGATTCTTGTGTGATTTTCACGAAATTCTCACATAATATGTGCACGGAATGTCCGCATAACCCTTTTGATTTGGAACATCATAGCTCTCAAACTGTTGTCACGGCAACAGAAAATCGTTACTGAAAAGCATTACATGAAAACGATAATAGCATTGCTATATGAAACACTCTGCTTCACATCGCCAGCCACGTTAGTGCTGAGCGTAGAGTGTAGGACTTTGAATCCACAAACCCGGGTTCAATACTATCTCAAAACTATTTTTTTTCTCCATTATGAGATCATGTATTCAATTCCAAACAAGGAAACAACACATTCGTAGTGTACAAATTCAGCAAATATATATAGCAGCAGTAATCTTCGTCATTTCTATGTCATCACACTCAATTATTTCTTGGTATATATTTTTCCAAGTCATTTACAGTGTCTCATTGGTTCCATTATGATCATGTGTTTCATGCATCATAGCGCATCTGTGTTATCTCCTGAATATACAAAACTCGGTTGCGTATTAATACAGTATATCATATATGTATCCAAATGCAGGTCTCAAACAACATATCGGTGGTTTTCTGACTCAGTGATGTACTAGTGATATAACAAAGCCTAAAACTCTACTCTTAATACAGTCTGTGTCAAACGACAGGCCACTTTATATCAGAACTATTGGCGGTGATCAACCGGCGGAGGAAACCAGCCCCATTCCCGGTTTTTAGCAGTAATTTGCCTTGAAGGACCTGTTACAATACATACACCACTCAATGCTGTCGGCCACGATGGTGCTGTGCATAGAGCTCAGGACTTTAAATCCACGGACCTGGGTTCAACTCTCTCTCAAAACTTGTTTTTTTTCTCTCTAACTTACAGGATCATGTCTTTTATAGCATAACTACACAATTTAATACATGTACAACTTACTTAACAGCAACTAGAAAAAACTATTCAAGTCTCTCTCAAAACGTTTTTTAGCTGGTTTATTATAGACTTCTTTTCAAGTTCATTACTTTATTTTGCCAAGTCCTAGCTCTCTGAGCGATTGCTTCAGTTGTATGTTGCTCAGCGATCAAATATGTGTTCTGTCCGTCTGTTCGCACGATAGCGGGCGCAATCCTTGTCGGAATGACATGAAATTTTCAAAGAAGATGCGCATAAGACTCCTGCACAAGCCTATTGATTTTGAAGGTCATAGCTTAAAAACTGTTGTCTTGGCGACTGAAAAACCGTTACATAACTATAACTATGGAGGCTGGAAAACCATAAAGTAACTGTTACATGGAATACACTTCTTCACACAGTCGGCAACGTTGGTGCAGTGGATAGAGCGTAAGACTTTGAATCCAAAGACCCGTGTTCAACCCTCCCTCAAAACTCTAATCTCTTTTATCTCTAACTTAGTTTTTATACAGTCAGTTGCAGTGTTATTTCTAGTTTATGATGCACCTTTTACATTTGGAATAGATTGAAAACTCGCCGAGATATCAAAGTGGAAAGAGCAGTGTTATTTTTTTATGCACCAGGAGTTATTTTCATAGTTTTCATGTCATACTTAACTATTTGTCGCTATAAATATCACTTAACAGTGTCTCATTGGTTCCATTATGATCGTGTCTTTTATGCGTCATAGCGCATCCGTGTTAGCTCCATTCTATCAATAATACATACATCATTATATCGTTCCATCTCGGTTGCGTAGTAATACAGTATATCATAAAAGTATCCAAACGCAGATCTCAAACAACATTTCTTTTGTTTTCTGACTCAGAGGTGTACAAGTGATATAACGAAGCCTAAAACTCTAGTCTAAATACAGTCTGTGTCAAGCCACAGGCTCCCTTATATTAGGATTGCTGGGGGTGATGAACCGGCCCCATTCCCGGTTTTTAGCAATACATACAATAAATACACCACTTCACACTGTCGGTCACGTTGGTGCTGTGCATAGAGCGCAGGACTTTGAATCCACAGACCCGGGTTCAACTCTCTCTCAAAACTTGTTTTTTTCTCTCCAACTTACAGGATAATGTCTTTTATAGCATAACTGCACAATTTAATACATGAACAACTTACTTAACAGCAACTAGATAATTTAAAAAAAAAAACTATTCAAGTCTCTCTCAAAACGTTTTTTAGCTGGTGTATCGACTTCTTTTCAAGTTCTTTGACTTTATTTTGCCAAGTCCTAGCTCTTTGAGCGATTGCTTCAGTTGTATGTTGCTCAGCGATCAAATATGCGTTCTGTCCGTCTGTTCGCACGATAGCGGGCGCAATCCTTGTCGGAATGACATGAAATTTTCACAGAAGATGCGCATAAGACTCCGTCATAAGCCTATTGAATTTGAAGATCATAGCTCAAAAACTGTTGTCTTGGCGACCAAAAAGCTGTTACATTGCTTATATCTATGGAGTAATTCCGCAGCGTAACAGAGTTACGCGTAAGGCCATGCATAAAATTCCCTACGAGATTCCCGCTATAACCGGCTATAACGGTTGTTGTTTTTTCCTCCAATGTTTGCATTATATGCTGAAATAAACTTGATTTCCACTTACTGTGTGTTGTTGTCCTTCTGTAAACGCAATTAGGTGTCTGACATATGGCGACATTATCAAATAATCTATCATAATCCACCCGCTACATCTCGCGGTTTTTTTGTGTTTACAATTTAATGGCGCCTCCCCCCGCTTTCAGCTGACTGTCAAACGCTCAGCCAATCAGGTGAGGGCAAGGTTTATTGGTGAATGCAAACTAGAACGAGATTTAGAAAAGGCGTAAACACATTGAATATCACACACATAGACTGGACAGGAGATGTACATGTATGAGGTGACACTTGACAACGAGTAACTTTTGACATCAACAAAAGTATTTTAATTTTTTGCCGACAAAGAAGAAATCAGTGGAATATACAAGAACCACTATGAAGAAAGATTCAAGATACAGTTAAAGCAGGAACAACTGGACATAATCTGGCACATATGCAACAGGAAAAATGTTTTAGGAGTGCTTCCAACGGGATACGGGAAAAGTTTTGTGTACACAGTTGCACCTCTCATCATGGACAAGGTATGTCCATTTACTATTTGAAAAAAAGTCTTTGGTAGTTCATTGAGAATAGGCATGATGTACACTTAATGTACATTGATGTAAAAACATTCAGAATCTTGCTGGAGAAGACACGTTATTGACTTGGACATTAGTGATATGTAAATACAAATTATTGTAGAGAATTAGTCTATATGATCCTAGAAGTGAATGAAATAAACACAACAATAATTTTGGCCTATTCCAGGACAATAGCGAAATGATTATTGAGATAAATAAGCGATATGGTGAAATGTATAGTCAAATAGTGCTAGATTAAATTAGATAGATTTATCATATACTCCCACATATATGTTTTAAACACCTCCCCCACAGTCTGATAAGAAAGTGAAGATAACTTGAGATGTATTCATGTTAACCAGATTGAACCGGATAATGCTCCACACATCGTGCTGGTTGTGTCGCCACTAATAGCACTAATGGCGGATCAGAAAGCTACATTTGATGCCTACGGTATACAGAACGGTATACCGTTCTTTGACTTTGACTTTGCTTTTCAATTTCGATAAGTAAACAAAATATATGAATATGTGCATGTGTTTGCGCGTAATCTTCGGATAGTTCTCTGAGTTTTTTTTTCCTGGTATATCATGACTTGTATGCATGCAAAGAATACTGAGTTAAACCCGAACAGGAACAAAGTAATTGCTATCTGTTCATTCAGAAAACACTCCCATACATTGCTCCATTATGTGTCGAATATTGTTATTGCTGTTGATCTACGGCAATGGGGCAATATTTTCTTCAATTACATTTAGGTTCTCTGTGTATTCCAATCAGATAATCACCTTTTTGATTGCAATTCATTAAAAATATCTTATTAATTTGTAAAATTATTAAGATTTTAGCAAGTAATATTTTATGTGACCATGGCTCATTCTCAAACATTCATTATAACCACAATTGTCAGGATTTGGCTAATACGTTTTGTTCTCATTATCTCACAAATACAAAGTGACCTGTACGCAAATGTAGCATCATCTACTGGCTAATAAACACGAGAAGACATTGCGGTCAGTCACAGCGGGGCTAATGCATACATGTACGTATGTAGTATAATTGTACATACTTGGCTACTTCCTATGCCGTTCATCTACAACAGGCTTATTCACTTCTAAAATCCATATACTCTTTGAGTACATAGATATTTATATATTTTCTGGCCTTGAATTCGGATTATTTGCACGAGCTGTGTCAGCTATGTCGGGAAATATTTCTCTGCGTTCATTGTATATAGTGCGATTTATCAAAACATATAGGCTCCGCCTAAAATAAAAATCCAAATTAAAGGGGTTCTTCGCAAAGCATCCTGGGAAGGCGAACATGCTGGGAAGGCGGTGATTTGCAATATTTGCTGTCATCTGACGTTAATTCAATGTTCTTTGGAATATATCGCTTAACAGCTTATTCGAACATAGCAAATTGAGTACATTTATCACCCTCATCAGGATTCACATGTTGTTTTAAGGGTAAATCGTTCTATTCGTCGAATATAACCCGATGTTCGTTGGCGCGGGAATTCCCCACTCCGTCGGTAAATTATTGTCATTGCTTACATAGGACTCTGTCTCAGAGATAGGACTATCTATGGAGGTTGGAAAACCATACAGGAATTGTTGCATGGGATACACCTCCTCCAACTGCAAGCGACGTTAGTGCTGTGCATAGAGCATATGACTCTCAATCCACAGACCCGGGTTCAAGTCTCTCTTGAAACTATTTTTTTTATTTTTAACTTACAGAATCATGATCTTGCATTTAATTATAAACAACATAACAACACAATTTAGTAAATGTACAATTTAGTTAACGACAAATAAATAATTGAAAAAAATATATTACAGTATTATGGTGCAGGGGTTTATAGACCAAAGCTAGTTTATAGACTTCTCTTCAAGATCTTTAACTTTATTTTGCCAAGTCCTAGCTCTTTGAGCGATTGCTTCAGTTGTATGTTGCTCAGCGATCAAATATGTGTTCTGTCCGTCTGTTCGCACGACAGCGGGCGCAATCCTTGTCGGAATGACATGAAATTTTCAAAGAAGATGCGCATAAGACTCCTGCACAAGCCTATTGATTTTGAAGGTCATAGCTTAAAAACTGTTGTCTTGGCGACTGAAAAACCGTTACATAACTATAACTATGGAGGCTGGAAAACCATAAAGTAACTGTTACATGGAATACACTTCTTCACACTGTCGGCAACGTTGGTGCAGTGGATAGAGCGTAAGACTTTGAATCCAAAGACCCGTGTTCAACCCTCCCTCAAAACTCTAATCTCTTTTATCTCTAACTTAGTTTTTATACAGTCAGTTGCAGTGTTATTTCTAGTTTATAATGCACCTTTTACATTTGGAATAGATTGAAAACTCGCCGAGATATCAAAGTAGAAAGAGCAGTGTTATTTTTTTATGCACCAGGAGTTATTTTCATAGTTTTCATGTCATACTTAACTATTTGTCGCTATAAATATCACTTAACAGTGTCTCATTGGTTCCATTATGATCGTGTCTTTTATGCGTCATAGCGCATCCGTGTTAGCTCCATTCTATCAATAATACATACATCATTATATCGTTCCATCTCGGTTGCGTAGTAATACAGTATATCATAAAAGTATCCAAACGCAGATCTCAAACAACATTTCTTTTGTTTTCTGACTCAGAGGTGTACAAGTGATATAACGAAGCCTAAAACTCTTGTCTAAATACAATCTGTGGCAAGCGACAGGCTCTTTTATATCAGAACTATCCTGGGTGACGAAACGGCGTAGAGATCAGCCCCATTCCCGGTTTTTAGCAGTAATTTGCCTTCAAGGACCTGTTACAATACAACACAACTTGTTGCTGTCAGCCCCGTTGGTGCAGTACATAGAGCTCAGGACTTTGAATCCACAGACCCGGGTTCGATACTATCTCAAAACTATTTTTTTTTCTCCATTAAAAGATCATGTATTCAATTCCAAACAACGAAACAACACATTCGTAGTGTACAAAATCAGTAAATAAATGTAGCATGAGTAATCTTTATCGTTATTATGTCATCATACTTAATTATTTCTCACTATGAATTCCTTAAAGTCATTTAATAGTGTCTCATTGGTTCCATTATGATCGTGTCCTTCATCGTGTCCTTCATCTGTAACTTACAAGATCATGATCATGCTTTCAATTCTGAAGAATGTAGCAGCACAATTTAATATTATTACAGTATTATGATGCAAGGGTTTATAGACCAAAGCTGGTTTATAGACTTCTCTTCAAGTTCATTACTTTATTTTGCCAAGTCCTAGCTCTTTGAGCGATTGCTTCAGTTGTATGTTGCTCAGCGATCAAATATGTGTTCTGTCCGTCTGTTCGCACGATAGCGGGCGCAATCCTTGTCGGAATGACATGAAATTTTCAAAGAAGATGCGCATAAGACTCCTGCACAAGCCTATTGATTTTGAAAGTCACAGCTTAAAAACTGTTGTCTTGGCGACTGAAAAACCGTTACATAACTATAACTATGGAGGCTGGAAAACCATAAAGTAACTGTTACATGGAATACACTTCTTCACACTGTCGGCAACGTTGGTGCAGTGGATAGAGCGTAAGACTTTAAATCCAAAGACCCGTGTTCAACCCTCCCTCAAAACTCTAATATCTTTTATCTCTAACTTAGTTTTTATACAGTCAGTTGCAGTGTTATTTCTAGTTTATAATGCACCTTTTACATTTGGAATAGATTGAAAACTCGCCGAGATATCAAAGTAGAAAGAGCAGTGGGGTGAATCTGATTCTCAATCCGTTCACACGCCAATAAGCTGTAGAAACGATTACCCCCTGTGGACATGTCCCGTCCTAAATACACACGCTCGGTTGCATAGCAATACAGTATATCATATATGTATCCAGATGCAGATCTCAAACAACATTTCAGTGGTTTTCTAATTCAGTGATGTACAAGTGATATAACAAAGCCTAAAACTCTAGTCTAAATACAGTCTGTGTCAAGCGACAGGCTCCCTTATATTAGGACTGCTGGGGCTGACGAACCGGCAAAGGAACCGGCCCCATTCCCGGTTTTTAGCAGTACATGCAATAAAGGAACTGTCACAATACAACACAACTTGACGCTGTCGGCCACCTTGGTGCTGTGCGTAGAGCTCAGGACTTTGAATCCACAGACCCGGGTTCAAATCTCTCTTGAAATTATTTTATTTTTATTTTCAACTTACACAATCATGATCATGAATTTCGTTCTGAACAACATAACAACACAATTTAATAACTGTATCAAGCTAGTGTAAAAGCTAGTGTATAGACTTCTTTTCCAGTTCATTACTTTATTTTGCCAAGTCCTAGCTCTCTGAGCGATTGCTTCATTACTTGGCAAAATAAATTTTGCCAAGTATGTTGGTCAGTCATCTTGTTTGTTTGTTTGTATGTTTGTCTGTCCGTCAGTTTGCACGATAGCGGGCGCAATTCTTGTCGGATTTTCATGAAATTTTGACACAACATGTGCAAGGATCTTCCACATAAGCCTTTCGTTTCTGAAGGTCAAAGGTAAAAAATTGACGTCAAGATCATTCAAAAACCAAAAAATTAAAAATCGTAATAACTCCAGTTATATTTTATCTGGAGTTTCGAGATTTCTAGCATCGATTACTATGGCCAATTCTGCATCTTTTGATGTATGGCCGACAGCTGTTGAGTGAAAATTGACGATTTTGACTCCAGGTTAAAAAGACGGGGGTCAGGAGTTTCTGGATCAAAAGTTTCATGCATTGCTGTGCAGTCAATTCTTGTCGGATTCTTATGAAATTTTCACAGCATATGCATACCAGATGTCGGCATATTCCTATCGTTTCTCAAGGTCAAAAGTCAAGAATTAACGCCAAGGTCATTGAAAAACAAAAAAAATAAAAATGGCCATAACTCCACTTTCATTCCACCTGCACTTCCAAAAGTGTTCACGTCTTTTATTATGGTCAATTCTGCATCATTTGATGTATGTCCGACAGCGATTGAATCAAAATTGACGAATCAAGCTCCTGGTGAAATACATGGGGGTCAGGAATTTCGGATCCAAAGTTTAACACATTGCTGTGCAGTCAATTCTTGTGTGATTTTGACGAGATTCTCACAGTATATGTGCACAAAACATCCGCATAACCCTGTTGATTTGGAACATCATAGCTCTAAAACTGTTGTCATGGTAACGGAAAAACCGTTACTTGACAAATCACATGAAAACCGTGATAGCATTGCTATACGAAATACACCACCTCACATTGCCTGCGACATAGAGCTTAGGACTTTAAATCCACAGACCCGTGTTCGAGTCTCTCTTGAAACTATTTTTTTTTATCGCTTGCTTACACGATCAAGTATTTAATTCCAAATAACAAAACAACGCATTCATAATGTAGGTATTCAGCAAATAAATGTACCGGGAGTAATTTTCATAGTTTTCATGTCATCATACTTAACTATTTGTCGCTAAAAATATCACTTAACAGTGTCTCATTGGTTCCATCATGATCGTGTCTTTTATGCATCATAGTGCATCCGTGTTAGCTCCATTCTATCAATAATACATACATCATTATATCGTTCCATCTCGGTTGCGTAGTAATACAGTATATCATAAAAGTATCCAAATGCAGATCTCAAACAACATTTCTTTTGTTTTGTGACTCAGAGGTGTACAAGTGATATAACGAAGCCTAAAACTCTTGTCTAAATACAATCTGTGGCAAGCGACAGGCTCTTTTATATCAGAACTATCCTGGGTGACGAAACGGCGTAGAGATCAGCCCCATTCCCGGTTTTTAGCAGTAATTTGCCTTCAAGGACCTGTTACAATACAACACAACTTGTTGCTGTCAGCCCCGTTGGTGCAGTACATAGAGCTCAGGACTTTGAATCCACAGACCCGGGTTCGATACTATCTCAAAACTATTTTTTTTTCTCCATTAAAAGATCATGTATTCAATTCCAAACAACGAAACAACACATTCGTAGTGTACAAAATCAGTAAATAAATGTAGCATGAGTAATCTTTATCGTTATTATGTCATCATACTTAATTATTTCTCACTATGAATTCCTTAAAGTCATTTAATAGTGTCTCATTGGTTCCATTATGATCGTGTCCTTCATCGTGTCCTTCATCTGTAACTTACAAGATCATGATCATGCTTTCAATTCTGAAGAATGTAGCAGCACAATTTAATATTATTACAGTATTATGATGCAAGGGTTTATAGACCAAAGCTGGTTTATAGACTTCTCTTCAAGTTCATTACTTTATTTTGCCAAGTCCTAGCTCTTTGAGCGATTGCTTCATTACTTGGCAAAATAAATTTTGCCAAGTATGTTGGTCAGTCATCTTGTTTGTATGTTTGTCTGTCCGTCAGTTTGCACGATAGCGGCCGCAATCCTGGTCTGAATGACATCAAATTTACACATAAGATGCGCATAAGACTCCATCATAAGCCTATTGAATTTGAAGATCAGAGCTCAAAAACTGTTGTCTTGGCGACCAAAAAACTGTTACATTGCTTATATCTATGGAGGTTGGAAAACCATACAGGAATTGTTACATGGGATACACCTCCTCCAACTGCAAGCGACGTTAGTGCTGTGCATAGAGCGTATGACTCTCAATCCACAGACCCGGGTTCAAGTCTCTCTTGAAACTATTTTTTTTTATTTTTAACTTACAGAATCATGATCTTGCATTTAATTATAAACAACACAACAACACAATTTAGTAAATGTACAATTTAGTTAACGACAAATAAATAATTGAAAAAAATATATTACAGTATTATGGTGCAGGGGTTTATAGACCAAAGCTAGTTTATAGACTTCTCTTCAAGATCTTTAACTTTATTTTGCCAAGTCCTAGCTCTTTGAGCGATTGCTTCATTTGTTTGTTTGTTTGTTTGTATGTTTGTCTGTCCGTCCGTTCGCACGATAGCGGGCGCAATTCTTGTCGGATCTTCATGAAATTTTGACACAACATGTGCAAGGATCTTCCTCATAAGCCTTTTGTTTCTGAAGGTCAAAGGTCAAAAATTGACGTCAAGGTCGTTCAAAAACCAAAAAATTAAAAATCGCAATAACTCCAATTATATTTTTTCTTGAGTTTCGCGCTTTCTTGCTTCGATTACTATGGCCAATTCTGCATCTTTTGATGTATGGCCGACAGCTGTTGCATCAAAATTGACGATTTTGACTCCAGGTTAAAAAGACGGGGGTCAGGAGTTTCTGGATCAAAAGTTTCATGCATTGCTGTGCAGTCAATTCTTGTCGGATTTTTATGAAATTTTCACAGCATATGCACACCAGATGTCGGCATATTCCTGTTGTTTCTCAAGGTCAAAAGTCAAGAATTAACGCCAAGGTTATTGAAAAACAAAAAAAATAAAAATGGCCATAACTCCACTTTCATTCCACCTGCACTTCCAAAAGTGTTCACGTCTTTTATTATGGTCAATTCTGCATCATTTGGTGTATGACCGACAGCAGTTGGATCAAAATTGACGATTTAAACTCCAAGTGAAATACATGGGGGTCAGGAAGTTCGGATCCAAAGTTTAACACATTGCTGTGCAGTCAATTCTTGTGTGATTTTGACGAAATTCTCATATAATATGTGCACGGAATGTCCGCATAACCCTTTTGATTTGGAACATCATAGCTCTGAAACTGTTGTCACGGCAACAGAAAATCGTTACTGAAAAGCATTACATGAAAACGATAATAGCATTGCTATATGAAACACTCCGCTTCACATCGCCAGCCACGTTAGTGCTGAGCGTAGAGCGTAGGACTTTGAATCCACAGACCCGGGTTCAATACTGTCTCAAAAATATTTTTTTTTCTCCATTAAAAGATCATGTATTCAATTCCAAACAACGAAACAACACATTCGTAGTGTACAAAATCAGCAAATAAATGTAGCACGAGTAATCTTTATCGTTATTATGTCATCATACTTAATTATTTCTCACTATGAATTCCTTAAAGTCATTTAACAGTGTCTCATTGGTTCCATTATGATCGTGTCCTTCATGCATCATAATGCATCTGTGTTAAGTCCATTCTGGCATGATTTGTATTTACCGAGTGTCTCTATTCGTTTTGTTCACTTGTTGTCATTGTAATTTTTCATCTGTAACTTACAAGATCATGATCATGCTTTCAATTCTGAAGAATGTAGCAGCACAATTTAATATTATTACAGTGTTATGATGCTAGGGTTTATAGACCAAAGCTGGTTTATAGATTTCTCTTCAAGTTCATTACTTTATTTTGCCAAGTCCTAGCTCTTTGAGCGATTGCTTCAGTTGTATGTTGCTCAGCGATCAAATATGTGTTCTGTCTGTCTGTTCGCACGATAGCGGGCGCAATCCTTGTCGGAATGACATGAAATTTTCAAAGAAGATGCACATAAGACTCCTGCACAAGCCTATTGATTTTGAAGGTCATAGCTTAAAAACTGTTGTCTTGGCGACTGAAAAACCGGTACATAACTATAACTATGGAGGCTGGAAAACCATAAAGTAACTGCTACATGGAATACACTTCGTCACACTGTCGGGAACGTTGGTGCAGTGGATAGAGCGTAAGACTTTGAATCCAAAGACCCGTGTTCAACCCTCCCTCAAAACTCTAATCTCTTTTATCTCTAACTTAGTTTTTATACAGTCAGTTGCAGTGTTATTTCTAGTTTATAATGCACCTTTTACATTTGGCATAGATTGAAAACTCGCCGAGATATCAAAGTAGAAAGAGCAGTGGGGTGAATCTGATTCTCAATCCGTTCACACGCCAATAAGCTGTAGAAACGATTACCCCCTGTGGACATGTCCCGTCCTAAATACACACGCTCGGTTGCATAGCAATACAGTATATCATATATGTATCCAGATGCAGATCTCAAACAACATTTCAGTGGTTTACTAACTCAGTGATGTACAAGTGATATAACAAAGCCTAAAACTCTAGTCTAAATACAGTCTGTGTCAAGCGACAGGCTCCCTTATATTAAGATTGCTGGGGGCGACGAACCGGCAAAGGAACCGGCCCCATTCCCGGTTTTTAGCAGTACATACAATAAATACATTGTACGCCACTTCCTGCTGTCGTCCACGTTGGGGCTGTGCATAGAGCTCAGGACTTTGAATCCACAGACCCGGGTTCAAATCTCTCTTGAAATTATTTAATTTTTATTTTCAACTTACACAATCATGATCATGAATTTCGTTCTAAACAACATAACAACACAATTTAATAACTGTATCAAACTAGTGTAAAAGCTAGTGTATAGACTTCTTTTCCAGTTCATTACTTTATTTTGCCAAGTCCTAGCTCTCTGAGCGATTGCTTCAGTTGTATGTTGCTCAGCGATCAAATATGTGTTCTGTCCGTCTGTTTGCACGATAGCGGGCGCAATCCTTGTCGGAATGACATGAAATTTTCACAGAAGATGCGCATAAGACTCCTGCACAAGCCTATTGATTTTGAAGGTCATAGCCTAAAAACTGTTGTCTTGGCGACTGAAAAACCGTTACATAACTATAACTATGGAGGCTGGAAAACCATAAAGTAACTGTTACATGGAATACACTTCTTCACACTGTCGGCAACGTTGGTGCAGTGGATAGAGCATAAGACTTTGAATCCAAAGACCCGTGTTCAACCCTCCCTCAAAACTCTAATCTCTTTCATCTCTAACTTAGTTGTTATACAGTCAGTTGCAGTGTTATCTCTAGTTTATAATGCACCTTTTACATTTGGAATAGATTGAAAACTCGCCGAGATATCAAAGTAGAAAGAGCAGTGGGGTGAATCTGATTCTCAATCCGTTCACACGCCAATAAGCTGTAGAAACGATTACCCCCTGTGGACATGTCCCGTCTTAAATACACACGCTCGGTTGCATAGCAATACAGTATATCATATATGTATCCAGATGCAGATCTCAAACAACATTTCAGTGGTTTTCTAACTCAGTGATGTACAAGTGATATAACAAAGCCTAAAACTCTAGTCTGAATACAGTCTGTGTCAAGCGACAGGCTCCCTTATATTAGGACTGCTGGGGTGACGAACCGGCAAAGGAACCGGGCCTATTCCCGGTTTTTAGCAGTACATACAATAAATACACCACTTCGAGCTGTCGGTCACATTGGTGCTGTGCATAGAGTGTAGGACTTTGAATCCACAGACCCGGGTTCAAATCTGTCTTGAAACTGTTTTTATTTTTATTTTCAACTTACACAATCATGATCATGAATTTCGTTCTAAACAACATAACAACACAATTTACTAACTGTATCAAGCTAGTGTAAAAGCTAGTGTATAGACTTCTTTTCAAGTTCATTACTTTATTTTGCCAAGTCCTAGCTCTTTGAGCGATTGCTTCAGTTGTATGTTGCTCAGCGATCAAATATGTGTTCTGTCCGTCTGTTCGCACGACAGCGGGCGCAATCCTTGTCGGAATGACATGAAATTTTCACAGAAGATGCGCATAAGACTCCTGCACAAGCCTATTGATTTTGAAGGTCATAGCTTAAAAACTGTTGTCTTGGCGACTGAAAAACCGTTACATAACTATAACTATGGAGGCTGGAAAACCGTAAAGTAACTGTTACATGGAATACACTTATTCACACTGTCGGCAACGTTGGTGGAGTGGATAGAGCGTAAGACTTTGAATCCAAAGACCCGTGTTCAACCCTCCCTCAAAACTCTAATCTCTTTTATCTCTAACTTAGTTTTTATACAGTCAGTTGCAGTGTTATTTCTAGTTTATAATGCACCTTTTACATTTGGAATAGATTGAAAACTCGCCGAGATATCAAAGTAGAAAGAGCAGTGGGGTGAATCTGATTCTCAATCCGTTCACACGCCAATAAGCTGTAGAAACGATTACCCCCTGTGGACATGTCCCGTCCTAAATACACACGCTCGGTTGCATAGCAATACAGTATATCATATATGTATCCAGATGCAGATCTCAAACAACATTTCAGTGGTTTTCTAACTCAGTGATGTACAAGTGATATGACAAAGCCTAAAACTCTTGTCTAAATACAGTCTGTGTCAAGCGACAGGCTCCCTTATATTAGGACTGCTGGGGGTGACGAACCGGCAAAGGAACCGGCCCCATTCCCGGTTTTTAGCAGTAATTTGCCATAGAGGAAATGTTACAATACATACACCACTTTACACTGTAGGCCACGTTGGCGCTGTGCATAGAGCTCAGGACTCTGAATCCACAGACCTGGGTTCAACTCTCTCTCAAAACTTGTTTTTTCTCTCTAAATGACAAGATCATGTCTTTCATAGCATAACTGCACAATTACAACTTACTTAACAGCAACTAGATAATTTTAAAAAAAAAGAACTATTCAAATCTCTCTCTGAACGTTTTTTTAGCTAGTTTATAGACCTCTCTTCAAGATCATTAACTTTATTTTGCCAAGTCCTAGCTCTTTGAGCGATTGCTTCATTACTTGGCAAAATAAATTTTGCCAAGTATGTTGGTCAGTCATCTTGTTTGCATGTTTGTCTGTCCGTCAGTTTGCACGATAGCGGCCGCAATCCTGGTCTGAATGACATCAAATTTACACAGAAGATGCGCATAAGACTCCTTCATAAGCCTATTGAATTTGAAGATCATAGCTCAAAAACTGTTGTCTTGGCGACCAAAAAACTGTTACATTGCTTATATCTATGGAGGTTGGAAAACCATACAGGAATTGTTACATGGGATACACCTCCTCCAACTGCCAGCGACGTTAGTGCTGTGCATAGAGCGTATGACTCTCAATCCACAGACCCGGGTTCAAGTCTCTCTTGAAACTATTTTTTTTTTTTTTTAACTTACAGAATCATGATCATGCATTTAATTATAAACAACATAACAACACAATTTAGTAAATGTACAATTTAGTTAACGACAAATAAATAATTGAAAAAAATATATTACAGTATTATGGTGCAGGGGTTTATAAACCAAAGCTAGTTTATAGACTTCTCTTCAAGATCATTAACTTTATTTTGCCAAGTCCTAGCTCTTTGAGCGATTGCTTCATTACTTGGCAAAATAAATTTTGCCAAGTATGTTGGTCAGTCATTACTTGGCAAAATAAATTTTGCCAAGTATGTTGGTCAGTCATCTTGTTTGTTTGTTTGTTTGTTTGTTTGTATGTTTGTCTGTCCGTCCGTTCGCACGATAGCGGGCGCAATTCTTGTCGGATCTTCATGAAATTTTGACACAACATGTGCAAGGATCTTCCTCATAAGCCTTTCGTTTCTGAAGGTCAAAGGTCAAAAATTGACGTCAAGGTCGTTCAAAAACCAAAAACAATAAAATCGTAATAAGTCCAGTTATATTTTATCTGGAGATTCGAGATTTCTAGCATCGAATACTATGGCCAATTCTGCATCTTTTGATGTATGGCCGACAGCTGTTGCATCAAAATTGACGATTTTGACTCCGGGTTAAAAAGACGGGGGTCAGGAGTTTCTGGATCAAAAGTTTCATGCATTGATGTGCAGTCAATTCTTGTCAGATTCTTATGAAATTTTCACAGCATATGCATACCAGATGTCGGCATATTCCTGTTGTTTCTCAAGGTCAAAAGTCAAGAATTAACGCCAAGGTCATTGAAAAACAAAAAAAATAAAAATGGCCATAACTCCACTTTCATTCCACCTGCACTTCCAAAAGTGTTCACGTCTTTTATTATGGTCAATTCTGCATCATTTGATGTATGACCGACATCAGTTGAATCAAAATTGACGATTTAAACTCCAGGTGAAATACATGGGGGTCAGGAAGTTCAGATCCAAAGTTTAACACATTGCTGTGCAGTCGATTCTTGTCTGATTTTGACGAAATGCTCACATAATATGTGCACGGAATGTCCGCATAACCCTTTTATTTTGGAACATCATAGCTCTCAAACTGTTGTCACGGCAACAGAAAATCGTTACTGAAAAGCATTACATGAAAACGATAATAGCATTGCTATATGAAACACTCCGCTTCACATCGCCAGCCACGTTAGTGCTGAGCGTAGAGCGTAGGACTTTGAATCCACAGACCCGGGTTCGATACTATCTCAAAACTATTTTTTTTTCTCCATTAAAAGATCATGTATTCAATTCCAAACAACGAAACAACACATTCGTAGTGTACAAAATCAGCAAATAAATGTAGCACGAGTAATCTTTATCGTTATTATGTCATCATACTTAATTATTTCTCACTATGAATTCCTTAAAGTCATTTAACAGTGTCTCATTGGTTCCATTATGATCGTGTCCTTCATGCATCATAATGCATCTGTGTTAAGTCCATTCTGGCATGATTTGTATTCACCGAGTGTCTCTATTCGTTTTGTTCACTTGTTGTCATTGTAATTTTTCATCTGTAACTTACAAGATCATGATCATGCTTTCAATTCTGAAGAATGTAGCAGCACAATTTAATATTATTACAGTATTATGATGCAAGGGTTTATATACCAAAGCTGGCTTATAGACTTCTCTTCAAGTTCATAACTTTATTTTGCCAAGTCCTAGCTCTCTGAGCGATTGCTTCATCTTGTTTGTTTGTTTGTTTGTATGTTTGTCTGTCCGTCAGTTTGCACGATAGCGGGCGCAATTCTTGTCGGATTTTCATGAAATTTTGACAAAACATGTGCAAGGATCTCCCACATAAGCCTTTCGTTTCTGAAGGTCAAAGGTCAAAAATTGACGTCAAGGTCGTTCAAAAACAAAAAAATTAAAAATCGTAGTAACTCCAGTTATATTTTATCTGGAGTTTCGAGATTTCTAGCATCGATTACTATGGCCAATTCTGCATCTTTTGATGTATAGCCGACAGCTGTTGAGTGAAAATTGACGATTTTGACTCCAGGTTAAATAGACGGGGGTCAGGAGTTTCTGGATCAAAAGTTTCATGCATTGCTGTGCAGTCAATTCTTGTCGGATTCTTATGAAATTTTCACAGCACATACACACCAGATGTCGGCATATTCCTGTCGTTTCTCAAGGTCATAGGTCAAGAATTGACGACAAAATCGTTGAAAAACCAAAAAATTAAAAATGGTCATAACTCCACTTTCATTCCACCTGCACTTCCAAAGGTGTCCACGTCTTTTATTATGGCCAATTCTGCATCTTTTGATGTATGACCGACAGCGGTTGAATCAAAATTGACGATTTAAACTCCAGGTGAAATACATGGGGGTCAGGAAGTTCGGATCCAAAGTTTAACACATTGCTGTGCAGTCGATTCTTGTGTGATTTTGACGAAATTCTCACATAATATGTGCACGGAATGTCCGCATAACCCTTTTGATTTGGAACATCATAGCTCTGAAACTGTTGTCACGGCAACAGAAAATCGTTACTGAAAAGCATTACATGAAAACGATAATAGCATTGCTATATGAAACACTCCGCTTCACATCGCCAGCCACGTTAGTGCTGAGCGTAGAGCGTAGGACTTTGAATCCACAGACCCGGGTTCGATACTATCTCAAAACTATTTTTTTTTCTCCATTAAAAGATCATGTATTCAATTCCAAACAACGAAACAACACATTCGTAGTGTACAAAATCAGCAAATAAATGTAGCACGAGTAATCTTTATCGTTATTATGTCATCATACTTAATTATTTCTCACTATGAATTCCTTAAGATGGTGAAACCCTGCCGATTGTTGGCAGTAAATTTCACGACTTTAGTACCGCATACAAAATCTGAGCATTTGTCATAAAACTTCTGGTAGTCCGAAGTGACTTTTTGCAGTTGAAGTGAATAGAGGAGTCATTTTCTTGTTTAAGAAAAATACAATCTTCGACCTGAAACGTCTGGATCATTCCGGATCATAACGATGAAGTTGGTACATCCGTTCTCAATATCAACCACGTAATCTTTAGAATACATCGACTTTTTACATAGTGGAGCAGTCAGTGTCTATGAGCCGAGAATTACTTTTTGAATTTACCGCCTACATTTGTCACAAAATGCCCGACAGTCTTTGACACATTTACGAAGTGCGCCATTTTAAAAATATCACGTGGATTTGGACAACACACAGACTTGAAATATCATCTATTATTTTGATGATTTTCAAAGAATAGCTGACTTACTTGGGATTGGTACATCGTAGACTCCATAACGAGCTATCCAAAGCCATGTGACAATGCGTTTTCCCCCGTAAAATTGAGTCTGAATATCGGCTACTTTCAACGTCAGGTGCCACGAAATCGTGTTTACATATTTCCCAGGTCAAAGTTTAATGTATCCTTACGCGAGACTTATCTTTGGTCATGTCGATTCTGGTAATCTGTATAATCCATTGATCACACCAAATAATCCACTCTCTGAATACTGAACGGGACTACGGCAGAAAATGTTCGCAGTACGACACATTACATGTGTTTCGTGATATCAATTGGTAGCGGTCATCCTCGGAATATTTCCTTCGGTTGTGAAGACCAAATTTTGCGACTATGAGATTCGGTAGCTTCGTCTCCAAATGTTTTCCCGCGAGGCACCAACAGTCCCATGTGTTATGCATGTATATCGGCATATGACGGAGGTAATCCCAGAAATATGTACATAATCGAAGACATATTAGTTCATAGACAAAGAATTGTTGTCGATCGGGGAATGACAAACACTGAAAACCATGTTTCCAGACGATAACTGACATATCGCTCACCACGTGAGTTTGTATTCGCTCCGGCGAGAAAGCCGTTGAAATCCGTGCACAGGGTTTTGAGTTCAATGTGAAGAGCAATACTCACTAGCTGCTCAAGTCCAGTCTCGGTCAGTGATCGCATGGAACCACACGGAAAATCGTCGAGCACATGTCCTGGGGCGGATTATTAACCCTCTTTCAACCCTTCTTGCACATTGGGAGTTCATTTTCACAAATAGGTAATATGATACTATATTTGTTCAGGTACGTACACGTAATTTAAGCATTCTGTAATTGGAGCCCCGTCTCTATCAACACTGATCAAGTATCTATGAGTACCTATTCCATAAGTTCGTGGTTAAATACATCTCTATAACAAAATGAAACTGTATGTAGATGTATATCTATATGTATGTCAAGAAATTTAAATCAGGTGCCCTGATTGGCACAAGTATATGAGGTAATTATCTGAGTTATTCATATCACCAACATATATATATTTCTCTAAATCAAGAAGTTTACTTGATTGTAATATTCCAATGATCAATTCAAGGCAATGTGATTGGTATCAGCAACAGAATAGAGTGCCATCTGACAAATCCATCATCTCATATTTTTCTGACTCCAGATGTTGCTGACAACTCCACACCACTTTCCTGACAGCTCAGCCAGAAGACAACACAAGCAGAAGCTCCATAAATCCTGGTTCAAGTCTCAATCAGAAGACAGGCAATAGCAGCTCCACACCACTTGACTGATCCCCCAATGACAGGCACCCAGGAGCAATCATTCAGTTGGCCAACAATATGGATGTCAAAGCATAACAACAACTTGTGTTTTAACGTTTGCACCAATATATACATGTATATTAAAACAATATATATATAAATTCAAATTAAGTGCATGTTGGATCTGTGATTCTGAAAAACCTGTACAGAATTGCACACCACCATTTTGGGTATTGTACTGTCACTATAAGACAATTGGATATCTTATACAACAGCAATTTGGGGATTCAATGGCCAATTAATAATATTTCCATATTTTATATTTTAATGGATAAAGTGGTCAACACATTGTATGTATCAAAAATTTGTTATTGATACACATGTGTAGGTCAGAAATACATTATGAAGATTTGAATGGCAGTGTATCAAGTGGCCATGTGCAATATTGTTTACCAATTATGATAAATTCATAATCTTTTTGATTGGTATTATATTTGATTTATTTTGTTCTTGTTTACCTTCCATGTACAAACTTTGTAATATGAACATATGGGTATACTACCAAATACACTATTCATTCATGACATTTCTTGTCTGGTATGTTTGATATCATACCTGTGATCCATGTATGTCAAAAGATGAAGTGCTCCAATTCATAACTCATGAATTGTACTAATAAAATGCTACCACTGTGTGAATTTCACATCAATTATGTTGACACAACCCATGTGCAATAATGATACTTTAATGTCACATGTAATCATGATGACAATGAATCAAAAGCCTGGTGATATTTACATTTACATGTTATTGGGATCAGGATGTATCCTGTATCTAGCTTGGGGTTTGTGTTCTTTGTATGCATAGACACAAGCATTATGCACAATAGGGTCAGTGAATACATACATGTAATGTTATTTATTTGATGAACACAGAGTGTCATGAATTATGCCAAATGCAAGAAGATGTTACTTCCCCAGAAGTTTTGAACTTATAACTTTCACTTTGGAAATACGGGTTATTATTTGCATTGATCAGGTGAATAGAGTAGTGTCATGGCCCAATGCACACAGAAGCCCTAGCATGTAGCAGTCTACATGTAAAAGCCAATGTGAAGTGTGCACAGTGGAGCATATGATATTGAAGTCTCCCTCTCACTGTGGCAGTGTCTTGAAGGGTTAAAAAATAGTGCCTGTGCTGGCCACTTGGGAAAAAATTTCAGTTGTCAATAAATGTCTGAACTTCAAAAATCATTTGTGATGCAATGGATTTGAATTTCAAAAAAATATTTCTCGGCTCATAAACTAGCATATGTAGTAATGCTCAGAAAAATACTTGGAACATTCGTAATCGACTTTTTCCACAAGAACGGATGTCCCGAAATTTTGGTAGTCAATTTCACCAATTTTAACATAAGATGCATAATAACTGCGCGTAAAATGCTTTAAATTAGTTATTAACATGATAATATAACATTTATGTGAAATATGTGTTCATTTCTTCAAGAAAAAACATTTTCAAAAATATTCAGTGCGCATCACTGACTAAAATATGGCGAGGGTAACAACCCCTTAAAGTCATTTAACAGTGTCTCATTGGTTCCATTATGATCGTGTCCTTCATGCATCATAATGCATCTGTGTTAAGTCCATTCTGGCATGATTTGTATTCACCGAGTGTCTCTATTCGTTTTGTTCACTTGTTGTCATTGTAATTTTTCATCTGTAACTTACAAGATCATGATCATGCTTTCAATTCTGAAGAATGTAGCAGCACAATTTAATATTATTACAGTATTATGATGCAAGGGTTTATAGACCAAAGCTGGTTTATAGACTTCTCTTCAAGTTCAAAACTTTATTTTGCCAATTCCTAGCTCTCTGAGCGATTGCTTCAGTTGTATGTTGCTCAGCGATCAAATATGTGTTCTGTCCATCTGTTCGCACGATAGCGGGCGCAATCCTTGTCGGAATGACATGAAATTTTCAAAGAAGATGCGCATAGGCCTCCTGCATAAGCCTGTTGATTTTCAAGGTCATAGCTCAAAAACTGTTGTCTTGGCGACTGAAAAACCGTTACATAACTATAACTATGGAGGTGAAAATCCATAAAGTAACTGTTACATGAGATACACTACTTCATACTGTCGGCAGCATTGGTGCTGTGCGTAGAGTGCAAGACTTTGAATCTACAGACCCGTGTTCAACCCTCCCTCAAAACTCTTTGATCTCTAACTTACTTTTCATGCAGTCAGTTGCAGTGTTATTTCTAGTTTATGGTGCACTTTTCACATTTGGAATGAATTGAAAACTCGCCGAGATAACAAAGTAGAAAGAACAGTGTTGTGAGTCTGATTCTCAATCCGTTCACACGCCAATAAGCTGTAAAAACGATGACCCCGTGTGGACATTTCTCATCCTAAATATACACACTCGGTTGCGTAGTAGTACAGTATATCATGTATGTATCCAAATGCAAGTCTCAAACAACGTTTCTTTTGTTTTCTGACTCAGGGGTGTCCAACTGGTACAATAAAGTCTAACACTCGTGTCTAAATACAGTCTGTGTCAAGCGACAGGACCACTTTATATCAGAACTTTTGGGGGTGACCAACCGGCGCTAGAACCGGCCCCATTCCCGGTTTTTAGCAGTAGCTTGCCGTGAAGGACCTGTTACAATACATACACCACTTCTGCTGTCGGTCACGTTGGCGCTGTGCATATAGTGTAGGACATTGAATCCACAGACCCCGGTTCAACTCTCTTTCAAAACTTTTTTTTTTCTCTCTAACTTACAGGATCATGTCTTTTATAGCATAACTGCACAATTTAATACATGTACAACTTACTTAACAGCAACTAGAAAAAACTATTCAAGTCTCTCTCAAAACGTTTTTTAGCTGGTTTATTATAGACTTCTTTTCAAGTTCATTACTTTATTTTGCCAAGTCCTAGCTCTTTGAGCGATTGCTTCATTACTTGGCAAAATAAATTTTGCCAAGTATGTTGGTCAGTCATCTTGTTTGTTTGTTTGTTTGTATGTTTGTCTGTCCGTCCGTTCGCACGATAGCGGGCGCAATTCTTGTCGGATTTTCATGAAATTTTGACACAACATGTGCAAGGATCTTCCTCATAAGCCTTTCGTTTCTGAAGGTCAAAGGTCAAAAATTGACGTCAAGGTCGTTCAAAAACCAAAAAATTTAAAATCGTAATAAGTCCAGTTATATTTTATCTGGAGTTTCGAGATTTCTAGCCTCGAATACTATGGCCAATTCTGCATCTTTTGATGTATAGCCGAGAGCTGTTGCATCAAAATTGACGATTTTGACTCCGGGTTAAAAAGACGGGGGTCAGGAATTTCTGGATCAAAAGTTTCATGCATTGCTGTGCAGTCAATTTTTGTCGGATTCTTATGAAATTTTGACAGCATATGCACACAGTATAACTGCACATTCCTGTTGTTTCTCAAGGTCAAAGGTCAAGAATTAACGCCAAGGTCATTGAAAAACCACAAAATTAAAAATCGTCATAACTCCACTTTCATTCCACCTGCACTTCCAAAAGTGTTCACGTCTTTTACTATGGCCAATTCTGCATCATTTGATGTATGACCGACAGCGGTTGAATCAAAATTGACGATTTAAACTCCAGGTGAAATACATGGGGGTCAGGAATTTCAGATCCAAAGTTTAACACATTGCTGTGCAGTCGATTCTTGTGTGATTTTGACGAAATTCTCACATAATATGTGCACGGAATGTCCGCATAACTCTTTTGATTTGGAACATCATAGCTCTGAAACTGTTGTCACGGCAACAGAAAATCGTTACTGAAAAGCATTACATGAAAACGATAATAGCATTGCTAAATGAAACACTCCGCTTCACATCGCCAGCCACGTTAGTGCTGAGCGTAGAGTGTAGGACTTTGAATCCACAAACCCGGGTTCAATACTATCTCAAAACTATTTTTTTTTCTCCATTATGAGATCATGTATTCAATTCCAAACAAGGAAACAACACATTCGTAGTGTACAAATTCAGCAAATATATATAGCAGCAGTAATCTTCGTCAATTCTATGTCATCACACTCAATTATTTCTTGGTATATATTTTTCCAAGTCATTTACAGTGTCTCATTGGTTCCATTATGATCATGTGTTTCATGCATCATAGCGCATCTGTGTTATCTCCTGAATATACAAAACTCGGTTGTGTAGTAATACAGTGTATCATATATGTATCCAAATGCAGATCTAAAACATCATTTCGGTGGTTTTCTAGCTCAGTGATGTACTAGTGATACAACAAAGCCTAAAACTTTACTCCTAATACAGTCTGTGTCAAACGACAGGCTACTTTATATCAGAACTATTGGGGGTGATGAACCGGCGGAGGAAACCGGCCCCATTCCCGGTTTTTAGCAGTAATTTGCCTTGAAGGACCTGTTACAATACATACACCACTCAACGCTGTCGGCCACGATGGTGCTGTGGATAGAGGTCAGGACTTTCAATCCACAGACCCGGGTTCAACTCTCTCTCAAAACTTGTTTTTTCTCTCTAACTCACAGGATCTTGTCCTTTATAGCATAACTGCACAATTTAATACATGTACAACTTACTTAACAGCAACTAGATAATTTAAAAAAAAAGAACTATTCAAGTCTCTCTCAGAACGTTTTTAACTGGTTTATAGACATCTGTTCAAGTTAATTGACTTTATTTTGCCAAGTCCTAGCTCTTTGAGCGATTGCTTCAGTTGTATGTTGCTCAGCGATCAAATATGTGTTCTGTCTGTCTGTTCGCACGATAGCGGGCGCAATCCTTGTCGGAATGACATGAAATTTTCACAGAAGATGCGCATAAGACTCCTGCACAAGCCTATTGATTTTGAAGGTCATAGCTTAAAAACTGTTGTCTTGGCGACTGAAAAACCGTTACATAACTATAACTATGGAGGCTGGAAAACCATAAAGTAACTGTTACATGGAATACACTTCTTCACACTGTCGGCAACGTTGGTGCAGTGGATAGAGCATAAGACTTTGAATCCAAAGACCCGTGTTCAACCCTCCCTCAAAACTCTAATCTGTTTTAACTCTAATTTACTTTTGATACAGTCGGTTGAAGTATTATTTCTAGTTTATAATGCACCTTTTACATTTGGAATAGATTGAAAACTCGCCGAGATATCAAAGTAGAAACAGCAGTGGGGTGAATCTGATTCTCAATCCGTTCACACGCCAATAAGCTGTAGAAGCGATTACCCCCTGTGAACATGTCCCGTCCTAAATAAACATGCTCGGTTGCATAGCAATACAGTATATCATATATGTATCCAGATGCAGATCTCAAACAACATTTCAGTGGTTTTCTAACTCAGTGATGTACAAGTGATATAACAAAGCCTAAAACTCTAGTCTAAATACAGTCTGTGTCAAGCGACAGGCTCCCTTATATTAGGACTGCTGGGGGCGACGAACCGGCAAAGGAACCGGCCCCATTCCCGGTTTTTAGCAGTAATTTGCCATAGAGGAACTGTCACAATACAACACAACTTGATGCTGTCGGCCACTTTGGTGCTGTGCGTAGAGCTCAGGACTTTGAATCCACAGACCCGGGTTCAAATCTCTCTTGAAATTATCTTATTTTTATTTTCAACTTACACAATCATGATCATGAATTTCGTTCTAAACAACATAACAACACAATTTAATAACTGTATCAAGCTAGTGTAAAAGCTAGTGTATAGACTTCTTTTCCAGTTCATTACTTTATTTTGCCAAGTCCTAGCTCTCTGAGCGATTGCTTCATTACTTGGCAAAATAAATTTTGCCAAGTATGTTGGTCAGTCATCTTGTTTGTTTGTATGTTTGTCTGTCCGTCCGTTCGCACGATAGCGGGCGCAATTCTTGTCGGATTTTCATGAAATTTTGACACCACATGTGCAAGGATCTTCCTCATAAGCCTTTCGTTTCTGAAGGTCAAAGGTCAAAAATTGACGTCAAGGTCGTTCAAAAACCAAAAAATTTAAAATCGTAATAAGTCCAGTTATATTTTATCTGGAGTTTCGAGATTTCTAGCATCGAATACTATGGCCAATTCTGCATCTTTTGATGTATGGCCGACAGCTGTTGCATCAAAATTGGCGATTTTGACTCCGGGTTAAAAAGACGGGGGTCAGGAGTTTCTGGATCAAAAGTTTCATGCATTGCTGTGCAGTCAATTCTTGTCGGAATCTTATGAAATTTTCACAGCATATGCATACCAGATGTCGGCATATTCCTGTTGTTTCTCAAGGTCAAAAGTCAAGAATTAACGACAAGGTCATTGAAAAACAAAAAAAATAAAAATGGCCATAACTCCACTTTCATTCCACCTGCACTTCCAAAAGTGTTCACGTCTTTTATTATGGTCAATTCTGCATCATTTGATGTATGGCCGACAGCAGTTGAATCAAAATTGACGATTTAAACTCCAGGTGAAATACATGGGGGTCAGGAAGTTCGGATCCAAAGTTTAACACATTGCTGTGCAGTCGATTCTTGTCTGATTTTGACGAAATGCTCACATAATATGTGCACGGAATGTCCACATAACCCTTTTAATTTGGAACATCATAGCTCTCAAACTGTTGTCACGGCAACAGAAAATCGTTACTGAAAAGCATTACATGAAAACGATAATAGCATTGCTATATGAAACACTCCGCTTCACATCGCCAGCCACGTTAGTGCTGAGCGTAGAGCGTAGGACTTTGAATCCACAGACCCGGGTTCGATACTATCTCAAAACAATTTTTTTTCTCCATTAAAAGATCATGTATTCAATTCCAAACAACGAAACAACACATTCGTAGTGTACAAAATCAGCAAATAAATGTAGCACGAGTAATCTTTATCGTTATTATGTCATCATACTTAATTATTTCTCACTATGAATTCCTTAAAGTCATTTAACAGTGTCTCATTGGTTCCATTATGATCGTGTCCTTCATGCATCATAATGCATCTGTGTTAGGTCCATTCTGGCATGATTTGTATTCACCGAGTGTCTCTATTCGTTTTGTTCACTTGTTGTCATTGTAATTTTTCATCTGTAACTTACAAGATCATGATCATGCTTTCAATTCTGATATAGACTTCTCTTCAAGTTCATTACTTTATTTTGCCAAGTCCTAGCTCTTTGAGCGATTGCTTCATTACTTGGCAAAATAAATTTTGCCAAGTATGTTGGTCAGTCATCTTGTTTGTTTGTTTGTTTGTATGTTTGTCTGTCCGTCAGTTTGCACGATAGCGGGCGCAATTCTTGTCGGATTTTCATGAAATTTTGACACGACATGTGCAAGGATCTTCCTCATAAGCCTTTCGTTTCTGAAGGTCAAAGGTCAAAAATTGACGTCAAGGTCGTTCAAAAACCAAAAAATTTAAAATCGTAATAAGTCCAGTTATATTTGATCTGGGGTTTCGAGATTTCTAGCATCGAATACTATGGCCAATTCTGCATCTTTTGATGTATGGCCGACAGCTGTTGCATCAAAATTGACGATTTTGACTCCGGGTTAAAAAGACGGGGGTCAGGAGTTTCTGGATCAAAAGTTTCATGCATTGCTGTGCAGTCAATTCTTGTCGGATTCTTATGAAATTTTCACAGCATATGCATACCAGATGTCGGCATATTCCTGTTGTTTCTCAAGGTCAAAAGTCAAAAATTAACGCCAAAATCATTGAAAAACAAAAAAATTAAAAATCGTTATAACTCCATTTTTATTCCACCTGCACTTTCAAAAGTGCTCAAGTCGTTTACTATGGCCAATTCTGCATATTTTGATGTATGTCCGACAGCGATTAAATCAAAATTGACGAATCAAGCTCCTGGTGAAATACATGGGGGTCAGGAATTTCGGATCCAAAGTTTAACACATTGCTGTGCAGTCAATTCTTGTGTGATTTTGACGAGATTCTCACAGAATATGTGCACAAAACATCTGCATAACACTATTGATTTGGAACATCATAGCTCTAAAACTGTTGTCATGGTAACGGAAAAACCGTTACTTGACAAATCACATGAAAACCGTGATAGCATTGCTATACGAAATACACCACCTCACATTGCCTGCGACGTTAGTGCTGTGCATAGAGCTTAGGACTTTAAATCCACAGACCCGTGTTCGAGTCTCTCTTGAAACTATTTTTTTTTTATCTCTTGCTTACACGATCATGTATTTAATTCCAAATAACAAAACAACGCATTCATAATGTAGGTATCCAGCAAATAAATGCACCAGGAGTAATTTTCATAGTTTTCATGTCATCATACTTAACTATTTGTCGCTATAAATATCACTTAACAGTGTCTCATTGGTTCCATCATGATCGTGTCTTTTATGCATCATAGCGCATCCGTGTTAGCTAGATTCTATCAATAATACATACATCATTATATCGTTCCATCTCGGTTGCGTAGTAATACAGTATATCATAAAAGTATCGAAATGCAGATCTCAAACAACATTTCTTTTGTTTTCTGACTCAGAGGTGTACAAGTGATATAACGAAGCCTAAAACTCTTGTCTAAATACAATCTGTGGCAAGCGACAGGCTCTTTTATATCAGAACTATCCTGGGTGACGAAACGGCGTAGAGATCAGCCCCATTCCCGGTTTTTAGCAGTAATTTGCCGTAAAGGACCTGTTACAATACAACACAACTTGATGCTGTCAGCCCCGTTGGTGCAGTGCATAGAGCTCAGGACTCTGAATCCACAGACCCCGGGTTCAACTCTCTCTCAAAACTTGTTTTTTCTCTCTAACTTACAGGATCATGTCTTTTATAGCATAACTGCACAATTTAATACATGTACAACTTACTCAACAGCAACTAGATAATTAAAAAATTAGAACTATTCAAGTCTCTCTCAAAACGTTTTTTAGCTGGTTTATTATAGACTTCTTTTCAAGTTCATTACTTTATTTTGCCAAGTCCTAGCTCTCTGAGCGATTGCTTCAGTTGTATGTTGCTCAGCGATCAAATATGTGTTCTGTCCGTCTGTTCGCACGATAGCGGGCGCAATCCTTGTCGGAATGACATGAAATTTTCAAAGAAGATGCGCATAAGACTCCTGCACAAGCCTATTGATTTTGAAGGTCATAGCTCAAAAACTGTTGTCTTGGCGACCAAAAAACGGTTACATTGCTTAAACCTATGGAGATTGGAAAGCCATACATGAGTTGTTACGTGGATGACACCTCCTCCAACTGCCAGCCACGTTAGTGCTGAGCATAGAGCGTACGACTCTCAATCCACAGACCCGGGTTCAAGTCTCTATTGAAACTATATTTTTTTATTTTTAGCTTACAGAATCATGATCATGCATTTAATCATAAACAAAATAACAACACAATTTAGTAAATGTACAATTTAGTTAACGATAAATAAATAATTGAAAAAAAATATATAACAGTACTATGGTGCAGGGGTTTATAGACCAAAGCTAGTTTATAGACTTCTCTTCAAGATCATTAACTTTATTTTGCCAAGTCCTAGCTCTTTGAGCGATTGCTTCATTACTTGGCAAAATACATTTTTGCCAAGTATGTTGGTCAGTCAGCTTGTTTGTTTGTCTGTCCGTCAGTTTGCACGATAGCGGCCGCAATCCTCGTCTGAATGACATCAAATTTACACAGAAGATGCGCATAAGACTCCTTTATAAGCCTATTGAATTTGAAGATCATAGCTCAAAAACTGTTGTCTTGGCGACCAAAAAACGGTTACATTGCTTAAACCTATGGAGATTGGAAAGCCATACATGAGTTGTTACGTGGATGACACCTCCTGCAACTGCCAGCCACGTTAGTGCTGAGCATAGAGCGTACGACTCTCAATCCACAGACCCGGGTTCAAGTCTCTCTTGAAACTATTTTTTTTTTATTTTTAGCTTACAGAATCATGATCATACATTTAATCATAAACAAAATAACAACACAATTTAGTAAACGTACAATTTAGTTAACGATAAATAAATAATTGAAAAAAATATATAACAGTACTATGGTGCAGGGGTTTATAGACCAAAGCTAGTTTATAGACTTCTCTTCAAGATCATTAACTTTATTTTGCCAAGTCCTAGCTCTTTGAGCGATTGCTTCAGTTGTATGTTGCTCAGCGATCAAATATGTGTTCTGTCCGTCTGTTCGCACGATAGCGGGCGCAATCCTTGTCGGAATGACATGAAATTTTCAAAGAAGATGCGCATAAGACTCCTGCACAAGCCTATTGATTTTGAAAGTCATAGCTTAAAAACTGATGTCTTGGCGACTGAAAAACTGTTACATAACTATAACTATGGAGGCTGGAAAACCATAAAGTAACTGTTACATGGAATACACTTCTTCACACTGTCGGCGACGTTGGTGCTGTGGATAGAGCGTAAGACTTTGAATCCAAAGACCCGTGTTCAATCCTCCCTCAAAACTCTAATCTCTTTTATCTCTAACTTAGTTTTTATACAGTCAGTAGCAGTGTTATTTCTAGTTTATAATGCACCTTTTACATTTGGAATAGATTGAAAACTCGCCGAGATATCAAAGTAGAAAGAGCAGTGGGGTGAATCTGATTCTCAATCCGTTCACACGCCAATAAGCTGTAGAAACGATTACCCCCTGTGGACATGTCCCGTCCTAAATACACATGCTCGGTTGCATAGCAATACAGTATATCATATCTGTATCCAGATGCAGATCTCAAACAACATTTCAGTGGTTTTCTAACTCAGTGATGTACAAGTGATATAACAAAGCCTAAAACTCTAGTCTAAATACAGTCTGTGTCAAGCGACAGGCTCCCTTATATTAGGACTGCTGGGGGTGACGAACCGGCAAAGGAACCGGCCCCATTCCCGGTTTTAAGCAATACATACAATAAATACACTACTTCACACTGTCGGTCATGTTGGTGCTGTGCATAGAGCTCAGGACTTTGAATCCACAGACCCGGGTTCAACTCTCTCTCAAAACTTGTTTTTTCTCTCTAACTTACAGGATCATGTCTTTTATAGCATAACTGCACAATTTAATACATGTACAACTTACTTAATAGCAACTAGATAATTTAAAAAAAAACTATTCAAGTCTCTCTCAAAACGTTTTTTAGCTGGTGTATCGACTTCTTTTCAAGTTCTTTGACTTTATTTTGCCAAGTCCTAGCTCTTTGAGCGATTGCTTCATTACTTGGCAAAATACATTTTTGCCAAGTATGTTGGTCAGTCAGCTTGTTTGTTTGTCTGTCCGTCAGTTTGCACGATAGCGGCCGCAATCCTCGTCTGAATGGCATCAAATTTACACAGAAGATGCGCATAAGACTCCTTTATAAGCCTATTGAATTTGAAGATCATAGCTCAAAAACTGTTGTCTTGGCGACCAAAAAACGGTTACATTGCTTAAACCTATGGAGATTGGAAAGCCATACATGAGTTGTTACGTGGATGACACCTTCTCCAACTGCCAGCCACGTTAGTGCTGAGCATAGAGCGTACGACTCTCAATCCACAGACCCGGGTTCAAGTCTCTCTTGAAACTATTTTTTTTTTTATTTTTAGCTTACAGAATCATGATCATGCATTTAATCATAAACAAAATAACAACACAATTTAGTAAACGTACCATTTAGTTAACGATAAATAAATAATTGAAAAAAAATATATAACAGTACTATGGTGCAGGGGTTTATAGACCAAAGCTAGTTTATAGACTTCTCTTCAAGATCATTAACTTTATTTTGCCAAGACCTAGCTCTTTGAGCGATTGCTTCAGTTGTATGTTGCTCAGCGATCAAATATGTGTTCTGTCCGTCTGTTCGCACGACAGCGGGCGCAATCCTTGTCGGAATGCCATAAATTTTTCAAAGAAGATGCGCATAAGACTCCTGCACAAGCCTATTGATTTTGAAGGTCATAGCTTAAAAACTGTTGTCTTGGCGACTGAAAAACCGTTACATAACTATAACTATGGAGGCTGGAAAACCGTAAAGTAACTGTTACATGGAATACACTTATTCACACTGTCGGCAACGTTGGTGCAGTGGATAGAGCGTAAGACTTTGAATCCAAAGACCCGTGTTCAACCCTCCCTCAAAACTCTAATCTCTTTTATCTCTAACTTAGTTTTTATACAGTCAGTTGCAATGTTATTTCTAGTTTATAATGCACCTTTTACATTTGGAATAGATTGAAAACTCGCCGAGATATCAAAGTAGAAATAGCAGTGGGGTGAATCTGATTCTCAATCCGTTCACACGCCAATAAGCTGTAGAAACGATTACCCCCTGCGGACATGTCCCGTCCTAAATACACACGCTCGGTTGCATAGTAATACAGTGTATCATATATGTATCCAAATGCAGATCTCAAACAACATTTCAGTGGTTTTCTAACTCAGTGATGTACAAGTGATATAACAAAGCCTAAAACTCTAGTCTAAATACAGTCTGTGTCAAGCGACAGGCTCCCTTATATTAGGACTGCTGGGGGTGACGAGCCGGCAAAGGAACCGACCCCATTCCCGGTTTTGAGCAGTAATTTGCCGTAAACGACCTTTTGCAATACATACACCACTTGACGCTGTGGGCCAGGTTGGTGCTGTGCATGGAGCTCAGGACTTTGAATCCACGGACCCGGGTTCAACTCTCTCTCAAAACTTGTTTTTTTTCTCTCTAACTTACAGGATCATTTCTTTTATAGCATAACTGCACAATTTAATACATGTAGAACTTACTTAACAGCAACTAGAAAAAACTATTCAAGTCTCTCTCAAAACGTTTTTTAGCTGGTTTATTATAGACTTCTTTTCAAGTTCATTACTTTATTTTGCCAAGTCCTAGCTCTTTGAGCGATTGCTTCATTACTTGGCAAAATACATTTTTGCCAAGTATGTTGGTCAGTCATTACTTGGCAAAATAAATTTTGCCAAGTATGTTGGTCAGTCATCTTGTTTGTTTGTTTGTTTGTTTGTTTGTTTGTATGTTTGTCTGTCCGTCAGTTTGCACGATAGCGGGCGCAATTCTTGTCGGATTTTCATGAAATTTTCACACAACATGTGCAAGGATCTTCCGCATAAGCCTTTCGTTTCTGAAGGTCAAAGGTCAAAAATTGACGTCAAGGTCGTTCAAAAACCAAAAAATTAAAAATCGCAATAACTCCAATTATATTTTTTCTGGAGTTTCGCGCTTTCTTGCATCGATTACTATGGCCAATTCTGCATCTTTTGATGTATGGCCGACAGCTGTTGCATCAAAATTGACGATTTTGACTCCATGTTAAAAAGACGGGGGTCAGGAGTTTCTGGATCAAAAGTTTCATGCATTGCTGTGCAGTCAATTCTTGTCGGATTCTTATGAAATTTTCACAGCATATGCACACCAGATGTCGGCATATTCCTGTTGTTTCTCAAGGTCAAAAGTCAAGAATTAACGCCAAGGTCATTGAAAAACAAAAAAAATAAAAATGGCCATAACTCCACTTTCATTCCACCTGCACTTCCAAAAGTGTTCACGTCTTTTATTATGGTCAATTCTGCATCATTTGGTGTATGACCGACAGCAGTTGAATCAAAATTGACGATTTAAACTCCAGGTGAAATACATGGGGGTCAGGAAGTTCGGATCCAAAGTTTAACACATTGCTGTGCAGTCGATTCTTGTGTGATTTTGACGAAATTCTCACATAATATGTGCACGGAATGTCTGCATAACCCTTTCGATTTGGAACATCATAGCTCTGAAACTGTTGTCACGGCAACAGAAAATCGTTACTGAAAAGCATTACATGAAAACGATAATAGCATTGCTATATGAAACACTCCGCTTCACATCGCCAGCCACGTTAGTGCTGAGCGTAGAGCGTAGGACTTTGAATCCACAGACCCGGGTTCAATACTATCTCAAAACTATTTTTTTTTCTCCATCAAAAGATCATGTATTCAATTCCAAACAACGGAACAACACATTCGTAGTGTACAAAATCAGCAAATAAATGTAGCACGAGTAATCTTTATCGTTATTATGTCATCATACTTAATCATTTCTCACTATGAATTCCTTAAAGTCATTTAACAGTGTCTCATTGGTTCCATTATGATCGTGTCCTTCATGCATCATAATGCATCTGTGTTAAGTCCATTCTGGCATGATTTGTATTCACCGAGTGTCTCTATTCGTTTTGTTCACTTGTTGTCATTGTAATTTTTCATCTGTAACTTACAAGATCATGATCATGCTTTCAATTCTGAAGAATGTAGCAGAACAATTTAATATTATTACAGTATTATGATGCAAGGGTTTATAGACCAAAGCTGGTTTATAGACTTCTCTTCAAGAATGTAGCAGAACAATTTAATATTATTACAGTATTATGATGCAAGGGTTTATAGACCAAAGCTGGTTTATAGACTTCTCTTCAAGTTCATTACTTTATTTTGCCAAGTCCTAGCTCTTTGAGCGATTGCTTCAGTTGTATGTTGCTCAGCGATCAAATATGTGTTCTGTCCGTCTGTTTGCACGATAGCGGGCGCAATCCTTGTCGGAATGACATGAAATTTTCACAGAAGATGCGCATAAGACTCCTGCACAAGCCTATTGATTTTGAAGGTCATAGCTTAAAAACTGTTGTCTTGGCGACTGAAAAACCGTTACATAACTATAACTATGGAGGCTGGAAAACCATAAAGTAACTGTTACATGGAATACACTTCTTCACACTGTCGGCAATGTTGGTGCAGTGGATAGAGCGTAAGACTTTGAATCCAAAGACCCGTGTTCAACCCTCCCTCAAAACTCTAATCTCTTTTATCTCGAACTTACTTTTTATACAGTCAGTTGCAGTGTTATAGCTAGTTTATAATGCACCTTTTACATTTGGAATAGATTGAAAACTCGCCGAGATATCAAAGTAGAAAGAGCAGTGGGGTGAATCGGATTCGCAATCCGTTCACACGCCAATAAGCTGTAGAAACGATTACCCCCTGTGGACATGTCCCGTCCTAAATACACACGCTCGGTTGCATAGCAATACAGTATATCATATATGTATCCAGATGCAGATCTCAAACAACATTTCAGTGGTTTTCTAACTCAGTGATGTACAAGTGATATGACAAAGCCTAAAACTCTTGTCTAAATACAGTCTGTGTCAAGCGACAGGCTCCCTTATATTAGGACTGCTGGCGATGACGAACCGGCAAAGGAACGGGCCCCCTTCCCGGTTTTTAGCAGTACATACAATAAATACACCCCTTCACACTGTCGGCAACTTTGGTGCTGTGCATAGAGCTCAGGACTCTGAATCCACAGACTCCGGGTTCAACTCCCTCTCAAAACTTGTTTTTTCTCTCCAACTTACAGGATCATGTCTTTCATAGCATAACTGCACAATTTAATACATGTACAACTTACTTAACAGCAACTAGATAATTTAAAAAAAGAACTATTCAAGTCTCTCTCAAAACGTTTTTTAGCTGGTTCATTTTAGACTTCTTTTCAAGTTCATTACTTTATTTTGCCAAGTCCTAGCTCTTTGAGCGATTGCTTCAGTTGTATGTTGCTCAGCGATTAAATATGTGTTCTGTCCGTCTTTTCGCACGATAGCGGGCGCAATCCCTGTCGGAATGACATGAAATTTTCAAAGAAGATGCGCATAAGACTCCTGCACAAGCCTATTGATTTTGAAGGTCATAGCTTAAAAACTGTTGTCTTGGCGACTGAAAAACCGTTACATAACTATAACTATGGAGGCTGGAAAACCATAAAGTAACTGTTACGTGGAATACACTTCTTCACACTGTCGGCAACGTTGGTGCAGTGGATAGAGCGTAAGACTTTGAATCCAAAGACCCGTGTTCAACCCTCCCTCAAAACTCTAATCTCTTTTATCTCTAACTTAGTTTTTATACAGTCAGTTGCAGTGTTATTTCTAGTTTATAATGCACCTTTTACATTTGGAATAGATTGAAAACTCGCCGAGATATCAAAGTAGGAAGAGCAGTGGGGTGAATCTGATTCTCAATCCGTTCACACGCCAATAAGCTGTAGAAAAGATTACCCCCTGTGGACATGTCCCGTCCTGAATACACACGCTCTGTTGCATAGTAATACAGTATATCATATATGTATCCAAATGCAGATCTCAAACAACATTTCAGTGGTTTTCTAACTCAGTGATGTACAAGTGATATAACAAAGCCTAAAACTCTAGTCTAAATACAGTCTGTGTCAAGCCACAGGCTCCCTTATATTAGGATTGCTGGGGGTGATGAACCGGCCCCATTCCCGGTTTTTAGCAATACATACAATAAATACACCACTTCACACTGTCGGTCACGTTGGTGCTGTGCATAGAGCGCAGGACTTTGAATCCACAGACCCGGGTTCAACTCTCTCTCAAAACTTGTTTTTTTCTCTCCAACTTACAGGATAATGTCTTTTATAGCATAACTGCACAATTTAATACATGAACAACTTACTTAACAGCAACTAGATAATTTGAAAAAAAAGAACTATTCAAGTCTCTCTCAAAACGTTTTTTAGCTGGTTTATTATAGACTTCTTTTCAAGTTCATTACTTTATTTTGCCAAGTCCTAGCTCTTTGAGCGATTGCTTCATTACTTGGCAAAATAAATTTTGCCAAGTATGTTGGTCAGTCATCTTGTTTGTATGTTTGTCTGTCCGTCAGTTTGCACGATAGCGGCCGCAATCCTCGTCTGAATGACATCAAATTTACACAGAAGATGCGCATAAGCCTGCTTTATAAGCCTATTGAATTTGAAGATCATAGCTCAAAAACTGTTGTCTTGGCGACCAAAAAACGGTTATATTGCTTAAACCTATGGAGATTGGAAAGCCATACATGAGTTGTTACGTGGATGACACCTCCTCCAACTGTCAGCCACGTTAGTGCTGAGCATAGAGTGTACGACTCTCAATCCACAGACCCGGGTTCAAGTCTCTCTTGAAACTTTTTTTTTTTTTATTTTTAGCTTACAGAATCATGATCATGCATTTAATCATAAACAAAATAACAACACAATTTAGTAAACGTACAATTTAGTTAACGATAAATAAATAATTGAAAAAAAATATATAACAGTACTATGGTGCAGGGGTTTATAGACCAAAGCTAGTTTATAGACTTCTCTTCAAGATCATTAACTTTATTTTGCCAAGTCCTAGCTCTTTGAGCGATTGCTTCAGTTGTATGTTGCTCAGCGATCAAATATGTGTTCTGTCCGTCTGTTCGCACGACAGCGGGCGCAATCCTTGTCGGAATGACATGAAATTTTCAAAGAAGATGCGCATAAGACTCCTGCACAAGCCTATTGATTTTGAAGGTCATAGCTTAAAAACTGTTGTCTTGGCGACTGAAAAACCGTTACATAACTATAACTATGGAGGCTGGAAAACCGTAAAGTAACTGTTACATGGAATACACTTCTTCACACTGTCGGCAACGTTGGTGCAGTGGATAGAGCGTAAGACTTTGAATCCAAAGACCCGTGTTCAACCCTCCCTCAAAACTCTAATCTCTTTTATCTCTAACTTAGTTTTTATACAGTCAGTTGCAGTGTTATTTCTAGTTTATAATGCACCTTTTACATTTGGAATAGATTGAAAACTCGCCGAGATATCAAAGTAGAAAGAGCAGTGGGGTGAATCTGATTCTCAATCCGTTCACACGCCAATAAGCTGTAGAAACGATTACCCCCTGTGGACATGTCCCGTCCTAAATACACACGCTCGGTTGCATAGCAATACAGTATATCATATATGTATCCAGATGCAGATCTCAAACAACATTTCAGTGGTTTTCTAACTCAGTGATGTACAAGTGATATAACAAAGCCTAAAACTCTAGTCTAAATACAGTCTGTGTCAAGCCACAGGCTCCCTTATATTAGGACTGCTGGGGGTGACGAACCGGCAAAGGAACCGGCCCCATTTCCGGTTTTTAAAGCACCCGTTACAATACATACACCACTTCAAGCTGTCGGTCATGTTGGTGCTGTGCATAGAGCGTAAGACTTTGAATCCACAGACACGGGTTCAACTCTCTCTCAAAACTTTTTTTTTCTCTCTAACTTACAGGATCATGTCTTTTATAGCATAACTGTGCAATTTAATACATGTACAACTTACTTATTGATTAAACTATTATAGTATGTATGAAGCATTTATGAACCAAAACTTGTTGATAGACTTCTCTTCAGTTCATTGACTTTATTTTGCCAAGTCCTAGCTCTTTGAGCGATTGCTTCAGTTGTATGTTGCTCAGCGATCAAATATGTGTTCTGTCCGTCTGTTCGCACGACAGCGGGCGCAATCCTTGTCGGAATGACATGAAATTTTCAAAGAAGATGCGCATAAGACTCCTGCACAAGCCTATTGATTTTGAAGGTCATAGCTTAAAAACTGTTGTCTTGGCGACTGAAAAACCGTTACATAACTATAACTATGGAGGCTGGAAAACCGTAAAGTAACTGTTACATGGAATACACTTCTTCACACTGTCGGCAACGTTGGTGCAGTGGATAGAGCGTAAGACTTTGAATCCAAAGACTCGTGTTCAACCCTCCCTCAAAACTCTAATCTCTTTTATCTCTAACTTAGTTTTTATACAGTCAGTTGCAGTGTTATTTCTAGTTTATAATGCACCTTTTACATTTGGAATAGATTGAAAACTCGCCGAGATATCAAAGTAGAAAGAGCAGTGGGGTGAATCTGATTCTCAATCCGTTCACACGCCAATAAGCTGTAGAAACGATTACCCCCTGTGGACATGTCCCGTCCTAAATACACACGCTCGGTTGCATAGCAATACAGTATATCATATATGTATCCAGATGCAGATCTCAAACAACATTTCAGTGGTTTTCTAACTCAGTGATGTACAAGTGATATAACAAAGCCTAAAACTCTAGTCTAAATACAGTCTGTGTCAAGCGACAGGCCCTCTTATATTAGGACTGCTGGGGGTGACGAACCGGCAAGGGAACCGGTCCCATTCCCGGTTTTTAGCAGTACATACAATAAATACACCACTTCACACTGTTGGTCACGTTGGTGCTTTGCATAGAGCGCAGGACTTTGAATCCACAGACCCGGGTTCAACTCTCTCTCAAAACATGTTTTTTTTCTCTGTAACTTACAGGATCATGTCTTTTATAGCATCACTGCACAATTTAACACATGTACAACTTACTTAACAGCAACTAGATAATTTTAAAAAAGAACTATTCAAGTCTCTCTCAAAACGTTTTTTAGCTGGTTTATTATAGACCTCTTTTCAAGTTCATTACTTTATTTTGCCAAGTCCTAGCTCTCTGAGCGATTGCTTCAGTTGTATGTTGCTCAGCGATCAAATATGTGTTCTGTCCGTCTGTTCGCACGATAGCGGACGCAATCCTTGTCGGAATGACATTAAAGTTTTATAGAAGATGCGCATGAGACTTCTGCACGAGCCTATCGATTTTGAAGGTCATAGCTTAAAAACTGTTGTCTTGGCGACTGAAAAACAGTTACATAACTATAACTATGGAGGCTGGAAAACCATAAAGTAACTGTTACATGGAATACACTTCTCCACACTGTCGGCAACGTTGGTGCAGTGGATAGAGCGTAGGACTTTGAATCCAATGACCCGTGTTCAACCCTCCCTCAAAACTCTAATCTCTTTTATCTCTAACTTAGTTTTATACAGTCAGTTGCAGTGTTATTTCTAGTTTATAATGCACCTTTTACATTTGGAATAGATTGAAAACTCGCCGAGATATCAAAGTAGAAAGAGCAGTGGGGTGAATCTGATTCTCAATCCGTTCACACGCCAATAAGCTGTAGAAACGATTACCTCCTGTGGACATGTCCCGTCCTAAATACACACGCTCGGTTGCATAGCAATACAGTATATCATATATGTATCCAGATGCAAATCTCAAACAACATTTCAGTGGTTTTCTAACTCAGTGATGTACAAGTGATATAACAAAGCCTAAAACTCTAGTCTAAATACAGTCTGTGTCAAGCGACAGGCTCCCTTATATTAGGACTGCTGGGGGTCACGAACCGGCAAAGGAACCGGCCCCATTCCCGGTTTTTAGCAGTAATTTGCCATAGAGGAACTGTTACAATACATACACCACTTTACGCTGTAGGCTACGTTGGCGCTGTGCATAGAGCTCAGGACTCTGAATCCACAGACCTGGGTTCAACTCTCTCTCAAAACTTGTTTTTTCTCTCTAAATGACAAGATCATGTCTTTCATAGCATAACTGCACAATTACAACTTACTTAACAGCAACTAGATAATTTAAAAAAAAGAACTATTCAAATCTCTCTCTGAACGTTTTTTTAGCTAGTTTATAGACCTCTCTTCAAGATCATTAACTTTATTTTGCCAAGTCCTAGCTCTTTGAGCGATTGCTTCATCTTGTTTGTTTGTTTGTTTGTTTGTATGTTTGTCTGTCCGCCAGTTTGCACGATAGCGGGCGCAATTCTTGTCGCATTTTCATGAAATTTTCACACAATATGCGCAAGGAGCATCCTCATAAGCCTTTCGTTTCTGAAGGTTAAAGGTAAAAAATTGACGTCAAGGTCGTTCAAAAACCAAAAAATTAAAAATCGCAATAACTCCAATTATAATTTATCTGGAGTTTCCAGATTTTTCGCATCGATTACTGTGGCCAATTCTGCATCTTTTGATGTATGGCCGACAGCTGTTGCGTCAAAATTGACGATTTTGACTCCAGGTTAAAAAGACGGGGGTCAGGATTTTCTGGATCAAAAGTTTCATGCATTGCTGTGCAGTCAATTTTTGTCGGATTCTTATGAAATTTTCACAGCATATGCACACCAGACGTCGGCATATTCCTGTTGTTTCTCAAGGTCAAAAGTCAAGAATTAACGCCAAGGTCATTGAAAAACAAAAAAAATAAAAATGGCCATAACTCCACTTTCATTCCACCTGCACTTCCAAAAGTGTTCACGTCTTTTATTATGGTCAATTCTGCATCATTTGGTGTATGACCGACAGCAGTTGAATCAAAATTGACGATTTAAACTCCAGGTGAAATACATGGGGGTCAGGAAGTTCGGATCCAAAGTTTAACACATTGCTGTGCAGTCGATTCTTGTGTGATTTTGACGAAATTCTCACATAATATGTGCACGGAATGTCCGCATAACCCTTTTGATTTGGAACATCATAGCTCTGAAACTGTTGTCACGGCAACAGAAAATCGTTACTGAAAAGCATTACATGAAATCGATAATAGCATTGCTATATGAAACACTCCGCTTCACATCGCCAGCCACGTTAGTGCTGAGCGTAGAGCGTAGGACTTTGAATCCACAGACCCGGGTTCAATACTATCTCAAAACTATTTTTTTTTCTCCATTAAAAGATCATGTATTCAATTCCAAACAACGAAACAACATATTCGTGGTGTACAAAATCAGCAAATAAATGTAGCACGAGTAATCTTTATCGTTATTATGTCATCATACTTAATTATTTCTCACTATGAATTCCTTAAAGTCATTTAACAGTGTCTCATTGGTTCCATTATGATCGTGTCCTTCATGCATCATAATGCATCTGTGTTAAGTCCATTCTGGCATGATTTGTATTCACCGAGTGTCTCTATTCGTTTTGTTCACTTGTTGTCATTGTAATTTTTCATCTGTAACTTACAAGATCATGATCATGCTTTCAATTCTGAAGAATGTAGCAGCACAATTTAATATTATTACAGTATTATGATGCAAGGGTTTATAGACCAAAGCTGGTTTATAGACTTCTCTTCAAGTTCATTACTTTATTTTGCCAAGTCCTAGCTCTTTGAGCGATTGCTTCATTACTTGGCAAAATAAATTTTGCCAAGTATGTTGGTCAGTCATCTTGTTTGTTTGTTTGTATGTTTGTCTGTCCGTCAGTTTGCACGATAGCGGGCGCAATTCTTATCGGATTTTCATGAAATTTTGACACAACATGTGCAAGTATCTTCCTCATAAGCCTTTCGTTTCTGAAGGTCAAAGGTCAAAAATTGACGCCAAGGTCGTTCAAAAACCATAATATTAAAACTCGACAAGATATCAAAGTAGAAAGAGCAATGGGGTGAATCTGATTCTCAATCCGTTCAGACGCCAATAAACTGTAGAAACGATTACCCCCTGTGGACATGTCCGATTCTAAATATAGACATCGGTTGCGTAGTAATACGGTATATCATATATGTATCCAAATGCAGATCTCAAGCAACATTTCTTTTTTTTTCTGACTCTGAGGTGTACAAGTGATATAACAAAGCCTAAAACTCTTCTCTAAATACAACCTGTGGCAACCCAAGGGCTCTTTTATATCAGCACTATCGGGGGTGGCCAAAATGCGTAGGAAAAGTACTATTCCCGGTTTTCAGCAGTAATTTGCCATAAAGGATCTGTTACAATACATACACCACTTCACGCTGTCGGCCACGTTGGTGCTGTGCATAGAGCTTAGGACTTTGAATCCACAGACACGGGTTCAACTCTGTCTCAAACCTGACTTTTTTATCTTAACTTACACGATCATGATCATGTATTTTATTCTAACCATATATCAGCACAATGCAATACAAGTACAACTTACTGATTGATTAAACTATTACAGGATGTATGATGCATTTATAAACCAAAACTGGTTGATAGACTTCTCTTAAGTTCATTGACTTTATTTTGCCAAGTCCTAGCTCTTTGAGCGATTGCTTCATTACTTGGCAAAATAAATTTTGCCAAGTATGTTGGTCAGTCATCTTGTTTGTTTGTTTGTTTGTTTGTTTGTTTGTTTGTATGTTTGTCTGTCCGTCAGTTTGCACGATAGCGGGCGCAATTCTTGTCGCATTTTCATGAAATTTTCACACAATATGCGCAAAGAGCATCCTCATAAGCCTTTCGTTTCTGAAGGTCAAAGGTCAAAAATTGACGTCAAGGTCGTTCAAAAACCAAAAAATTAAAAATCGTAATAACTCCAGTTATATTCTGTCTGGATTTTCGAGATTTCTTGCATCGATTACCATGGCCAATTCTGCATCTTTTGATGTATGGCCGAAAGCTGTTGAGTCAAAATTGACGATTTTGACTCCAGGTTAAAAAGACGGAGGTCATGAGTTTCTGGATCAAAAGTTTCATGCATTGCTGTGCAGTCAATTCTTGTCGGATTCTTATGAAATTTTCACAGCATATGCACACCAGATGTCGGCATATTCCTGTTGTTTCTCAAGGTCAAAAGTCAAGAATTAACGCCAAGGTCATTGAAAAACAAAAAAAATAAAAATGGCCATAACTCCACTTTCATTCCACCTGCACTTCCAAAAGTGTTCACGTCTTTTATTATGGTCAATTCTGCATCACTTGGTGTATGACCGACAGCAGTTGAATCAAAATTGATGATTTAAACTCCAGGTGAAATACATGGGGGTCAGGAAGTTCGGATCCAAAGTTTAACACATTGCTGTGCAGTCGATTCTTGTGTGATTTTGACGAAATTCTCACATAATATGTGCACGGAATGTCCGCATAACCCTTTTGATTTGGAACATCATAGCTCTGAAACTGTTGTCACGGCAACAGAAAATCGTTACTGAAAAGCATTACATGAAAACGATAATAGCATTGCTATATGAAACATTCCACTTCACATCGCCAGCCACGTTAGTGCTGAGCGTAGAGCGTAGGACTTTGAATCCACAGATCCGGGTTCAATACTATCTCAAAACTATTTTTTTTTCTCCATTAAAAGATCATGTATTCAATTCCAAACAACGAAACAACACATTCGTAGTATACAAAATCAGCAAATAAATGTAGCACGAGTAATCTTTATCGTTATTATGTCATCATACTTAATTATTTCTCACAATGAATTCCTTAAAGTCATTTAACAGTGTCTCATTGGTTCCATTATGATCGTGTCCTTCATGCATCATAATGCATCTGTGTTAAGTCCATTCTGGCATGATTTGTATTCACCGAGTGTCTCTATTCGTTTTGTTCACTTGTTGTCATTGTAATTTTTCATATGTAACTTACAAGATCATGATCATGCTCTCAATTCTGAAGAATGTAGCAGCACAATTTAATATTATTACAGTATTATGATGCAAGGGTTTATAGACCAAAGCTGGATTATAGACTTCTCTTCAAGTTCATTACTTTATTTTGCCAAGTCCTAGCTCTTTGAGCGATTGCTTCATTACTTGGCAAAATAAATTTTGCCAAGTATGTTGGTCAGTCATCTTGTTTGTTTGTTTGTTTGTTTGTTTGTTTGTATGTTTGTCTGTCCGTCAGTTTGCACGATAGCGGGCGCAATTCTTGTCGGATTTTCATGAAATTTTGACAAAACATGTGCAAGGATCTTCCACATAGGCCTTTCGTTTCTGAAGGTCAAAGGTCAAAAATTGACGTCAAGGTCGTTCAAAAACCAAAAAATTAAAAATCGTAGTAACTCCAGTTATATTTTATCTGGAGTTTCGATATTTCTAGCATCGATTACTATGGCCAATTCTGCATCTTTTGATGTATGGCCGACAGCTGTTGAGTGAAAATTGACGATTTTGACTCCAGGTTAAATAGACGGGGGTCAGGAGTTTCTGGATCAAAAGTTTCATGCATTGCTGTGCAGTCAATTCTTGTCGGATTCTTATGAAATTTTCACAGCCCATGCACACCAGATGTCGGCATATTCCTGTCGTTTCTCAAGGTCAAAGGTCAAGAATTAACGACAAAATCGTTGAAAAACCAAAAAATTAAAAATGGTCATAACTCCACTTTCATTCCACTTGCACTTCCAAAAGTGTCCACGTCTTCTATTATGGCCAATTCTGCATCTTTTGATGTATGACCGACAGCGGTTGAATCAAAATTGACGATTTAAACTCCAGGTGAAATACATGGGGGTCAGTAAGTTCGGATCCAAAGTTTAACACATTGCTGTGCAGTCGATTCTTGTGTGATTTTGACGAAATTCTCACATAATATGTGCACGGAATGTCCGCATAACCCTTTTGATTTGGAACATCATAGCTCTCAAACTGTTGTCACGGCAACAGAAAATCGTTACTGAAAAGCATTACATGAAAACGATAATAGCATTGCTATATGAAACACTCCTCTTCACATCGCCAGCCACGTTAGTGCTGAGCGTAGAGCGTAGGACTTTGAATCCACAGACCCGGGTTCAATACTATCTCAAAACTATTTTTTTTCTCCGTTAAAAGATCATGTATTCAATTCAAAACAACGAAACAACACATTCGTAGTGTACAAAATCAGCAAATAAATGTAGCACGAGTAATCTTTATCGTTATTATGTCATCATACTTAATTATTTCTCACTATGAATTCCTTAAAGTCATTTAACAGTGTCTCATTGGTTCCATTATGATCGTGTCCTTCATGGATCATAATGCATCTGTGTTAAGTCCATTCTGGCATGATTTGTATTCACCGAGTGTCTCTATTCGTTTTGTTCACTTGTTGTCATTGTAATTTTTCATCTGTAACTTACAAAATCATGATCATGCTTTCAAATCTGAAGAATGTAGCAGCACAATTTAATATTATTACAGTATTATGATGCAAGGGTTTATAGACCAAAGCTGATTGATAGACTTCTCTTCAAGTTCATTACTTTATTTTGCCAAGTCCTAGCTCTTTGAGCGATTGCTTCAGTTGTATGTTGCTCAGCGATCAAATATGTGTTCTGTCCGTCTGTTCGCACGATAGCGGGCGCAATCCTTGTCGGAATGACATGAAATTTTCAAAGAAGATGCGCATAAGACTCCTGCACAAGCCTATTGATTGTGAAGGTCATAGCTTGAAAACTGTTGTCTTGGCGACTGAAAAACCGTTACATAACTATAACTATGGAGGCTGGAAAACCATAAAGTAACTGTTACATGGAATACACTTCTTCACACTGTCGGCAACGTTGGTGCAGTGGATAGAGCGTAAGACTTTGAATCCAAAGACCCGTGTTCAACCCTCTCTCAAAACTCTAATCTCTTTTATCTCTAACTTAGCTTTTATACAGTCAGTTGCCGTGTTATTTCTAGTTTATAGTGCACCTTTTACATTTGGAATAGATTGAAAACTCGCCGAGATATCAAAGTAGAAAGAGCAGTGGGGTGAATCTGATTCTCAATCCGTTCACACGCCAATAAGCTGTAGAAACGATTACCCCCTGTGGACATGTCCCGTCCTAAATACACACGCTCGGTTGCATAGCAATACAGTATATCATATATGTATCCAGATGCAGATCTCAAACAACATTTCAGTGATTATCTAACTCAGTGATGTACAAGTGATATAACAAAGCCTAAAACTCTAGTCTAAATACAGTCTGTGTCAAGCGACAGGCTCCCTTATATTAGGACTGCTGGGGGTGACGAGCCGGCAAAGGAACCGGCCCCATTCCCATTCTCAGGACTTTGAATCCACAGACCCGGGTTCAAATCTCTCTTGAAATTATTTTATTTTTATTTTCAACTTACACAATCATGATCATGAATTTCGTTCTAAACAACATAACAACACAATTTAATAACTGTATCAAGCCAGTGTAAAAGCTAGTGTATAGACTTCTTTTCCAGTTCATTACTTTATTTTGCCAAGTCCTAGCTCTCTCTGAGCGATTGCTTCATTACTTGGCAAAATAAATTTTGCCAAGTATGTTGGTCAGTCATCTTGTTACTTGGCAAAATAAATTTTGCCAAGTATGTTGGTCAGTCATCTTGTTTGTTTGTTTGTTTGTTTGTTTGTTTGTATGTTTGTCTGTCCGTCAGTTTGCACGATAGCGGGCGCAATTCTTGTCGGATTTTCATGAAATTTTGACAAAACATGTGCAAGGATCTTCCACATAGGCCTTTCGTTTCTGAAGGTCAAAGGTCAAAAATTGACGTCAAGGTCGTTCAAAAACCAAAAAATTAAAAATCGTAGTAACTCCAGTTATATTTTATCTGGAGTTTCGAGATTTCTAGCATCGATTACTATGGCCAATTCTGCATCTTTTGATGTATGGCCGACAGCTGTTGAGTGAAAATTGACGATTTTGACTCCAGGTTAAATAGACGGGGGTCAGGAGTTTCTGGATCAAAAGTTTCATGCATTGCTGTGCAGTCAATTCTTGTCGGATTCTTATGAAATTTTCACAGCCCATGCACACCAGATGTCGGCATATTCCTGTCGTTTCTCAAGGTCAAAGGTCAAGAATTAACGACAAAATCGTTGAAAAACCAAAAAATTAAAAATGGTCATAACTCCACTTTCATTCCACCTGCACTTCCAAAAGTGTCCACGTCTTCTATTATGGCCAATTCTGCATCTTTTGATGTATGACCGACAGCGGTTGAATCAAAATTGACGATTTAAACTCCAGGTGAAATACATGGGGGTCAGTAAGTTCGGATCCAAAGTTTAACACATTGCTGTGCAGTCGATTCTTGTGTGATTTTGACGAAATTCTCACATAATATGTGCACGGAATGTCCGCATAACCCTTTTGATTTGGAACATCATAGCTCTCAAACTGTTGTCACGGCAACAGAAAATCGTTACTGAAACGTATTACATGAAAACGATAATAGCATTGCTATATGAAACACTCCTCTTCACATCGCCAGCCACGTTAGTGCTGAGCGTAGAGCGTAGGACTTTGAATCCACAGACCCGGGTTCAATACTATCTCAAAACTATTTTTTTTCTCCGTTAAAAGATCATGTATTCAATTCAAAACAACGAAACAACACATTCGTAGTGTACAAAATCAGCAAATAAATGTAGCACGAGTAATCTTTATCGTTATTATGTCATCATACTTAATTATTTCTCACTATGAATTCCTTAAAGTCATTTAACAGTGTCTCATTGGTTCCATTATGATCGTGTCCTTCATGGATCATAATGCATCTGTGTTAAGTCCATTCTGGCATGATTTGTATTCACCGAGTGTCTCTATTCGTTTTGTTCACTTGTTGTCATTGTAATTTTTCATCTGTAACTTACAAAATCATGATCATGCTTTCAAATCTGAAGAATGTAGCAGCACAATTTAATATTATTACAGTATTATGATGCAAGGGTTTATAGACCAAAGCTGATTGATAGACTTCTCTTCAAGTTCATTACTTTATTTTGCCAAGTCCTAGCTCTTTGAGCGATTGCTTCAGTTGTATGTTGCTCAGCGATCAAATATGTGTTCTGTTCGTCTGTTCGCACGATAGCGGGCGCAATCCTTGTCCGAATGACATGAAATTTTCAAAGAAGATGCGCATAAGACTTCTGCACAAGCCTATTGATTTTGAAGGTCATAGCTTAAAAACTGTTGTCTTGGCGACTGAAAAACCGTTACATAACTATAACTATGGAGGCTGGAAAACCATAAAGTAACTGTTACATGGAATACACTTCTCCAAACTGTCGGCAACGTTGGTGCAGTGGATAGAGCGTAAGACTTTGAATCCAAAGACCCGTGTTCAACCCTCCCTCAAAACTCTAATCTCTTTTATCTCTAACTTAGTTTTTATACAGTCAGTTGCAGTGTTATTTCTAGTTTATAACGCACCTTTTACATATGGAATAGATTGAAAACTCGCCGAGATATCAAAGTAGAAAGAGCAGTGGGGTGAATCTGATTCTCAATCCGTTCACACGCCAATAAGCTGTAGAAACGATTACCCCCTGTGGACATGTCCCGTCCTAAATACACACGCTCGGTTGCATAGCAATACAGTATATCATATATGTATACAAATGCAGATCTCAAACAACATTTCAGTGGTTTTCTAACTCAGTGATGTACAAGTGATATAACAAAGCCTAAAACTCTAGTCTAAATACAGTCTGTGTCAAGCGACAGGCTCCCTTATATTAGGACTGCTGGCGATGACGAACCGGCAAAGGAAGCGGCCCCATTCCCGGTTTTTAGCAGTACATACAATAAATACACCCCTTCACACGGTCGGCAACTTTGGTGCTGTGCATAGAGCTCAGGACTTTGAATCCACAGACCCGGGTTCAACTCTCTCTCAAAACTGGTTTTTTTCTCTCTAACTTACAGGATCATGTCTTTTATAGCATAACTCAACAATTTAATACATGTACGACTTACTTGACAGCAAACAGATAATTTAACAAAAAAAACCTATTCAAGTCTCTCTCAAAACGTTTTTTTAGCTGTTTTTTTATAGACTTCTTTTCCAGTTCATTACTTTATTTTGCCAAGTCCTAGCTCTTTGAGCGATTGCTTCAGTTGTATGTTGCTCAGCGATCAAATATGTGTTCTGTCCGTCTGTTCGCACGATAGCGGGCGCAATCCTTGTCGGAATGACATGAAATTTTCAAAGAAGATGCGCATAAGACTCCTGCACAAGCCTATTGATTTTGAAGGTCATAGCTTAAAAACTGTTGTCTTGGCGACTGAAAAACCGTTACATAACTATAACTATGGAGGCTGGAAAACCATAAAGTAACTGTTACATGGAATACACTTCTTCGCACTGTCGGCAACGTTGGTGCAGTGGATAGAGCGTAAGACTTTGAATCCAAAGATCCGTGTTCAACCCTCCCTCAAAACTCTAATCTCTTTTATCTCTAACTTAGTTTTTATACAGTCAGTTGCAGTGTTATTTCTAGTTTATAATGCACCTTTTACATTTGGAATAGATTGAAAACTCGCCGAGATATCAAAGTAGAAAGAGCAGAAGGGTGAATCTGATTCTCAATCCGTTCACACGCCGATAAGCTGTAGAAACGATTACCCCCTGTGGACATGTCCCGTCCTAAATACACACGCTCGGTTGCATAGCAATACAGTATATCATATATGTATCCAGATGCAGATCTCAAACAACATTTCAGTGGTTTTCTAACTCAGTGATGTACAAGTGATATAACAAAGCCTAAAACTCTAGTCTAAATACAGTCTGTGTCAAGCGACAGGCTCCCTTATATTAGGACTGCTGGCGATGACGAACCGGCAAAGGAAGCGGCCCCATTCCCGGTTTTTAGCAGTACATACAATAAATACACCCCTTCACACGGTCGGCAACTTTGGTGCTGTGCATAGAGCTCAGGACTTTGAATCCACAGACCCGGGTTCAACTCTCTCTCAAAACTGGTTTTTTTCTCTCTAACTTACAGGATCATGTCTTTTATAGCATAACTCAACAATTTAATACATGTACGACTTACTTGACAGCAAACAGATAATTTAACAAAAAAAACCTATTCAAGTCTCTCTCAAAACGTTTTTTTAGCTGTTTTTTTATAGACTTCTTTTCCAGTTCATTACTTTATTTTGCCAAGTCCTAGCTCTTTGAGCGATTGCTTCATTTGTTTGTTTGTTTGTTTGTTTGTTTGTATGTTTGTCTGTCCGTCAGTTTGCACGATAGCGGGCGCAATTCTTGTCGCATTTTCATGAAATTTGTACACAATATGCGCAAGGAGCATCCTCATAAGCCTTTCGTTTCTGAAGGTCGAAGGTCAAAAATTGACGTCAAGGTCGTTCAAAAACGAAAAAATTAAAAATCGCAATAACTCCAGTTATATTTTATCTGGAGTTTCGAGATTTCTTGCATCGATTACTATGGCCAATTCTGCATCTTTTGATGTATGGCCGACAGCTGTTGAGTCAAAATTGACGATTTTGACTCCAGGTTAAAAAGACGGGGGTCTGGAGTTTCTGGATCAAAAGTTTCATGCATTGTTGTGCAGTCAATTCTTGTCGGATTCTTATGAAATTTTCACAGCACATGTACACAAGATGTCTGCATATTCCTGTTGTTTCTCAAGGTCAAAGGTCAAGAATTAACGCCAAGGTCATTGAAAAAACAAAAAATTAAAAACCGTCATAACTCCACTTTCATTCCACCTGCACTTCCAAGAGTGTTCACGTCTTTTATTATGGCTAATTCTGCATCATTTGATGTATGACCGACAGCGGTTGAATCAAAATTGACCATTTAAACTCCAGGTGAATCACATGGGGGTCAGGAATTTCGGATCCAAAATTTAACACATTGCTGTGCAGTCGATTCTTGTGTGATTTTGACGAAATTCTCACAGAATATGTGCGCAGAACGTCTGCATAACCCTAATGATTTGGAACATTATAACTCTAAAACTGTTGTCATGGCAACAAAAATTCGTTACTTGAAAGCATTGCATGAAAACCACGATAGCATTGCTAAATGAAATACATCTCTTCACATTGCTAGCGACGTCAGTGCTGTGCGTAGAGCTTAGGACCTTTAATCCACAGACCCGGGTTCAAGTCTCTCTCAGAACATTTTTTTTTCTCTATTTTTTAATTACAAATAACAAAGCAGACGTTCGTAGTGTACAAATTCAGCAAATAAATGTAGCAGGAGAAATCTACATCGTTTTTATGTCATCGTACTCAATTATTTCTCACCAAGAATTTCCTAAAATCATTTAATAGTGTCTCATTGGTTCCATTATGATCATGTTTTCCATGCATCATAACGCACCTGTTAACTCCTAAATAAGTAAAATCAGCAATATATTCGCCATGTGACAGTGTGTGCGATTAGGCAAAAAGCGCGGACCTCATAGTGCCAGGCAATTTGCGTACCATTGAAGATTTTCCCAGTCGAGTGACTCGATTCCACATGCAATATGACTAGAATCTAGCATCAATGCGAGATTATAAATTACAGTTACCCGGCGATTTAGCAGCCAGTTATTCAAGTTTTTTTTAAATGCTAGTTGTCTGCAGTTAACCTATCAATCGTAGGCTACAGGCCCTAACCAGCCAGCATGAGCAGCATCTGTCAACTCACGTAGGCCTGCATGATCGATCTGGGTTTGGGTTTGTTTTTCGTTTTGACGGAATTTCTATCACAAAACTTTTTTTTTTCTTTACATTATCATGTATTTAATTCCAAATAACAAAACAACACATTGATAGTGTACAAATTCAGCAAATAAATATTGCAGCAGTAATCTTCGTCATTTTTATGTCATCACACCTAATTATTTCATGGTATATATTTTTCCAAGTCATTTACAGTGTCTAATTGGTTCCATTATGATCATGTGTTTCATGCATCATAGCGCATCTGTGTTAATTCCTGAATATACACACTCGGTTGCGTATTAATACAGTATATCATATGTACCCAAATGCAGGTCTCAAACAACATATCGGTGGTTTTCTGACTCAGTGATGTACTAGTGATATAACAAAGCCTAAACCTCTACTCTTAATACAGTCTGTGTCAAACGACAGGCCACTTTATATCAGAACTATTGGGGGTGATCAACCGGCGGAGGAAACCGGCCCCCTTCCCGGTTTTTAGCAGTAATTTGCCATAGAGGAACTGTCACAATACAACACAACTTGACGCTGTCGGCCACTTTGGTGCTGTGCGTAGAGCTCAGGACTTTGAATCCACAGACCCGGGTTCAAATCTCTCTTGAAATTATCTTATTTTTATTTTCAACTTACACAATCATGATCATGAATTTCGTTCTAAACAACATAACAACACAATTTAATAACTGTATCAAGCTAGTGTAAAAGCTAGTGTATAGACTTCTTTTCCAGTTCATTACTTTATTTTGCCAAGTCCTAGCTCTCTGAGCGATTGCTTCATTACTTGGCAAAATAAATTTTGCCAAGTATGTTGGTCAGTCATCTTGTTTGTTTGTTTGTTTGTTTGTATGTTTGTCTGTCCGTCAGTTTGCACGATAGCGGCCGCAATTCTTGTCGGATTTTCATGAAATTTTCACACAATATGCGCAAGGAGCATCCTCATAAGCCTTTTGTTTCTGAAGGTCAAAGGTCAAAAATTGACGTCAAGGTCGTTCAAAAACCAAAAAATTAAAAATCGCAATAACTCCAGTTATATTTTATCTGGAGTTTCGAGATTTCTAGCATCCAATACTATGGCCAATTCTGCATCTTTTCATGTATGGCCGACAGCCGTTGAATCAAAATTGACGATTTTGACTCCAGGTTAAAAAGACGGGGGTCAGGAGTTTCTGGATCAAAAGTTCCACGCATTGCTGTGCAGTCAATTTTTGTCGGATTCTTATGAAGTTTTGACAGCATATGCACACCAGATGTCGGCATATTCCTGTCGTTTCTCAAGGTCAAAGGTCAAGAATTAACGACAAGGTCGTTGAAAAACCAAAAAATTAAAAATGGTCATAACTCCACTTTCATTCCACCTGCACTCCCAAAAGTGTCCACGTCTTTTATTATGGCCAATTCTGCATTTTTTGATGTATGACCGACAGCGGTTGAATCAAAATTGATGATTTAAACTCCAGGTGAAATACATGGGGGTCAGGAATTTCGGATCCAAAGTTTAACACATTGCTGTGCAGTCGATTCTTGTGTGATTTTGACGAAATTCTCACATAATATGTGCACGGAATGTCCGCATAACCCTTTTGATCTGGAACATCATAGCTCTGAAACTGTTGTCACGGCAACAGAAAATCGTTACTGAAAAGCATTACATGAAAACGATAATAGCATTGCTATATGAAACACTCCGCTTCACATCGCCAGCCACGTTAGTGCTGAGCGTAGAGCGTAGGACTTTGAATCCACAGACCCGGGTTCAATACTATCTCAAAACTATTTTTTTTCTCCAATAAAAGATCATGTATTCAATTCCAAACAACGAAACAACACATTCGTAGTGTACAAAATCAGCAAATAAACGTAGCACGAGTAATCTTTATCGTTATTATGTCATCATACTTAATTATTTCTCACTATGAATTCCTTAAAGTCATTTAACAGTGTCTCATTGGTTCCATTATGATCGTGTCCTTCATGCATCATAATGCATCTGTGTTAAGTCCATTCTGGCATGATTTGTATTCACCGAGTGTCTCTATTCGTTTTGTTCAATTGTTGTCATTGTAATTTTTCATCTGTAACTTACAAGATCATGATCATGCTTTCAATTCTGAAGAATGTAGCAGCACAATTTAATATCATTACAGTATTATGATGCAAGGGTTTATAGACCAAAGCTGGATTATAGACTTCTCTTCAAGTTCATTACTTTATTTTGCCAAGTCCTAGCTCTTTGAGCGATTGCTTCATTACTTGGCAAAATAAATTTTGCCAAGTATGTTGGTCAGTCATCTTGTTTGTATGTTTGTCTGTCCGTCAGTTTGCACGATAGCGGCCGCAATCCTGGTCTGAATGACATCAAATTTACACGTAAGATGCGCATAAGACTCCATCATAAGCCTATTGAATTTGAAGATCATAGCTCAAAAACTGTTGTCTTGGCGACCAAAAAACTGTTACATTGCTTATATCTATGGAGGTTGGAAAACCATACAGGAATTGTTACATGGGATACACCTCCTCCAACTGCAAGCGACGTTAGTGCTGTGCATAGAGCGTATGACTCTCAATCCACAGACCCGGGTTCAAGTCTCTCTGAAACTATTTTTTTTTATTTTTAACTTACAGAATCATGATCTTGCATTTAATTATAAACAACATAACAACACAATTTAGTAAATGTACAATTTAGTTAACGACAAATAAATAATTGAAAAAAATATATTACAGTATTATGGTGCAGGGGTTTATAGACCAAAGCTAGTTTATAGACTTCTCTTCAAGATCTTTAACTTTATTTTGCCAAGTCCTAGCTCTTTGAGCGATTGCTTCAGTTGTATGTTGCTCAGCGATCAAATATGTGTTCTGTCCGTCTGTTTGCACGATAGTGGGCGCAATCCTTGTCGGAATGACATGAAATTTTCAAAGAATATGCGCATAAAACTCCTGCACAAGCCTATTGATTTTGAAGGTCATAGCTTAAAAACTGTTGTCTTGGCGACTGAAAAACCGTTACATAACTATAACTATGGAGGCTGGAAAACCATAAAGTAACTGTTAGATGGAATACACTTCTTCACACTGTCGGCAACGTTGGTGCAGTGGATAGAGCGTAAGACTTTGAATCCAAAGACCCGTGTTCAACCCTCCCTCAAAACTCTAATCTCTTTTATCTCTAACTTAGTTTTTATACAGTCAGTTGCAGTGTTATTTCTAGTTTATAATGCACCTTTTACATTTGGAATAGATTGAAAACTCGCCGAGATATCAAAGTAGAAAGAGCAGTGGGGTGAATCTGATTCTCAATCCGTTCACACGCCAATAAGCTGTAGAAACGATTACCCCCTGTGGACATGTCCCGTCCTAAATACACACGCTCGTTTGCATAGTAATACAGTGTATCATATATGTATCCAAAGGCAGATCTCAAACAACATTTCAGTGGTTTTCTAACTCAGTGATGTACAAGTGATATAACAAAGCCTAAACCTCTAGTCTAAATACAGTCTGTGTCAAGCAACAGGCTCCCTTATATTAGGACTGCTGGGGGTGACGAACCGGCAAGGGAACGGGCCCCATTCCCGGTTTTTAGCAGTATATACAATAAATACACCACTTCACACTGTCGGCAACTTTGGTGCTGTGCATAGAGCTCAGGACTTTCAATCCACAGACCCGGGTTCAAGTCTCTCTCAAAAATTGTTTTTTTCTCTCTAACTTACAGGATAATGTCTTTTATAGCATAACTGCACAATTTAATACATGTACAACTTACTTAACAGCAACTAGAAAAAACTATTCAAGTCTCTCTCAAAACGTTTTTTAGCTAGTTTATTATAGACTTCTTTTCAAGTTCATTACTTTATTTTGCCAAGTCCTAGCTCTTTGAGCGATTGCTTCAGTTGTATGTTACTCAGCGATCAAATATGTGTTCTGTCTGTCTGTTTGCACGATAACGGGCGTAATCCTTGTCGGAATGACGTAAAATTTTCACAGAAGATGCACATAGGACTCCTGCATAAGCCTATTGATTTTCAAGGTCATAGCTCAAAAACTGTTGTCTTGGCGACTGAAAAACCGTTACATAGCTATAACTATGGAGGCTGGAAAACTATAAAATAACTGTTACATGAAATACACTGTTTCATACTGTCGGCAGCGTTGGTGCTGTGCATAGAGTGCAAGACTTTGAATCCACAGACCCGTGTTCAACCCTCCGTCAAAACTCTTTTATCTCCAACTCACTTTTCATGCAGCCAGCTTCAGTGTTATTCCTAGTTTATGGTGGACTTTTCACATTTGGAAACGATTACCCCCTGTGGACATGTCTCATCCTAAATATACACACTCGGTTGCCTAGTAGTAGAGTATATCATATGTATCTAAATGCAAGTCTCAAACAACGTTTCTTTTGTTTTCTGACTCGGGGGTGTCCAACTGGTACAATAAAGTCTAACACTCATGTCTAAATACAGTCTGTGTCAAGCAGCAGGCTCCTGTATATCAAAAGTTTTGGGGGTGACAAACCGGCGCCATTCCCGGTTTTTAAAGCACCTGTTACAATACATACACCACTTCAAGCTGTAGGTCATGTTGGTGGTGTGCGTAGAGCGTAAGACTTTGAATCCACAGACCCGTGTTCGAGTCTCTCTTGAAACTATTTTTTTTTTATCGCTTGCTTTCACGATCATGTATTTAATTCCAAATAACAAAACAACGCATTCATAATGTAGGTATTCAGCAAATAAATGCACCAGGAGTAATTTTCATAGTTTTCATGTCATCATACTTAACTATTTGTCGCTATAAATACCACTTAGCAGTGTCTCATTGGTTCCATCATGATCGTGTCTTTTATGCATCATAGCGCATCCGTGTTAGCTCCATTCTATCAATAATACATACATTATTATATCGTTCCATCTCGGTTGCGTAGTAATACAGTATATCATAAAAGTATCCAAATGCAGATCTCAAACAACATTTCTTTTGTTTTCTGACTCAGAGGTGTACAAGTGATATAACGAAGCCTAAAACTCTTGTCTAAATACAATCTGTGGAAAGCGACAGGCTCTTTTATATCAGAACTATCCTGGGTGACGAAACGGCGTAGAGATCAGCCCAATTCCCGGTTTTTAGCAGTAATTTGCCTTCAAGAACCTGTTACAATACAACACAACTTGATACTGTCGGCCACTTTGGTGCAGTGGGTAGAGCTCAGGACTCTGAATCCACAGACCCCGGGTTCAACTCTCTCTCAAAACTTGTTTTTTTTTCTCTCTAACTTACAGGATCATGTCTTTTATAGCATAACTGCACAATTTAATACATGTACAACTTACTTAACAGCAACTAGAAAAAAACTATTCAAGTCTCTCTCAAAAGGTTTTTTCGCTGGTTTATTATAGACTTCTTTTCCAGTTCATTACTTTATTTTGCCAAGTCCTAGCTCTCTGAGCGATTGCTTCAGTTGTATGTTGCTCAGCGATCAAATATGTGTTCTGTCCGTCTGTTCGCACGACAGCGGGCGCAATCCTTGTCGGAATGACATGAAATTTTCAAAGAAGATGCGCATAAGACTCCTGCACAAGCCTATTGATTTTGAAGGTCATAGCTTAAAAACTGTTGTCTTGGCGACTGAAAAACCGTTACATAACTATAACTATGGAGGCTGGAAAACCGTAAAGTAACTGTTACATGGAATACACTTATTCACACTGTCGGCAACGTTGGTGCAGTGGATAGAGCGTAAGACTTTGAATCCAAAGACCCGTGTTCAACCCTCCCTCAAAACTCTAATCTCTTTTACCTCTAATTTACTTTTTATACAGTCAGTTGCAGTGTTATTTCTAGTTTATAATGCACCTTTTACATTTGGAATCAATTGAAAACTCGCCGAGATATCAAAGTAGAAAGAGCAGTGGGGTGAATCTGATTCTCAATCCGTTCACACGCCAATAAGCTGTAGAAACGAATACCCCCTGTGGACATGTCCCGTCCTAAATACACACGCTTGGTTGCATAGTAATACAGTATATCATATATGGATCCAAATGCAGATCTCAAACAACATTTCGGTGGTTTTCTAACTCAGTGATGTACAAGTGATATAACAAAGCCTAAAACTCTAGTCTAAATACAGTCTGTGTCAAGCGACAGGCTCCCTTATATTAGGACTGCTGGGGGTGACGAGCCGGCAAAGGAACCGGCCCCATTCCCGATTTTTCGCAGTACATACAATAAATACACCACTTCACGCTGTCGGTCACGTTGGTGCTGTGCATAGAGCTCAGGACTCTGAATCCACAGACCCCGGGTTCAACTCTCTCTCAAAACTTGTTTTTTCTCTCTAACTTACAGGATCATGTCTTTCATAGCATAACTGCACAATTTAATACATGTACGACTTACTTGACAGCAAACAGATAATTCAACAAAAAAAAACTATTCAAGTCTCTCTCAAAACGATTTTTAGCTGTTTTTCATAGACTTCTTTTCAAGTTCATTACTTTATTTTGCCAAGTCCTAGCTCTTTGAGCGATTGCTTCATTACTTGGCAAAATAAATTTTGCCAAGTATGTTGGTCAGTCATCTTGTTTGTATGTTTGTCTGTCCGTCAGTTTGCACGATAGCGGCCGCAATCCTGGTCTGAATGACATCAAATTTACACATAAGATGCGCATAAGACTCCATCAAAAGCCTATTGAATTTGAAGATCATAGCTCAAAAACTGTTGTCTTGGCGACCAAAAAACTGTTACATTGCTTATATCTATGGAGGTTGGAAAACCATACAGGAATTGTTACATGGTATACACCTCCTCCAACTGCAAGCGACGTTAGTGCTGTGCATAGAGCGTATGACTCTCAATCCACAGACCCGGGTTCAAGTCTCTCTTGAAACTATTTTTTTTTATTTTTAACTTACAGAATCATGATCTTGCATTTAATTATAAACAACATAACAACACAATTTAGTAAATGTACAATTTAGTTAACGACAAATAAATAATTGAAAAAAATATATTACAGTATTATGGTGCAGGGGTTTATAGACCAAAGCTAGTTTATAGACTTCTCTTCAAGATCTTTAACTTTATTTTGCCAAGTCCTAGCTCTTTGAGCGATTACTTCAGTTGTATGTTGCTCAGCGATCAAATATGTGTTCTGTCCGTCTGTTCGCACGATAGCGGGCGCAATCCTTGTCGGAATGACATGAAATTTTCAAAGAAGATGCGCATAAGACTCCTGCACAAGCCTATTGATTTTGAAAGTCACAGCTTAAAAACTGTTGTCTTGGCGACTGAAAAACCGTTACATAACTATAACTATGGAGGCTGGAAAACCATAAAGTAACTGTTACATGGAATACACTTCTTCACACTGTCGGCAACGTTGGTGCAGTGGATAGAGCGTAAGACTTAGAATCCAAAGACCCGTGTTCAACCCTCCCTCAAAACTCTAATCTCTTTTATCTCTAACTTAGTTTTTATACAGTCAGTTGCAGTGTTATTTCTAGTTTATAATGCACCTTTTACATTTGGAATAGATTGAAAACTCGCCGAGATATCAAAGTGGAAAGAGCAGTGTTATTTTTTTATGCACCAGGAGTTATTTTCATAGTTTTCATGTCATACTTAACTATTTGTCGCTATAAATATCACTTAACAGTGTCTCATTAGTTCCATTATGATCGTGTCTTTTATGCGTCATAGCGCATCCGTGTTAGCTCCATTCTATCAATAATACATACATCATTATATCGTTCCATCTCGGTTGCGTAGTAATACAGTATATCATAAAAGTATCCAAACGCAGATCTCAAACAACATTTCTTTTGTTTTCTGACTCAGAGGTGTACAAGTGATATAACGAAGCCTAAAACTCTTGTCTAAATACAATCTGTGGCAAGCGACAGGCTCTTTTATATCAGAACTATCGGGGGTGACGAAACGGCGTAGAGATCAGCCCCATTCCCGGTTTTTAGCAGTAATTTGCCATAGAGGAACTGTTACAATACAACACAACTTGATGCTGTCAGCCCCGCTGGTGCAGTGCATAGAGCTCAGGACTTTCAATCCACGGACCCGGGTTCAACTCTCTCTCAAAACTTGTTTTTTTCTCTCTAAATTACAAGATCATGTCTTTCATAGCATAACTGCACAATTACAACTTACTTAACAGCAACTAGATAATTTAAAATAAAGAACTATTCAAGTCTCTCTCAGAACGTTTTTTAGCTAGTTTATAGACTTCTCTTCAAGATCATTAACTTTATTTTGCCAAGACCTAGCTCTTTGAGCGATTGCTTCAGTTGTATGTTGCTAAGCGATCAAATATGTGTTCTGTCCGTCTGTTCGCACGATAGCGGGCGCAATTCTTGTCGGAATAACATGAAATTTTCAAAGAAGATGCGCATAAGACTCCTGCACAAGCCTATTGATTTTGAAAGTCATAGCTTAAAGACTGATGTCTTGGCGACTGAAAAACCGTTACATAACTATAACTATGGAGGCTGGAAAACCATAAAGTAACTGTTACATGGAATACACTTCTTCACACTGTCGGCGACGTTGGTGCTGTGGATAGAGCATAAGACTTTGAATCCAAAGACCCGTGTTCAATCCTCCCTCAAAACTCTAATCTCTTTTATCTCTAACTTAGTTTTTATACAGTCAGTTGCAGTGTTATTTCTAGTTTATAATGCACCTTTTACATTTGGAATAGATTGAAAACTCGCCGAGATATCAAAGTAGAAAAGCAGTGGGGTGAATCTGATTCTCAATCCGTTCACACGCCAATAAGCTGTAGAAACGATTACCCCCTGTGGACATGTCCCGTCCTAAATACACACGCTCGGTTGCATAGCAATACAGTATATCATATATGTATCCAGATGCAGATCTCAAACAACATTTCAGTGGTTTTCTAACTCAGTGATGTACAAGTGATATAACAAAGCCTAAAACTCTAGTCTAAATACAGTCTGTGTCAAACGACAGGCCACTTTATATCAGAACTATTGGGGGTGATCAACCGGCGGAACAAACGGGCCCCATTCCCGGTTTTTAGCAGTAATTTGCCGTAAAAGACCTTTTGCAATACATACACCACTTGACACTGTGGGCCAGGTTGGTGCTGTGCATAGAGCTCAGGACTTTGAATCCACGGACCCGGGTTCAACTCTCTCTCAAAACTTGTTCTTTTTCTCTCTAACTTACAGGATCATTTCTTTTATAGCATAACTGCACAATTTAATACATGTACAACTTACTTAACAGCAACTAGAAAAAACTATTCAAGTCTCTCTCAAAAAGTTTTTTAGCTGGTTTATTATAGACTTCTTTTCAAGTTCATTACTTTATTTTGCCAAGTCCTAGCTCTTTGAGCGATTGCTTCATTACTTGGCAAAATAAATTTTGCCAAGTATGTTGGTCAGTCATCTTGTTTGTTTGTTTGTATGTTTGTCTGTCCGTCAGTTTGCACGATAGCGGGCGCAATTCTTGTCGGATTTTCGTGAAATTTTGACACGACATGTGCAAGGATCTTCCACATAAGCCTTTCGTTTCTGAAGGTCAAAGGTCAAAAATTGACGTCAAGGTCGTTCAAAAACCAAAAAATTTAAAATCGTAGTAACTCCAGTTGTATTTTATCTGGAGTTTCGAGATTTATAGCATCGATTACTATGGCCAATTCTGCATCTTTGGATGTATGGCCGATAGCTGTTGAGTGAAAATTGACGATTTTGACTCCAGGTTAAATAGACGGGGGTCAGGAGTTTCTGGATCAAAAGTTTCATGCATTGCTGTGCAGTCAATTCTTGTCGGATTCTTATGACATTTTCACAGCACATGCACACCAGATGTCGGCATATCCCTGTCGTTTCTCAAGGTCAAAGGTCAAGAATTAACGACAAGGTCGTTGAAAAACCAAAAAATTAAAAAAGGTCATAACTCCACTTTCATTCCACCTGCACTTCCAAAGGTGTCCACGTCTTTTATTATGGCCAATTCTGCATCTTTTGATGTATGACCGACAGCGGTTGAATCAAAATTGACGATTTAAACTCCAGGTGAAATACATGGGGGTCAGGAATTTCGGATCCAAAGTTTAACACATTGCTGTGCAGTCGATTCTTGTGTGATTTTGACGAAATTCTCACATAATATGTGCACGGAATGTCCGCATAACCCTTTTGATTTGGAACATCATAGCTCTGAAACTGTTGTCACGGCAACAGAAAATCGTTACTGAAAAGCATTACATGAAAACGATAATAGCATTGCTATATGAAACACTCCGCTTCCCATTGCCAGCCACGTTAGTGCTGAGCGTAGAGTGTAGGACTTCGAATCCACAAACCCGGGTTCAATACTATCTCAAAACTTTTTTTTTTTCTCCATTATGAGATCATGTATTCAATTCCAAACAAGGAAACACCACATTCGTAGTGTACAAATTCAGCAAATATATATGGCAGCAGTAATCTTCGTCATTTCTATGTCATCACACTCAATTATTTCTTGGTATATATTTTTCCAAGTCATTTACAGTGTCTCATTGGTTCCATTATGATCATGTGTTTCATGCATCATAGCGCATCTGTGTTATCTCCTGAATATACAAAACTCGGTTGCGTAGTAATACAGTATATCATATATGTATCCAAATGCAGATCTCAAACAACATTTCGGTGGTTTTCTAACTCAGTGATGTGCTAGTGATACAACAAAGCCTAAAACTTCACTCTTAATACAGTCTGTGTCAAGCGACAGGCCACTTTATATCAGAACTTTTGGGGGTGACCAACCGGCGCTAGAACCGGCCCCATTCCCGGTTTTTAGCAGTAGCTTGCCGTGAAGGACCTGTTACAATACATACACCACTTCTGCTGTCGGTCACGTTGGTGCTGTGCATAGAGCTCAGGACTTTGAATCCACAGACCCGGGTTCAACTCTCTCTCAGAACTTCTTTTTTCTCTCTAACTTACAGGATCATATCTTTTATAGCATAACTGCACAATTTAATACATGTACAACTTACTTAACAGCAACTAGATAATTAAAAACAGAACTATTCAAGTCTCTCTCAAAACGTTTTTTAGCTGCATTATTATAGACTTGTTTCAAGTTCATTACTTCATTTTGCCAAGTCCTAGCTCTTTGAGCGATTGCTTCGTTGTATGTTGCTCAGCGATCAAATATGTGTTCTGTCCGTCTGTTCGCACGATAGCGGGCGCAATCCTTGTCGGAATGACACGAAATTTTCAAAGAAGATGCGCATAAGACTCCTACACAAGCCTATTGATTTTGAAGGTCATAGCTTAAAAACTGTTGTCTTGGCGACTGAAAAACCGTTACATAACTATAACTATGGAGGCTGGAAAACCATAAAGTAACTGTTACATGGAATACACTTCTTCACACTGTCGGCAACGTTGGTGCAGTGGATAGAGCGTAAGACTTTGAATCAAAAGACCCGTGTTCAACCCTCCCTCAAAACTCTAATCTCTTTTATCTCTAACTTAGTTTTTATACAGTCAGTTGCAGTGTTATTTTTGGTTTATAATGCACCTTTTACATTTGGAATAGATTGAAAACTCGCCGAGATATCAAAGTAGAAAGAGCAGTGGGGGTGAATCTGATTCTCAATCCGTTCACACGCCAATAAGCTGTAGAAACGATTACCCCCTGTGGACATGTCCCGTCATAAATACACACGCTCGGTTGCATAGCAATACAGTATATCATATATGTATCCAGATGCAGATCTCAAACAACATTTCAGTGGTTTTCTAACTCAGTGATGTACAAGTGATATAACAAAGCCTAAAACTCTAGTCTAAATACAGTCTGTGTCAAGCGACAGGCTCCCTTATATTAGGACTGCTGGGGGTCACGAACCGGCAAAGGAACCGGCCCCATTCCCGGTTTTTAGCAGTAATTTGCCATAGAGGAACTGTCACAATACAACACAACTTGACGCTGTCGGCCACTTTGGCGCTGTGCGTAGAGCTCGGGACTTTGAATCCACAGACCCGGGTTCAAATCTCTCTTGAAATTATTTTATTTTTATTTTCAACTTACACAATCATGATCATGAATTTCGTTCTAAACAACATAACAACACAATTTAATAACTGTATCAAGCTAGTGTAAAAGCTAGTGTATAGACTTCTTTTCCAGTTCATTACTTTATTTTGCCAAGTCCTAGCTCTCTGAGCGATTGCTTCAGTTGTATGTTACTCAGCGATCAAATATGTGTTCTGTCTGTCTGTTTGCACGATAACGGGCGTAATCCTTGTCGGAATGACGTAAAATTTTCACAGAAGATGCACATAGGACTCCTGCATAAGCCTATTGATTTTCAAGGTCATAGCTCAAAAACTGTTGTCTTGGCGACTGAAAAACCGTTACATAGCTATAACTATGGAGGCTGGAAAACTATAAAATAACTGTTACATGAAATACACTGTTTCATACTGTCGGCAGCGTTGGTGCTGTGCATAGAGTGCAAGACTTTGAATCCACAGACCCGTGTTCAACCCTCCGTCAAAACTCTTTTATCTCCAACTCACTTTTCATGCAGCCAGCTTCAGTGTTATTCCTAGTTTATGGTGGACTTTTCACATTTGGAAACGATTACCCCCTGTGGACATGTCTCATCCTAAATATACACACTCGGTTGCCTAGTAGTAGAGTATATCATGTGTATCTAAATGCAAGTCTCAAACAACGTTTCTTTTGTTTTCTGACTCGGGGGTGTCCAACTGGTACAATAAAGTCTAACACTCATGTCTAAATACAGTCTGTGTCAAGCAGCAGGCTCCTGTATATCAAAAGTTTTGGGGGTGACAAACCGGCGCCATTCCCGGTTTTTAAAGCACCTGTTACAATACATACACCACTTCAAGCTGTAGGTCATGTTGGTGGTGTGCGTAGAGCGTAAGACTTTGAATCCACAGACCCGTGTTCGAGTCTCTCTTGAAACTATTTTTTTTTATCGCTTGCTTTCACGATCATGTATTTAATTCCAAATAACAAAACAACGCATTCATAATGTAGGTATTCAGCAAATAAATGCACCAGGAGTAATTTTCATAGTTTTCATGTCATCATACTTAACTATTTGTCGCTATAAATACCACTTAGCAGTGTCTCATTGGTTCCATCATGATCGTGTCTTTTATGCATCATAGCGCATCCGTGTTAGCTCCATTCTATCAATAATACATACATTATTATATCGTTCCATCTCGGTTGCGTAGTAATACAGTATATCATAAAAGTATCCAAATGCAGATCTCAAACAACATTTCTTTTGTTTTCTGACTCAGAGGTGTACAAGTGATATAACGAAGCCTAAAACTCTTGTCTAAATACAATCTGTGGAAAGCGACAGGCTCTTTTATATCAGAACTATCCTGGGTGACGAAACGGCGTAGAGATCAGCCCAATTCCCGGTTTTTAGCAGTAATTTGCCTTCAAGAACCTGTTACAATACAACACAACTTGATACTGTCGGCCACTTTGGTGCAGTGGGTAGAGCTCAGGACTCTGAATCCACAGACCCCGGGTTCAACTCTCTCTCAAAACTTGTTTTTTTCTCTCTAACTTACAGGATCATGTCTTTTATAGCATAACTGTACAATTACAACTTACTTAAAAGCAACTAGATAATTTTAAAAAAAGAACTATTCAAGTCTCTCTCAGAACGTTTTTTTAGCTAGTTTATAGACCTCTCTTCAAGATCATTAACTTTATTTTGCCAAGTCCTAGCTCTTTGAGCGATTGCTTCATTTGTATGTTTGTCTGTCCGTCCGTTCGCACGATAGCGGGCGCAATTCTTGTCGGATTTTCATGAAATTTTGACACAACATGTGCAAGGATCTTCCTCATAAGCCTTTCGTTTCTGAAGGTCAAAGGTCAAAAATTGACGTCAAGGTCGTTCAAAAACCAAAAAATTTAAAATCGTAATAAGTCCAGTTATATTTTATCTGGAGTTTCGAGATTTCTAGCATCGAATACTATGGCCAATTCTGCATCTTTTGATGTATGGCCGACAGCTGTTGCATCAAAATTGACGATTTTGACTCCGGGTTAAAAAGACGGGGGTCAGGAGTTTCTGGATCAAAAGTTTCATGCATTGCTGTGCAGTCAATTCTTGTCGGATTCTTATGAAATTTTCACAGCATATGCATACCAGATGTCGGCATATTCCTGTTGTTTCTCAAGGTCAAAAGTCAAGAATTAACGCCAAGGTCATTGAAAAACAAAAAAAATAAAAATGGTAATAACTCCACTTTCATTCCACCTGCACTTCCAAAAGTGTTCACGTCTTTTATTATGGTCAATTCTGCATCATTTGATGTATGACCGACAGCAGTTGAATCAAAATTGACGATTTAAACTCCAGGTGAAATACATGGGGGTCAGGAAGTTCGGATCCAAAGTTTAACACATTGCTGTGCGGTCGATTCTTGTCTGATTTTGACGAAAGGCTCACATAATATGTGCACGGAATGTCCGCATAACCCTTTTAATTTGGAACATCATAGCTCTCAAACTGTTGTCACGGCAACAGAAAATCGTTACTGAAAAGCATTACATGAAAACGATAATAGCATTGCTATATGAAACACTCCGCTTCACATCGCCAGCCACGTTAGTGCTGAGCGTAGAGCGTAGGACTTTGAATCCACAGACCCGGGTTCGATACTATCTCAAAACTATTTTTTTTTCTCCATTAAAAGATCATGTATTCAATTCCAAACAACGAAACAACACATTCGTAGTGTACAAAATCAGCAAATAAATGTAGCTCGAGTAATCTTTATCGTTATTATGTCATCATACTTAATTATTTCTCATTATGAATTCCTTAAAGTCATTTAACAGTGTCTCATTGGTTCCATTATGATCGTGTCCTTCATGCGTCATAATGCATCTGTGTTAAGTCCATTCTGGCATGATTTGTATTCACCGAGTGTCTCTATTCGTTTTGTTCACTTGTTGTCATTGTAATTTTTCATCTGTAACTTACAAGATCATGATCATGCTTTCAATTCTGAAGAATGTATCAGCACAATTTAATATTATTACAGTATTATTCTCTTCAAGTTCATTACTTTATTTTGCCAAGTCCTAGCTCTTTGAGCGATTGCTTCAGTTGTATGTTGCTCAGCGATCAAATATGTGTTCTGTCCGTCTGTTCGCACGATAGCGGGCGCAATTCTTGTCGGAATGACATGAAATTTTCAAAGAAGATGCGCATAAGACTCCTGCACAAGCCTATTGATTTTGAAGGTCATGGCTTAAAAACTGTTGTCTTGGTGACTGAAAAACCGTTACATAACTATAACTATGGAGGCTGGAAAACCATAAAGTAACTGTTACATGAATTACACTACTTCACATTGTCGGCAACGTTGGTGCAGTGGATAGAGCGTAAGACTTTGAATCCAAAGACCCGTGTTCAACCCTCCCTCAAAACTCTAATCTCTTTTACCTCTAACATACTTTTATACAGTCAGTTGCAGTGTTATTTCTAGTTTATAATGCACCTTTTACATTTGGAATAAATTGAAAACTCGCCGAGATATCAGAGTAGAAAGAGCAGTGGGGTGAATATGATTCTCAATCCGTTCACACGCCAATAAGCTGTAGAAACGATTACCCCCTGTGGACATGTCCCGTCCTAAATACACACGCTCGGTTGCATAGCAATACAGTATATCATATATGTATCCAGATGCAGATCTCAAACAACATTTCAGTGGTTTTCTAACTCAGTGATGTACAAGTGATATAACAAAGCCTAAAACTCTAGTCTAAATACAGTCTGTGTCAAGCGACAGGCTCCCTTATATTAGGACTGCTGGGGGTGATGAACCGGCATAGCAAACGGGCCCCATTCCCGGTTTTTAGCAGTAATTTGCCATAGAGGAACTGTCACAATACAACACAACTTGACGCTGTCGGCCACTTTGGTGCTGTGCGTAGAGCTCAGGACTTTGAATCCACAGACCCGGGTTCAAATCTCTCTTGAAATTATCTTATTTTTATTTTCAACTTACACAATCATGATCATGAATTTCGTTCTAAACAACATAACAACACAATTTAATAACTGTATCAAGCTAGTGTAAAAGCTAGTGTATAGACTTCTTTTCCAGTTCATTACTTTATTTTGCCAAGTCCTAGCTCTCTGAGCGATTGCTTCAGTTGTATGTTGCTCAGCGATCAAATATGTGTGCTGTCCGTCTGTTCGCACGATAGCGGCCGCAATCCTTGTCGGAATGACATAAAATTTTCACAGAAGATGCGCATAAGACTCCTGCATAAGCCTATTGATTTTCATGGTCATAGCTTAAAAACTGTTGTCTTGGCGATTGAAAAACCGTTACATAGCTATAACTATGGAGGCTGGAAAACTATAAAGTAACTGTTACATGAAATACACTGTTTCATACTGTCGGCAGCGTTGGTGCTGTAGAGTGCAAGACTTTGAATCCACAGGCCCGTGTTCAACCCTCCGTCAAAACTCTTTTATCTCCAACTCACTTTTCATGCAGCCAGCTTCAGTGTTATTTCTATTTTATGGTGCACTTTTCACATTTGGAATAAATTGAAAACTCGCCGAGATATCAAAGTAGAAAGAACAGTGGGGTGAATCTGATTCTCAATTCGTTCACACGCCAATAAGCTGTAGAAACGATTGCCCCCTGTGGACATGTCTCATCCTAAATATACACACTCGGTTGCCTAGTAGTAGAGTATATCATATGTATCCAAATGCAAGTCTCAAACAACATATCGGTGGTTTTCTGACTCAGTGATGTACTAGTGATATAACAAAGCCTAAAACTCTACTCTTAATACAGTCTGTGTCAAACGACAGGCCACTTTATATCAGAACTATTGGGGGTGATGAACCGGCGGAGCAAACGGGCCCCATTCCCGGGTTTTAGCAGTAACTTGCCATAGAGGACCTGTTACAATACATACATCACTTGATGCTGTTGGCCACTTTGGTGCTGTGCACAGAGCTCAGGACTCTGAATCCACAGACCCCGGGTTCAACTCCCTCTCAAAACTTGTTTTTTCTCTCTAACTTACAGGATCATGTCTTTTATAGCACAACTGCACAATTTAATACATGTACAACTTACTTGACAGCAAACAGATAATCGAAAAAAACTATTACATTATGTTTGATGAAGAGGTCAATAGGCGCTAGTTTATAGACTTCTTTTCAAGTTCATTACTTCATTTTGCCAAGTCCTAGCTCTTTGAGCGATTGCTTCATTACTTGGCAAAATAAATTTTGCCAAGTATGTTGGTCAGTCATCTTGTTTGTATGTTTGTCTGTCCGTCAGTTTGCACGATAGCGGCCGCAATCCTGGTCTGAATGACATCAAATTTACACAGAAGATGCGCATAAGACTCCTCCATAAGCCTTTTGAATTTGAAGATCATAGCTCAAAAACTGTTGTCTTGGCGACCAAAAAACTGTTACATTGCTTATATCTATGGAGGTTGGAAAACCATACAGGAATTGTTACATGGGATACACCTCCTCCAACTGCCAGCGACGTTAGTGCTGTGCATAGAGCGTATGACTCTCAATCCACAGACCCGGGTTCAAGTCTCTCTTGAAACTATTTTTTTTTTATTTTTAACTTACAGAATCATGATCATGCATTTATTTATAAACAACATAACAACACAATTTAGTAAATGTACAATTTAGTTAAAGACAAATAAATAATTGAAAAAAATATACTACAGTATTATGGTGCAGGGGTTTATAAACCAAAGCTAGTTTATAGACTTCTCGTCAAGATCTTTAACTTTATTTTGCCAAGTCCTAGCTCTTTGAGCGATTGCTTCAGTTGTATGTTGCTCAGCGATCAAATATGTGTTCTGTCCGTCTGTTCGCACGATAGCGCACGCAATCCTTGTCGGAATGACATGAAAATTTCAAAGAAGATGCGCATAAGACTCCTGCACAAGCCTATTGATTTTGAAGGTCATAGCTTAAAAACTGTTGTCTTGGAGACTGAAAAACCGTGACATAACTATAACTATGGAGGCTGGAAAACCATAAAGTAACTGTTACATGGAATACACTTCTTCACACTGTCGGCAACATTGGTGCAGTGGATAGAGCGTAAGACTTTGAATCCAAAGACCCGTGTTCAACTCTCCCTCAAAACTCTAATCTCTTTTATCTCTAACTTACTTTTCATACAGTCAGTTGCAGTGTTATTTCTAGTTTATAATGCACCTTTTACATTTGGAATAAATTGAAAACTCGCCGAGATATCAAAGTAGAAAGAGCAGTGGGGTGAATCTGATTCTCAATCCGTTCACACGCCAATAAGCTGTAGAAACGATTACCCCCTGTGGACATGTCCCGTCCTAAATACACACGCTCGGTTGCATAGCAATACAGTATATCATATATGTATCCAGATGCAGATCTCAAACAACATTTCAGTGGTTTTCTAACTCAGTGATGTACAAGTGATATGACAAAGCCTAAAACTCTTGTCTAAATACAGTCTGTGTCAAGCAACAGGCTCCCTTATATTAGGACTGCTTGGGGTGATGAACCGGCCCATTCACGGTTTTTAGCAGTAATTTGCCGTGAAGGACCTGTTACAATACATACACCACTTGATGCTGTCGGCCACGCTGGTGCTGTGCATAGAGCTCAGGACTTTGAATCCACAGACCCGGGTTCACCTCTCTCTCAAAACTGGTTTTTTTCTCTCTAACTTACAGGATCATGTCTTTTATAGCATAACTGCACAATTTAGCAAATAGATAATTTGTGAAGAAAAGAACTATTTAATTCTCTCTCAGAACGTTTTTTAGCTGGTTTATAGACTTCTCTTCAAGTTCAATAACTTTATTTTGCCAAGTCCTAGCTCTTTGAGCGATTGCTTCAGTTGTATGTTGCTCAGCGATCAAATATGTGTTCTGTCCGTCTGTTCGCACGATAGCGGGCGCAATCCTTGTCGGAATGACATGAAATTTTCAAAGAAGATGCGCATAAGACTCCTGCACAAGCCTATTGATTTTGAAAGTCACAGCTTAAAAACTGTTGTCTTGGCGACTGAAAAACCGTTACATAACTATAACTATGGAGGCTGGAAAACCATAAAGTAACTGTTACATGGAATACACTTCTTCACACTGTCGGCAACGTTGGTGCAGTGGATAGAGCGTAAGACTTTGAATCCAAAGACCCGTGTTCAACCCTCCCTCAAAACTCTAATCTCTTTAATCTCTAACTTAGTTTTATACAGTCAGTTGCAGTGTCAATTCTAGTTTATAATGCACCTTTTACATTTGGAATAGATTGAAAACTCGCCGAGATATCAAAGTAGAAAGAGCAGTGGGGTGAATCTGATTCTCAATCCGTTCACACGCCAATAAGCTGTAGAAACGATTACCCCCTGTGGACATGTCCCGTCCTAAATACACACGCTCGGTTGCATAGCAATACAGTATATCATATATGTATCCAGATGCAGATCTCAAACAACATTTCAGTGGTTTTCTAACTCAGTGATGTACAAGTGATATAACAAAGCCTAAAACTCTAGTCTGAATACAGTCTGTGTCAAGCGACAGGCTCCCTTATATTAGGACTACTGGGGGTGACGAACCGGCAAAGGAACCGGCCCCGTTCCCGGTTTTTAGCAGTAATTTGCCATAGAGGAACTGTCACAATACAACACAACTTGACGCTGTCGGCCACTTTGGTGCTGTGCGTAGAGCTCAGGACTTTGAATCCACAGACCCGGGTTCAAATCTCTCTTGAAATTATTTTATTTTTATTTTCAACTTACACAATCATGATCATGAATTTCGTTCTAAACAACATAACAACACAATTTAATAACTGTATCAAGCTAGTGTAAAAGCTAGTGTATAGACTTCTTTTCCAGTTCATTACTTTATTTTGCCAAGTCCTAGCTCTCTGAGCGATTGCTTCATTACTTGGCAAAATAAATTTTGCCAAGTATGTTGGTCAGTCATCTTGTTTGTATGTTTGTCTGTCCGTCAGTTTGCACGATAGCGGCCGCAATCCTGGTCTGAATGACATCAAATTTACACAGAAGATGCGCATAAGACTCCTTCATAAGCCTATTGAATTTGAAGATCATAGCTCAAAAACTGTGGTCTTGGCGACCAAAAAACTGTTACATTGCTTATATCTATGGAGGTTGGAAAACCATACAGGAATTGTTACATGGGATACACCTCTTCCAACTGCCAGCGACGTTAGTGCTGTGCATAGAGCGTATGACTCTCAATCCACAAACCCGGGTTCAAGTCTCTCTTGAAACTATTTTTTTTTTATTTTTAACTTACAGAATCATGATCATGCATTTAATTATAAACAACATAACAACACAATTTAGTAAATGTACAATTTAGTTAACGACAAATAAATAATTGAAAAAAAATATATTACAGTATTATGGTGCAGGGGTTTATAAACCAAAGCTAGTTTATAGACTTCTCTTCAAGATCTTTAACTTTATTTTGCCAAGTCCTAGCTCTTTGAGCGATTGCTTCAGTTGTATGTTGCTCAGCGATCAAATATGTGTTCTGTCCGTCTGTTCGCACGATAGCGGGCGCAATCCTTGTCGGAATGACATGAAATTTTCAAAGAAGATGCGCATAAGACTCCTGCACAAGCCTATTGATTTTGAAGATCATAGCTTAAAAACTGTTGTCTTGGCGACTGAAAAACCGTTACATAACTATAACTATGGAGGCTGGAAAACCATAAAGTAACTGTTACATGGAATATTCTTCTTCATACTGTCGGCAACGTTGGTGCAGTGGATAGAGCGTAAGACTTTGAATCCAAAGACCCGTGTTCAACCCTCCCTCAAAACTCTAATCTCTTTTATCTCTAACTTAGTTTTTATACAGTCAGTTGCAGTGTTATTTCTAGTTTATAATGCACCTTTTACATTTGGAATAGATTGAAAACTCGCCGTGATGTCAAAGTAGAAAGAGCAGTGGGGTGAATCTGATTCTCAATCCGTTCACACGCCAATAAGCTGTAGAAACGATTACCCCCTGTGGAAATGTCCCGTCCTAAATACACACGCTCGGTTGCATAGCAATACAGTATATCATATATGTATCCAAATGCAGATCTCAAACATTTCAGTGGTTTTCTAACTCAGTGATGTACAAGTGATATAACAAAGCCTAAAACTCTAGTCTAAATACAGTCTGTGTCAAGCGACAGGCTCCCTTATATTAGGACTGCTGGGGGTGACGAGCCGGCAAAGGAACCGGCCCCATTCCCGGTTTTTAGCAGTAACTTGCCATAGAGGAACTGTCACAATACAACACAACTTGATGCTGTCGGCCACTTTGGTGCTGTGCGTAGAGCTCAGGACTTTGAATCCACAGACCCGGGTTCAAATCTCTCTTGAAATTATTTTATTTTTATTTTTATTTTCAACTTACACAATCATGATCATGAATTTCGTTCTAAACAACATAACAACACAATTTACTAACTCTATGAAGCTAGTGTAAAAGCTAGTGTATAGACTTCTTTTCAAGTTCATTACTTTATTTTGCCAAGTCCTAGCTCTCTGAGCGATTGCTTCAGTTGTATGTTGCTCAGCGATCAAATATGTGTTCTGTCCGTCTGTTCGCACGATAGCGGGCGCAATCCTTGTCGGAATGACATGAAATTTTCAAAGAAGATGCGCATAAGACTCCTGCACAAGCCTATCGATTTTGAAGGTCATAGCTTAAAAACTGTTGTCTTGGCGACTGAAAAACCGTTACATAACTATAACTATGGAGGCTGGAAAACCATAAAGTAACTGCTACATGGAATACACTTCTTCACACTGTCGGCAACGTTGGTGCAGTGGATACAGCGTTAGACTTTGAATCCAAAGACCCGTGTTCAACCCTCCCTCAAAACTCTAATCTCTTTGATCTCGAACTTACTTTTTTATACAGTCAGTTGCAGTGTTATTGCTAGTTTATAATGCACCTTTTACATTTGGAATAGATTGAAAACTCGCCGAGATATCAAAGTAGAAATAGCAGTGGGGTGAATCTGATTCTCAATCCGTTCACACGCCAATAAGCTGTAGAAACGATTACCCCCTGTGGACATGTCCCGTCCTAAATACACACGCTCGGTTGCATAGCAATACAGTATATCATATATGTATCCAGATGCAGATCTCAACAACATTTCAGTGGTTTTCTAACTCAGTGATGTACAAGTGATATAACAAAGCCTAAAACTTTAGTCTAAATACAGTCTGTTTCAAGCGACAGGCTCCCTTATATTAGGACTGCTGGGGGTGACGAACCGGCAAAGGAACCGGCCCCGTTCCCGGTTTTTAGCAGTAATATGCCATAGAGGAACTGTCACAATACAACACAACTTGACGCTGTCGGCCACTTTGGTGCTGTGCGTAGAGATCAGGACTTTGAATCCACAGACCCGGGTTCAAATCTCTCTTGAAATTATTTTATTTTTATTTTCAACTTACACAATCATGATCATGAATTTCATTCTAAACAACATAACAACACAATTTAATAACTGTATCAAGCTAGTGTAAAAGCTAGTGTATAGACTTCTTTTCCAGTTCAATACTTTATTTTGCCAAGTCCTAGCTCTCTGAGCGATTGCTTCAGTTGTATGTTGCTCAGCGATCAAATATGTGTTCTGTCCGTCTGTTCGCACGATAGCGAGCGCAATCCTTGTCGGAATGACATGAAATTTTCAAAGAAGATGCGCATAAGACTCCTGCACAAGCCTATTGATTTTGAAGGTCATAGCTTAAAAACTGTTGTCTTGGCGACTGAAAAACCGTTACATAACTATAACTATGGAGGCTGGAAAACTATAAAGTAACTGTTACATGAAATACACTGTTTCATACTGTCGGCAGCGTTGGTGCTGTGCATAGAGTGCAAGACTTTGAATCCACAGACTCGGGTTCAACTCTCTCTCAAAACTTTTTTTTTCTCTCTAACTTACAGGATCATGTCTTTTATAGCATAACTGTGCAATTCAATACATGTACAACTTACTTATTGATTAAACTATTATAGTATGTATGAAGCATTTATGAACCAAAACTTGTTGACAGACTTCTCTTCAGTTCATTGACTTTATTTTGCCAAGTCCTAGCTCTTTTAGCGATTGCTTCAGTTGTATGTTGCTCAGCGATCAAATATGTGTTCTGTCCGTCTGTTCGCACGATAGCGGGCGCAATTCTTGTCGGAATGACATGAAATTTTCAAAGAAGATGCGCATAAGACTCCTGCACAAGCCTATTGATTTTGAAGGTCATGGCTTAAAAACTGTTGTCTTGGTGACTGAAAAACCGTTACATAACTATAACTATGGAGGCTGGAAAACCATAAAGTAACTGTTACATGAATTACACTACTTCACATTGTCGGCAACGTTGGTGCAGTGGATAGAGCATAAGACTTTGAATCCAAAGACCCGTGTTCAACCCTCCCTCAAAACTCTAATCTCTTTTACCTCTAACTTACTTTTATACAGTCTGTTGCAGTGTTATTTCTAGTTTATAATGCACCTTTTACATTTGGAATAAATTGAAAACTCGCCGAGATATCAGAGTAGAAAGAGCAGTGGGGTGAATCTGATTCTCAATCCGTTCACACGCCAATAAGCTGTAGAAACGATTACCCCCTGTGGACATGTCCCGTCCTCAATACACACGCTCGGTTGCATAGCAATACAGTGTATCATATATGTATCCAGATGCAGATCTCAAACAACATTTCAGTGGTTTTCTAACTCAGTGATGTACAAGTGATATAACAAAGCCTAAAACTCTAGTCTAAATACAGTCTGTGTCAAGCGACAGGCTCCCTTATATTAGGACTGCTGGGGGCGACGAACCGGCAAAGGAACTGGCCCCATTCCCGGTTTTAGCAGTAATTTGCCATAGAGGAACTGTCACAATACAACACAACTTGACGCTGTCGGCCACTTTGGTGCTGTGCGTAGAGCTCAGGACTTTGAATCCACAGACCCGGGTTCAAATCTCTCTTAAAATTATTTTATTTTTATTTTCAACTTACACAATCATGATCATGAATTTCGTTCTAAACAACATAACAACACAATTTAATAACTGTATCAAGCTAGTGTAAAAGCTAGTGTGTAGACTTCTTTTCCAGTTCATTACTTTATTTTGCCAAGTCCTAGCTCTCTGAGCGATTGCTTCATTACTTGGCAAAATAAATTTTGCCAAGTATGTTGGTCAGTCATCTTGTTTGTTTGTTACTTGGCAAAATAAATTTTGCCAAGTATGTTGGTCAGTCATCTTGTTTGTTTGTTTGTTTGTATGTTTGTCTGTCCGTCCGTTCGCACGATAGCGGGCGCAATTCTTGTCGGATTTTCATGAAATTTTGACACAACATGTGCAAGGATCTTCCGCATAAGCCTTTCGTTTCTGAAGGTCAAAGGTCAAAAATTGACGTCAAGGTCGTTCAAAAACCAAAAAAATTAAAAACGTAATAAGTCCAGTTATATTTTATCTGGAGTTTCGAGATTTCTAGCATCGAATACTATGGCCAATTTTGCATCTTTTGATGTATGGCCGACAGCTGTTGAATCAAAATTGACGATTTTGACTCCAGGTTAAAAAGACGGGGGTCAGGAGTTTCTGGATCAAAAGTTCCACGCATTGCTGTGCAGTCAATTCTTGTCGGATTCTCATGAAATTTTGAACGCTTATTCACACAGGGTGTCGGCATAATCCTATTGTTTTTCAAGGTCAAAAGTCATGAATTAACGCCAAGGTCATTGAAAAACCACAAAATTTAAAATCGTCATAACTCCACTTTCATTCCACCTGCACTTTCAGAAATAATCACCTCGTTTATTATGGCCAATTCCGCATCTTTTGATGTATAACCGACAGCGATTGAATCAAAATTGACGATTTAAACTCCAAGTGAAATACATGGGGGTCAGGAATTTCGAATCCAAAGTTTGACACATTGCTGTGCAGTCGATTCTTGTGTGATTTTGACCAAACTGTCACAGTATATGTACACAGAACACCCGCATAATCCTATTGATTTGGAACATCATAATTCTAAAACTGTTGTCATGGTAACAGAAAAACCGTTACTTAAACGCATCACATGAAAACCATGATAGCATTGCTATATGAAATGCAACACCTTATGTTGCCCGCGACGTTAGTGCTGTGCATAGAGCTTAAGACTTTAAATCAACAGACCCGTGTTCGAGTCTCTCTAGAAACTATTTTTTTTATCGCTTACTTACACGATCATGATCATGTATTTAAGTCCAAATAACAAAACAACGCATTCGTAATGAACAATTCAGCAAATAAATGTAGCAGGAGTGATTTTCATAGTTTTCATGTAATCATAATTTATTATTTCACGCTAAAAATATCATTTAACAGTGTCTCATTGGTTCCATTATGATCGGGTTTTTTATGCATCATAGCGCAACTGTGTTAGCTCCATTCTGTCATCAATACATATATCATTATATCGTTCCATCCTGAATATACTCACTCGGTTGCGTAGTAATACAGTATATCATATATGTATCCAAATGCAGATCTCAAACAACATTTCAGTGGTTTTCTAACTCAGTGATGTGCTAGTGATACAACAAAGCCTAAAACTTCACTCTTAATACAGTCTGTGTCAAACGACAGGCCACTTTATATCAGAACTATTGAGGGTGATGAACCGGCGGCCCATTCCCGGTTTTTAGCAGTAATTTGCCGTAAAATACCTTTTGCAATACATACACACCTTGACGCTGTGGGCCAGGTTGGTGCTGTGCATAGAGCTCAGGACTTTCAATCCACAGACCCAGGTTCAAGTCTCTCTTGAAACTATTTTTTTTTCTAATTTTTAACTTACAGAATCATGATCAAGCATTTAATTATAAACAACATAACAACACAATTCAGTAAATGTACAATTCAGTTAACGACAAATAATTAATTAAAAAAATATATATTACAGTATTATGATGCAGGGGTTTATAGACCAAAGCTATTTTATAGACCTCTCTTCAAGATCATTAACTTTATTTTGCCAAGTCCTAGCTCTTTGAGCGATTGCTTCATTACTTGGCAAAATAAATTTTGCCAAGTATGTTGGTCAGTCATCTTGTTTGTTTGTTTGTTTGTATGTTTGTCTGTCCGTCAGTTTGCACGATAGCGGGCGCAATTCTTGTCGGATTTTCATGAAATTTTGACACGACATGTGCAAGGATGTTCCACATAAGCCTTTCGTTTCTGAAGGTCAAAGGTAAAAAATTGACGTCAAGATCGTTCAAAAACCAAAAAATTAAAAATCGTAGTATCTCCAGTTATATTTTATCTGGAGTTTCGAGATTTAGAGCATCGATTACTATGGCCAATTCTGCATCTTTTGATGTATGGCCGATAGCTGTTGAGTGAAAATTGACGATTTTGACTCCAGGTTAAATAGACGGGGGTCAGGAGTTTCTGGATCAAAAGTTTCATGCATTGCTGTGCAGTCAATTCTTGTCGGATTCTTATGAAATTTTCACAGCACATGCACATCAGATGTCGGCATATCCCTGTCGTTTCTCAAGGTCAAAGGTCAAGAATTAACGACAAGGTCGTTGAAAAACCAAAAAATTAAAAAAGGTCATAACTCCACTTTCATTCCACCTGCACTTCCAAAAGTGTCCACGTCTTTTATTGTGGCCAATTCTGCATCTTTTGATGTATGACCGACAGCGGTTGAATCAAAATTGACGATTTAAACTCCAGGTGAAATACATGGGGGTCAGGAAGTTCGGATCCAAAGTTTAACACATTGCTGTGCAGTCGATTCTTGTGTGATTTTGACGAAATTCTCACATAATATGTGCACGGAATGTCCGCATAACCCTTTTGATTTGGAACATCAAAGCTCTGAAACTGTTGTCACGGCAACAGAAAATCGTTACTGAAAAGCATTACATGAAAACGATAATAGCATTGCTATATGAAACACTCCGCTTCACATCGCCAGCCACGTTAGTGCTGAGCGTAGAGCGTAGGACTTTGAATCCACAGACCCGGGTTCAATACTATCTCAAAACTATTTTTTTCTCCGTTAAAAGATCATGTATTCAATTCCAAACAACGAAACAACACATTCGTAGTGTACAAAATCAGCAAATAAATGTAGCACGAGTAATCTTTATCGTTATTATGTCATCATACTTAATTATTTCTCACTATGAATTCCTTAAAGTCATTTAACAGTGTCTCATTGGTTCCATTATGATCGTGTCCTTCATGCATCATAATGCATCTGTGTTAAGTCCATTCTGGCATGATTTGTATTCACCGAGTGTCTCTATTCGTTTTGTTCACTTGTTGTCATTGTAATTTTTCATCTGTAACTTATAAGATCATGATCATGCTTTCAATTCTGAAGAATGTAGCAGCACAATTTAATATTATTACAGTATTATGATGCAAGGGTTTATAGACCAAAGCTGGTTTATAGACTTCTCTTCAAGTTCATTACTTTATTTTGCCAAGTCCTAGCTCTTTGAGCGATTGCTTCAGTTGTATGTTGCTCAGCGATCAAATATGTGTTCTGTCCGCCTGTTCGCACGATAGCGGGCGCAATCCTTGTCGGAATGACATGAAATTTTCAAAGAAAATGCGCATAAGACTGCTGCACAAGCCTATTGATTTTGAAGATCATAGCTTAAAAACTGTTGTCTTGGCGACTGAAAAACCGTTACATAACTATAACTATGGAGGCTGGAAAACCATAAAGTAACTGTTACATGGAATACACTTCTTCACACTGTCGGCAACGTTGGTGCAGTGGATAGAGCGTAAGACTTTAAATCCAGAGACCCGTGTTCAACCCTCCCTCAAAACTATAAACTCTTTTATCTCTAACTTAGTTTTTATAGAGTCAGTAGCAGTGTTATTTCTAGTTTATAATGCACCTTTTACATTTGGAATAGATTGAAAACTCGCCGAGATATCAAAGTAGAAAGAGGAGTGGGGTGAATCTGATTCTCAATCCGTTCACACGCCAATAAGCTGTAGAAACGATTACCCCCTGTGGACATGTCCCGTCCTAAATACACACGCTCGGTTGCATAGCAATACAGTATATCATATATGTATCCAGATGCAGATCTCAAACAACATTTCAGTGGTTTTCTAACTCAGTGATGTACAAGTGATATAACAAAGCCTAAAACTCTAGTCTAAATACAGTCTGTGTCAAGCGACAGGCTCCCTTATATTAGGACTGCTGGGGGTGACGACCGGCAAAGGAACCGGCCCCATTCTGGGTTTTTAGCAGTACATACAATAAGGCTTTTGATAGGGTGGAATATGTGAAATTGTTTCGGCTTCTTCTAGCTAAGGGTACTATTAGTCCTATTTATATTCGGTTTTTGGCCAATTTATATACTAGTCAACAGATTCGTGTCCAATGGGGATCCCAAGTCTCTAAGTTAGTCAGTATTTCCAATGGTGTGAAGCAAGGTGGGGTTCTTTCACCGATCTTGTTTATCATTTATATTGATGAGTTGCTCTCCCGACTGGCGGGCAGTGGACATAATACTGGATGTTTGCTTGGTAATACGTTTGCAGGAGCCTTTTCTTATGCCGATGACTTGATTCTATTATCTCCTTCTGTAAGTGGAATGAAACGTATGCTCGATATTTGTTCAGATTTTGCTTCGGAATATCAGGTGAAATTTAATGCGAATAAAAGTTCAATGGTTGTTCTCGGTGCAAAAACTGGAAAACACTCTCCTATACCTGATATCCCCTTCATGGGTGGGCATATTACTCCCCTTCCTTGTGTTAAACATCTAGGTAATTTCATTGGTCTTTCTGCACAAAGTAAGATGATAGAAACGACTATTAATGATTTTTGTGGTCGCATTAATTTATTGCTTAAACAGTTTCGGTATGTTCAACCTAGCATCAAATATAAGTTATTTAAATCATACTGTATGTCTTTATATGGATCACCTCTATGGGACATCTCTCTTGGTTATTTTAATAAATTTGTAGTAAGTTGGCGAAAGGCCATTCGGCGTCTGATGGATCTTCCTTATAATACACACTGTGATTTATTGCCCTATTTGTGTGATGATATTCCTGTGGAAAACCAATTACATATACGGTTCTTGAAATTCATTAAATCAGCTTGTATCAGTACAAATTATTTTGTTCAAATTTGTAGCAGACTGGCAGTAAATGGCAGCTCTTCTGCTGTGAGTAATAGTATAACATTCATTTGTGGTAAATATGGCGTCTTACGTAATAACTTTCTCAATGATTTGGAAAATCTGGTAACACGTGTAAAATTGATTCCTGATGACTTCGATAAACAGGCACTTTGTGTTGCAATTAAAGATTTGATTAATGTAAAGTTGGATAATATATTCATGGACATGTCACACGAGGAATGTGACAATATTATCATGTATTTGTGTACAAACTGACATGTTGGTGTGTGTCATTTGTGTGCCTTTGGTTCTATATGTGTGTTTTTGCTTCGTTGTCACTTGTTATATGTATTATTTATTCAGTTACATGTATATGCACTAGTGTACTTTTTATGTACGAATAAACCATATATATATATAAATACGCCACTTCCTGCTGTCGTCCTCGTTGGTGCTGTGCATAGAGCTCAGGACTTTGAATCCACAGACCCGGGTTCAACTCTCTCTCAAAACTTGTTTTTTCTCTCTAACTTACAGGATCATGTCTTTTATAGCATAACTGCACAATTTAATACATGTACAACTTACTTGACAGCAACTAGATAATTTTAAAAAAAGAACTATTCAAGTCTCTCTCAGAACGTTTTTTAACTGGTTTATAGACATCTCTTCAAGTTAATCGACTTTATTTTGCCAAGTCCTAGCTCTTTGAGCGATTGCTTCAGTTGTATGTTGCTCAGCGATCAAATATGTGTTCTGTCCGTCTGTTCGCACGATAGCGGGCGCAATCCTTGTCGGAATGACATGAAATTTTCAGAGAAGATGCGCATAAGACCCCTGCACAAGCCTATTGATTTTGAAGGTCATAGCTTAAAAACTGTTGTCTTGGCGACTGAAAAACCGTTACATAACTATAACTATGGAGGCTGGAAAACCATAAAGTAACTGTTACATGGAATACACTTCTTCACACTGTCGGCAACGTTGGTGCAGTGGATAGAGCGTAAGACTTTGAATCCAAAGACCCGTGTTCAACCCTCCCTCAAAACTCTAATCTTTTTTATCTCTAACTTAGTTTTTATACAGTCAGTTGCAGTGTTATTTCTAGTTTATAATGAACCTTTTACATTTGGAATAGATTGAAAACTCGCCGAGATATCAAAGTAGAAAGAGCAGTGGGGTGAATCTGATTCTCAATCCGTTCACACGCCAATAAGCTGTAGAAACGATTACCCCCTGTGGATATGTCCCGTCCTAAATACACACGCTCGGTTGCATAGCAATACAGTATATCATATATGTATCCAGATGCAGATCTCAAACAACATTTCAGTGGTTTTCTAACTCAGTGATGTACAAGTGATATAACGAACCCTAAAACTCTAGTCTAAATACAGTCTGTGTCAAGCGACAGGCTCCTTTATATTAAGACTGCTGGGGGTGAAGAACCGGCAAAGGAACTGGCCCCATTCCCGGTTTTTAGCAGTAATTTGCCATAGAGGAACTGTCACAATACAACACAACTTGACGCTGTTGGCCACTTTGGTGCTGTGCATAGAGATCAGGACTTTGAATCCACAGACCCGGGTTCAAATCTCTCTTGAAATTATTTTATTTTTATTTTCAACTTACACAATCATGATCATGAATTTCATTCTAAACAACATAACAACACAATTTAATAACTGTATCAAGCTAGTGTAAAAGCTAGTTATAGACTTCTTTTCCAGTTCAATACTTTATTTTGCCAAGTCCTAGCTCTCTGAGCGATTGCTTCATTACTTGGCAAAATAAATTTTGCCAAGTATGTTGGTCAGTCATCTTGTTACTTGCCGGAATCTAAAGATTTCGGCAAGTATGTTGGTCTGTTTGTGGATGGATGGGTGTGTTTGTTTGTTTGTTCGCACTCTAGCGTCCACAGTTCTTGATTAAAAGCTCTCAAAATTCGTGTGCACAATCTGTAGGATACCGGCCAGAAAACGTCCTATTTTGGTGTGTCTAGGTCAAAGGTCAAGGTCAAGGTCAAGCAAAATGTCGAAAACACATAAGTGGCCATAACTTCGGTTCTAATGGTCGTAGAGACTTCAAATCAAATTCATATTGTAGATAAACTCGAGTTCTATCTTCTGTGACCTTGACCTTGACCTTTGACCTTGACCTTGAGAAGTTCGCCCGAGGTCGAATATTTGACCTTGGAGGTCACCTCCTCCGATTTTCGATCTGATGCTTGGAAACGATGTGGGACCGGTCCCTCATGCTCAATGTCAATTTTTAGCCCGATCGGCCAATTCGTTATGACGTAATTGACGTTTCTATGGCAACGAAATCGGCCCCATTATAAGCGAAATTGCATGTTTCAAGCTGTTGATGCTGATAAAAGCGTCAATAATGTGCGTGAAAATCTGATAATACACCAGTTTATAGTCAAGGATAAGTTCTTTTGTTCCAGAATATTTCAAGGTCAAAGGTCGAAAGTCAAGGTCAATATTGACCTGCAATTGAAAACCATGTGGGTCACTATATCTCAGGAAGTAAGCAAGATAGAGACACGAAAGTAAATCCACAGTATTGCACTCACTTAGCCTAACAACTTTTGCATTTACAGCTAAGGCGTCTGACCGATAGCCTTTGCAAGCGCCTGAGGTCGAAATTGACCTCAAAAATGACCTTGACCTTGACCTTTTGCAAAAATATCGAGCAGCAGCTCGTTTGAAAGGTCTTCGGGAGTACTTTCCAAATATGTTGTCATTTTTGGAATCGGACGTCAATTGACGTCATAATGACGTCAAATGTGATTTCAGACTGACATTTAGGCCCTTTGAATGTCAGAGGTGCGAAGTTATAACATTTACTGCATATCTAGCATATGTAAACGATGTGGAGTCGTCCTGTGATGGTCTCTATCAATTTTTAGCACAATCGATATATCCGTTTTGACGTAATTGACGTTTATGTGGCAACAAATCGGTAAAATTTCAGAGGAAACTCATCATTTGAAGATATTATGATCTTGTCCGGTTATAATATAACATATATGAACACGATTTTTTCATGCATATTTAAAAATTCCATTCACAGTAAGTTTGCAGTAAATAATTGACGACAAATGACCTCATAATTGCGTACTCATTCCGGCAAGTGTGTGGCCTATGGCCTCTCGTTTGTTTGTTTGTTTGTATGTTTGTCTGTCCGTCCGTTCGCACGATAGCGGGCGCAATTCTTGTCGGATTTTCATGAAATTTTGACACAACATGTGCAAGGATCTTCCGCATAAGCCTTTCGTTTCTGAAGGTCAAAGGTCAAAAATTGACGTCAAGGTCGTTCAAAAACCAAAAAAATTAAAAACGTAATAAGTCCAGTTATATTTTATCTGGAGTTTCGAGATTTCTAGCATCGAATACTATGGCCAATTTTGCATCTTTTGATGTATGGCCGACAGCTGTTGAATCAAAATTGACGATTTTGACTCCAGGTTAAAAAGACGGGGGTCAGGAGTTTCTGGATCAAAAGTTCCACGCATTGCTGTGCAGTCAATTCTTGTCGGATTCTCATGAAATTTTGAACGCTTATTCACACAGGGTGTCGGCATAATCCTATTGTTTTTCAAGGTCAAAAGTCATGAATTAACGCCAAGGTCATTGAAAAACCACAAAATTTAAAATCGTCATAACTCCACTTTCATTCCACCTGCACTTTCAGAAATAATCACCTCGTTTATTATGGCCAATTCCGCATCTTTTGATGTATAACCGACAGCGATTGAATCAAAATTGACGATTTAAACTCCAAGTGAAATACATGGGGGTCAGGAATTTCGAATCCAAAGTTTGACACATTGCTGTGCAGTCGATTCTTGTGTGATTTTGACCAAACTGTCACAGTATATGTACACAGAACACCCGCATAATCCTATTGATTTGGAACATCATAATTCTAAAACTGTTGTCATGGTAACAGAAAAACCGTTACTTAAACGCATCACATGAAAACCATGATAGCATTGCTATATGAAATGCAACACCTTATGTTGCCCGCGACGTTAGTGCTGTGCATAGAGCTTAAGACTTTAAATCAACAGACCCGTGTTCGAGTCTCTCTAGAAACTATTTTTTTTATCGCTTACTTACACGATCATGATCATGTATTTAAGTCCAAATAACAAAACAACGCATTCGTAATGAACAATTCAGCAAATAAATGTAGCAGGAGTGATTTTCATAGTTTTCATGTAATCATAATTTATTATTTCACGCTAAAAATATCATTTAACAGTGTCTCATTGGTTCCATTATGATCGGGTTTTTTATGCATCATAGCGCAACTGTGTTAGCTCCATTCTGTCATCAATACATATATCATTATATCGTTCCATCCTGAATATACTCACTCGGTTGCATAGTAATACAGTATATCATATATGTATCCAAATGCAGATCTCAAACAACATTTCAGTGGTTTTCTAACTCAGTGATGTGCTAGTGATACAACAAAGCCTAAAACTTCACTCTTAATACAGTCTGTGTCAAACGACAGGCCACTTTATATCAGAACTATTGAGGGTGATGAACCGGCGGCCCATTCCCGGTTTTTAGCAGTAATTTGCCGTAAAATACCTTTTGCAATACATACACACCTTGACGCTGTGGGCCAGGTTGGTGCTGTGCATAGAGCTCAGGACTTTCAATCCACAGACCCAGGTTCAAGTCTCTCTTGAAACTATTTTTTTTTCTAATTTTTAACTTACAGAATCATGATCAAGCATTTAATTATAAACAACATAACAACACAATTCAGTAAATGTACAATTCAGTTAACGACAAATAATTAATTAAAAAAATATATATTACAGTATTATGATGCAGGGGTTTATAGACCAAAGCTATTTTATAGACCTCTCTTCAAGATCATTAACTTTATTTTGCCAAGTCCTAGCTCTTTGAGCGATTGCTTCAGTTGTATGTTGCTCAGCGATCAAATATGTGTTCTGTCCGTCTGTTCGCACGATAGCGCGCGCAATCCTTGTCGGAATGACATGAAATTTTCGAAGAAGATGCGCATAAGACTGCTGCACAAGCCTATTGATTTTGAAGGTCATAGCTTAAAAACTGTTGTCTTGGCGACTGAAAAACCGTTATATAACTATAACTATGGAGGCTGGAAAACCATAAAGTAACTGCTACATGGAATACACTTCTTCACACTGTCGGCAACGTTGGTGCAGTGGATAGAGCGTAAGACTTTAAATCCAAAGACCCGTGTTCAACCCTCCCTCAAAACTCTAAACTCTTTTATCTCTAACTTAGTTTTTATAAAGTCAGTAGCAGTGTTATTTCTAGTTTATAATGAACCTTTTACATTTGGAATTGATTGAAAACTCGCCGAGATATCAAAGTAGAAAGAGCAGTGAAGTGAATCTGATTCTCAATCCGTTCACACGCCAATAAGCTGTAGAAACGATTACCCCCTGTGGACATGTCCCGTCCTAAATACACACGCTCGGTTGCATAGCAATACAGTATATCATATATGTATCCAGATGCAGATCTCAAACAACATTTCAGTGGTTTTCTAACTCAGTGATGTACAAGTGATATAACAAAGCCTAAAACTCTAGTCTAAATACAGTCTGTGTCAAGCGACAGGCTCCCTTATATTAGGACTGCTGGGGCTGACGAACCGGCAAAGGAACCGGCCCCATTCCCGGTTTTTAGCAGTACATACAATAAATACGCCACTTCCTGCTGTCGTCCACGTTGGTGCTGTGCATAGAGCTCAGTAGACCGTTTCACTAAGAATTTTAGTCAATAAGATAAAAGCTCAATTTGGCAAAAACACTCAGTTTGTGTTTATGAGCTTTTTTATTTGGTGTTTCACTAAAACGCTCAATATGCGGATCTGATGGAAATTCCATCAGAACGGTATTGACGAAAAAATAGCTCAATTTCATTTCAGATACAAGCATGCGCATGCGCGAAATTCACCACGTGTGTTCCAAAATATGTCAACAATGACAGTGACAGAAGCGGATTGTGACAAACTTTCCCCCCAAAATATGCGACATTTTTGTAGGGATATAAATCGTTTCGCCAGAACGTCATGTACTCATGTTTCTACAAGCCGCTGAAAGGACATGGAAGAAATATTTTTTGACATATATGGTTATTGCGTTCCCTCACAGTCCGGATCGCGTTCCCTCACAATATCCCTCACGATATTATCACGTCCCCCCGCGACTTATTGCGTTCCCTCACATTGTGCTTACGCCAATGACTTCTGAGAAGGTTATCCTACAAGATCGCGAGGGAACGCGATCTGGAATGCGAAGGAACACAATAAAATCTCGAGGGAACACGCTCAGGAATGCGAGGGAACACGATAATATCGCAAGGGAACGCGATCCGGAAAGCGAGGGAACATGATAATATTGCGAGGGAACGCAATAATATTGCGAGGGAATGCAATAATAATGTGCTTAAAATATTTCTTCAATGTCCTCTCAGAGGCCCCGCGTGTTTCAATGTAGTTCAATAAAAAAAAATGATCAAAACGCAATTTTATTGTCTATGACCGGCTCCTGCTGATGCTAAATGCAAATGAATCCATGCAGACTGTTTTAGATTTAAACTTGTTAGTGCCATCCAATTTTTTTTTTGGTTCAGTTCTATTTAAATTATTGAGTCAGTGTATGTTCCCGAGAATTGGGGAATTTGTTTTTCAAAGTTGGATGGCGCTAACAAGCTGCCGTATCATTCCGTGGGAGATCAAGGAGTCGCAATTCTAAAACATGCAAGGTCCATGCGTAATTCATGTGAATCTGAAAAAACATTGTGCAAACAAATTTCTAATTCATAGTTCCGACAACATCCCAACAGGCCACGCCCCCTTGGCAACCGCAGGAAAAGTCCCACAAACATACCATGTGCTTTTGCTTGAGCAAGTCGGGAATAATGTAACTTTTGCTTGCTTCTGTTTACACATTCGTTTTGTAAAATAATACACCATATTTCACATCATGTCTATACTCATAAGGGGATGGAGAATATATTGTAAGCTTAAATATTTAACTTATTTGGCTTTACTTGGCCGTGAGTGCATCAGAAGTGCACTATCATCCCACTTCATTCAAGAGGTTGGGCTGTTAAACACGCCGGTTTTGTTTGTGGGACTTTTACGTTTTGGCGCGTTTTTTGACGTCTTTTGATTGGGTAGTGAATATGGAAGTGGGCGGGGCTTATTTATCATCGGAACTATGAATTACATGTATATACATGTAACTATTTCAAGTGTGTATCCACTCATGGGATCCGTCTCATTTTAGGTGCAAAAATAAATATGTGTAGCCATAACAACGGCAAATGTCACTTTCGCCAGAATGTTTTATAAAACGTCACGCACATCCATGAACACGGTGGTAGAACGGAACACATTCTTGCAGGCGGAATATCTCACTCTACGCATTCTGGCAACAAGCAACGTTTTCTTGCAGCAAGCTCGTAGCAAAACGAGGGGGTTGATATCCGATAAAGTTATTTTTTATTCATTACATGAGCAGCTTGAGCAAAAATACCAATACCAAGGCCTGTGGCAAATATTACTCAATCATTATGAAATGCAATTGTATAAATTAAATCCTCACATGTTTAACTTTGTTACAGAAAAAAACACATTCGTATTGTAGATAGGGCTCAGTATAGAGATCTTACAGATGTATTAATTGTAAAATTTGGGTGTTTGAAATTCCAAGATATTGTAAATTTTAAAACTTTGACAGTTGTTCACCAGGCTAAAAACCATATACTTTCAAAGAATATTCACAGTTTATTTTTAGAAAGTCATAATACTCATCACTTTAAAACATGCTCCAGAGTAACCAAGTGTAATTTTGATGTCAAATATTGTCGAACAAATATTTGTTCTATGATCATCAGTATGGTGGCTGATTGTTGCCACGAGTTTTCCAAATTAGCAATTTTATTTTGTGAATAAAATCATTTTTTTACTCATCCATTTAATTTCAGGAAATATCAGTTTAGTTGGGGGCAATTACCTAACTTATTTTCTGGATTATCTATTTAGTTTCAGTTATCATCAATTTAGTTGGGGGAATTACCCATTTATATTTGAAATTACCAAATTTATTTTCTGAATTATCCATTTAGTTTCAGTTATTATCAATTTATTTATTTTAAAAAAATATTTATTTACTTTTGTGAATCATCTATATAATTTCAGGAATTATCAATTTAGTTTGTTCGAATTAAACATTTATATTTGGAATTACTTAATTTATTTTCTGAATTATTCATTCAATTTCAGGAATAATCAATTTCGTTTTGGGAAATAATAATATATATTTTGGAATTAATAATTTATTTTCTGAATTATATATTTAGTTTCAAGAATTATCAGTTTCGTTTTCCCGAATTAATAATTTGTGCTTAAGATACAACATAACCATTGACAACATACCATACCTTACCATACCATACATTTCACCTAATTTTCAAGGTCACATGACAAATCGGCTAATATTCGCTTATTATCCACTTGACAGCCTAGGAATACATTGTGAGCATATAGCAAATGATATATACTGAATATTTTGGTGACATTGAATTTGACCTTTGACCTCATTTTCAAGGTCAGAGAACAAAATGGTTAATATCTCGCTTATCATCGACTTTACAGCTTAGGAATCAATAGTGAACCTATAGGAAATGATATACATGTATGCTAGATATTTTGGTGACCATGAATTTGAACTTTGACCTCATTTTCATGGTCAGAGAGCAAAATGGCTAATATCTGGCTTATTATCGACTTTACAGCTTAGTAATTGGTAATCCATTGTGAACATATTGGGAATGATATATGCTGAAAATTTTGCTGATGATCTTGAATTTGACATATGACTCTACATGTATTCTCCAAGTCGGATCACAAAATGGCTAATATCTCGCTTCTTATCGACTTTATAGCTCGGGAATCGGTCGTGGACATACTGTAAATAATATATGCTGGATATTCTCGTGACCTTGAATTGATCAATGACCATATTTTTGAGGTCATGGGACAAAAAGGTAATATCTGAAATATATATTGTCTGGTAACCTTTCTTAGCCCTTGGGCTATTTTTTTTCCTTCAGTCTCCAAACTAAATTGTCTCTGGGGTTCGGACACGAGTATGAGAGGTACGACCGAGAAAAAGCAGACAGAAAGATAAAAGAAACATAACAACTACAAACAAGAAGTCGCTACACTATGTAACGAAAAGCATGCAACGTATAGGTCTACTTGGAATGCTTGTGTTAAAAACAAAGCCAGCACGTGCCAGACCTTGTGCTTATTAGGTGAGGTAGAATTGTAATGCGCTAGTATGCAGAGAAGTACGGTATGTCGCCAGCAGTCACGTAACATCTTGCGCACAAACTGTTAATTCCTAAAAATTAAATTGATAATACCAAACTTAAATGGATAATTTCAAAACTTAAACGATTAATGGGGTACCTGCTGATGTCTGCATTATGCAAAAACAAACATGACATAAATTTAATGTAACATTACGTTTTTGTATGTATTCAGCACAGTAGACTGTTTCTATGGTTTATCCATACCCGAATTACATAGTGGCGATCCTGATGGCAAACATGAACTCCATTCCAAAACTTAAGTGGATCATTTCAAAAATTCTTTGTTAATTCAAAAAAATAAAATCGATACTTTCTGAAAGTAAATGAATAGTTCAGAAAATAAATTAGATAAATAAAAAAAATGGTTAATTCCAAAAACTAAATTGATCAGTTTTTGAAAATAAATAGATAATTCAGAAAAGGAATTGGTTAATTCCAACGTTGTTGATTCAAACGAATGAATCGATAAATCTTTAAATAGAATAGATGAATAAAAGTAATAAATTCATACATAAGTTCAAACATAAAGTGTTAATTTCACCAAGTAAATTGCTAAAGTTAAATGGATAAGTCGAAAACCTAATAGATTATTCAGAAAAATAAATTGCTAGTATGGAAAACATATTTCAAACCGTAGTATGTATAGTATTTATTTAAGGTTTTTTTTCGTTTTTTTTTTTTTTTTGGGGGGGGGGAGGGGCTATAGGCCTATATATATAGTGTAGGCCTACATGTAATGTGTGGTTGTCGAAATAAACAGGTTTAATTGAATTGAATAAATACTTTCTTTAGGATAGGATAAAGCAATATACAGTTGCACTGGACAGACTCTGATTTTGGTTGATAATACCCCCGAAAAAAGAATATTCACAAGTTCCATGTTGCTTTGTGCGGGAAATCAGTAATTTTGCGAGTGAATATTGTGTTTTTGAGTAGTGTACAAATAGTGTGTATTGAGTATATGCCTACAGCAGCCAAAAGGCATGCAAATTCTCTCTGTTGGTGGTAAATGCAAATTTGGAATGTTACGCAAATGTTAACGCAAATATAGAAGTATGGACAAGCCTCTGATTATGTTGAATGTTAACATGTGTAATGATACTTTTTTGCAGGAAACATGTCTTGACTAAAAGGAGCTTGGTAGGGGGCATCTGAGTCCGATAAATCAATTATATATATTGCATATATGCATGCATGCGTTAGACACCATACAGTGGTAAATTGAATTGAACTGAATTGAATTGAATCGTTTATTCATCAATATGACATGCATACATATTATAATGATACAAACTTAATGTTGATGAAAGGAAAAGCTCGAAGCATAGCCTATTAATTTGCTTTTCCAAAAAAAAAAATTGCACCTTAATATACATGGATGGGTGAAATAGTCTAGGTTATGGAAGCGTTCGTTTTTTAAATACATCTTTATCCTTGTTCCTGAAGGATTTATCGTGGATGGCATGACCTCTGCCATACTGTTTTTTTCTTATTCAAGAACGTGCGCGTAGTATAACCATTCAACACCGAGAATGTACACGTACATTTTTTGCAACAACACCTTCCGATTTACCACCGTGATAAAAGTTCTTATGCATGCGTGCACGTTGCCCGGCCAAGCGAAGGGTTTGGGCCACGCAAATACAAATAGGTTCGATGCTGAATTAGGCCAATGTTCAGTCTATGAAAATTATAAAGCTAATGCTGTACATAGAATGGCATATGTTGCACTATATACATGTATGTGAAGTGCTATAATTTACGTCTGACTGGATCTAGCAGCAAAATTACAGCATATCCTAGCAAAATATGACAACTTTTAAAGCAGTATCCCAGCCATAATTTCCATCATTCGTAAAATCGTTGGCAACTTGACGTGGCGGGATCAGTCAGAATGAAACTGATGGATTTTATGAGCTTTTTATTGATCAAAATGTTAGTGAAACGGTCAGGAAGTTTTCATCAGAATGGATATTGATGAAATGTGCCAAACTGATGGAAAATGATCAAAATAGCTCAATAACAATCTTAGTGAAACGGTCTACAGGACTTTGAAACCACAGACCCGGGTTCAACTCTCTCTCAAAACTTGTTTTTTCTCGCTAACTTACAGGATCATGTCTTTTATAGCATTACTGCACAATTTGATACATGTACAATTTACTTAACAGCAACTAGATAATTTAAAAAAAAGAACTATTCAAGTCTCTCTCAGAACGTTTTTTAACTGGTTTATAGACATCTGTTCAAGTTAATTGAGTTTATTTTGCCAAGTCCTAGCTCTTTGAGCGATTGCTTCATTTGTTTGTTTGTTTGTTTGTTTGTATGTTTGTCTGTCCGTCTGTTATGACGATAGCGGGCGCAATTCTTGTCGCATTTTCATGAAATATTCACACAATATGCGCAAGCAGCTTCCGCATAAGCCTTTCGTTTCAGAAGGTCAAAGGTCAAAAATTCACGCCAAGGTCATTGAAAAACCAAAAAATTTAAAATCGTAATAACTCCAGTTATATTATATCTGGACTTTCGAGATTTCTTGCATCGATTACTATGGCCAATTCTGCATCTTTTGATGTATGGCCGACAGCTGTTGCATCAAAATTGACGATTTTGACTCCAGGTGAAAAAGACGGGGGTCAGGAGTTTCTGGATCAAAAGTTTCATGCATTGCTGTGCAGTCAATTTTTGTCGGATTCTTATGAAATTTTGACAGCATATGCACACAGTATAACGGCACATTCCTGTTGTTTCTCAAGGTCAAAGGTCAAGAATTAACGCCAAGGTCATTGAAAAAACACAAAATTAAAAATCGTCATAACTCCACTTTCATTCCACCTGCACTTCCAAAAGTGTTCACGTCTTTTACTATGGCCAATTCTGCATCATTTGATGTATGACCGACAGCGGTTGAGTCAAAATTGAGGATTTAAACTCCAGGTGAAATAAATGGGGGTCAGGAATTTCGGATCCAAAGTTTAACACATTGCTGTGCGGTCGATTCTTGTGTGATTTTGACGAAATTCTCACATGATATGTGCACGGAATGTCCGCATAACCCTTTTGATTTGGAACATCATAGCTCTCAAACTGTTGTCACGGCAACAGAAAATCGTTACTGAAAAGCATTACATGAAAACGATAATAGCATTGCTATATGAAACACTCTGCTTCACATCGCCAGCCACGTTAGTGCTGAGCGTAGAGTGTAGGACTTTGAATCCACAAACCCGGGTTCAATACTATCTCAAAACTCTTTTTTTTTCTCCATTAAAAGATCATGTATTCAATTCCAAACAACGAAACAACACATTCGTAGTGTACAAAATCAGCAAATAAATGATCTTTATCGTTATTATGTCATCATACTTAATTATTTCTCACTATGAATTCCTTAAAGTCATTTAGCAGTGTCTCATTGGTTCCATTATGATCGTGTCCTTCATGCATCATAATGCATCTGTGTTAAGTCCATTCTGGCATGATTTGTATTCACCGAGTGTCTCTATTCGTTTTGTTCACTTGTTGTCATTGTAATTTTTCATCTGTAACTTACAAGATCATGATCATGCTTTCAATTCTGAAGAATGTAGCAGCACAATTTAATATTATTACAGTATTATGATGCACGGGTTTATAGACCAAAGCTGGTTTATAGACTTCTCTTCAAGTTCATAACTTTATTTTGCCAAGTCCTAGCTCTTTGAGCGATTACTTCATTACTTGGCAAAATACATTTTTGCCAAGTATGTTGGTCAGTCAGCTTGTTTGTTTGTCTGTCCGTCAGTTTGCACGATAGCGGCCGCAATCCTCGTCTGAATGACATCAAATTTACACAGAAGATGCGCATAAGACTCCTTTATAGGCCTATTGAATTTGAAGATCATAGCTCAAAAACTGTTGTCTTGGCGACCAAAAAACGGTTACATTGCTAAAACCTATGGAGATTGGAAAGCCATACAAGAGTTGTTACGTGGATGACACTTCCTCCAACTGCCAGCCACGTTAGTGCTGAGCATAGAGCGTACAACTCTCAATCCACAGACCCGGGTTCAAGTCTCTCTTGAAACTATTTTTTTTTTATTTTTAGCTTACAGAATCATGATCATGCATTTAATCATAAACAAAATAACAACACGATTTAGTAAACGTACAATTTAAATAATTGAAAAAAAATATATAACAGTACTATGGTGCAGGGGATTATAGACCAAAGCTAGTTTATAGACTTCTCTTCAAGATCATTAACTTTATTTTGCCAAGTCCTAGCTCTTTGAGCGATTGCTTCAGTTGTATGTTGCTCAGCGATCAAATATGTGTGCTGTCCGTCTGTTCGCACGATAGCGGCCGCAATCCTTGTCGGAATGACATAAAATTTTCACAGAAGATGCGCATAGGACTCCTGCATAAGCCTATTGATTTTCAAGGTCATAGCTCAAAAACTGTTGTCTTGGCGACTGAAAAACCGTTACATAACTATAACTATGGAGGTGAAAATCCATAAAGTAACTGTGTGTTACATGAGATACACTACTTCATACTGTCGGCAGCGTTGGTGCTGTGCGTAGAGTGCAAGACTTTGAATCTACAGACCCGTGTTCAACCCTCCCTCAAAACTCTTTTATCTCTAACTTACTTTTCATGCAGTCAGTTGCAGTGTTATTTCTAGTTTATGGTGCACTTTTCACATTTGGAATGAATTGAAAACTCGCTGAGATATCAAAGTAGAAAGAACAGTGGGGTGAGTCTGATTCTCAATCCGTTCACACGCCAATAAGCTGTAAAAACGATGACCCCGTGTGGACATTTCTCATCCTAAATATACACACTCGGTTGCATAGTAGTACAGTATATCATGTATGTATCCAAATGCAAGTCTCAAACAACGTTTCTTTTGTTTTCTGACTCAGGGGTGTCCAACTGGTACAATAAAGTCTAACACTCGTGTCTAAATACAGTCTGTGTCAAGCGACAGGACCACTTTATATCAGAACTTTTGGGGGTAACCAACCGGCGCTAGAACCGGCCCCATTCCCGGTTTTTAGCAGTAGCTTGCCATGAAGGACCTGTTACAATACATACACCACTTCAAGCTGTCGGTCATGTTGGTGCTGTGCATAGAGCGTAAGACTTCGAATCCACGGACCCGGGTTCAGCTCTCTCTCAAAACTTTTTTTTTCTCTCTAACTTACAGGATCATGTCTTTTATAGCATAACTGTGCAATTTAATACATGTACAACTTACTTATTGATTAAACTATTATAGTGTGTATGAAGCATTTATAAACCAAAACTTGTTGATAGACTTCTCTTCAGTTCAATGACTTTATTTTGCCAAGTCCTAGCTCTTTGAGCGATTGCTTCATTTGTATGTTTGTCTGTCCGTCCGTTCGCACGATAGCGGGCGCAATTCTTGCCGGATTTTCATGAACTTTTGACACAACATGTGCAAGTATCTTCCTCATAAGCCTTTCGTTTCTGAAGGTCAAAGGTCAAAAATTGACGCCAAGGTCGTTCAAAAACCAAAATATTAAAAATCGTAATAACTCCAGTTATATTTTATCTGGAGTTTCGAGATTTCTTGCATCGATTACTATGGCCAATTCTGCATCTTTTGATGTATGGCCGACAGCTGTTGCATCAAAATTGACGATTTTGACTCCAGGTTAAAAAGACGGGGGTCAGGAGTTTCTGGATCAAAAGTTTCATGCATTGCTGTGCGGTCAATTCTTGTCGGATTCTCATGAAATTTTGACAGCATATGCACACAGTATAACGGCACATTCGTGTTGTTTCTCAAGGTCAAAGGTCAAGAATTAACGCCAAGGTCATTGAAAAACCACAAAATTAAAAATCGTCATAACTCCACTTTCATTCCACCTGCACTTCCAAAAGTGTTCACGTCTTTTACTTTGGCCAATTCTGCATCATTTGATGTATGACCGACAGCGGTTGAGTCAAAATTGACGATTTAAACTCCAGGTGAAATAAATGGGGGTCAGGAATTTCGGATCCAAAGTTTAACACATTGCTGTGCGGTCGATTCTTGTGTGATTTTCACGAAATTCTCACATAATATGTGCACGGAATGTCCGCGTAACCCTTTTGATTTGGAACATCATAGCTCTCAAACTGTTGTCACGGCAACAGAAAATCGTTACTGAAAAGCATTACATGAAAACGATAATAGCATTGCTATATGAAACACTCTGCTTCACATCGCCAGCCACGTTAGTGCTGAGCGTAGAGTGTAGGACTTTGAATCCACAAACCCGGGTTCAATACTATCTCAAAACTATTTTTTTTCTCCATTATGAGATCATGTATTCAATTCCAAACAAGGAAACAACACATTCGTAGTGTACAAATTCAGCAAATATATATAGCAGCAGTAATCTTCGTCATTTCTATGTCATCACACTCAATTATTTCTTGGTATATATGTTTCCAAGTCATTTACAGTGTCTCATTGGTTCCATTATGATCATGTGTTTCATGCATCATAGCGCATCTGTGTTATCTCCTGAATATACAAAACTCGGTTGCGTAGTAATACAGTATATCATATATGTATCCAAATGCAGGTCTCAAACAACATTTCTTTTGTTTTCTGACTCAGAGGTGTACAAGTGATGTAATAAAGCCTAAAAATCTGGTCTAAATACAGTCTGTGTCAAGCAACAGGCCACTTTATATCAGAACTATTGGGGGTGATCAACCGGCGGAGGAAACCTTCCCCATTCCCGGTTTTTAGCAGTAATTTGCCATAGAGGAACTGTTACAATACAACACAACTTGTCGGCCACTTTGGTGCAGTGCGTAGAGTTCAGGACTTTGAATCCACAGACCCGGGTTCAAATCTCTCTTGAAATTATTTTATTTTTATTTTCAACTTACACAATCATGATCATGAATTTCGTTCTAAACAACATAACAACACAATTTAATAACTGTATCAAGCTAGTGTAAAAGCTAGTGTATAGACTTCTTTTCCAGTTCATTACTTTATTTTGCCAAGTCCTAGCTCTCTCTGAGCGATTGCTTCATTAGTTGACGAATTAAAAATTCGTCAACTATGTTGGTCAGTTCGGTTTGTCTGTTTGTTAGTTGACGAATTAAAAATTCGTCAACTATGTTGGTCAGTTCGGTTTGTTACTTGACGAAATTAAATTTCGTCAAGTATGTTGGTCAGTTGAGTTTATCCGTTTGTTTGTTTGTGTGTTTGTTTGTTTTCACTCTACAGGTCACAATTTTGGTCGTATCGTCATGAAACTTCACCAGAAGGTGGACAATCAATTTCGTACCAAGTGGTAAACTTTTAGGAGGTCAAGGTCAAAAATTGAGGTCAAGGTCATAGAAAAGGTCAAAATCGAAAAATCGCGATAACTTCGCTTCTAACTGAGATTATTTTTTCTGGGTATTTTTATATTTTTTTATGGTCAATTCTGCATCATCTGATGCATGTCCGATGGTCGTACGACCCAAATTCCCGATTTTCGGTCCAGGTCGAAAATTTGGGGGTCAAGATTTAGGTTTTTCTTCTCTCACAATATTCAAAATCATATTATAGAGCCAGGTTCCGATATATGTTGCTGATTTTTACTCAGGAGTTGTGCCGTATCACGCAGAACAAGATCCTGAAGTTTCAGAGCTCAGGGTCAAGGATAAGAGTTAAGGTCATAGTAAAGGTCAAAATCGAAAAATCGTGATAACTCCGCTTCTACTCAAGATTATTTTCTGTGTATTTTTCTATTTTTCTATGGTCAATTCCGCATCACATGATGCATGTCTGTTGGTCGTCTGACCTAAAATCTCGATTTTCGGTCCAGGTAGAAAATTTGGGGGTCATGAACTTAGGTCTTGCTTGTCTCAATTTTCAAAACCCTATTGTAGAGCCAGGATCCAATATATGTTTCTGATTTTTACTCAGGAGTTGTGCCTTCTCACGCAGAACATGACTGTGAAGTTATAGGGCTCAAGGTCAAGAATTACAGTTAAGGTCATAGTAAAGGTCAAAATTGAAAAATTGTGATAACTCCGCTTGTAATCATGATTATTTTTTCTGATTATTTTTGTATTTTTCTATGGTCAAATCCGCATCATATGATACATGTCCGATGGTCGTATGACCAAAACTCTGGATTTTCGGTCCAGGTCGAAAATTTGGGGGTCATGAATTTAGGTTTTTCCTGTCTCACAATATTCAAAACCACATTATAGAGCCAGGTTCCAATATATATTGCCGGATTTTACTCAGGAGTTGTGCCTGATCACGCAGAATAAGATTGTGAAGTTGTAGAACTCAAGGTCACGAGTTTTCCCGATCGAATTCTGCACGCTGCCAGTCCAATGTACAGCCATGGCACAATTCAGTGTTTATCCTGAGCGAAGTCTCTCCTACGCACTATACTTTACACGTGTTGAGTTTCAATGAACAGAATGGCGCAGTCAGTAGAGGCGTTAGGTATGTGTGCGAGGGGTCAGTGGTTCGATTCTCACTGTTGACTGATTTTTTTTTTCTTCTAAAATTCAATTCCAAATGACTTTTTCTGTTTCTGGGTGGTCTTGTAAGCATCCCAAACCTGCCATGCTTTATGTAATTCTATTGTTTCGAATTATAATGATCACCTTTGAAGGAAAAAACACTGTTCCACGAATAGCGACAAACTATTTTATCGGGCTTTCTAGTGGTATCATCAAAATCTAGTTTGTTCTTTATATTTAAAGTTACAAGCCGCTTTAAATTCAGCATTACGGCCACAACTGTGAATGATCTGTGGTATTAGCTGCTAACAAATGCATGACAAAAGGCGTGTACCAGATGATTTGTCTGCTTCATATGATGCATGTGGGATTGGGGGTCTGGTAAGTTGCATGGCGAATGGCCCAGATTAAACACTGTATCGTGTCATTTTACAGGGTCTCATTGGTTTCATTATGATCGAGCGATGCATGTTTTTGTCATAACGCGTTTGTGTTAACTCCATTCTTCATAGCCTTAAAATATGACCTAATTACAACTGTTTGTTAATATAAAAAACATTGATAAAAAGAAGACAAGCAATTATTAGGTCATATTTTAGGGCTGTGCAATCGCCACATGTCTAAGCCTCTCTATTTGTTTTGTTTACTTGTTGACAATGTAATTTCATATTTGTGCGGGAATATTTGCTGTTTGTTATTCGCTCATTTTTAGGCTATCGATATTTGTTTTTGGATTTTTGTAATTTTGATATATTTTAGGTTTTTTAGTAGTGGCATCATCAAAATTTTGTGCCGTTAGCATGGTTAGAGGTAATATATTATGTTGATACATACGCAAACTAGATGTTTCAAATGGTTCAGTTTCCAATGCTATATGTTGTCAGGGGATGCCATAAATGTGTAAATAATGAGTAAATGTTTTGAATGTAAACAAATGTGTAGATTTTCGTCAAGTGTTGGCCTATGGCCGATTTTTTGTTTGTTTGTTTATTTGTATGTTTGTTTGTCTGTTAGCACGTTACAGGCCACAGTTTTCGAGCTAGCATCCCGAAACTTTTTTGATAGATAGGTATCCGCTCTGGGAGAGCACCGAACGTTTTTGAAAGAAATCGGTTCATTGATGACGTCACCAAAAATCATTGAAAAATCGAAAAATCCCTATCTCTCATCATTGGCGGATTTTCAAAAATTCACACAGCAGTCACATTTGGACCGATATCTCTGAAATTCAGCACACCGATATATAATGGTATCTTCCATCGAACTGCGAAGTTTTACTCGGATTGTTCGAACGTCAATGACGTCACGACGTGAAACGTCATTTTTCGAAATGGGGCTATATATCGAAAAGTATTTGTCGTAGAGAGAAGCGGATTGCACCATTGGAAAGCTCGTTGAATTCTGGTTTAGAAGGGTACTGTCCGATACTTTTCCGCCATGATAGATTTTCCGCTATGACGTCATAAACGTAAGGCCTGTCATACCAATTTTTCGACTTTTCAGCAAACTTTCAAACATCCACAGTGCACTCAATTTTGAAGATATCAGACTGTAATTGTCAGAACTTATATGGAATAATGATACCCAGCCATACACCAAGTTTCAACACGCTACGTGCAACGTCAATGACGTCATGACGTAAAACGTCAATTTTTGGAATGGGGTTTTATATCGGAAAGTATTTGTCGTACAGAGAAGCGAATTGCACCATTGGAAAGCCCGTTGAATTCTGGTTTAGAAGGGTACTGTCCGATACTTTTCCGCCATGATGGATTTTCCGCTATGACGTCATAAACGTATGGCCTGTCATACCAATTTTTCGACTTTTCAGCAAACTTTCAAACATCCACAGTGCACTCAAATTTGAAGATATTGGACTGTAATTATTAGAACATATGTGAAATAATAATACCCAGCCACATACCAAGTTTCAACACGCTACGTGCAACGTTGATGACGTCATGGCGTAAAACGTGAATTTTCAAAATGGGGCCATATATCGGAAAGTTTTTGTCGTGCAGAGAAGCGAATTGCACCATTGGAAAGCACGTTGAATTCTGGTTTAGAAGGCTACTATCCGATACTTTTCCGCCATGATAGATTTTCCGCTATGACGTCATAAACGTCATACCCAGCCACATGCCGAGTTTCAACACGCTACGTGCAACGTCAATGACGTCATGACGTAAAACGTCAATTTTAAAAATTGAGCTACATATCGAGAGGTATTTGTCGTATAGAAAAGCGGATTGCACCATTAGAAAGCTCGTTGAATTCTGGTTTGGAAGGGTACTATCCGATACTTTTCCGCCATGATAGATTTTCCGCTATGACGTCATAAACGTATGGCCTGTCATACAAGATTTACGGCTTTTCAGCAAACATTCAAACAGGCACAGTGCACTCAATTTTGAAGGCAATAGGCTGTAATTATGAGAACGTATGTGGAGCGTTATTGTTCAGCCACGTAACGAATTTCAACACGCTACGTGCAACGTTGATGACGTAATTGACGTTTCTATGGCAAATTCGTCAACTGCCGGGCCTATGGCCCCTCGTTACTTGCCGGAATCTAAAGATTTCGGCAAGTATATTGGTCGGTTGGTTTGTTTGTGTGTTTGTGTGTTTGTCTGTACGCCCTCTAGCGTCCACAGTTTTTGCGCTATGATCTCGAAACTTTTTTGATAGATAGGTATCCGCTCTGGGACGGGACCGCACGTTTTTGGAAAAAATCGATTCACTGATGACGTCACCAAAAATTCTTGAAAACTTAAAAAATCCCTATCTCTCATCATTGGCGAAATTTCAAAAATTTACACCACAGTCATATTCAGTCCGATACATTTGAAATTTAGCACACCGATATATGTTGGCATAATGCATCATAATGCGAAGTTATATCTGAATCGGTTGAACGTCAATGACGTCATGACGTGAAACGTCAATTTTCGAAATGGGGCTATATATCGGAAAGTATTTGTCGTACAGAAAAGCGAATTGCACCATTGGAAAGCTCGTTGAATTCTGGTTTAGAAGGGTACTGTCCGATACTTTTCCGCCATGATAGATTTTCCGCTATGACGTCATAAACGTAAGGCCTGTCATACCAATTTTTCGACTTTTCAGCAAACTTTCAAACATCCACAGTGCACTCAATTTTGAAGTTATTAGGCTGTAATTATCAGAGCGTATGTGGAATAATGATACCCAGCCATATACCAAGTTTCAACACACTACGTGTAACGTCAATGACGTCATGACGTAAAACGTCAATTTTCGAAATGGGGCTATATATCAAAAAGTATTTGTCGTACGGAGAAGCCAATTGCACCATTGGAAAGCTCGTTGAATTCTTGTTCAGAAGGGTACTGTCCGATACTTTTCCGCCATGATAGATTTTCCGCTATGACGTCATAAACGTGAGGCCTGTCATACCAATTTTTCGACTTTTCAGCAAACTTTCAAACATCCACAGTGCACTCAATTTTGAAGTTATTAGGCTGTAATTATCAGAACGTATGTGGAATAATGATACCCAGCCATATACCAAGTTTCAACACACTACGTGTAACGTCAATGACGTCATGACGTAAAACGTCAATTTTCGAAATGGGGCTATATATCAAAAAGTATTTGTCGTACGGAGAAGCCAATTGCACCATTGGAAAGCTCGTTGAATTCTTGTTCAGAAGGGTACTGTCCGATACTTTTCCGCCATGATAGATTTCCGCTATGGCGTCATAAACGTAAGGCCTGTCATACAAAATTTTCGACTTTTCAGCAAACTTTCAAACATCCACAGTGCACTCAAATTTGAAGGTTTGGAACTGTAATTATGAGAACCTATGTGAAATATTAATATACAGGCATATACCAAGTTTCAACGCGCTACGTTCAACGTCAATGACGTCATGACGTAAAACGTCAATTTTAAAAATGGGGCTATATATCTGAAAGTATTTATCGCACAGAGAAGCGGATTGTACCACTCGAAAGCTCGTTGAATTCTCGTTTAGGAGGGTACTGTCCGATACGTTTCCGCCCTGATAGATTTTTCGTTATGACGTCATAAACGTATGGCCTGTCATACCGATATTTCGACCTTTCAGCAAACTTTCAGACATCCACAGTGCACTCAAATTTAAAGATATTAGGCTGTAATTATCATAACTCATGTGGAATGATACTACCCAGCCATATACCGAGTTTCAACACGCTAGGTGAAACGTCAATGACGTCACGACGTGAAACGTCATTTTTCGAAATGGGGCTATATATCGGAAAGTATTTGTCGTACAGAAAAGAGAAATGCGCCATTGGAAAGCTCGTTGAATTCTGCTTTAGAAGGGTACTGTCCGATACTTTTCCGCCATGATAGATTTTCCGCTATGACGTCATAAACGTATGGCCTGTCATACCAATTTTTCGACTTTTCAGCAAACTTTCAAACATCCACAGTGCACTCAAATTTGAAGGTTTGGAACTGTAATTATGAGAACCTATGTGAAATATTAATATACAGGCATATACCAAGTTTCAACGCGCTACGTTCAACGTCAATGACGTCATGACGTAAAACGTCAATTTTAAAAATGGGGCTATATATCTGAAAGTATTTATCGCACAGAGAAGCGGATTGTACCACTCGAAAGCTCGTTGAATTCTCGTTTAAGAGGGTACTGTCCGATACGTTTCCGCCCTGATAGATTTTCCGTTATGACGTCATAAACGTATGGCCTGTCATACCGATATTTCGACCTTTCAGCAAACTTTCAGACATCCACAGTGCACTCAAATTATCATAACTCATGTGGAATGATACTACCCAGCCATATACCGAGTTTCAACACGCTAGGTGAAACGTCAATGACGTCACGACGTGAAACGTCATTTTTCGAAATGGGGCTATATATCGGAAAGTATTTGTCGTACAGAAAAGAGAATTGCGCCATTGGAAAGCTCGTTGAATTCTGCTTTAGAAGGGTACTGTCTGATACTTTTCCGCCATGATAGATTTTCCGCTATGACGTCATAAACGTATGGCCTGTCATACCAATATTTCAACTTTTTAGCAAACTCTCAAACATCCACAGTGCACTTCAATTTAAAGGTATTAGACTGTAATTATCAGAACAATAGAATTAGATAAAAGGGTGACTGTGGAAAACATATCAGAATTAATACAAAAAAACACTCAGAAACAGAAAAAGTAATTTAGTTGGAATTTAAAAAAAAAAAAAAAGTGGCGACAGGAACCGAACACCTGACCCCGCGCACCAACACCTAACGCCTTTACTGACTGAGCCAAACTGTCACTTCAAAGTTGATGCGTGTGAAGCATATAGCGTACAAGAGACAGCCCTCAGAATAAATGCAGGTATATCCCATGGCTGCGCATTGGTGTGGCTGCTGTGGCGGCAGCGTGAGGAATTTTTTGAGATTTTTGTGACCTCTTCACTTGACCGATTTTCACGAAAATTGAACCGTTTCTAGCCTTCAACCTCGGTGTATGGCTGGGTATTATTATTCCACATGAGTTTCGCGATATTAAATCAAAATCAAGTCTGAAGCAGAAAACACAAAGAATCTACTACTTCGTGCCTTTATGGAGATAACAAAAAAGTGTTTCATGAATATGAGTGGAATATTTCAGTGTGTCTTCGGATGAACTATTTGATCGAGCTACAATTTTCATTGCAAACTGTTGTATTTTACGTTTGTTTTTGGCATCATCAAACTGTGACTGCATCATACAGGTTAAATTTCCGAAATTCCAAAAGGCCATAACAGCGTCAATACTGTATGGAGTATCTTGAAACTTGATATACCCATTGATAGCATTGACCACTACGAATTGTAGTACAAAGGTCAAAGATCAAGGTCAAGGTCATCAAAATCCCAGAAAAAACACCTTTCCAGTAATTAATAACTTCTGCTTGAATCTTTGTATGCTCATGAAATTTGAATCATATCATTCAGAACAGGCATGACACTCGGACTTATATGTTAAATGCATGATATACCTTGAACTTGGTCAGAAAAATGAAGTCACATGAGCAAACTTTCAAGGTCAAGTTTTGAAAATCATTGAAACCTGTCAAATATCCATTCCGGCAAGTGTGTGGCCTATGGCCTCTCGTTTGTTACTTGACGAAATTAAATTTCGTCAAGTATGTTGGTCAGTTGAGTTTATCCGTTTGTTTGTTTGTGTGTTTGTTTGTTTTCACTCTACAGGTCACAATTTTGGTCGTATCGTCATGAAACTTCACCAGAAGGTGGACAATCAATTTCGTACCAAGTGGTAAACGTTTAGGAGGTCAAGGTCAAAAATTGAGGTCAAGGTCATAGAAAAGGTCAAAATCGAAAAATCGCGATAACTTCGCTTCTAACTGAGATTATTTTTTCTGGGTATTTTTATATTTTTCTATGGTCAATTCTGCATCATCTGATGCATGTCCGATGGTTGTACGACCCAAATTCCCGATTTTCGGTCCAGGTCGAAAATTTGGGGATCAAGATTTAGGTTTTTCCTCTCTCACAATATTCAAAATCATATTATAGAGCCAGGTTCCAATATATGTTGCTGATTTTTACTCAGGAGTTGTGCCTTATCACGCAGAACAAGATCCTGAAGTTTCAGAGCTCAGGGTCAAGGATAAGAGTTAAGGTCATAGTAAAGGTCAAAATCGAAAAATCGTGATAACTCCGCTTCTAATCAAGATTATTTTTTCTGTGTATTTTTATATTTTTCTATGGTCAATTCCGCATCACATGATGCATGTCTGTTGGTTGTATGACCTAAAATCTCGATTTTCGGTTCAGGTCGAAAATTTGGGGGTCATGAACTTAGGTCTTGCTTGTCTCAATTTTCAAAACCCTATTGTAGAGCCAGGATCCAATATATGTTTCTGATTTTTACTCAGGAGTTGTGCCTTCTCACGCAGAACATGACTGTGAAGTTATAGGGCTCAAGGTCAAGAATTACAGTTAAGGTCATACTAAAGTTCAAAATTGAAAAATTGTGATAACTCCGCTTGTAATCATAATAATTTTTTTCTGATTATTTTTGTATTTTTCTATGGTCAAATCCGCATCATATGATACATGTCCGATGGTCGTATGACCAAAACTCTGGATTTTCGGTCCAGGTCGAAAATTTGGGGGTCATGAATTTAGGTTTTTCCTGTCTCACAATATTCAAAACCACATTATAGAGCCAGGTTCCAATATATATTGCCGGATTTTACTCAGGAGTTGTGCCTGATCACGCAGAATAAGATTGTGAAGTTGTAGAACTCAAGGTAATGAGTTTTCCCGATCGAATTCTGCACACTGCCAGTCCAATGTACAGCCATGGCACAATTCAGTGTTTATCCTGAGCGAAGTCTCTCCTACGCACTATACTTTACACGTGTTGAGTTTCAATGAACAGAATGGCGTAGTCAGTAGAGGCGTTAGGTATGTGTGCGAGGGGTCAGTGGTTCGATTCTCACTGTTGACTCATTTTTTTTTTCTTCTAAAATTCAATTCCAAATGACTTTTTCTGTTTCTGGGTGGTCTTGTAAGCATCCCAAACCTGCCATGCTTTATGTAATTCTATTGTTTCGAATTATAATGATCACCTTTGAAGGAAAAAACACTGTTCCACGAATAGCGACAAACTATTTTATCGGGCTTTCTAGTGGTATCATCAAAATCTAGTTTGTTCTTTATATTTAAAGTTACAAGCCGCTTTAAATTCAGCATTACGGCCACAACTGTGAATGATCTGTGGTATTAGCTGCTAACAAATGCATGACAAAAGGCGTGTACCAGATGATTTGTCTGCTTCATATGATGCATGTGGGATTGGGGGTCTGGTAAGTTGCATGGCGAATGGCCCAGAGTAAACACTGTATCGTGTCATTTTACAGGGTCTCATTGGTTTCATTATGATCGAGCGATGCATGTTTTTGTCATAACGCGTTTGTGTTAACTCCATTCTTCATAGCCTTAAAATATGACCTAATTACAACTGTTTGTTAATATAAAAAACATTGATAAAAAGAAGACAAGCAATTATTAGGTCATAATTTAGGGCTGTGCAATCGCCACATGTCTAAGCCTCTCTATTTGTTTTGTTTACTTGTTGTCAATGTAATTTCATATTTGTGCGGGAATATTTGCTGTTTGTTATTCGCTCATTTTTAGGCTATCGATATTTGTTTTTGGATTTTTGTAATTTTGATATATTTTAGGTTTTTTAGTAGTGGCATCATCAAAATTTTGTGCCGTTAGCATGGTTAGAGGTAATATATTATGTTGATACATACGCAAACTAGATGTTTCAAATGGTTCAGTTTCCAATGCTATATGTTGTCAGGGGATGCCATAAATGTGTAAATAATGAGTAAATGTTTTGAATGTAAACAAATGTGTAGATTTTCGTCAAGTGTTGGCCTATGGCCGATTTTTTGTTTGTTTGTTTGTCTGTTTGTCTGTTTGCACGTTACAGGTCACAGTTTTGGCCGGATCATCACCAAATTGTATGGATACAATGCCTAGGTATATACCTGGAAACCGGTGATTTTTGGTGACCCTAGGTCAAAGGTCAAGGTCAAGGTCACACAAAACGTTGAAAACACATAAGTGGTCATAACTCCGGTTCTAATCGTTCTAGAGACTTCTAACCAAGTGCATATTGTAGATACACTCGAGTTCTATCGTCTGTGACCTTGACCTTGACATTTGACCTTGACCTTGAGAAGTTCGCCCCAGGTCGAAGTCAAGGTCAAGTACGAAGGTCAGCGCAGCATATCGAGTAGTATATCGTTGGAAAGGTCTTGACCCACTGATCGCAGTGTTACCCTATTTTCGGCGCTGCGACGTAAACTGACGTCACAATGACGTCATAAACGTCAAATTCCAGAAATTTCAAAAGGCCATAACATCGTCAATACTGCATGGAATCTCTTGAAACTTGATATGCATATTGACAGCAATGACCTCTACGAATTTAAGTGCAAAGGTCAAAGGTCAAGGTCAAGGTCATCGAAATCCCAGAAAAACACATTTCCGGTAATAACATCCGTTTGAATTGTCGTAGGTTCATGAAATTTGAACCATATCGTTCAGAAGAGGTATAGCAATCGAACCTATATGTCAATTTCATGATTGACCTTGAACTTGGTCAGGAAAATAAGGTCATATGAGGAGAACTTCAAGGTCAAATTTTAAAGCTAACTGAAACCTATCAAGTAGTATATCAAATGAAAGGTCTTGATTCCCTGGTACATACCTTTTCATCAGTTTTGAGCTGTGACGTTTATTGACGTCACAGTGACGTCATAAACGTTAATTTTTCAAAATTTCAAACGGTCATAGTGTCCACAAATTTTGTTTGATTCTGATGAAATTTTACAGATACAATATATATATTCATGCACAGACAATGCACAATTTTTGTGACTCAAGGTCCAAAGTCAAGGTCAAGGTCACGCAAAATGTTAAAAACACATAAGTGGCCATAACTCCGGTTCTATTTGTGCTAGAGACTTCAAACCAAGTTCATATTGTAGATAATCTCGGGTTCTATCTTCTGTGACCTTGACCTTGGCATTTGACCTTGACCTTGAGAGTTTGCCATGAGGTGAATGTCAAGGTCAAGTACGAAGGTCAGCGAATCATATCGAGTAGTATATCGTTGGAAAGGTCTTGGGCCCCTGATTGCAGTGATACCTTATTTTTGGCGCTGCGACGTACACTCACGTCACAATGACGTCATAAACGTCAAATTACCGAAATTTCAAAAGGCCATAACAGCGTCAATACTGTATGGAATATCTTGAAACTTGACATGCATATTAATAGCATTGACCTCTACGAATTGAAATACAAAGGTCAAAGGTCAAGGTCAAGGTCATCGAAATCCTAGAAAAACACCTTTTCGGTTATAACATCTGCTTGAATCGTTGTAGTCTCATAAAATTTGAACCATATCATTCAGAAGAGGCATGGTAATCATATGTACATGTCAATTTTATGATTGACCTTGAACTTGGTCGCAAAAATGAGGACACATTCAAAACTTCAAGGTCAAATTTTAAAACTAACTGAAACATATCACAGTTTAGGTCGGATCATCACCAAACTTTATGGGAACACTTTCTAGGCTCAAAGCCAGGCACCCATTGATTTTAGTCAAATTCGCCTGAAAAATGTTGCCATGGCAACGGAAAACTGCTTTGCATTCTATTGTTATCATCAAAATCTAGTTTGTTCTTCGTATATTACCGCTCTACAAGCCACAGTTTTGGACGTATCATGACCAAATTGTACGTATGAAATGCTTATGTATATACTTGCAAATGGGTGAAATTTGGGGACCCTAGGTCAAAGGTCAAGGTCAAGGTCACATAAAGTGTCGAAAACACATAAATGGCCATAACTTCGGTTCTAATCATCCTAGAGACTTCAAACCAAGTTCATATTGTAGATTAACTCGAGTTCTATCTTCTGTGACCTTGACATTTGACCTTCGACCTCATTTCCAAGGTCAGAGCACAATGTGGCTAATATATCGCTTTTTATCGACTTTACAGCTTTGGACATACATGTATAGGAAATGATATATGTTATATCTTCTCATGATTTGAAAATTGAGGTCAGAGCACAAAATGGCTAATATCTCACTAAAACATATATCTAAAACATATATTGTCCGGTAACCTTCCTAATTCGTCAACTGCCGGGCCTATGGCCCCTCGTTTGTTTGTTTGTATGTTTGTCTGTCCGTCCGTTCGCACGATAGCGGGCGCAATTCTTGTCGGATTTTCATGAAATTTTGACACAACATGTGCAAGGATCTTCCTCATAAGCCTTTCGTTTCTGAAAGTCAAAGGTCAAAAATTGACGTCAAGGTCGTTCAAAAACCAAAAAATTTAAAATCGTAATAAGTCCAGTTATATTTTATCTGGAGTTTCGAGATTTCTAGCCTCGAATACTATGGCCAATTCTGCATCTTTTGATGTATGGCCGACAGCTGTTGCGTCAAAATTGACGATTTTGACTCCGGGTTAAAAAGACGGGGGTCAGGAGTTTCTGGATCAAAAGTTTCATGCATTGCTGTGCAGTCAATTTTTGTCGGATTCTTATGAAATTTTGACAGCATATGCACACAGTATAACGGCACATTCCTGTTGTTTCTCAAGGTCAAAGGTCAAGAATTAACGCCAAGGTCATTGAAAAACCACAAAATTAAAAATCGTCATAACTCCACTCTCATTCCACCTGCACTTCCAAAAGTGTTCACGTCTTTTATTATGGCCAATTCTGCATCTTTTGATGTATGACCGACAGCGGTTGAATCAAAATTGACGATTTAAACTCCAGGTGAAATACATGGGGGTCAGGAAGTTCGGATCCAAAGTTTAACACATTGCTGTGCAGTCGATTCTTGTGTGATTTTGACGAAATTCTCACATAATATGTGCACGGAATGTCCGCATAACCCTTTTGATTTGGAACATCATAGCTCTGAAACTGTTGTCACGGCAACAGAAAATCGTTACTGAAAAGCATTACATGAAAACGATAATAGCATTGCTATATGAAACACTCCGCTTGACATCGCCAGCCACGTTAGTGCTGAGCGTAGAGCGTAGGACTTTGAATCCACAGACCCGGGTTCAATACTATCTCAAAACTATTTTTTTTCTCCGTTAAAAGATCATGTATTCAATTCCAAACAACGAAACAACACATTCGTAGTGTACAAAATCAGCAAATAAATGTAGCACGAGTAATCTTTATCGTTATTATGTCATCATACTTAATTATTTCTCACTATGAATTCCTTAAAGTCATTTAACAGTGTCTCATTGGTTCCATTATGATCGTGTCCTTCATGCATCATAATGCATCTGTGTTAAGTCCATTCTGGCATGATTTGTATTCACCGAGTGTCTCTATTCGTTTTGTTCACTTGTTGTCATTGTAATTTTTCATCTGTAACTTACAAGATCATGATCATGCTTTCAATTCTGAAGAACGTAGCAGCACAATTCAATATTATTACAGTGTTATGATGCTAGGGTTTATAGACCAAAGCTGGTTTATAGACTTCTCTTCAAGTTCATTACTTTATTTTGCCAAGTCCTAGCTCTCTGAGCGATTGCTTCATTACTTGGCAAAATAAATTTTGCCAAGTATGTTGGTCAGTCATCTTGTTTGTTTGTTTGTTTGTTTGTTTGTATGTTTGTCTGTCCGTCCGTTCGCACGATAGCGGGCGCAATTCTTGTCGGATCTTCATGAAATTTTGACACAACATGTGCAAGGATCTTCCTCATAAGCCTTTCGTTTCTGAAGGTCAAAGGTCAAAAATTGACGTCAAGGTCGTTCAAAAACCAAAAAATTAAAAATCGCAATAACTCCAATTATATTTTATCTGGAGTTTCGCGATTTCTTGCATCGATTACTATGGCCAATTCTGCATCTTTTGATGTATGGCCGACAGCTGTTGCATCAAAATTGACGATTTTGACTCCAGGTTAAAAAGACGGGGGTCAGGAGTTTCTGGATCAAAAGTTTCATGCATTGCTGTGCAGTCAATTTTTGTCGGATTCTTATGAAATTTTGACAGCATATGCACACAGTATAACGGCACATTCCTGTTGTTTTCTCAAGGTCAAAGGTCAAGAATTAACGCCAAGGTCATTGAAAAACCACAAAATTAAAAATCGTCATAACTCCACTTTCATTCCACCTGCACTTCCAAAAGTGTTCACGTCATTTACTATGGCCAATTCTGCATCATTTGGTGTATGACCGACAGCAGTTGGATCAAAATTGACGATCTAAACTCCAAGTGAAATACATGGGGGTCAGGAAGTTCGGATCCAAAGTTTAACACATTGCTGTGCAGTCAATTCTTGTGTGATTTTGACGAAATTCTCATATAATATGTGCACGGAATGTCCGCAAAACCCTTTTGATTTGGAACATCATAGCTCTCAAACTGTTGTCACGGCAACAGAAAATCGTTACTGAAAAGCATTACATGAAAACGATAATAGCATTGCTATATGAAACACTCCACTTCACATCGCCAGCCACGTTAGTGCTGAGCGTAGAGCGTAGGACTTTGAATCCACAGACCCGGGTTCAATACTATCTCAAAACTATTTTTTTTTCTTCATTAAAAGATCATGTATTCAATTCCAAACAACGAAACAACACATCCGTAGTGTACAAAATCAGCAAATAAATGTAGCACGAGTAATCTTTATCGTTATTATGTCATCATACTTAATTATTTCTCACTATGAATTCCTTAAAGTCATTTAACAGTGTCTCATGGGTTCCATTATGATCGTGTCCTTCATGCATCATAATGCATCTGTGTTAAGTCCATTCTGGCATGATTTGTATTCACCGAGTGTCTCTATTCGTTTTGTTCACTTGTTGTCATTGTAATTTTTCATCTGTAACTTACAAGATCATGATCATGCTTTCAATTCTGAAGAATGTAGCAGCACAATTTAATGTTATTACAGTGTTATGATGCTAGGGTTTATAGACCAAAGCTGGTTTATAGACTTCTCTTCAAGTTCATTACTTTATTTTGCCAAGTCCTAGCTCTTTGAGCGATTGCTTCAGTTGTATGTTGCTCAGCGATCAAATATGTGTTCTGTCCGTCTGTTCGCATGATAGCGGGCGCAATCCTTGTCGGAATGACATGAAATTTTCAAAAAAGATGCGCATAAGACTCCTGCACAAGCCTATTGATTTTGAAGATCATAGCTTAAAAACTGTTGTCTTGGCGACTGAAAAACCGTTACATAACTATAACTATGGAGGCTGGAAAACCATAAAGTAACTGTTACATGGAATACACTTCTTCACACTGTCGGCAACGTTGGTGCAGTGGATAGAGCGTAAGACTTTGAATCCAAAGACCCGTGTTCAACCCTCCCTCAAAACTCTAATCTCTTTTATCTCTAACTTAGTTTTTATAGAGTCAGTTGCAGTGTTATTTCTAGTTTATAATGCACCTTTTACATTTGGAATAGATTGAAAACTCGCCGAGATATCAAAGTAGAAAGAGCAATGGGGTGAATCTGATTCTCAATCCGTTCACACGCCAATAAGCTGTAGAAACGATTACCCCCTGTGGACATGTCCCGTCCTAAATACACACGCTCGGTTGCATAGCAATACAGTATATCATATATGTATCCAGATGCAGATCTCAAACAACATTTCAGTGGTTTTCTAACTCAGTGATGTACAAGTGATATAACAAAGCCTAAAACTCTAGTCTAAATACAGTCTGTGTCAAGCGACAGGCTCCCTTATATTAGGACTGCTGGGGGTGACGAACCGGCAAAGGAACCGGCCCCATTCCCGGTTTTTAGCAGTAATTTGCCATAGAGGAACTGTTACAATACATACACCACTTTACGCTGTAGGCCACGTTGGCGCTGTGCATAGAGCTCAGGACTCTGAATCCACAGACCTGGGTTCAACTCTCTCTCAAAACTTGTTTTTTCTCTCTAAATGACAAGATCATGTCTTTCATAACATAACTGCACAATTACAACTTACTTAACAGCAACTAGATAATTTTAAAAAAAAGAACTATTCAAATCTCTCTCTGAACGTTTTTTTAGCTAGTTTATAGACCTCTCTTCAAGATCATTAACTTTATTTTGCCAAGTCCTAGCTCTTTGAGCGATTGCTTCATTACTTGGCAAAATAAATTTTGCCAAGTATGTTGGTCAGTCATCTTGTTTGTTTGTTTGTTTGTTTGTTTGTATGTTTGTCTGTCCGTCAGTTTGCACGATAGCGGGCGCAATTCTTGTCGCATTTTCATGAAATTTTCACACAATATACGCAAGGAGCATCCTCATAAGCCTTTCGTTTCTGAAGGTTAAAGGTCAAAAATTGACGTCAAGGTCGTTCAAAAACCAAAAAATTATAAATCGCAATAACTCCTATTATAGTTTATCTGGAGTTTCGAGATTTTTCGCATCGATTTCTGTGGCCAATTCTGCATCTTTTGATGTATGGCCGACAGCTGTTGCGTCAAAATTGACGATTTTGTCTCCAGGTTAAAAAGACGGGGGTCAGGAGTTTCTGGATCAAAAGTTTCATGCATTGCTGTGCAGTCAATTTTTGTCGGATTCTTATGAAATTTTGACAGCATTTGCACACAGTATAACGGCACATTCCGGTTGTTTCTCAAGGTCAAAGGTCAAGAATTAACGCCAAGGTCATTGAAAAACCACAAAATTAAAAATCGTCATAACTCCACTTTCATTCCACCTGCACTTCCAAAAGTGTTCACGTCTTTTACTATGGCCAATTCTGCATCATTTGATGTATGACCGACAGCGATTGAGTCAAAATTGACGATTTAAACTCCAGGTGAAATAAACGGGGGTCAGGAATTTCGGATCCAAAGTTTAACACATTGCTGTGCGGTCGATTCTTGTGTGATTTTGACGAAATTCTCACATAATATGTGCACGGAATGTCCGCATAACCCTTTTGATTTGGAACATCATAGCTCTCAAACTGTTGTCACGGCAACAGAAAATCGTTACTGAAAAGCATTACATGAAAACGATAATAGCATTGCTATATGAAACACTCCGCTTCACATCGCCAGCCACGTTAGTGCTGAGCGTAGAGCGTAGGACTTTGAATCCACAGACCCGGGTTCAATACTATCTCAAAACTATTTTTTTTCTCCGTTAAAAGATCATGTATTCAATTCCAAACAACGAAACAACACATTCGTAGTGTACAAAATCAGCAAATAAATGTAGCACGAGTAATCTTTATCGTTATTATGTCATCATACTTAATTATTTCTCACTATGAATTCCTTAAAGTCATTTAACAGTGTCTCATTGGTTCCATTATGATCGTGTCCTTCATGCATCATAATGCATCTGTGTTAAGTCCATTCTGGCATGATTTGTATTCACCGAGTGTCTCTATTCGTTTTGTTCACTTGTTGTCATTGTAATTTTTCATCTATAACTTACAAGATCATGATCATGCTTTCAATTCTGAAGAATGTAGCAGCACAATTTAATATTATTACAGTATTATGATGCAAGGGTTTATAGACCAAAGCTGGTTTATAGACTTCTCTTCAAGTTCATTACTTTATTTTGCCAAGTCCTAGCTCTTTGAGCGATTGCTTCATTACTTGGCAAAATACATTTTTGCCAAGTATGTTGGTCAGTCAGCTTGTTTGTTTGTCTGTCCGTCAGTTTGCACGATAGCGGCCGCAATCCTCGTCTGAATGACATCAAATTTACACAGAAGATGCGCATAAGACTCCTTTATAAGCCTATTGAATTTGAAGATCATAGCTCAAAAACTGTTGTCTTGGCGACCAAAAAACGGTTACATTGCTTAAACCTATGGAGATTGGAAAGCCATACATGAGTTGTTACGTGGATGACACCTCCTGCAACTGCCAGCCACGTTAGTGCTGAGCATAGAGCGTACGACTCTCAATCCACAGACCCGGGTTCAAGTCTCTCTTGAAACTATTTTTTTTTAGCTTACAGAATCATGATCATACATTTAATCATAAACAAAATAACAACACAATTTAGTAAACGTACAATTTAGTTAACGATAAATAAATAATTGAAAAAAAATATATAACAGTACTATGGTGCAGGGGTTTATAGACCAAAGCTAGTTTATAGACTTCTCTTCAAGATCATTAACTTTATTTTGCCAAGTCCTAGCTCTTTGAGCGATTGCTTCATTACTTGGCAAAATAAATTTTGCCAAGTATGTTGGTCAGTCATCTTGTTTGTTTGTTTGTATGTTTGTCTGTCCGTCAGTTTGCACGATAGCGGGCGCAATTCTTATCGGATTTTCATGAAATTTTGACAAAACATGTGCAAGTATCTTCCTCATAAGCCTTTCCTTTCTGAAGGTCAAAGGTCAAAAATTGACGCCAAGGTCGTTCAAAAACCAAAATATTAAAAATCGTAATAACTCCAGTTATATTTCATCTGGAGTTTCGAGATTTCTTGCATCGATTACTATGGCCAATTCTGCATCTTTTGATGTATGGCCGACAGCTGTTGCATCAAAATTGACGATTTTGACTCCAGGTTAAAAAGACGAGGGTCAGGAGTTTCTCTATCAAAAGTTTCATGCATTGCTGTGCAGTCAATTCTTTTCGGATTCTTATGAAATTTTCACAGCATATGCACACCAAATGTCGGCATATTCCTGTTGTTTCTCAAGGTCAAAGGTCAAGAATTACCGCCAAGGTCATTGAAAAACCAAAATATTAAAAATCGTCATAACTCCACTTTCATTCCACCTGCACTTCCAAAATTGTCCACATATTTTACTATGGCCAATTCTGCATATTTTGATGTATGTCCGACAGTGATTGAATCAAAATTGACGAATCAAACTCCAGGTGAAATACATGGGGGTCAGGAATTTCGGATCCAAAGTTTAACACATTGCTGTGCAGTCAATTCTTGTGTGATTTTGACGAGATTCTCACAGAATATGTGCACAAAACATCCGCATAACCCTGTTGATTTGGAACATCATAGCTCTAAAACTGTTGTCATGGTAACGGAAAAATCGTTACTTGACAAATCACATGAAAACCGTGATAGCATTGCTATACGAAATACACCACCTCACATTGCCTGCGACATAGAGCTTAGGACTTTAAATCCACAGACCCGTGTTCGAGTCTCTCTTGAAACTATTTTTTTTATCGCTTGCTTACACGATCAAGTATTTAATTCCAAATAACAAAACAACGCATTCATAATGTAGGTATTCAGCAAATAAATGTACCAGGAGTAATTTTCATAGTTTTCATGTCATCATACTTAACTATTTGTCGCTAAAAATATCACTTAACAGTGTTTCATTGGTTCCATCATGATCGTGTCTTTTATGCATCATAGCGCATCCGTGTTAGCTCCATTCTATCAATAATACATACATCATTATATCGTTCCATCTCGGTTGCGTAGTAATACAGTATATCATAAAAGTATCCAAATGCAGATCTCAAACAACATTTCTTTTGTTTTCTGACTCAGAGGTGTACAAGTGATATAACGAAGCCTAAAACTCTTGTCTAAATACAATCTGTGGCAAGCGACAGGCCACTTTATATCAGAACTATTGGGGGTGATGAACCGGCGGAGGAAACCGGCCCCATTCCCGGTTTTTAGCAGTAATTTGCCATAGAGGAACTGTTACAATACATACACCACTTTACGCTGTAGGCCACGTTGGCGCTGTGCATAGAGCTCAGGACTCTGAATCCACAGACCTGGGTTCAACTCTCTCTCAAAACTTGTTTTTTCTCTCTAAATGACAAGATCATGTCTTTCATAGCATAACTGCACAATTACAACTTACTTAACAGCAACTAGATAATTTAAAAAAAAAGAACTATTCAAATCTCTCTCTGAACGTTTTTTTAGCTAGTTTATAGACCTCTCTTCAAGATCATTAACTTTATTTTGCCAAGTCCTAGCTCTCTGAGCGATTGCTTCATTACTTGGCAAAATAAATTTTGCCAAGTATGTTGGTCAGTCATCTTGTTTGTTTGTTTGTATGTTTGTCTGTCCGTCAGTTTGCACGATAGCGGGCGCAATTCTTGTCGGATTTTCATGAAATTTTGACACGACATGTGCAAGGATCTTCCACATAAGCCTTTCGTTTCTGAAGGTCAAAGGTCAAAAATTGACTTCAAGGTCGTTCAAAAACCAAAAAATTAAAAATCGTAGTAACTCCAGTTATATTTTATCTGGAGTTTCGAGATTTCTAGCATCGATTACTATGGCCAATTCGGCATCTTTTGATGTATGGCCGACAGCTGTTGCATCAAAATTGACGATTTTGACTCCAGGTTAAAAAGACGGGGGTCAGGAGTTTCTGGATCAAAAGTTTCATGCATTGCTGTGCAGTCAATTCTTGTCGGATTCTTATGAAATTTTCACAGCATATGCACACCAGATGTTGACATATTCCTGTCGTTTCTCAAGGTCAAAGGTCAAGAATTAACGCCAAGGTCATTGAAAAAACAAAAAATTAAAAATTGTCATAACTCCACTTCCATTCCACCTGCACTTCCAAAACTGTTCACGTCTTTTATTATGGCCAATTCTGCATCATTTGTTGTATGACCGACAGCGGTTGAATCAAAATTGACGATTTAAACTTCAGGTGAAATACATGGGGGTCAGGAATTTCGGATCCAAAGTTTAACACATTGCTGCGCAGTCAATTATTGTGTGATTTTGGCGAACTTCTCACAGAATATGCGCACGGAATGTCCGCATAACCCTTTTGATTTGGAACATCATAGCTCTCAAACTGTTGTCACGGCAACAGAAAATCGTTACTGAAAAGCATTACATAAAAGCGATAATAGCATTGCTATATGAAACACACCTCTTCACATTGCAAGCCACGTTAGTGCTGTGCGTAGAGCATAGGACTTTGAATCCACAGACCCGGGTTCAATACTCTCTCAAAACTTTTTTTTTTCTCCCTTATAAGATCATGTATTTAATTCCAAACAACAAAACAACACAATCGTGTCGTACAAACTCAGCAAATAAAAGTAGCAGGAGTAATCTTCATTGTTTCAATGTCATCACACTTAATTAATTCTCACTATCTATTCCTTAAATCATTTACAGTGTCTCATTGGTTCCATTATGATCATGTTTTTCATGCATCATAGCGCATCTCTGTTAACTCCTAAATATACCAGTACACACTCGGTTGCGTATTAATACAGTATATCATATATGTATCCAAATGCAGGTCTCAATCAACATATCGGTGGTTTTCTGACTCAGTGATGTACTAGTGATATAACAAAGCCTAAAACTTCATTCTTAATACAGTCTGTGTCAAACGCCAGGCTACTTTATATCAGAACTATTGGGGGTGATGAACCGGCGGAGGAAACCGGCCCCCTTCCCAGTTTTTAGCAGTAATTTGCCATAGAGGAACTGTTACAATACAACACAACTTGGTGCTGTCGGCCACTTTGGTGCAGTGGGTAGAGCTCAGGACTCTGAATCCACAGACCCGGGTTCAAATCTCTCTTGAAATTATTTTATTTTTATTTTCAACTTACACAATCGTGATCATGAATTTCGTTCTAAACAACATAACATCACAATTTAATAACTGTATCAAGCTAGTGTAAAAGCTAGTGTATAGACTTCTTTTCCAGTTCATTACTTTATTTTGCCAAGTCCTAGCTTTCTGAGCGATTGCTTCATTTGTTTGTTTGTATGTTTGTCTGTCCGTCAGTTTGCACGATAGCGGGCGCAATTCTTGTCGGATTTTCATGAAATTTTGACACAACATGTGCAAGGATCTTCCACATAAGCCTTTCGTTTCTGAAGGTCAAAGGTCAAAAATTGACGTCAAGGGCGTTCAAAAACCAAAAAATTAAAAATCGTAATAACTCCAGTTAAATTTTATCTGGAGTTTCGAGATTTCTAGCATCGATTACTATGGCCAATTCTGCATCTTTTGATGTATAGGCGACAGCTGTTGAGTGAAAATTGACGATTTTGACTCCAGGTTAAAAAGACGGGGGTCAGGAGTTTCTGGATCAAAAGTTTCACGCATTGCTGTGCAGTCAATTCTTGTCGGATTCTTATGAAATTTTCACAGCTTATGCACACAAGATGTCGGCATATTCCTGTTGTTTCTCGAGGTCAAAGGTCAAGAATTAACGCCAAGGTCATTGAAAAACCAAAAAATTAAAAATTATCATAACTCCACTATCATTCCACCTTCACTTCCAAAGGTGTTCACGTCTTTTACTATGGCCAATTCTGCATCATTTGATGTATGACCGACAGCAATTGAATCAAAATTGATGATTTAAACTCCAGGTGAAATACATGGGGGTCAGGAATTTCGGATCCAAAGTTTAACACATTGCTGCGCAGTCAATTCTTGTGTGATTTTGGCGAACTTCTCACAGAATATGTGCACGGAATGTCCGCATAACCCTTTTGATTTGGAACATCATAGCTCTCAAACTGTTGTCACGGCAACAGAAAATCGTTACTGAAAAGCATTACATAAAAGCGATAATAGCATTGCTATATGAAACACACCTCTTCACATTGCAAGCCACGTTAGTGCTGTGCGTAGAGCGTAGGACTTTGAATCCACAGACCCGGGTTCAATACTCTCTCAAAACATTTTTTTTCTCCCTTATAAGATCATGTATTTGATTCCAAACAACAAAACAACACAATCGTGTCGTACAAACTCAGCAAATAAAAGTAGCAGGAGTAATCTTCATTGTTTCAATGTCATCACACTTATTTATTTCTCACTATGTATTCCTTAAATCATTTACAGTGTCTCATTGGTTCCATTATGATCATGTTTTTCATGCATCATAGCGCATCTCTGTTAACTCCTAAATATACCAGTACACACTCGGTTGCGTATTAATACAGTATATCATATATATATATCCAAATGCAGATCTCAAACAACATTTCGGTGGTTTTCTAACTCAGTGATGTGCTAGTGATACAACAAAGCCTAAAACTTCATTCTTAATACAGTCTGTGTCAAACGCCAGGCCACTTTATATCAGAACTATTGGGGGTGATCAACCGGCGGAGCAAACGGGCCCCATTCCCGGTTTTTAGCAGTAACTTGCCATAGAGGACCTGTTACAATACATACATCACTTGATGCTGTCGGCCACTTTGGTGCTGTGCACAGAGCTCAGGACTCTGAATCCACAGACCCCGGGTTCAACTCCCTCTCAAAACTTGTTTTTCCTCTCTAACTTACAGGATCATGTCTTTTATAGCACAACTGCACAATTTAATACATGTACAACTTACTTGACAGCAAACAGATAATCGAAAAAAACTATTACATTATGTTTGATGGAGAGGTCAATAGGCGCTAGTTTATAGACTTCTTTTCAAGTTCATTACCTCATTTTGCCAAGTCCTAGCTCTTTGAGCGATTGCTTCATTACTTGGCAAAATAAATTTTGCCAAGTATGTTGGTCAGTCATCTTGTTTGTTTGTTTGTTTGTTTGTTTGTTTGTATGTTTGTCTGTCCGTCAGTTTGCACGATAGCGGGCGCAATTCTTGTCGGATTTTTATGAAATTTTGACACAACATGTGCAAGGATCTTCCTCATAAGCCTTTCGTTTCTGAAGGTCAAAGGTCAAAAATTGACGTCAAGGTCGTTCAAAAACCAAAAAAATTAAAATCGTAATAAGTCCAGTTATATTTTATCTGGAGTTTCGAGATTTCTAGCCTCGAATACTATGGCCAATTCTGCATCTTTTGATGTATGGCCGACAGCTGTTGCATCAAAATTGACGATTTTGACTCCGGGTTAAAAAGACGGGGGTCAGGAGTTTCTGGATCAAAAGTTTCATGCATTGCTGTGCAGTCAATTTTTGTCAGATTCTTATGAAATTTTGACAGCATATGCACACAGTATAACGGCACATTCCTGTTGTTTCTCAAGGTCAAAGGTCAAGAATTAACGCCAAGGTCATTGAAAAACCACAAAATTAAAAATCGTCATAACTCCACTTTCATTCCACCTGCACTTCCAAAAGTGTTCACGTCTTTTACTATGGCCAATTCTGCATCATTTGATGTATGACCGACAGCGGTTGAATCAAAATTGACGATTTAAACTCCAGGTGAAATACATGGGGGTCAGGAATTTCAGATCCAAAGTTTAACACATTGCTGTGCAGTCGATTCTTGTGTGATTTTGACGAAATTCTCACAGAATATGTGCACGGAATGTCCGCATAACCCTTTTGATTTGGAACATCATAGCTCTCAAACTGTTGTCACGGCAACAGAAAATCGTTACTGAAAAGCATTACATAAAAGCGATAATAGCATTGCTATATGAAACACACCTCTTCACATTGCAAGCCACGTTAGTGCTGTGCGTAGAGCGTAGGACTTTGAATCCACAGACCCGGGTTCAATACTCTCTCAAAACTTTTTTTTTTCTCCCTTATAAGATCATGTATTTAATTCCAAACAACAAAACAACACAATCGTGTCGTACAAACTCAGCAAATAAAAGTAGCAGGAGTAATCTTCATTGTTTCTAATGTCATCACACTTAATTATTCCTCACTATGTATTCCTTAAATCATTTACAATGTCTCATTGGTTCCATTATGATCATGTTTTTCATGCATCATAGCGCATCTCTGTTAACTCCTAAATATACCAGTACACACTCGGTTGCGTATTAATACAGTATATCATATATGTATCCAAATGCAGGTCTCAAACAACATATCGGTGGTTTTCTGACTCAGTGATGTACTAGTGATATAACAAAGCCTAAGACTCTACTCTTAATACAGTCTGTGTCAAACGACAGGCCACTTTGTATCAGAACTATTGGGGGTGATGAACCGGCGGAGCAAACGGGCCCCATTCCCGGTTTTTTAGCAGTACATACAATAAATACACCACTTCACACTGTCGGCAACTTTGGTGCTGTGCATAGAGCTCAGGACATTGAATCCACAGACCCGGGTTCAACTCTCTCTCAAAACTTGTTTTTTTTCTCTCTAACTTACAGGATCATGTCTTTTATAGCATAACTGCACAATTACAACTTACTTAAAAGCAACTAGATAATTTAAAAAAAAAGAACTATTCAAGTCTCTCTCAGAACGTTTTTTTAGCTAGTTTATAGACCTCTCTTCAAGATCATCAACTTTATTTTGCCAAGTCCTAGCTCTTTGAGCGATTGCTTCAGTTGTATGTTGCTCAGCGATCAAATATGTGTTCTGTCCGTCTGTTCGCACGATAGCGGGCGCAATCCTTGTCGGAATGACATGAAATTTTCAAAGAAGATGCGCATAAGACTCCTGCACAAGCCTATTGATTTTGAAGGTCATAGCTTAAAAACTGTTGTCTTGGCGACCGAAAAACCGTTACATAACTATAACTATGGAGGCTGGAAAACCATAAAGTAACTGTTACATGGAATACACTTCTTCACACTGTCGGCAACGTTGGTGCAGTGGATAGAGCGTAAGACTTTGAATCCAAAGGCCCGTGTTCAACCCTCCCTCAAAACTCTAATCTCTTTTATCTCTAACTTAGTTTTTATACAGTCAGTTGCAGTGTTATTTCTAGTTTATAATGCACCTTTTACATTTGGAATAGATTGAAAACTCGCCGAGATATCAAAGTAGAAAGAGCAGTGGGGTGAATCTGATTCTCAATCCGTTCACACGCCAATAAGCTGTAGAAGCGATTACCCCCTGTGAACATGTCCCGTCCTGAATAAACACGCTCGGTTGCATAGCAATACAGTATATCATATATGTATCCAGATGCAGATCTCAAACAACATTTCAGTGGTTTTCTAACTCAGTGATGTACAAGTGATATAACAAAGCCTAAAACTCTACGTCTAAATACAGTCTGTGTCAAGCGACAGGCTCCCTTATATTAGGACTGCTGGGGGTGACGAACCGGCAAAGGAACCGGCCCCATTCCCGGTTTTTAGCAGTAATTTGCCATAGAGGAACTGTCACAATACAACACAACTTGACGCTGTCGGCCACTTTGGTGCTGTGCGTAGAGCTCAGGACTTTGAATCCACAGACCCGGGTTCAATACTATCTCAAAACTATTTTTTTTTCTCCATTAAAAGATCATGTATTCAATTCCAAACAACGAAACAACACATTCGTAGTGTACAAAATCAGCAAATAAAGTGTAGCACGAGTAATCTTTATCGTTATTATGTCATCATACTTAATTATTTCTCACTATGAATTCCTTAAAGTCATTTAACAGTGTCTCATTGGTTCCATTATGATCGTGTCCTTCATGCATCATAATGCATCTGTGTTAAGTCCATTCTGGCATGATTTGTATTCACCGAATGTCTCTATTCGTTTTGTTCACTTGTTGTCATTGTAATTTTTCATCTGTAACTTACAAGATTATGATTATGCTTTCAATTCTGAAGAATGTAGCAGCACAATTTAATATTATTACAGTATTATGATGCAAGGGTTTATAGACCAAAGCTGGTTTATAGACTTCTCTTCAAGTTCATTACTTTATTTTGCCAAGTCCTAGCTCTTTGAGCGATTGCTTCAGTTGTATGTTGCTCAGCGATCAAATATGTGTTCTGTCCGTCTGTTCGCACGATAGCGGGCGCAATCCTTGTCGGAATGACATGAAATTTTCAAAGAAGATGCGCATAAGACTCCTGCACAAGCCTATTGATTTTGAAGGTCATAGCTTAAAAACTGTTGTCTTGGCGACTGAAAAACCGTTACATAACTATAACTATGGAGGCTGGAAAACCATAAAGTAACTGTTACATGGAATACACTCCTTCACACTGTCGGCAACGTTGGTGGAGTGGATAGAGCGTAAGACTTTGAATCCAAAGACCCGTGTTCAACCCTCCCTCAAAACTCTAATCTCTTTTATCTCTAACTTAGTTTTATACAGTCAGTTGCAGTGTTATTTCTAGTTTATAATGCACCTTTTACATTTGGAATAGATTGAAAGCTCGCCGAGATATCAAAGTAGAAAGAGCAGTGGGGTGAATCTGATTCTCAATCCGTTCACACGCCAATAAGCTGTAGAAACGATTACCCCCTGTGGACATGTCCCGTCCTAAATACACACGCTCGGTTGCATAGCAATACAGTATATCATATATGTATCCAGATGCAGATCTCAAACAACATTTCAGTGGTTTTCTAACTCAGTGATGTACAAGTGATATAACAAAGCCTAAAACTCTAGTCTAAATACAGTCTGTGTCAAGCCACAGGCTCCCTTATATTAGGACTGCTGGGGCTGACGAACCGGCAAAGGAACCGGCCCCATTCCCGGTTTTTAGCAGTACATACAATAAATACACAACTTGACGCTGTCGGCCACTTTGGTGCTGTGCATAGAGCTCAGGACTTTGAATCCACAGACCCGGGTTCAAATCTCTCTTGAAATTATTTTATTTTTATTTTCAACTTACACAATCATGATCATGAATTTCGTTCTAAACAACATAACAATACAATTTAATAACTGTATCAAGCTAGTGTAAAAGCTAGTGTATAGACTTCTTTTCCAGTTCATTACTTTATTTTGCCAAGTCCTAGCTCTCTGAGCGATTGCTTCATTACTTGGCAAAATAAATTTTGCCAAGTATGTTGGTCAGTCATCTTGTTTGTTTGTTTGTTACTTGACGAAATTAAATTTCGTCAAGTATGTTGGTCAGTTGAGTTTATCCGTTTGTTTGTTTGTGTGTTTGTTTGTTTTCACTCTACAGGTCACAATTTTGGTCGTATCGTCATGAAACTTCACCAGAAGGTGGACAATCAATTTCGTACCAAGTGGTAAACTTTTAGGAGGTCAAGGTCAAAAATTGAGGTCAAGGTCATAGAAAAGGTCAAAATCGAAAAATCGCGATAACTTCGCTTCTAACTGAGATTATTTTTTCTGGGTATTTTTATATTTTTTTATGGTCAATTCTGCATCATCTGATGCATGTCCGATGGTCGTACGACCCAAATTCCCGATTTTCGGTCCAGGTCGAAAATTTGGGGGTCAAGATTTAGGTTTTTCCTCTCTCACAATATTCAAAATCATATTATAGAGCCAGGTTCCGATATATGTTGCTGATTTTTACTCAGGAGTTGTGCCGTATCACGCAGAACAAGATCCTGAAGTTTCAGAGCTCAGGGTCAAGGATAAGAGTTAAGGTCATAGTAAAGGTCAAAATCGAAAAATCGTGATAACTCCGCTTCTACTCAAGATTATTTTTTCTGTGTATTTTTCTATTTTTCTATGGTCAATTCCGCATCACATGATGCATGTCTGTTGGTCGTCTGACCTAAAATCTCGATTTTCGGTCCAGGTAGAAAATTTGGGGGTCATGAACTTAGGTCTTGCTTGTCTCAATTTTCAAAACCCTATTGTAGAGCCAGGATCCAATATATGTTTCTGATTTTTACTCAGGAGTTGTGCCTTCTCACGCAGAACATGACTGTGAAGTTATAGGGCTCAAGGTCAAGAATTACAGTTAAGGTCATAGTAAAGGTCAAAATTGAAAAAATTGTGATAACTCCGCTTGTAATCATGATTATTTTTTCTGATTATTTTTGTATTTTTCTATGGTCAAATCCGCATCATATGATACATGTCCGATGGTCGTATGACCAAAACTCTGGATTTTCGGTCCAGGTCGAAAATTTGGGGGTCATGAATTTAGGTTTTTCCTGTCTCACAATATTCAAAACCACATTATAGAGCCAGGTTCCAATATATATTGCCGGATTTTACTCAGGAGTTGTGCCTGATCACGCAGAATAAGATTGTGAAGTTGTAGAACTCAAGGTCACGAGTTTTCCCGATCGAATTCTGCACGCTGCCAGTCCAATGTACAGCCATGGCACAATTCAGTGTTTATCCTGAGCGAAGTCTCTCCTACGCACTATACTTTACACGTCTTGAGTTTCAATGAACAGAATGGCGCAGTCAGTAGAGGCGTTAGGTATGTGTGCGAGGGGTCAGTGGTTCGATTCTCACTGTTGACTGATTTTTTTTTTCTTCTAAAATTCAATTCCAAATGACTTTTTCTGTTTCTGGGTGGTCTTGTAAGCATCCCAAACCTGCCATGCTTTATGTAATTCTATTGTTTCGAATTATAATGATCACCTTTGAAGGAAAAAACACTGTTCCACGAATAGCGACAAACTATTTTATCGGGCTTTCTAGTGGTATCATCAAAATCTAGTTTGTTCTTTATATTTAAAGTTACAAGCCGCTTTAAATTCAGCATTACGGCCACAACTGTGAATGATCTGTGGTATTAGCTGCTAACAAATGCATGACAAAAGGCGTGTACCAGATGATTTGTCTGCTTCATATGATGCATGTGGGATTGGGGGTCTGGTAAGTTGCATGGCGAATGGCCCAGATTAAACACTGTATCGTGTCATTTTACAGGGTCTCATTGGTTTCATTATGATCGAGCGATGCATGTTTTTGTCATAACGCGTTTGTGTTAACTCCATTCTTCATAGCCTTAAAATATGACCTAATTACAACTGTTTGTTAATATAAAAAACATTGATAAAAAGAAGACAAGCAATTATTAGGTCATATTTTAGGGCTGTGCAATCGCCACATGTCTAAGCCTCTCTATTTGTTTTGTTTACTTGTTGACAATGTAATTTCATATTTGTGCGGGAATATTTGCTGTTTGTTATTCGCTCATTTTTAGGCTATCGATATTTGTTTTTGGATTTTTGTAATTTTGATATATTTTAGGTTTTTTAGTAGTGGCATCATCAAAATTTTGTGCCGTTAGCATGGTTAGAGGTAATATATTATGTTGATACATACGCAAACTAGATGTTTCAAATGGTTCAGTTTCCAATGCTATATGTTGTCAGGGGATGCCATCAATGTGTAAATAATGAGTAAATGTTTTGAATGTAAACAAATGTGTAGATTTTCGTCAAGTGTTGGCCTATGGCCGATTTTTTGTTTGTTTGTATGTTTGTCTGTCCGTCAGTTTGCACGATAGCGGGCGCAATTCTTGTCGGATTTTCATGAAATTTTGACACAACATGTGCAAGCATCTTCCACATAAGCCTTTCGTTTCTGAAGGTCAAAGGTCAAAAATTGACGTCAAGGTCGTTCAAAAACCAAAAAATTAAAAATCGTAATAACTCCAGTTAAATTTTATCTGGAGTTTCGAGATTTCTAGCATCGATTACTATGGCCAATTCTGCATCTTTTGATGTATAGCCGACAGCTGTTGAGTGAAAATTGACGATTTTGACTCCAGGTTAAAAAGACGGGGGTCAGGAATTTCTGGATCAAAACTTTCATGCATTGCTGTGCAGTCATTTCTTGCCGGATTCTCATGAAATTTTGAACGCTTATTCACACAGGATGTCGGCATAATCCTGTTGTTTTTCAAGGTCAAAGGTCAAGAATTAACGCCAAGGTCATTGAACAACAAAAAAATTAAAAATCGTCATAACTCCACTTTTATTCCACCTGCACTTTCAAAAGTGTTCAAGTCGTTTACTATGGCCAATTCTGCATATCTTGATGTATGTCCGACAGCGATTGAATCAAAATTGACGAATCAAGCTCCTGGTGAAATACATGGGGGTCAGGAATTTCGGATCCAAAGTTTAACACATTGCTGTGCAGTCAATTCTTGTGTGATTTTGACGAGATTCTCACAGAATATGTGCACAAAACATCTGCATAACCCTATTGATTTGGAACATCATAGCTCTAAAACTGTTGTCATGGTAACGGAAAAACCGTTACTTGACAAATCACATGAAAACCGTGATAGCATTGCTATACGAAATACACCACCTCACATTGCCCGCGACGTTAGTGCTGTGCATAGAGCTTAGGACTTTAAATCCACAGACCTGTGTTCGAGTCTCTCTTGAAACTATTTTTTTTTTTATCGCTTGCTTACACGATCATGTATTTAATTCCAAATAACAAAACAACGCATTCATAATGTAGGTATCCAGCAAATAAATGCACCAGGAGTAATTTTCATAGTTTTCATGTCATCATACTTAACTATTTGTCGCTATAAATATCACTTAACAGTGTCTCATTGGTTCCATCATGATCGTGTCTTTTATGCATCATAGCGCATCCGTGTTAGCTAGATTCTATCAATAATACATACATCATTATATCGTTCCATCTCGGTTGCGTAGTAATACAGTATATCATAAAAGTATCCAAATGCAGATCTCAAACAACATTTCTTTTGTTTTCTGACTCAGAGGTGTACAAGTGATATAACGAAGCCTAAAACTCTTGTCTAAATACAATCTGTGGCAAGCGACAGGCTCTTTTATATCAGAACTATCCTGGGTGACGAAACGGCGTAGAGATCAGCCCCATTCCCGGTTTTTAGCAGTAATTTGCCTTGAAGGAACAGTTACCATACATACGCCACTTCCTGCTGTCGTCCACGTTGGTGCTGTGCATAGAGCGTAGGACTTTGAATCCACAGACCCGGGTTCAACTCTCTCTTATAACTTTTTTTTTCTCTCTAACTTACAGGATCATGTCTTTTATAGCATAACTGTGCAATTTAATACATGTACAACTTACTTATTGATTAAACTATTATAGTATGTATGAAGCATTTATAAACCAAAACTTGTTGATAGACTTCTCTTCATTTCATTGACTTTATTTTGCCAAGTCCTAGCTCTTTGAGCGATTGCTTCAGTTGTATGTTGCTCAGCGATCAAATATGTGTTCTGTCCGTCTGTTCGCACGATAGCGGGCGCAATCCTTGTCGGAATGACATGAAATTTTCAAAGAAGATGCGCATAAGACTCCTGCACAAGCCTATTGATTTTGAAGGTCATAGCTTAAAAACTGTTGTCTTGGCGACTGAAAAACCGTTACATAACTATAACTATGGAGGCTGGAAAACCATAAATTAACTGTTACGTGAAATACACTACTTCACACTGTCGGCAACGTTGGTGCAGTGGATAGAGCGTAAGACTTTGAATCCAAAGACCCGTGTTCAACCCTCCCTCAAAACTCTAATCTCTTTTATCTCTAACTTAGTTTTTATACAGTCAGTTGCAGTTTTATTTCTAGTTTATAATGCACCATTTACATTTGGAATAGATTGAAAACTCGCCGAGATATCAAAGTAGAAAGAGCAGTGGGGTGAATCTGATTCTCAATCCGTTCACACGCCAATAAGCTGTAGAAACGATTACCCCCTGTGGACATGTCCCGTCCTAAATACACACGCTCGGTTGCATAGCAATACAGTATATCATATATGTATCCAGATGCAGATCTCAAACAACATTTCAGTGGTTTTCTAACTCAGTGATGTACAAGTGATATAACAAAGCCTAAAACTCTAGTCTAAATACAGTCTGTGTCAAGCGACAGGCTCCCTTATATTAGGACTGCTGGCGGTGACGAACCGGCCCCTTTCCCGGTTTTCAGCAGTACATACAATAAATACACCACTTCACACTGTTGGTCACGTTGGTGCTTTGCATAGAGCGCAGGACTTTGAATCCACAGACCCGGGTTCAACTCTCTCTCAAAACTTGTTTTTTTTCTCTGTAACTTACAGGATCATGTCTTTTATAGCATCACTGCACAATTTAACACATGTAGAACTTACTTAACAGCAACTAGATAATTTTAAAAAAGAACTATTCAAGTCTCTCTCAAAACGTTTTTTAGCTGGTTTATTATAGACTTCTTTTCAAGTTCATTGACTTTATTTTGCCAAGTCCTAGCTCTTTGAGCGATTGCTTCAGTTGTATGTTGCTCAGCGATCAAATATGTGTTCTGTCCGTCTGTTCGCACGATAGCGGGCGCAATCCTTGTCGGAATGACATGAAATTTTCAAAGAAGATGCGCATAAGACTCCTGCACAAGCCTATTGATTTTGAAGGTCATGGCTTAAAAACTGTTGTCTTGGCGACTGAAAAACCGTTACATAACTATAACTATGGAGGCTGGAAAACCATAAAGTAACTGTTACATGGAATACACTTCTTCACACTGTCGGCAACGTTGGTGCAGTGGATAGAGTGTAAGACTTTGAATCCAAAGACCCGTGTTCAACCCTCCCTCAAAACTCTAATCTCTTTTACCTCTAATTTACTTTTTATACAGTCAGTTGCAGTGTTATTTCTAGTTTATAATGCACCTTTTACATTTGGAATAGATTGAAAACTCGCCGAGATATCAAAGTAGAAAGAGCAGTGGGGTGAATCTGATTCTCAATCCGTTCACACGCCAATAAGCTGTAGAAACGATTACCCCCTGTGGACATGTCCCGTCCTCAATACACACGCTCTGTTGCATAGCAATACAGTATATCATATATGTATCCAGATGCAGATCTCAAACAACATTTCAGTGGTTTTCTAACTCAGTGATGTACAAGTGATATAACAAAGCCTAAAACTCTAGTCTAAATACAGTCTGTGTCAAGCGACAGGCTCCCTTATATTAGGACTGCTGGGGGTGACGAACCGGCAAAGGAACCGGTCCCATTCCCGGTTTTTAGCAGTACATACAATAAATACACCACTTCACACTGTCGGCAACTTTGGTGCTGTGCATAGAGCTCAGGACTTTGAATCCACAGACCCTGGGTTCAACTCTCTCTCAAAACTTTTTTTTTCTCTCTAACTTACAGGATCATGTCTTTTACAGCATAACAGCACAATTTAATACATGTACAACTTACTTGACAGCAAACAGATAATCGAAAAAAACTATTACAGGATGTTTGATGAAGAGGTCAATAGGCGCTAGTTTATAGACTTCTTTTCAAGTTCATTACTTCATTTTGCCAAGTCCTAGCTCTTTGAGCGATTGCTTCAGTTGTATGTTGCTCAGCGATCAAATATGTGTTCTGTCCGTCTGTTCGCACGATAGCGGGCGCAATCCTTGTCGGAATGACATGAAATTTTCAAAGAAGATGCGCATAAGACTCCTGCACAAGCCTATTGATTTTGAAGGTCATAGCTTAAAAACTGTCTTGGCGACTGAAAAACCGTTACATAACTATAACTATGGAGGCTGGAAAACCATAAAGTAACTGTTACATGGAATACACTTCTTCACACTGTCGGCAACGTTGGTGCAGTGGATAGAGCGTAAGACTTTGAATCCAAAGACCCGTGTTCAACCCTCCCTCAAAACTCTAATCTCTTTTATCTCTAACTTACTTTTTATACAGTCAGTTGCAGTGTTATTTCTAGTTTATAATGCACCTTTTACATTTGGAATAGATTGAAAATTCGCCGAGATATCAAAGTAGAAAGAGCAGTGGGGTGAATCTGATTCTCAATCCGTTCACACGCCAATAAGCTGTAGAAATGATTACCCCCTGTGGACATGTCCTGTCCTAAATACACACGCTCGGTTGCATAGCAATACAGTATATCATATATGTATCCAGATGCAGATCTCAAACAACATTTCAGTGGTTTTCTAACTCAGTGATGTACAAGTGATATAACAAAGCCTAAAACTCTAGTCTAAATACAGTCTGTGTCAAGCAACAGGCTCCCTTATATTAGGACTGCTGGGGGTGACGAACCGGCAAAGGAACCGGCCCCATTCCCGGCTTTTAGCAGTACATACAATAAATACACCACTTCACACTGTCGGCCAGGTTGGTGCTGTGCATAGAGCTCAGGACTTTGAATCCACAGACCCGGGTTCAACTCTCTCTCAAAACTTGTTTTTTTCTCTCTAACTTACAGGATCATGTCTTTTATAGCATAACTGCGCAATTTAATACATGTACAACTTACTTATCAGCAACTAGATAATTAAAAAAAGAACTATTCAAGTCTCTCTCAAAACGTTTTTTAGCTGCATTATTATAGACTTCTTTTCAAGTTCATTACTTCATTTTGCCAAGTCCTAGCTCTTTGAGCGATTGCTTCAGTTGTATGTTGCTCAGCGATCAAATATGTGTTCTGTCCGTCTGTTCGCACGATAGCGGGCGCAATCATTGTCGGAATGACATGAAATTTTCAAAGAAGATGCGCATAAGACTCCTGCACAAGCCTATTGATTTAGAAGGTCATAGCTTAAAAACTGTTGTCTTGGCGACTGAAAAACCGTTACATAACTATAACTATGGAGGCTGGAAAACCATAAAGTAACTGTTACATGGAATACACTTCTTCACACTGTCGGCAACGTTGGTGCAGTGGATAGAGCGTAAGACTTTGAATCCAGAGACCCGTGTTCAACCCTCCCTCAAAACTCTAATCTCTTTTATCTCTAACTTAGTTTTTATACAGTCAGTTGCAGTGTTATTTCTAGTTTATAATGCACCTTTTACATTTGGAATAGATTGAAAACTCGCCGAGATATCAAAGTAGAAAGAGCAGTGGGGTGAATCTGATTCTCAATCCGTTCACACGCCAATAAGCTGTAGAAACGATTACCCCCTGTGGACATGTCCCGTCCTAAATACACACGCTCGGTTGCATAGCAATACAGTATATCATATATGTATCCAGATGCAGATCTCAAACAACATTTCAGTGGTTTTCTAACTCAGTGATGTACAAGTGATATAACAAAGCCTAAAACTCTAGTCTAAATACAGTCTGTGTCAAGTGACAGGCTCCCTTATATTAGGACTGCTGGGGGTGACGAACCGGTGAAGGAACCGGCCCCATTCCCGGTTTTTAGCAGTACATGCAATAAATACACCACTTCACACTGTCGGCAACTTTGGTGCTGTGCATAGAGCTCAGGACTTTGAATCCACAGACCCGGGTTCAACTCTCTCTCAAAGCTTGTTTTTTCTCTCTAACTTACAAGATCATGTCTTTTATAGCATAACTGTACAATTTAATACATGTACAACTTACTTAACAGCAAATGGATAATTTATAAAAAAGAACTATTCAAGTCTCTCTCAGAACGTTTTTTTAGCTAGTTTATAGACCTCTCTTCAAGATCATTAACTTTATTTTGCCAAGTCCTAGCTCTTTGAGCGATTGCTTCATTACTTGGCAAAATAAATTTTGCCAAGTATGTTGGTCAGTCATCTTGTTTGTTTGTTTGTTTGTTACTTGGCGAAATCTTCGATTTTGCCAAGTATGTTGGTCGGTTTGGATGTATGTATGTTTGTTTGTTTGTGAGTTTGTTTGTTTGTTTGTATGCACGTTCGCCCTCTAGGGGGCGCAATTTTCGTCCGATTTTTGTAAAATTTTCACCAGACATGCACATCCAAATTGTTAGATCGCCTATTGTTTTTCAAGGTCGTAGGTCAAAGGTCAAGGTCACGGGAACGATTCGAAAATCGTTTGCCATTTAAGCCAATGATAAACTTAAACCGTCCATATCTCAAAAACTATTGCAGATAGAGCAAAAATAACGTTATTTTCAGATCAGTCACATAGGTATAACATATAAAAATCATAGATTATGCAAATTAGCATGTATTTCACTATGATGACGTCATCTCACACCAAACCGGAAGTTGAATTATTTTCCAAGCAAATGGACTCAGGATGCCCAAGGATCAGTTTTTAGGCCATTTTGGTGTGTTTGAAGGCCAAAAATTGATACTTTCCCCTATTATCACCCACTTTTCAATGAAAACCTCCATATCTCAGTGAATATTGATCGTAGAGCAAAAAGGACGTTATTTTCGGACCCGTAGGGCTAATTGGCATTTTACTAGGTGTGGTTTGGTATCAGATTACACCTGTGGTGTCAAATTAGACCAAACCGGAAGTAGAATTATTTTTCAAGCAAATGGGCCCAGGATGCCCAAGGATCGGTTATAAGGCCGTTTTGGTGTGTTTCAAGGCCAAAAATTGATACTTTCCCCTATTATCACCCACTTTCCATAAAAACCTCCATATCTCAATAAATATTGATCATAGAGCAAAAAGGACGCTATTTTCGGACCCATATGGCTAATTGGCAATATAATAAGTGTGGTTTGGTATCAGATTACACCTGTGGTGTCAAATTACACCAAACCGGAAGTAGAATTATTTTTCAAGCGAATTGGCTCAGGATGCCCATTGTTCAGTTCTCAGGCCGTTTTAGTGTAAAATAAAACAAACATATACTGCTATCAAGTTGACATGCTGTGAATACTTTTGAGTTATTGGCACAGTTGAATTACACAATTGCCACAAACGTTACAGGTAGTAACTACAAAATCGAAAAATCCAATCAATTTTAACGTGTCAGATTTTTTCAAAGTGTCAATACTGTGGTAACTGTCATGATTAAACTACATCTATCAGACACCAATAACGCATTTAGTAAATACAATTGTCCCACCAATATAGTTTTTGTTTATAACACAAACTGCTCCTCAATGACATTTCAAAATTAAAAATTCAATTAGTTTTTCACAGTTGGATTTCGCCAAGTGTCACTGCGGAGCAGTGATAAAAAAAAACAACCACTGTATATTGCAATTAATGTCTGAAGTATCGCTCAAGAAGTCATCAAATCTGAAGTGTGTCCAGCTCAATTTTCAAGTGTTTGAGCAACATCAGCTCAGACAATTGTGAACAGCACTGATGTAATCTCATTGTAATGCTGTTATCTAGTTTTATGGCAAATATCATCAAATCTGTCAAAATGCTAAAATCTAAAACGCAAAAAAGATGCTGCATTTCGCCAAGGCTGCTTGCAGCGTTTTCTCGTTTGTTTGTTTGTATGTTTGTCTGTCCGTCAGTTTGCACGATAGCGGGCGCAATTCTTGTCGCATTTTCATGAAATTTTCACACAATATGCGCAAAGAGCATCCTCATAAGCCTTTCGTTTCTGAAGGTCAAAGGTAAAAAATTGACGTCAAGGTCGTTCAAAAACCAAAAAATTAAAAATCGTAATAACTCCAGTTATATTCTGTCTGGATTTTCGAGATTTCTTGCATCGATTACCATGGCCAATTCTGCATCTTTTGATGTATGGCCGAAAGCTGTTGAGTCAAAATTGACGATTTTGACTCCAGGTTAAAAAGACGGGGGTCAGGAGTTTCTGGATCAAAAGTTTCATGCATTGCTGTGCAGTCAATTCTTGTCGGATTCTTATGAAATTTTCACAGCATATGCACACCAGATGTCGGCATATTCCTGTTGTTTCTCAAGGTCAAAAGTCAAAAATTACCGCCAAGGTCATTGAAAAACAAAAAAAAATAAAAATGGCCATAACTCCACTTTCATTCCACCTGCACTTCCAAAAGTGTTCACGTCTTTTATTATGGTCAATTCTGCATCACTTGGTGTATGACCGACAGCAGTTGAATCAAAATTGACGATTTAAACTCCAGGTGAAATACATGGGGGTCAGGAAGTTCGGATCCAAAGTTTAACACATTGCTGTGCAGTCGATTCTTGTGTGATTTTGACGAAATTCTCACATAATATGTGCACGGAATGTCCGCATAACCCTTTTGATTTGGAACATCATAGCTCTGAAACTGTTGTCACGGCAACAGAAAATCGTTACTGAAAAGCATTACATGAAAACGATAATAGCATTGCTATATGAAACATTCCAGTTCACATTGCCAGCCACGTTAGTGCTGAGCGTAGAGCGTAGGACTTTGAATCCACAGACCCGGGTTCAATACTATCTCAAAACTATTTTTTTTTCTCCATTAAAAGATCATGTATTCAATTCCAAACAACGAAACAACACATTCGTAGTATACAAAATCAGCAAATGAATGTAGCACGAGTAATCTTTATCGTTATTATGTCATCATACTTAATTATTTCTCACTATGAATTCCTTAAAGTCATTTAACAGTGTCTCATTGGTTCCATTATGATCGTGTCCTTCATGCATCATAATGCATCTGTGTTAAGTCCATTCTGGCATGATTTGTATTCACCGAGTGTCTCTATTCGTTTTGTTCACTTGTTGTCATTGTAATTTTTCATCTGTAACTTACAAGATCATGATCATGCTTTCAATTCTGAAGAATGTAGCAGCACAATTTAATATTATTACAGTATTATGATGCAAGGGTTTATAGACCAAAGCTGGATTATAGACTTCTCTTCAAGTTCATTACTTTATTTTGCCAAGTCCTAGCTCTTTGAGCGATTGCTTCAGTTGTATGTTGCTCAGCGATCAAATATGTGTTCTGTCCGTCTGTTCGCACGATAGCGGGCGCAATCCTTGTCTGAATGACATGAAATTTTCAAAGAAGATGCGCATAAGACTCCTGCACAAGCCTATTGATTTTGAAGGTCATAGCTGAAAAACTGTTGTCTTGGCCACTGAAAAACCGTTACATAACTATAACTATGGAGGCTGGAAAACCATAAAGTAACTGTTACATGGAATACACTTCTTCACACTGTCGGCAACGTTGGTGCAGTGGATAGAGCGTAAGACTTTCAAACCAGAGACCCGTGTTCAACCCTCCCTCAAAACTCTTATCTCTTTTATCTCTAACTTAGTTTTTATACAGTCAGTTGCAGTGTTATTTCTAGTTTATAATGCACCTTTTACATTTGGAATAGATTGAAAACTCGCCGAGATATCAAAGTAGAAAGAGCAGTGGGGTGAATCTGATTCTCAATCCGTTCCCACGCCAATAAGCTGTAGAAACGATTACCCCCTGTGGACATGTCCCGTCCTAAATACACACGCTCGGTTGCATAGCAATACAGTATATCATATATGTATCCAGATGCAGATCTCAAACAACATTTCAGTGGTTTTCTAACTCAGTGATGTACAAGTGATATAACAAAGCCTAAAACTCTAGTCTAAATACAGTCTGTGTCAAGCGACAGGCTCCCTTATATCAGGACTGCTGGGGGTCACGAACCGGCAAAGGAACCGGCCCCATTCCCGGTTTTTAGCAGTAACTTGCCATAGAGGACCTGTTACAATACATACATCACTTGATGCTGTCAGCCACTTTGGTGCTGTGCGTAGAGCTCAGGACTTTGAATCCACAGACCCGGGTTCAAATCTCTCTTGAAATTATTTTATTTTTATTTTCAACTTACACAATCATGATCATGAATTTCGTTCTAAACAACATAACAACACAATTTAATAACTGTATCAAGCTAGTGTAAAAGCTAGTGTATAGACTTCTTTTCAAGATCATTACTTTATTTTGCCAAGTCCTAGCTCTTTGAGCGATTGCTTCAGTTGTATGTTGCTCAGCGATCAAATATGTGTGCTGTCCGTCTGTTCGCACGATAGCGGCCGCAATCCTTGTCGGAATGACATAAAATTTTCACAGAGGATGCGCATAAGACTCCTGCATAAGCCTATTGATTTTCATGGTCATAGCTTAAAAACTGTTGTCTTGGCGATTGAAAAACCGTTACATAGCTATAACTATGGAGGCTGGAAAACTATAAAGTAACTGTTACATGAAATACACTGTTTCATACTGTCGGCAGCGTTGGTGCTGTGCATAGAGTGCAAGACTTTGAATCCACAGGCCCGTGTTCAACCCTCCGTCAAAACTCTTTTATCTCCAACTCACTTTTCATGCAGCCAGCTTCAGTGTTATTTCTATTTTATGGTGCACTTTTCACATTTGGAATAAATTGAAAACTCGCCGAGATATCAAAGTAGAAAGAACAGTGGGGTGAATCTGATTCTCAATTCGTTCACACGCCAATAAGCTGTAGAAACGATTCCCCCCCTGTGGACATGTCTCATCCTAAATATACACACTCGGTTGCCTAGTAGTAGAGTATATCATATGTATCCAAATGCAAGTCTCAAACAACATATCGGTGGTTTTCTGACTCAGTGATGTACTAGTGATATAACAAAGCCTAAAACTCTACTCTTAATACAGTCTGTGTCAAACGACAGGCCACTTTATATCAGAACTATTGGGTGTGATGAACCGGCGGAGCAAACGGGCCCCATTCCCGGGTTTTAGCAGTAACTTGCCATAGAGGACCTGTTACAATACATACATCACTTGATGCTGTCGGCCACTTTGGTGCTGTGCACAGAGCTCAGGACTCTGAATCCACAGACCCCGGGTTCAACTCCCTCTCAAAACTTGTTTTTTCTCTCTAACTTACAGGATCATGTCTTTTATAGCACAACTGCACAATTTAATACATGTACAACTTACTTGACAGCAAACAGATAATCGAAAAAAACTATTACATTATGTTTGATGAAGAGGTCAATAGGCGCTAGTTTATAGACTTCTTTTCAAGTTCATTACTTCATTTTGCCAAGTCCTAGCTCTTTGAGCGATTGCTTCATTACTTGGCAAAATAAATTTTTGCCAAGTATGTTGGTCAGTCAGCTTGTTTGTTTGTCTGTCCGTCAGTTTGCACGATAGCGGCCGCAATCCTCGTCTGAATGACATCAAATTTACACAGAAGTTGCGCATAAGACTCCTTCATAAGCCTATTGAATTTGAAGATCATAGCTCAAAAACTGTTGTCTTGGCGACCAAAAAAGATTACATTGCTTAAATCTATGGAGATTGGAAAGCCATACATGAGTTGCTACGTGGATGACACCTCCTCCGACTGCCAGCCACGTTAGTGCTGAGCATAGAGCATACGACTCCCTATCCACAGACCCGGGTTCAAGTCTCTCTCGAAATTATTTTTTTTTTATTTTTAGCTTACAGAATCATGATCATGCATTTAATCATAAACAAAATAACAACACAATTTAGTAAACGTACAATTTAGTTAACGATAAATAAATAATTGAAAAAAAATATATATAACAGTACTATGGTGCAGGGGTTTATAGACCAAAGCTAGTTTATAGACTTCTCTTCAAGATCATTAACTTTATTTTGCCAAGTCCTAGCTCTTTGAGCGATTGCTTCATTACTTGGCAAAATAAATTTTGCCAAGTATGTTGGTCAGTCATCTTGTTTGTTTGTTTGTTTGTTTGTTTGTATGTTTGTCTGTCCGTCCGTTCGCACGATAGCGGGCGCAATTCTTGTCGGATTTTCATGAAATTTTGACACAACATGTGCAAGGATCTTCCTCATAAGCCTTTCGTTTCTGAAGGTCAAAGGTAAAAAATTGACGTCAAGGTCGTTCAAAAACCAAAAAAATTAAAATCGTGATAACTCCAGTTATATTTTATCTGGACTTTCGAGATTTCTTGCATCGATTACTATGGCCAATTCTGCATCTTTTGATGTATGGCCGACAGCTGTTGCATCAAAATTGACGATTTTGACTCCAGGTTAAAAAGACGGGGGTCAGGAGTTTCTGGATCAAAAGTTTCATGCATTGCTGTGCAGTCAATTTTTGTCGGATTCTTATGAAATTTTGACATCATATGCACACAGTATAACAGCATATTGCTGTTGTTTCTCAAGGTCAAAGGTCAAGAATTAACACCAAGGTCATTGAAAAACCAAAAAATTAAAAATCGTCATAACTCCACTTTCATTCCACCTGCACTTCCAAAAGTGTTCACCTCTTTTACTATGGCCAATTCTGCATATTTTGATGTATGTCCGACAGTGATTGAATCAAAATTGACGAATCAAACTCCAGGTGAAATACATGGGGGTCAGGAATTTCGGATCCAAAGTTTAACACATTGCTGTGCAGTCAATTCTTGTGTAATTTTGACGAGATTCTCACAGTATATGTGCACAAAACATCCGCATAACCCTGTTGATTTGGAACATCATAGCTCTAAAACTGTTGTCATGGTAACGGAAAAACCGTTACTTGACAAATCACATGAAAACCGTGATAGCATTGCTATACGAAATACACCACCTCACATTGCCTGCGACGTTAGTGCTGTGCATAGAGCTTAGGACGTTAAATCCACAGACCCGTGTTCGAGTCTCTCTTGAAACTATTTTTTTTTATCGCTTGCTTACACGATCAAGTATTTAATTCCAAATAACAAAACAAGGCATTCATAATGTAGGTATTCAGCAAATAAATGTACCAGGAGTAATTTTCATAGTTTTCATGTCATCATACTTAACTATTTGTCGCTAAAAATATCACTTAACAGTGTCTCATTGGTTCCATCATGATCGTGTCTTTTATGCATCATAGCGCATCCGTGTTAGCTCCATTCTATCAATAATACATACATCATTATATCGTTCTATCTCGGTTGCGTAGTAATACAGTATATCATAAAAGTATCCAAATGCAGATCTCAAACAACATTTCTTTTGTTTTCTGACTCAGAGGTGTACAAGTGATATAACGAAGCCTAAAACTCTTGTCTAAATACAATCTGTGGAAAGCGACAGGCTTTTATATCAGAACTATCCTGGGTGACGAAACGGCGTAGAGATCAGCCCTATTCCCGGTTTTTAGCAGTAACTTGCCATAGAGGACCTGTTACAATACATACACCACTTGACGCTGTGGGCCAGGTTGGTGCTGTGCATAGAGCTCAGGACTTTCAATCCACGGACCCGGGTTCAACTCTCTCTCAAAACTTTTTTTTTCTCTCTAACTTACAGGATCATGTCTTTTATAGCATAACTGCACAATTTAATACATGTACAACTTACTTAACAGCAACTAGAAAAAACTATTCAAGTCTCTCTCAAAACGTTTTTTAGCTGGTTTATTATAGACTTCTTTTCAAGTTCATTACTTTATTTTGCCAAGTCCTAGCTCTTTGAGCGATTGCTTCAGTTGTATGTTGCTCAGCGATCAAATATGTGTTCTGTCCGTCTGTTCGCACGATAGCGGGCGCAATCCTTGTCGGAATGACATGAAATTTTCAAAGAAGATGCGCATAAGACTCCTGCACAAGCCTATTGATTTTGAAGGTCATAGCTTAAAAACTGTTCTCTTGGCGACTGAAAAACCGTTACATAACTATAACTATGGAGGCTGGAAAACCATAAAGTAACTGTTACATGGAATACACTTCTTCACACAGTCGGCAACGTTGGTGCAGTGGATAGAGCGTAAGACTTTGAATCCAAAGACCCGTGTTCAAATCTCCCTCAAAACTCTAATCTCTTTTATCTCGAACTTACTTTTTATACAGTCAGTTGCAGTGTTATTGCTAGTTTATAATGCACCTTTTACATTTGGAATAGATTGAAAACTCGCCGAGATATCAAAGTAGAAATAGCAGTGGGGTGAATCTGATTCTCAATCCGTTCACACGCCAATAAGCTGTAGAAACGATTACCCCCTGTGGACATGTCCCGTCCTAAATACACACACTCGGTTGCATAGCAATACAGTATATCATATATGTATCCAGATGCAGATCTCAAACAACATTTCAGTGGTTTTCTAACTCAGTGATGTACAAGTGATATAACAAAGCCTAAAACTCTAGTCTGAATACAGTCTGTGTCAAGCGACAGGCTCCCTTATATTAGGACTGCTGGGGTGACGAACCGGCAAAGGAACCGGCCCCATTCCCGGCTTTTAGCAGTACATACAATAAATACACCACTTCACCTTGTCGGCAACTTTGGTGCTGTGCATAGAGCTCAGGACTTTGAAACCACAGACCCGGGTTCAACTCTCTCTCAAAACTTGTTTTTTTTCTCTCTAACTTACAGGATCATGTCTTTTATAGAATAACTGCACAATTACAACTTACTTAAAAGCAACTAGATAATTTAAAAAAAAGAACTATTCAAGTCCCTCTCAGAACGTTTTTTTAGCTAGTTTATAGACCTGTCTTCAAGATCATTAACTTTATTTTGCCAAGTCCTAGCTCTTTGAGCGATTGCTTCAGTTGTATGTTGCTCAGCGATCAAATATGTGTTCTGTCCGTCTGTTCACACGATAGCGGGCGCAATCCTGATCAGAATGACATCAAATTTACACAGAAGATGCGCATAAAACTCCTTCATAAGCCTATTGATTTTGAAGGTCATAGCTTAAAAACTGTTGTCTTGGCGACTGAAAGACCGTTACATAATTATAACTATGGAGGCTGGAAAACCATAAAGAAATTGTTACATGGAATACACTTCTTCACACTGTCGGCAACGTTGGTGCAGTGGATAGAGCGTAAGACTTTGAATCCAAAGACCCGTGTTCAACCCTCCCTCAAAACTCTAATCTCTTTTATCTCTAACTTACTTTTTATACAGTCAGTTGCAGTGTTATTTCTAGTTTATAATGCACCTTTTACATTTGGAATAGATTGAAAACTCGCCGAGATATCAAAGTAGAAAGAGCAGTGGGGTGAATCTGATTCTCAATCCGTTCACACGCCAATAAGCTGTAGAAACGATTACCCCCTGTGGACATGTCCCGTCCTAAATACACACACTCGGTTGCATAGCAATACAGTATATCATATATGTATCCAGATGCAGATCTCAAACAACATTTCAGTGGTTTTCTAACTCAGTGATGTACAAGTGATATAACAAAGCCTAAAACTCTAGTCTGAATACAGTCTGTGTCAAGCGACAGGCTCCCTTATATTAGGACTGCTGGGGTGACGAACCGGCAAAGGAACCGGCCCCATTCCCGGCTTTTAGCAGTACATACAATAAATACACCACTTCACCTTGTCGGCAACTTTGGTGCTGTGCATAGAGCTCAGGACTTTGAAACCACAGACCCGGGTTCAACTCTCTCTCAAAACTTGTTTTTTTTCTCTCTAACTTACAGGATCATGTCTTTTATAGAATAACTGCACAATTACAACTTACTTAAAAGCAACTAGATAATTTAAAAAAAAGAACTATTCAAGTCCCTCTCAGAACGTTTTTTTAGCTAGTTTATAGACCTGTCTTCAAGATCATTAACTTTATTTTGCCAAGTCCTAGCTCTTTGAGCGATTGCTTCAGTTGTATGTTGCTCAGCGATCAAATATGTGTTCTGTCCGTCTGTTCACACGATAGCGGGCGCAATCCTGATCAGAATGACATCAAATTTACACAGAAGATGCGCATAAAACTCCTTCATAAGCCTATTGATTTTGAAGGTCATAGCTTAAAAACTGTTGTCTTGGCGACTGAAAGACCGTTACATAATTATAACTATGGAGGCTGGAAAACCATAAAGAAATTGTTACATGGAATACACTTCTTCACACTGTCGGCAACGTTGGTGCAGTGGATAGAGCGTAAGACTTTGAATCCAAAGACCCGTGTTCAACCCTCCCTCAAAACTCTAATCTCTTTTATCTCTAACTTACTTTTTATACAGTCAGTTGCAGTGTTATTTCTAGTTTATAATGCACCTTTTACATTTGGAATAGATTGAAAACTCGCCGAGATATCAAAGTAGAAAGAGCAGTGGGGTGAATCTGATTCTCAATCCGTTCACACGCCAATAAGCTGTAGAAACGATTACCCCCTGTGGACATGTCCCGTCCTAAATACACACGCTCGGTTGCATAGTAATACAGTATATCATATATGTATCCAAATGCAGATCTCAAACAACATTTCAGTGGTTTTCTAACTCAGTGATGTACAAGTGATATAACAAAGCCTAAAACTCTAGTCTAAATACAGTCTGTGTCAAGCGACAGGCTACTTTATATCAGAACTATTGGGGGTGATCAACCGGCGGAGGAAACCGGCCCCCTTCCCGGTTTTTAGCAGTAATTTGCCGTAAAAGACCTTTTGCAATACATACACCACTTGACGTTGTGGGCCAGGTTGGTGCTGTGCATAGAGCTCAGGACTTTGAATCCACGGACCCGGGTTCAACTCTCTCTCAAAACTTGTTTTTTTTCTCTCCAACTTACAGGATCATGTCTTTTATAGCATAACTGCACAATTTAATACATGTACAACTTACTTAACAGCAACTAGAAAAAACTATTCAAGTCTCTCTCAAAACGTTTTTTAGCTGGTTTATTATAGACTTCTTTTCAAGTTCATTACTTTATTTTGCCAAGTCCTAGCTCTTTGAGCGATTGCTTCAGTTGTATGTTGCTCAGCGATCGAATATGTGTTCTGTCCGTCTGTTCGCACGATAGCGGGCGCAATCCTTGTCGGAATGACATGAAATTTTCACAGAAGATGCACATAAGACTCCTGCACAAGCCTATTGATTTTGAAGGTCATGGCTTAAAAACTGTTGTCTTGGCGACTGAAAAACCGTTACATAACTATAACTATGGAGGCTGGAAAACCATAAAGTAACTGTTACATGGAATACACTTCTTCACACTGTCGGCAACGTTGGTGCAGTGGATAGAGCATAAGACTTTGAATCCAAAGACCCGTGTTCAACCCTCCCTCAAAACTCAAATCTCTTTTATCTCTAACTTAGTTTTTATACAGTCAGCTGCAGTGTTATTTCTAGTTTATAATGCACCTTTTACATTTGGAATAGATTGAAAACTCGCCGAGATATCAAAGTAGAAAGAGCAGTGGGGTGAATCTGATTCTCAATCCGTTCACACGCCAATAAGCTGTAGAAACGATTACCCCCTGTGGACATGTCCCGTCCTAAATACACACGCTCGGTTGCATAGTAATACAGTGTATCATATATGTATCCAAATGCAGATCTCAAACAACATTTCAGTGGTTTTCTAACTCAGTGATGTACAAGTGATATAACAAAGCCTAAAACTCTAGTCTAAATACAGTCTGTGTCAAGCGACAGGCTCCCTTATATTAGGACTGCTGGGGTGACGAACCGGCAAATTAACCGGCCCCATTCCCGGTTTTTAGCAGTACATACAATAAATACACCACTTCACCCTGTCGGCAACTTTGGTGCTGTGCATAGAGCTCAGGACTTTGAAACCACAGACCCGGGTTCAACTCTCTCTCAAAACTTGTTTTTTTCTCTCTAACTTACAGGATCATGTCTTTTATAGAATAACTGCACAATTACAACTTACTTAAAAGCAACTAGATAATTTAAAAAAAAGAACTATTCAAGTCTCTCTCAGAACGTTTTTTTAGCTAGTTTATAGACCTCTCTTCAATATCATTAACTTTATTTTGCCAAGTCCTAGCTCTTTGAGCGATTGCTTCATTACTTGGCAAAATAAATTTTGCCAAGTATGTTGGTCAGTCATCTTGTTTGTTTGTTTGTTACTTGGCGAAATCTTCGATTTTGCCAAGTATGTTGGTTGGTTTGGATGTATGTTTTTTTGTTTGTTACTTGGCGAAATCTTCGATTTTGCCAAGTATGTTGGTTGGTTTGGATGTATGTTTTTTTGTTACTTGGCGAAATCTTCGATTTTGCCAAGTATGTTGATCGGTTTGGATGTGTGTTTGTAATTTTGTTTGTTTGTTTGTTTGTTTGTTTGTCTGTTCGCCCTCTAGGGGGCGCAATTTTCGTCCGATTTTTGTGAAATTTTGACCACACATGCACATCCAAATTCTTAGATTCCGCATTGTTTTTCAAGGTCGTAGGTCAGAGGTCAAGGTCACAGGAACGTTTTGAAAATCGTCTGCCATTTAAGCCTATGATGAACCTAAAACGTCCATATCTCAAAAACTATTGCAGATAGAGCAAAAATAACGTTATTTTCGGATCAGTCACATAGGTATAATATATAAAAATCATAGATTATGCAAATCAGCATGTATTTCACTATGATGACGTCATTCCACACCAAACCGGAAGTAGAATTATTTTTCAAGCAAATGGGCTCAGGATGCCCAAGGATCAGTTATTAGGCCATTTTGGTGTGTTTCAAGGCCAAAAATTGATATTTTCCCCTATTATCACCCACTCCATAAAAACCTCCATATCTCCATAAATATAGATCGTAGAGCAAAAAGGACGTTATTTTCGGTCCCATAGGACTAATTGGCATTATATTAGGTGTGGTTTGGTATCAGATTACACCTGTGGTGTCAAATTAGACCAAACCGGAAGTAGAATTATTTTTCAAGCAAATGGTCTCAGGATGCCCAAGGATCAGTTATTAAGCCAATTTGGTGTCTTTCAATGCCCAAAAGTGATACTTTCCCCTATTATCACTCACTTCCCATGAAAACCTCCATATCTCAGTAAATATTGCTCGTAGAGCAAAAAAGACGTTATTTTCGAACCCATAGGGCTAATTGGCATTAAACTAGGTGTGGTTTGGTATCAGATTACACCTGTGGTGTCAAATTAGACCAAACCGGAAGTAGAATTATTTTTCAAGCAAATGGTCTCAGGATGCCCAAGGATCAGTTATTAAGCCAATTTGGTGTCTTTCAATGCCCAAAAGTGATACTTTCCCCTATTATCACTCACTTCCCATAAAAACCTCCATATCTCATTAAATATTGATCGTAGAGCAAAAAGGACGTTATTTTGGGACCCAAAGGGCGAATTGGCATTAAACTAAGTGTGGTTTGTTATCAGATTACACCTGTGGTGTCAAATTACACCAAACCGGAAGTAAAATTATTTTTCAAGCAAATGGGCTCATGATGCCCAAGGATTAGTAATTTTTCCATTTTGGTGTCTTTCAAGGCCTAAAAATGATACTTTTCCTTATTATCACCCACTTTCCATAAAAACCTCCACATCTCATTAAATATTGATCATAGAGCAAAAAGAACGTTATTTTCTCACCCGGAGGGCTAATTTGCAATATAATAGGTGAGGTTTGCGATCAGAATGCAGTTGTTGTGTCAAATTACACCAAACCGGAAGAAGAATGTTTATATACTAGGTGTGGTTTGGTATCAGATTACACCTGTGGTGTCAAATTACACAAAACCGAAAGTAGAATTATTTTCAAGCGAATTGGCTCAGGATGCCCATTGTTCAGTTCTCGGGCCGTTTTAGTGTAAAATAAAACAAACATATACTGCTATCAAGTTGACATGCTGTGAATACTTTTGAGTTATTGGCACATTTGAATTACACAATTGCCACCAACGTTACAGGTAGTAACTACAAAATCGAAAAATCCAATCAATTTTAACGTGTCAGATTTTTTCAAAGTGTCAATACTATGGTAACTGTCATGATTAAACTACATCTATCAGACACCAATAACGCATTTAGTAAGTGCAATTGTCCCACCAATATAGTTTTTGTTTATAACACAAACTGCTCCTCAATGACATTTCAAAATTAAAAATTCAATTAGTTTTTCACAGTTGGATTTCGCCAAGTGTCACTGCGGAGCAGTGATAAAAAAAACAACCACTGTATATTGCAATTAATGTCTGAAGTATCGCTCAAGAAGTCATCAAATCTGAAGTGTGTCCAGCTCAATTTTCAAGTATTTGAGCAACATCAGCTCAGACAATTGTGAACAGCGCTGATGTAATCTCATTGTAATGCTGTTATCTAGTTTTATGGCAAATATCATCAAATCTGTCAAAATGCTAAAATCTAAAACGCAAAAAAGACGCTGCATTTCGCCAAGGCTGCTTGCAGCGTTTTCTCGTTTGTTTGTTTGTTTGTCCGTTCGCCCTCTAGGGGGCGCAATTTTCATCTGATTTTTGTGAAATATTCACCAGACATACACATCCAAATTGTTAGATCCGGCATTGTTTTTCAAGGTCGTAGGTCAAAGGTCAAGGTCACAGGAACGTTTTGAAAATCGTTTGCCATTTAAGCCAATGATGAACTTAAAACCTCCATATCTCAAAAACTATTGTAGATAGAGCAAAAATAACGTTATTTTCGGATCAGTCACATAGGTATAATATATAAAAATCATAGATTATGCAAATCAGCATGTATTTCACTATGATGACGTCATCCCACACCAAACCGGAAGTAGAATTATTTTTCAAGCAAATGGGCTCAGGATGCCCAAGGATCAGTTATTAGGCCATTTTGGTGTGTTTCAAGGCCAAAAATTGATATTTTCCCCTATTATCACCCACTTTCCATAAAAACCTCCATATCTCCATAAATATAGATCATAGAGCAAAAAGGACGTTATTTTCGGACCCGTAGGGCTAATTGGCATTATAAAAGGTGTGGTTTGGTATCAGATTACACCTGTGGTGTCAAATTAGACCAAACCGGAAGTAGAATTATTTTTCAAGCAAATGGGCTCAGGATGCCGAAGGATCAGTTATTAAGCCAATTTGGTGTCTTTCAATGCCCAAAAGTTATATTTCCCCTATTATCACTCACTTCCCATTAAACCTCCATATCTCAGTAAATATTGCTCGTAGAGCAAAAAAGACGTTATTTTCGTACCCATAGGGCTGATTGGCATTAAACTAAGTGTGGTTTGTTATCAGATTACACCTGTGGTGTCAAATTACTCCAAACCGGAAGTAGACTTATTTTTCAAGCAAATGGGCTCAGGATGCCCAAGGATAAGTTATTAAGCCAATTTGGTGTCTTTCAAGGCCCAAAAGTGATACTTTCCCCTATTATCACTCACTTCCCATAAAAACCTCCATATCTCATTAAATATTGATCGTAGAGCAAAAAGGACGTTATTTTGGGACCCAAAGGGCGAATTTGCAATACAATAGGTGATGTTTGGTATCAGAATGCAGCTGTTGTGTCAAATTATACTAAACCGGAAGGAAAATTTTTTATATACTATGTGTGGTTTGGTATCAGATTACACCTGTGGTGTCAAACTACACAAAACCGAAAGTAGAATTATTTTCAATCGAATTGGTTCAGGATGCCCATTGTTCAGTTCTCAGGCCGTTTCAGTGTAAAATAAAACAAACATATACTGCTATCAAGTTGACATGCTGTGAATACTTTTGAGTTATTGGCACAGTTGAATTACACAATTGCCACCAACGTTACAAGTAGTAACTACAAAATCGAAAAATCCAATCAAGTTTAACGTGTCAGATTTTTGCAGAGTGTCAATACTATGGTAACTGTCATGATTAAACTACATCTATCAGACACCAATAACGCATTTAGTAAGTGCAATTGTCCCACCAATACAGTTTTTGTTTATAACACAAACTGCTCCTCAATGACATTTCAAAATTAAAAATTCAATTAGTTTTTCACAGTTGGATTTCGCCAAGTGTCACTGCGGAGCAGTGATAAAAAACAACCACTGTATATTGCAATTAATGTCTGAAGTATCGCTCAAGAAGTCATCAAATCTGAAGTGTGTCCAGCTCAATTTTCAAGTATTTGAGCAACATCAGCTCAGACAATTGTGAACAGCGCTGATGTAATCTCATTGTAATGCTGTTATCTAGTTTTATGGCAAATATCATCAAATCTGTCAAAATTCTAAAATCTAAAACGCAAAAAAGACGCTGCATTTCGCCAAGGCTGCTTGCAGCGTTTTCTCGTTACTTGGCGAAATCTTCGATTTTGCCAAGTATGTTGGTTGGTTTGGATGTATGTTTTTTTGTTTGTTTGTTTGTTTGTCCGTTCGCCCTCTAGGGGGCGCAATTTTCATCTGATTTTTGTGAAATTTTCACCAGACATACACATCCAAATTGTTAGATCCGGCATTGTTTTTCAAGGTCGTAGGTCAAAGGTCAAGGTCACAGGAACGTTTTGAAAATCGTTTGCCATTTAAGCCAATGATGAACTTAAAACCTCCATATCTCAAAAACTATTGCAGATAGAGCAAAAATAACGTTATTTTCGGATCAGTCACATAGGTATAATATATAAAAATCATAGATTATGCAAATCAGCATGTATTTTACTATGATGACGTCATCCCACACCAAACCGGAAGTAGAATTATTTTTCAAGCAAATGGGCTCAGGATGCCCAAGGATCAGTTATTAGGCCATTTTGGTGTGTTTCAAGACCAAAAATTGATATTTTCCCCTATTATCACCCACTTTCCATAAAAACCTCCATATCTCCGTAAATATAGATCGTAGAGCAAAAAGGACGTTATTTTCGAACCCGTAGGGCTAATTGGCATTATATGAGGTGTGGTTTGGTATCAGATTACACCTGTGGTGTCAAATTAGACCAAACCGGAAGTAGAATTATTTTTCAAGCAAATGGGCTCAGGATGCCCAAGGATCAGTTATTAAGCCAATTTGGTGTCTTTCAAGGCCCAAAAGTGATACTTTCCCCTATTATCACTCACTTCCCATAAAAACCTCCATATCTCATTAAATATTGATCGTAGAGCAAAAAGGACGTTATTTTGGGACCCAAAGGGCGAATTTGCAATATAATAGGTGAGGTTTGGTATCAGAATGCAGCTGTTGTGTCAAATTACACCAAACCGGAAGTAGAATTATTTTTCAAGCAAATGGGCTCAGGATGCCCAAGGATAAGTTATTAAGCCAATTTGGTGTCTTTCAATGTCCAAAAGTGATACTTTCCCCTATTATCACTCACTTCCCATAAAAACCTCCATATCTCATTAAATATTGATCGTAGAGCAAAAAGGACGTTATTTTGGGACCCAAAGGGCGAATTTGCAATATAATAGGTGAGGTTTGGTATCAGAATGCAGCTGTTGTGTCAAATTACACCAAACCGGAAGTAGAATTATTTTTCAAGCAAATGGGCTCAGGATGCCCAAGGATAAGTTATTAAGCCAATTTGGTGTCTTTCAATGTCCAAAAGTGATACTTTCCCCTATTATCACTCACTTCCCATAAAAACCTCCATATCTCATTAAATATTGATCGTAGAGCAAAAAGGACGTTATTTTGGGACCCAAAGGGCGAATTTGCAATATAATAGGTGAGGTTTGGTATCAGAATGCAGCTGTTGTGTCAAATTACACCAAACCGGAAGGAAAATTTTTTATGTACTAGGTGTGGTTTGGTATCAGATTACACCTGTGGTGTCAAACTACACAAAACCGAAAGTAGAATTATTTTCAAGCGAATTGGTTCAGGATGCCCATTGTTCAGTTCTCAGACCGTTTCAGTGTAGAATAAAACAAACATATCAAGTTGACATGCTGTGAATACTTTTGAGTTATTGGCACAGTTGAATTACACAATTGCCACCAACGTTACAAGTAGTAACTACAAAATCGAAAAATCCAATCAATTTTAACGTGTCAGATTTTTTCATAGTGTCAATACTATGGTAACTGTCATGATTAAACTACATCTATCAGACACCAATAACGCATTTAGTAAGTGCAATTGTCCCACCAATACAGTTTTTGTTTATAACACAAACTGCTCCTCAATGACATTTCGAAATTAAAAATTCAATTAGTTTTTCACAGTTGGATTTCGCCAAGTGTCACTGCGGAGCAGTGATAAAAAAACAACCACTGTATATTGCAATTAATGTCTGAAGTATCGCTCAAGAAGTCATCAAATCTGAAGTGTGTCCAGCTCAATTTTCAAGTATTTGAGCAACATCAGCTCAGACAATTGTGAACAGCGCTGATGTAATCTCATTGTAATGCTGTTATCTAGTTATATGGCAAATATCATCAAATCTGTCAAAATGCTAAAATCTAAAACGCAAAAAAGACGCTGCATTTCGCCAAGGCTGCTTGCAGCGTTTTCTCGTTTGTTTGTTTGTCCGTTCGCCCTCTAGGGGGCGCAATTTTCATCTGATTTTTGTGAAATATTCACCAGACATACACATCCAAATTGTTAGATCCGGCATTGTTTTTCAAGGTCGTAGGTCAAAGGTCAAGGTCACAGGAACGTTTTGAAAATCGTTTGCCATTTAAGCCAATGATGAACTTAAAACCTCCATATCTCAAAAACTATTGTAGATAGAGCAAAAATAACGTTATTTTCGGATCAGTCACATAGGTATAATATATAAAAATCATAGATTATGCAAATCAGCATGTATTTCACTATGATGACGTCATCCCACACCAAACCGGAAGTAGAATTATTTTTCAAGCAAATGGGCTCAGGATGCCCAAGGATCAGTTATTAGGCCATTTTGGTGTGTTTCAAGGCCAAAAATTGATATTTTCCCCTATTATCACCCACTTTCCATAAAAACCTCCATATCTCCATAAATATAGATCATAGAGCAAAAAGGACGTTATTTTCGGACCCGTAGGGCTAATTGGCATTATAAAAGGTGTGGTTTGGTATCAGATTACACCTGTGGTGTCAAATTAGACCAAACCGGAAGTAGAATTATTTTTCAAGCAAATGGGCTCAGGATGCCGAAGGATCAGTTATTAAGCCAATTTGGTGTCTTTCAATGCCCAAAAGTTATATTTCCCCTATTATCACTCACTTCCCATTAAACCTCCATATCTCAGTAAATATTGCTCGTAGAGCAAAAAAGACGTTATTTTCGTACCCATAGGGCTGATTGGCATTAAACTAAGTGTGGTTTGTTATCAGATTACACCTGTGGTGTCAAATTACTCCAAACCGGAAGTAGAATTATTTTTCAAGCAAATGGGCTCAGGATGCCCAAGGATAAGTTATTAAGCCAATTTGGTGTCTTTCAAGGCCCAAAAGTGATACTTTCCCCTATTATCACTCACTTCCCATAAAAACCTCCATATCTCATTAAATATTGATCGTAGAGCAAAAAGGACGTTATTTTGGGACCCAAAGGGCGAATTTGCAATACAATAGGTGATGTTTGGTATCAGAATGCAGCTGTTGTGTCAAATTATACTAAACCGGAAGGAAAATTTTTTATATACTATGTGTGGTTTGGTATCAGATTACACCTGTGGTGTCAAACTACACAAAACCGAAAGTAGAATTATTTTCAATCGAATTGGTTCAGGATGCCCATTGTTCAGTTCTCAGGCCGTTTCAGTGTAAAATAAAACAAACATATACTGCTATCAAGTTGACATGCTGTGAATACTTTTGAGTTATTGGCACAGTTGAATTACACAATTGCCACCAACGTTACAAGTAGTAACTACAAAATCGAAAAATCCAATCAAGTTTAACGTGTCAGATTTTTGCAGAGTGTCAATACTATGGTAACTGTCATGATTAAACTACATCTATCAGACACCAATAACGCATTTAGTAAGTGCAATTGTCCCACCAATACAGTTTTTGTTTATAACACAAACTGCTCCTCAATGACATTTCAAAATTAAAAATTCAATTAGTTTTTCACAGTTGGATTTCGCCAAGTGTCACTGCGGAGCAGTGATAAAAAACAACCACTGTATATTGCAATTAATGTCTGAAGTATCGCTCAAGAAGTCATCAAATCTGAAGTGTGTCCAGCTCAATTTTCAAGTATTTGAGCAACATCAGCTCAGACAATTGTGAACAGCGCTGATGTAATCTCATTGTAATGCTGTTATCTAGTTTTATAGCAAATATCATCAAATCTGTCAAAATTCTAAAATCTAAAACGCAAAAAAGACGCTGCATTTCGCCAAGGCTGCTTGCAGCGTTTTCTCGTTTGTATGTTTGTCTGTCCGTCCGTTCGCACGATAGCGGGCGCAATTCTTGTCGGATTTTCATGAAATTTTGACACAACATGTGCAAGGATCTTCCTCATAAGCCTTTCGTTTCTGAAAGTCAAAGGTCAAAAATTGACGTCAAGGTCGTTCAAAAACCAAAAAATTTAAAATCGTAATAAGTCCAGTTATATTTTATCTGGAGTTTCGAGATTTCTAGCCTCGAATACTATGGCCAATTCTGCATCTTTTGATGTATGGCCGACAGCTGTTGCATCAAAATTGACGATTTTGACTCCGGGTTAAAAAGACGGGGGTCAGGAGTTTCTGGATCAAAAGTTTCATGCATTGCTGTGCAGTCAATTTTTGTCGGATTCTTATGAAATTTTGACAGCATATGCACACAGTATAACGGCACATTCCTGTTGTTTCTCAAGGTCAAAGGTCAAGAATTAACGCCAAGGTCATTGAAAAACCACAAAATTAAAAATCGTCATAACTCCACTTTCATTCCACCTGCACTTCCAAAAGTGTTCACGTCTTTTATTATGGCCAATTCTGCATCTTTTGATGTATGACCGACAGCGGTTGAATCAAAATTGACGATTTAAACTCCAGGTGAAATACATGGGGGTCAGGAAGTTCGGATCCAAAGTTTAACACATTGCTGTGCAGTCGATTCTTGTGTGATTTTGACGAAATTCTCACATAATATGTGCACGGAATGTCCGCATAACTCTTTTGATTTGGAACATCATAGCTCTGAAACTGTTGTCACAGCAACAGAAAATCGTTACTGAAAAGCATTACATGAAAACGATAATAGCATTGCTATATGAAACACTCCGCTTCACATCGCCAGCCACGTTAGTGCTGAGCGTAGAGCGTAGGACTTTGAATCCACAGACCCGGGTTCAATACTATCTCAAAACTATTTTTTTTTCTCCGTTAAAAGATCATGTATTCAATTCCAAACAACGAAACAACACATTCGTAGTGTACAAAATCAGCAAATAAATGTAGCACGAGTAATCTTTTTATCGTTATTATGTCATCATACTTAATTATTTCTCACTATGAATTCCTTAAAGTCATTTAACAGTGTCTCATTGGTTCCATTATGATCGTGTCCTTCATGCATCAGAATGCATCTGTGTTAAGTCCATTCTGGCATGATTTGTATTCACCGAGTGTCTCTATTCGTTTTGTTCACTTGTTGTCATTGTAATTTTTCATCTATAACTTACAAGATCATGATCATGCTTTCAATTCTGAAGAATGTAGCAGCACAATTTAATATTATTACAGTATTATGATACACGGGTTTATAGACCAAAGCTGGCTTATAGACTTCTCTTCAAGTTCATTACTTTATTTTGCCAAGTCCTAGCTCTTTGAGCGATTGCTTCAGTTGTATGTTGCTCAGCGATCAAATATGTGTTCTTTCCGTCTGTTCGCACGATAGCGGGTGCAATCCTTGTCGGAATGACATGAAATTTTCAAAGAAGATGCGCATAAGACTCCTGCACAAGCCTATTGATTTTGAAGGTCATAGCTTAAAAACTGTTGTCTTGGCGACTGAAAAACCGTTACATAACTATAACTATGGAGGTTGGAAAACCATAAAGTAACTGTTACATGGAATACACTTCTTCACACTGTCGGCAACGTTGGTGCAGTGGATAGAGCGTAAGACTTTGAATCCAAAGACCCGTGTTCAACCCTCCCTCAAAACTCTAATCTCTTTTATCTCTAACTTAGTTTTATACAGTCAGTTGCAGTGTTATTTCTAGTTTATGATGCACCTTTTACATTTGGAATAGATTGAAAACTCGCCGAGATATCAGAGTAGAAAGAGCAGTGGGGTGAATCTGATTCTCAATCCGTTCACACGCCAATAAGCTGTAGAAACGATTACCCCCTGTGGACATGTCCCGTCCTAAATACACACGCTCGGTTGCATAGCAATACAGTATATCATATATGTATCCAAATGCAGATCTCAAACAACATTTCAGTGGTTTTCTAACTCAGTGATGTACAAGTGATATAACAAAGCCTAAAACTCTTGTCTAAATAGTCTGTGTCAAGCAACAGGCTCCCTTATATTAGGACTGCTTGGGGTGATGAACCGGCCCCATTCACGGTTTTTAGCAGTAATTTGCCGTGAAAGACCTGTTACAATACATACACCACTTGATGCTGTCGGCCACGCTGGTGCTGTGCATAGAGCTCAGGACTTTGAATCCACAGACCCGGGTTCAACTCTCTCTCAAAACTGTTTTTTTTCTCTCTAACTTACAGGATCATGTCTTTTATAGCATAACTGCACAATTTAGCAAATAGATAATTTATGAAGAAAAGAACTATTTAATTCTCTCTCAGAACGTTTTTTAGCTGGTTTATAGACTTCTCTTCAAGTTCATTAACTTTATTTTGCCAAGTCCTAGCTCTTTGAGCGATTGCTTCATTACTTGGCAAAATACATTTTTGCCAAGTATGTTGGTCAGTCAGCTTGTTTGTTTGTCTGTCCGTCAGTTTGCACGATAGTGGCCGCAATCCTCGTCTAAATGACATCAAATTTACACAGAAGATGCGCATAAGACTCCTTTATAAGCCTATTGAATTTGAAGATCATAGCTCAAAAACTGTTGTCTTGGCGACCAAAAAACGGTTACATTGCTTAAACCTATGGAGATTGGAAAGCCATACATGAGTTGTTACGTGGATGACACCTCCTCCAACTGCCAGCCACGTTAGTGCTGAGCATAGAGCGTACGACTCTCAATCCACAGACCCGGGTTCAAGTCTCTCTTGAAACTATTTTTTTTTTTATTTTTAGCTTACAGAATCATGATCATGCATTTAATCATAAACAAAATAACAACACAATTTAGTAAACGTACAATTTAGTTAACGATAAATAAATAATTGAAAAAAAATATATAACAGTACTATGGTGCAGGGGTTTATAGACCAAAGCTAGTTTATAGACTTCTCTTCAAGATCATTAACTTTATTTTGGCAAGTCCTAGCTCTTTGAGCGATTGCTTCATTACTTGGCAAAATAAATTTTGCCAAGTATGTTGGTCAGTCATCTTGTTTGTTTGTTTGTTTGTTTGTTTGTATGTTTGTCTGTCCGTCCGTTCGCACGATAGCGGGCGCAATTCTTGTCGGATTTTCATGAAATTTTGACACAACATGTGCAATGATCTTCCGCATAAGCCTTTCGTTTCTGAAGGTCAAAGGTCAAAAATTGACGTCAAGGTCGTTCAAAAACCAAAAAATTTAAAAACGTAATAAGTCCAGTTATATTTTATCTGGAGTTTCGAGATTTCTAGCATCGATTACTATGGCCAATTCTGCATCTTCTGATGTATGGCCGACAGCTGTTGCATCAAAATTGACGATTTTGACTCCAGGTTAAAAAGACGGGGGTCAGGAGTTTCTGGATCAAAAGTTTCATGCATTGCTGTGCAGTCAATTCTTGTCGGATTCTTATGAAATTTTCACAGCATATGCACACCAGATGTCGGCATATTCGTTTTGTTTCTCAAGGTCAAAAGTCAAGAATTAACGCCAAGGTCATTGAAAAACAAAAAAAAATAAAATGGCCATAACTCCACTTTCATTCCACCTGCACTTCCAAAAGTGTTCACGTCTTTTATTATGGCCAATTCTGCATCTTTTGATGTATGAACGACAGCGGTTGAATCAAAATTGACGATTTAAACTCCAGGTGAAATACATGGGGGTCAGGAAGTTCGGATCCAAAGTTTAACACATTGCTGTGCAGTCGATTCTTGTGTGATTTTGACGAAATTCTCACATAATATGTGCACGGAATGTCCGCATATCCCTTCTGATTTGGAACATCATAGCTCTGAAACTGTTGTCACGGCAACAGAAAATCGTTACTGAAAAGCATTACATGAAAACGATAATAGCATTGCTATATGAAACACTCCACTTCACATCGCCAGCCACGTTAGTGCTGAGCGTAGAGCGTAGGACTTTGAATCCACAGACCCGGGTTCAATACTATCTCAAAACTATTTTTTTTCTCCATTAAAAGATCATGTATTCAATTCCAAACAACGAAACAACACATTCGTAGTGTACAAAATCAGCAAATGAATGTAGCACGAGTAATCTTTATCGTTATTATGTCATCATACTTAATTATTTCTCACTATGAATTCCTTAAAGTCATTTAACAGTGTCTCATTGGTTCCATTATGATCGTGTCCTTCATGCATCATAATGCATCTGTGTTAAGTCCATTCTGGCATGATTTGTATTCACCGAGTGTCTCTATTCGTTTTGTTCACTTGTTGTCATTGTAATTTTTCATCTGTAACTTACAAGATCATGATCATGCTTTCAATTCTGAAGAATGTAGCAGCACAATTTAATATTATTACAGTAATATGATGCAAGGGTTTATAGACCAAAGCTGGTTTATAGACTTCTCTTCAAGTTCATAACTTTATTTTGCCAAGTCCTAGCTCTCTGAGCGATTGCTTCAGTTGTATGTTGCTCAGCGATCAAATATGTGTTCTGTCCGTCTGTTCGCACGATAGCGGGCGCAATCCTTGTCGGAATGACATGAAATTTTCAAAGAGGATGCTCATAAGACTCCTGCACAAGCCTATTGATTTTGAAGGTCATAGCTTAAAAACTGTTGTCTTGGTGACTGAAAAACCGTTACATAACTGTAACTATGGAGGCTGGAAAACCATAAAGTAACTGTTACATGGAATACACTTCTTCACACTGTCGGCAACGTTGGTGCAGTGGATAGAGCGTAAGACTTTGAATCCAAAGACCCGTGTTCAACCCTCCCTCAAAACTCTAATCTCTTTTATCTCTAACTTAGTTTTTATACAGTCAGTTGCAGTGTTATTTCTAGTTTATAATGCACCTTTTACATTTGGAATAGATTGAAAACTCGCCGAGATATCAAAGTAGAAAGAGCAGTGGGGTGAATCTGATTCTCAATCCGTTCACACGCCAATAAGCTGTAGAAACGATTACCCCCTGTGGACATGTCCCGTCCTAAATACACACGCTCGGTTGCATAGCAATACAGTATATCATATATGTATCCAGATGCAGATCTCAAACAACATTTCAGTGGTTTTCTAACTCAGTGATGTACAAGTGATATGACAAAGCCTAAAACTCTTGTCTAAATACAGTCTGTGTCAAACGACAGGCTCCCTTATATTAGGACTGCTGGGGGTGACGAACCGGCAAAGGAACCGGCCCCATTCCCGGTTTTTAGCAGTACATACAATAAATACACCACTTCACACTGTCGGTCACGTTGGTGCGGTGCATAGAGTGTAGGACTTTGAATCCACAGACCCGGGTTCAACTCCCTCTCAAAACTTATTTTTTTCTCTCTAACTTACAGGATCATGTCTTTTATAGCATAACTGCACAATTTAATACATGTACAACTTACTTAACAGCAACTAGAAAAAACTATTCAAGTCTCTCTCAAAACGTTTTTTAGCTGGTTTATTATAGACTTCTTTTCAAGCTCATTACTTTATTTTGCCAAGTCCTAGCTCTCTGAGCGATTGCTTCAGTTGTATGTTGCTCAGCGATCAAATATGTGTTCTGTCCGTCTGTTTGCACGATAGCGGGCGCAATCCTTGCCGGAATGACATGAAATTTTCAAAGAAGATGCGCATAAGACTCCTGCACAAGCCTATTGATTTTGAAGGTCATAGCTCAAAAACTGTTGTCTTGGCGACCAAAAAACGGTTACATTGCTTAAACCTATTGAGATTGGAAAGCCATACATGAGTTGTTACGTGGATGACACCTCCTCCAACTGCCAGCCACGTTAGTGCTGAGCATAGAGCGTACGACTCTCAATCCACAGACCCGGGTTCAAGTCTCTCTTGAAACTATTTTTTTTTATCGCTTACTTACACGATCATGATCATGTATTTAAGTCCAAATAACAAAACAACGCATTCGTAATGAACAATTCAGCAAATAAATGTAGCAGGAGTGATTTTCATAGTTTTCATGTCATCATAATTTGTTATTTCTCGCTAAAAATATCATTTAACAGTGTCTCATTGGTTCCATTATGATCGGTTTTTTTATGCATCATAGCGCAACTGTGTTAGCTCCATTCTGTCATTAATACATATATCATTATATCGTTCCATCCTGAATATACTCACTCGGTTGCGTAGTAATACAGTACATCATATATGTATCCAAATGCAGATCTCAAACAACATTTCGGTGGTTTTCTAACTCAGTGATGTACTAGTGATATAACAAAGCCTAAAACTCTACTCTTAATACAGTCTGTATCAAACGACAGGCCACTTTATATCAGAACTATTGGGGGAACCGGCGGAGGAAACCAGCCCCATTCCCGGTTTTTAGCAGTAATTTGCCTTGAAGGAACTGTTACCATACATACGCCACTTCCTGCTGTCGTCCACGTTGGTGCTGTGCGTAGAGCTCAGGACTTTCAATCCACAGACCCGGGTTCAAATCTCTCTTAAAATTATTTTATTTTTATTTTCAACTTACACAATCATGATCATGAATTTCGTTCTAAACAACATAACAACACAATTTAATAACTGTATCAAGCAGTGTAAAAGCTAGTGTGTAGACTTCTTTTCCAGTTCATTACTTTATTTTGCCAAGTCCTAGCTCTCTGAGCGATTGCTTCAGTTGTATGTTGCTCAGCGATCAAATATGTGTTCTGTCCGTCTGTTCGCACGATAGCGGGCGCAATCCTTGTCGGAATGACATGAAATTTTCAAAGAAGATGCGCATAAGACTCCTGCACAAGCCTATTGATTTTGAAGGTCATAGCTTAAAAACTGTTGTCTTGGCGACTGAAAAACCGTTACATAACTATAACTATGGAGGCTGGAAAACCATAAAGTAACTGTTACATGGAATACACTTCTTCACACTGTCGGCAACGTTGGTGCAGTGGATAGAGCGTAAGACTTTGAATCTAAAGACCCGTGTTCAATCCTCCCTCAAAACTCTAATCTCTTTTATCTCTAACTTTGTTTTTATACAGTCAGTTGCAGTGTTATTTCTAGTTTATAATGCACCTTGTACATTTGGAATAGATTGAAAACTCGCCGAGATATCAAAGTAGAAAGAGCAGTGGGGTGAATCTGATTCTCAATCCGTTCACACGCCAATAAGCTGTAGAAACGATTACCCCCTGTGGACATGTCCCGTCCTAAATACACACACTCGGTTGCGTAGCAATACAGTATATCATATTTGTATCCAGATGCAGATCTCAAACAACATTTCAGTGGTTTTCTAACTCAGTGATGTACAAGTGATATAACAAAGCCTAAAACTCTAGTCTAAATACAGTCTGTGTCAAGCGACAGGCTCCCTGATATTAGGACTGCTGGGGGTGACGAACCGGCAAAGGAACCGGCCCCATTCCCGGTTTTTAGCAGTACATACAATAAATACACCACTTCACACTGTCGGCAACTTTGGTGCTGTGCATAGAGCTCAGGACATTGAATCCACAGACCCGGGTTCAACTCTCTCTCAAAACTTGTTTTTTCTCCCTAACTTACAGGATCATGTCTTTTATAGCATAACTGCACAACTTAATACAAGTACAACTTACTTAACAGCAAATAGATAACTTAAGAAACTAACTGTTCAAGTCTCTCTCAAAACACTTTGTAGCTGGTTTCTATAGACTTCTTTTCAAGTTCATTACTTCATTTTGCCAAGTCCTAGCTCTTTGAGCGATTGCTTCAGTTGTATGTTGCTCAGCGATCAAATATGTGTTCTGTCCGTCTGTTCGCACGATAGCGGGCGCAATCCTTGCCGGAATGACATGAAATTTTCAAGGAAGATGCGCATAAGACTCCTGCACAAGCCTATTGATTTTGAAGGTCATAGCTTAAAAACTGTTGTCTTGGCGACTGAAAAACCGTTACATAACTATAACTATGGAGGCTGGAAAACCATAAAGTAACTGTTACATGGAATACACTTCTTCACACTGTCGGCAACGTTGGTGCAGTGGATAGAGCGTAAGACTTTGAATCCAAAGACCCGTGTTCAACCCTCCCTCAAAACTCTAATCTCTTTTATCTCTAACTTAGTTTTTATACAGCCAGTTGCAGTGTTATTTCTAGTTTATAATGCACCTTTTACATTTGGAATAGATTGAAAACTCGCCCAGATATCAAAGTGGAAAGAGCAGTGTTATTTTTTTATGCACCAGGAGTTATTTTTATAGTTTTCATGTCATACTTAACTATTTGTCGCTATAAATATCACTTAACAGTGTCTCATTGGTTCCATTATGATCGTGTCTTTTATGCGTCATAGCGCATCCGTGTTAGCTCCATTCTAGCAATAATACATACATCATTATATCGTTCCATCTCGGTTGCGTAGTAATACAGTATATCATAAAAGTATCCAAACGCAGATCTCAAACAACATTTCTTTTGTTTTCTGACTCAGAGGTGTACAAGTGATATAACGAAGCCTAAAACTCTTGTCTAAATACAATCTGTGGCAAGCGACAGGCTCTTTTATATCAGAACTATCCTGGGTGACGAAACGGCGTAGAGATCAGCCCCATTCCCGGTTTTTAGCAGTAATTTGCCATAGAGGAACTGTCACAATACAACACAACTTGACGCTGTCGGCCACTTTGGTGCTGTGCGTAGAGCTCAGGACTTTGAATCCATAGACCCGGGTTCAAATCTCTCTTGAAATTATTTTATTTTTATTTTCAACTTACACAATCATGATCATGAATTTCGTTCTAAACAACATAACAACACAATTTAATAACTGTATCAAGCTAGTGTAAAAGCTAGTGTATAGACTTCTTTTCCAGTTCATTACTTTATTTTGCCAAGTCCTAGCTCTCTGAGCGATTGCTTCAGTTGTATGTTGCTCAGCGATCAAATATGTGTTCTGTCCGTCTGTTTGCACGATAGCGGGCGCAATCCTTGTCTGAATGACATGAAATTTTCAAAGATGATGCGCATAAGACTCCTGCACAAGCCTATTGATTTTGAAGGTCATAGCTTAAAAACTGTTGTCTTGGCGACTGAAAAACCGTTACATAACTATAACTATGGAGGCTGGAAAACCATAAAGTAACTGTTACATGGAATACACTTCTTCACACTGTCGGCAACGTTGGTGCAGTGGATAGAGCGTAAGACTTTCAATCCAGAGACCCGTGTTCAACCCTCCCTCAAAACTCTTATCTCTTTTATCTCTAACTTAGTTTTTATACAGTCAGTTGCAGTGTTATTTCTAGTTTATAATGCACCTTTTACATTTGGAACAGATTAAAAACTCGCCGAGATATCAAAGTAGAAACCGCAGTGGGGTGAATCTGATTCTCAATCCGTTCACACGCCAATAAGCTGTAGAAACGATTACCCCCTGTGGACATGTCCCGTCCTAAATACACACGCTCGGTTGCATAGCAATACAGTATATCATATATGTATCCAGATGCAGATCTCAAACAACATTTCAGTGGTTTTCTAACTCAGTGATGTACAAGTGATATAACAAAGCCTAACACTCTAGTCTAAATACAGTCTGTGTCAAGCGACAGGCTCCCTTATATTAGGACTGCAGTCTGTGTCAAGCGACAGGCTCCCTTATATTAGGACTGCTGGGGGTCACAAACCGGCAAAGGAACCGGCCCCATTCCCGGTTTTTAGCAGTAATTTGCCATAGAGGAACTGTCACAATACAACACAACTTGACGCTGTCGGCCACTTTGGTGCTGTGCGTAGAGCTCAGGACTTTGAATCCACAGACCCGGGTTCAAATCTCTCTTGAAATTATTTTATTTTTATTTTCAACTTACACAATCATGATCATGAATTTCGTTCTAAACAACATAACAACACAATTTAATAACTGTATCAAGCTAGTGTAAAAGCTAGTGTATAGACTTCTTTTCCAGTTCATTACTTTATTTTGCCAAGTCCTAGCTCTCTCTGAGCGATTGCTTCATTTGTATGTTTGTCTGTCCGTCAGTTTGCACGATAGCGGCCGCAATTCTTGTCGGATTTTCATGAAATTTTCACACAATATGCGCAAGGAGCATCCTCATAAGCCTTTTGTTTCTGAAGGTCAAAGGTCAAAAATTGACGTCAAGGTCGTTCAAAAACCAAAAAATTAAAAATCGCAATAACTCCAGTTATATTTTATCTGGAGTTTCGAGATTTCTAGCATCCAATACTATGGCCAATTCTGCATCTTTTGATGTATGGCCGACAGCCGTTGAATAAAAATTGACGATTTTGACTCCAGGTTAAAAAGACGGGGGTCAGGAGTTTCTGGATCAAAAGTTCCACGCATTGCTGTGCAGTCAATTTTTGTCGGATTCTTATGAAGTTTTGACAGCATATGCACACAGTATAACGGCATATTCCTGTTGTTTCTCAAGGTCAAAGGTCAAGAATTAACGCCAAGGTCATTGAAAAACCAAAAAATTAAAAATCGTCATAACTCCACTTTCATTCCACCTGCACTTCCAAAAGTGTTCACGTCTTTTACTATGGCCAATTCTGCATCATTTGATGTATGACCGACAGGGGTTGAGTCAAAATTGAAGATTTAAACTCCAGGTGAAATAAATGGGGGTCAGGAATTTCAGATCCAAAGTTTAACACATTGCTGTGCGGTCGATTCTTGTGTGATTTTGACGAAATTCTCACATAATATGTGCACAGAATGTCCGCATAACCCTTTTGATTTGGAACATCATAGCTCTCAAACTGTTGTCACGGCAACAGAAAATCTTTACTGAAAAGCATTACATGAAAACGATAATAGCATTGCTATATGAAACACTCTGCTTCACATCGCCAGCCACGTTAGTGCTGAGCGTAGAGCGTAGGACTTTGAATCCACAGACCCGGGTTCAATACCATCTCAAAACTATTTTTTTTTCTCCATTAAAAGATCATGTATTCAATTCCAAACAAGGAAACAACACATTCGTAGTGTACAATATCAGCAAATAAATGTAGCACGAGTAATCTTTATCGTTATTATGTCATCATACTTAATTATTTCTCACTATGAATTCCTTAAAGTCATTTAACAGTGTCTCATTGGTTCCATTATGATCGTGTCCTTCATGCATCATAATGCATCTGTGTTAAGTCCATTCTGGCATGATTTGTATTCACCGAGTGTCTCTATTCGTTTTGTTCACTTGTTGTCATTGTAATTTTTCATCTGTAACTTACAAGATCATGATCATGCTTTCAATTCTGAAGAATGTAGCAGCACAATTTAAAATTATTGCAGTATTATGATGCAAGGGTTTATAGACCAAAGTTGGCTTATAGACTTCTCTTCAAGTTCATTACTTCATTTTGCCAAGTCCTAGCTCTTTGAGCGATTGCTTCAGTTGTATGTTGCTCAGCGATCAAATATGTGTTCTGTCCGTCTGTTCGCACGATAGCGGGCGCAATCCTTGTCGGAATGACATGAAATTTTCAAAGAAGATGCGCATAAGACGCCTGCACAAGCCTTTTGATTTTGAAGGTCACAGCTTAAAAACTGTTGTCTTGGCGACTGAAAAACCGTTACATAACTATAACTATGGAGGCTGGAAAACCATAAAGTAACTATTACATGGAATACACTTCTTCACACTGTCGGCAACGTTGGTGCAGTGGATAGAGCGTAAGACTTTGAATCCAAAGACCCGTGTTCAACCCTCCCTCAAAACTCTAATCTCTTTTATCTCTAACTTACTTTTTATACAGTCAGTTGCAGTGTTATTTCTAGTTTATAATGCACCTTTTACATTTGGAATAGATTGAAAACTCGCCGAGATATCAAAGTAGAAAGAGCAGTGGGGTGAATCTGATTCTCAATCCGTTCACACGCCAATAAGCTGTAGAAACGATTACCCCCTGTGGACATGTCCCGTCCTAAATACACACGCTCGGTTGCATAGCAATACAGTATTTCATATATGTATCCAGATGCAGATCTCAAACAACATTTCAGTGGTTTTCTAACTCAGTGATGTACAAGTGATATGACAAAGCCTAAAACTCTTGTCTAAATACAGTCTGTGTCAAGCGACAGGCTCCCTTATATTAGGACTGCTGGGGGTCACGAACCGGCAAAGGAACCGGCCCCATTCCCGGTTTTTAGCAGTACATACAATAAATACACCACTTCACACTGTCGACAACTTTGGTGCTGTGCATAGAGCTCAGGACTCTGAATCCACAGACCCCGGGTTCAACTCCCTCTCAAAACTTGTTTTTTCTCTCCAACTTACAGGATCATGTCTTTTATAGCATAACTGCACAAATTGATACATGTACAACTTACTTAACAGCAACTAGATAATTTAAAAAAAAAACTATTCAAATCTCTATCAAAACGTTTTTAGCTGGTTTATTATAGACTTCTTTTCAAGTTCATTACTTTATTTTGCCAAGTCCTAGCTCTCTGAGCGATTGCTTCATTACTTGGCAAAATAAATTTTGCCAAGTATGTTGGTCAGTCATCTTGTTTGTTTGTTACTTGGCAAAATAAATTTTGCCAAGTATGTTGGTCAGTCATCTTGTTTGTTTGTTTGTATGTTTGTCTGTCCGTCAGTTTGCACGATAGCGGGCGCAATTCTTGTCGGATTTTCATGAAATTTTGACACAACATGTGCAACGATTTTCCACATAAGCCTTTCGTTTCTGAAGGTCAAAGGTCAAAAATTGACGTCAAGGTCGTTCAAAAACCAAAAAATTGAAAATCGTAATAACTCCAGTTATATTTTATCTGGAGTTTCGAGATTTCTAGCAACGATTACTATGGCCAATTCGGCATCTTTTGATGTATGGCCGACAGCTGTTCGGTGAAAATTGACGATTTTGACTCCAGGTTAAAAAGACGGGGGTCAGGAGTTTCTGGATCAAAAGTTTCATGCATTGCTGTGCAGTCAATTCTTGTCGTATTCTTATGAAATTTTCACAGCATATGGACATCAGATGTCGGCATATTCCTGTCGTTTCTCAAGGTCAAAGGTCAAGAATTAACGCCAAGGTCGTTGAAAAACCAAAAAATTAAAAATGGTCATAACTCCACTTTCATTCCACCTGCACTTCCAAAAGTGTTCACGTCTTTTATTATGGCCAATTCTGCATCATTTGATGTATGACCGACAGCGGTTGAATCAAAATTGACGATTTAAACTCCAGGTGAAATACATGGGGGTCAGGAATTTCAGATCCAAAGTTTAACACATTGCTGTGCAGTCGATTCTTGTGTGATTTTGACGAAATTCTCACATAATATGTGCACGGAATGTCCGCATAACCCTTTTGATTTGGAACATCATAGCTCTGAAACTGTTGTCACGGCAACAGAAAATCGTTACTGAAAAGCATTACATGAAAACGATAATAGCATTGCTATATGAAACACTCCGCTTCACATCGCCAGCCACGTTAGTGCTGAGCGTAGAGCGTTGGACTTTGAATCCACAGACCCGGGTTCAATACTATCTCAAAACTTTTTTTTTTTCTCCATTAAAAGATCATGTATTCAATTCCAAACAACGAAACAACACATTCGTAGTGTACAAAATCAGCAAATAAATGTAGCACGAGTAATCTTTATCGTTATTATGTCATCATACTTAATTATTTCTCACTATGAATTCCTTAAAGTCATTTAACAGTGCCTCATTGGTTCCATTATGATCGTGTCCTTCATGCATCATAATGCATCTGTGTTAAGTCCATTCTGGCATGATTTGTATTCACCGAGTGTCTCTATTCGTTTTGTTCACTTGTTGTCATTGTAATTTTTCATCTGTAACTTACAAGATCACGATCATGCTTTCAATTCTGAAGAATGTAGCAGCACAATTTAATATTATTACAGTATTATGATGCAAGGGTTTATAGACCAAAGCTGGCTTATAGACTTCTCTTCAAATTCATTACTTTATTTTGCCAAGTCCTAGCTCTCTGAGCGATTGCTTCAGTTGTATGTTGCTCAGCGATCAAATATGTGTTCTGTCCGTCTGTTTGCACGATAGCGGGCGCAATCCTCGTCGGAATGACATGAAATTTTCAAAGAAGATGCGCATAAAACTCCTGCACAAGCCTATTGATTTTGAAGGTCATAGCTTAAAAACTGTTGTCTTGGCGACTGAAAAACCGTTACATAACTATAACTATGGAGGCTGGAAAACCATGAAGTAACTGTTACATGGAATACACTTCTTCACACTGTCGGCAACGTTGGTGCAGTGGATAGAGCATAAGACTTTGAATCCAAAGACCCGTGTTCAACCCTCTCTCAAAACTCTAATCTCTTTTATCTCTAACTTAGTTTTTATACAGTCAGTTGCAGTGTTATTTCTAGTTTATAATGCACCTTTTACATTTGGAATAGATTGAAAACTCGCCGAGATATCAAAGTAGAAAGAGCAGTGGGGTGAATCTGATTCTCAATCCGTTCACACGCCAATAAGCTGTAGAAACGATTACCCCCTGTGGACATGTCCCGTCCTAAATACACACGCTCGGTTGCATAGCAATACAGTATATCATATATGTATCCAAATGCAGATCTCAAACAACATTTCAGTGGTTTTCTAACTCAGTGATGTACAAGTGATATAACAAAGCCTAAAACTCTAGTCTAAATACAGTCTGTGTCAAGCGACAGGCTCCCTTATATTAGGACTGCTGGGGGTGACGAACCGGCAAAGGAACCGGCCCCATTCCCGGTTTTCAGCAGTACATACAATAAATACACCACTTCACACTGTCGACAACTTTGGTGCTGTGCATGTGCATACAAACTGTTTGTATGTTTGTATGTCCTTTCTCAGGACATTGAATCCACAGACCCGGGTTCAACTCTCTCTCAAAACTTGTTTTTTTCTCTCTAACTTACAGGATCATGTCTTTTATAGCATAACTGCACAATTACAACTTACTTAACAGCAACTAGATAATTTAAAAAAAAGAACTATTCAAGTCTCTCTCAGAACGTTTTTTTTAGCTAGTTTATAGACCTCTCTTCAAGATCATTAACTTTATTTTGCCAAGTCCTAGCTCTTTGAGCGATTGCTTCATTACTTGGCAAAATAAATTTTGCCAAGTATGTTGGTCAGTCATCTTGTTTGTTTGTTTGTATGTTTGTCTGTCCGTCAGTTTGCACGATAGCGGGCGCAATTCTTATCGGATTTTCATGAAATTTTGACACAACATGTGCAAGTATCTTCCTCATAAGCCTTTCGTTTCTGAAGGTCAAAGGTCAAAAATTGACGCCAAGGTCGTTCAAAAACCATAATATTAAAAATCGTAATAACTCCAGTTATATTTCATCTGGAGTTTCGAGATTTCTTGCATCGATTACTATGGCCAATTCTGCATCTACTGATGTATGGCCGACAGCTGTTGCATCAAAATTGACGATTTTGACTCCAGGTTAAAAAGACGAGGGTCAGGAGTTTCTCTATCAAAAGTTTCATGCATTGCTGTGCAGTCAATTCTTTTCGGATTCTTATGAAATTTTCACAGCATATGCACACCAAATGTCGGCATATTCCTGTTGTTTCTCAAGGTCAAAGGTCAAGAATTACCGCCAAGGTCATTGAAAAACCAAAAAATTAAAAATCGTCATAACTCCACTTTCATTCCACCTGCACTTCCAAAATTGTCCACCTATTTTACTATGGGCAATTCTGCATATTTTGATGTATGTCCGACAGTGATTGAATCAAAATTGACGAATCAAACTCCAGGTGAAATACATGGGGGTCAGGAATTTCGGATCCAAAGTTTAACACATTGCTGTGCAGTCAATTCTTGTGTGATTTTGACGAGATTCTCACAGAATATGTGCACAAAACATCCGCATAACCCTGTTGATTTGGAACATCATAGCTCTAAAACTGTTGTCATGGTAACGGAAAAATCGTTACTTGACAAATCACATGAAAACCGTGATAGCATTGCTATACGAAATACACCACCTCACATTGCCTGCGACATAGAGCTTAGGACTTTAAATCCACAGACCCGTGTTCGAGTCTCTCTTGAAACTATTTTTTTTTATCGCTTGCTTACACGATCAAGTATTTAATTCCAAATAACAAAACAACGCATTCATAATGTAGGTATTCAGCAAATAAATGTACCAGGAGTAATTTTCATAGTTTTCATGTCATCATACTTAACTATTTGTCGCTAAAAATATCACTTAACAGTGTTTCATTGGTTCCATCATGATCGTGTCTTTTATGCATCATAGCGCATCCGTGTTAGCTCCATTCTATCAATAATACATACATCATTATATCGTTCCATCTCGGTTGCGTAGTAATACAGTATATTATAAAAGTATCCAAATGCAGATCTCAAACAACATTTCTTTTGTTTTCTGACTCAGAGGTGTACAAGTGATATAACGAAGCCTAAAACTCTTGTCTAAATACAATCTGTGGACAGCAACAGGCTCTTTTATATCAGAACTATCCTGGGTGACGAAACGGCGTAGAGATCAGCCCCATTCCCGGTTTTTAGCAGTAATTTGCTGTAAAGGACCTGTTACAATACAACACAACTTGATGCTGTCAGCCCCGTTGGTGCAGTGCATAGAGCTCAGGACTCTGAATCCACAGACCCCGGGTTCAACTCCCTCTCAAAACTTGTTTTTTCTCTCCAACTTACAGGATCATGTCTTTTATAGCATAACTGCGCAATTTAATACATGTACAACTTACTTAACAGCAACTATATATTTAAAAAAAAGAACTATTCAAGTCTCTCTCAAAACGTTTTTTAGCTGCATTATTATAGACTTCTCTTCAAGATCTTTAACTTTATTTTGCCAAGTCCTAGCTCTTTGAGCGATTGCTTCATTACTTGCCGGAATCTAAAGATTTCGGCAAGTATGTTGGTCGGTTTGTTTGTGGATGTGTCCGTTTGTTTGTTTGGTTGTTCGCCCTCTAGCGTCCACATTTCTTGCTTGATTTTTCCCAAAATTAGTGTGCATATTCTGTAGGACAATGGGTCGCGACTGCACATTTTTGGTGGTTCAAGGTCAAAGGTCGAGCTCAAGGTCACATAAATCGTCCAAAACACATAAATGGCCATAACTTCGGTTCTAATGGTCGTAGAGACTTCAAATTAAGTGCATAGTGTAGATATACTCGAGTTCCATCTTGTGTGACTTGACCTTGACCTTTGACTTTGACCTTGAGAAGTTCGCCCGAGGTCGAATATTTGACCTTGGAGGTCACCTCCTCCGATTTTCGATCTGATGCCTGGAAACGACGTGGGACCGGGTCCTTATGCTCAATGTCAATTTTTAGCCCGATCGGTCAATTAGTTATGACGTAATTGACGTTTCTATGGCAACAAAATCGGTCCCATTATAAGCGAAATTGCATGTTTCAAGCTGTCAATGCTGATCAAAGCGTCAATAATGGGCGTAAAAATCTAATGATACACCTGTTAATAGCCAAGAATGGATTCTTCTGTTTCACGAAATTTCAAGGTCAAAGGTCGAAAGTCAAGGTCAATATTGACCTGCAAGTGATAACCATGTAGGTCACTATATCTCAGAAACTGAGCAAGATAAAGACACAGGAGTAAATCCACAGTATTGCACTCACTTAGCCTAACAACTTTTGCATTTACACCTAAGGCGTATGACCGATAGCCTTTGCAAGCGCCTGAGGTCGAAGTTGACCTAAAAAAATGACCTTGACCTTGACCTTTTGCAGAAATATCGAGTAGTAGCTCGTTTTCAAGGTCTTTGAGAGTACTTTCCAAAGCTGTTGTCATTCTTGGAATCGGGCGTCAATTGACGTCATAATGACGTCAAACGTGATTTCAGACTGACTATTGGGCCTTTTGAGTGTCAGATGTGCAAAGTTATGACATTTACTGCAGAACTAATAGATGCAAACGATGTGGATTCTTTCTATGATGGTCTCTATCAATTTTTAGCTCAATCGATATATCCGTTTTGACGTAATTGACGTTTTCGTGGCAACAAATCGGTAAAATTTCAAAGGAAACGCATTAATTCAAGATATTTTGATCTTGTCTGGTGATAATATAACATATATAAACACAATTTTATCATTTTTATTCAAATACACCTATTTTGGTGTGTCTATGTCAGAGGTCAAGGTCAAGGTCACACAAAATATCCAAGACACTAAGTGACCATAACTCCGATTCTAATCGTCCTAGAGACTTCAAACCAAGTTCATATTGTAGATATACTCGAGTTCTATCTTCCGTGACCTTGACCTTGACATTTGACCTTGACCTTGACCTTGAGAAGTTCGTCACAAGTCAATATCAAGATCTAGTACAAAGTTCAGTGCACCATATTGAATAGGATACCGTTGGAAAGGTCTTGGTGTCCCGAATGCTCCTTATGTGTCCGTTGGAAAGGTCTCGGTCTCCTGAGTATAGTGATGTCTTAATTTTGACAATTTCAGAAATGTCAAATATCTGAAATTTCAAAAGGTCATAACAACATCAATACTGGAGGGAGGTCAAGGTCATCGAAATCCCAGAAAAACCCATTACTGGTAATAACTTCTGCTCGAATTGTCGCACGTTCATGAAATTTGAATCATATTCAGAACAGGCATGGCATTCAAACTTATACGTTAAATCCATGAAATTACATGAGTAAATTTTCAAGGTCAAGTTTTCAAACTCATTGAAACCTGTCAAGTATCATGTGTATGCGTTCCGGCAAGTGTGTGCCCTAGGGGCTCTCGTTTGTATGTTTGTCTGTCCGTCAGTTTGCACGATAGCGGGCGCAATTCTTATCGGATTTTCATGAAATTTTGACACAACATGTGCAAGTATCTTCCTCATAAGCCTTTCGTTTCTGAAGGTCAAAGGTCAAAAATTGACGCCAAGGTCGTTCAAAAACCAAAATATTAAAAATCGTAATAACTCCAGTTATATTTCATCTGGAGTTTCGAGATTTCTTGCATCGATTACTATGGCCAATTCTGCATCTTTTGATGTATGGCCGACAGCTGTTGCATCAAAATTGACGATTTTGACTCCAGGTTAAAAAGACGAGGGTCAGGAGTTTCTCTATCAAAAGTTTCATGCATTGCTGTGCAGTCAATTCTTTTCGGATTCTTATGAAATTTTCACAGCATATGCACACCAAATGTCGGCATATTTCTGTTGTTTCTCAAGGTCAAAGGTCAAGAATTACCGCCAAGGTCATTGAAAAACCAAAAAATTAAAAATCGTCATAACTCCACTTTCATTCCACCTGCACTTCCAAAATTGTCCACCTATTTTACTATGGCCAATTCTGCATATTTTGATGTATGTCCGACAGTGATTGAATCAAAATTGACGAATCAAACTCCAGGTGAAATACATGGGGGTCAGGAATTTCGGATCCAAAGTTTAACACATTGCTGTGCAGTCAATTCTTGTGTGATTTTGACGAGATTCTCACAGAATATGTGCACAAAACATCCGCATAACCCTGTTGATTTGGAACATCATAGCTCTAAAACTGTTGTCATGGTAACGGAAAAATCGTTACTTGACAAATCACATGAAAACCGTGATAGCATTGCTATACGAAATACACCACCTCACATTGCCTGCGACATAGAGCTTAGGACTTTAAATCCACAGACCCGTGTTCGAGTCTCTCTTGAAACTATTTTTTTTTATCGCTTGCTTACACGATCAAGTATTTAATTCCAAATAACAAAACAACGCATTCATAATGTAGGTATTCAGCAAATAAATGTACCAGGAGTAATTTTCATAGTTTTCATGTCATCATACTTAACTATTTGTCGCTAAAAATATCACTTAACAGTGTTTCATTGGTTCCATCATGATCGTGTCTTTTATGCATCATAGCGCATCCGTGTTAGCTCCATTCTATCAATAATACATACATCATTATATCGTTCCATCTCGGTTGCGTAGTAATACAGTATATCATAAAAGTATCCAAATGCAGATCTCAAACAACATTTCTTTTGTTTTCTGACTCAGAGGTGTACAAGTGATATAACGAAGCCTAAAACTCTTGTCTAAATACAATCTGTGGAAAGCGACAGGCTCTTTTATATCAGAACTATCCTGGGTGACGAAACGGCGTAGAGATCAGCCCAATTCCCGGTTTTTAGCAGTAATTTGCCTTCAAGAACCTGTCACAATACAACACAACTTGACGCTGTCGGCCACTTTGGTGCTGTGCGTAGAGCTCAGGACTTTGAATCCACAGACCCGGGTTCAAATCTCTCTTGAAATTATTTTATTTTTATTTTCAACTTACACAATCATGATCATGAATTTCGTTCTAAACAACATAACAACACAATTTAATAACTGTATCAAGCTAGTGTAAAAGCTAGTGTGTAGACTTCTTTTCAAGTTCATTACTTTATTTTGCCAAGTCCTCGCTCTTTGAGCGATTGCTTCAGTTGTATGTTGCTCAGCGATCAAATATGTGTTCTGTCCGTCTGTTCGCCCGATAGCGGGCGCAATCCTTGTCGGAATGACATGAAATTTTCAAAGAAGATGCGCATAAGACTCCTGCACAAGCCTATTGATTTTAAAGGTCATAGCTTAAAAACTGTTGTCTTGGCGACTGAAAAACCGTTACATAACTATAACTATGGAGGCTGGAAAACCATAAAGTAACTGTTACATGGAATACACTTCTTCACACTGTCGGCAACGTTGGTGCAGTGGATAGAGCGTAAGACTTTGAATCCAAAGACCCGTGTTCAACCCTCCCTCAAAACTCTAATCTCTTTTATCTCGAACTTACTTTTTATACAGTCAGTTGCGGTGTTATTTCTAGTTTATAATGCACCTTTTACATTTGGAATAGATTGAAAACTCGCCGAGATATCAAAGTAGAAATAGCAGTGGGGTGAATCTGATTCTCAATCCGTTCACACGCCAATAAGCTGTAGAAACGATTACCCCCTGTGGACATGTCCCGTCCTAAATACACACGCTCGGTTGCATAGCAATACAGTATATCATATATGTATCCAAATGCAGATCTCAAACAACATTTCAGTGGTTTTCTAACTCAGTGATGTACAAGTGATATGACAAAGCCTAAAACTCTTGTCTAAATACAGTCTGTGTCAAGCGACAGGCTCCCTTATATTAGGACTGCTGGGGGCGACGAACCGGCAAAGGAACCGGCCCCATTCCCGGTTTTTAGCAGTAATTTGCCATAGAGGAACTGTCACAATACAACACAACTTGACGCTGTCGGCCACTTTGGTGCTGTGCGTAGAGCTCAGGACTTTGAATCCACAGACCCGGGTTCAAATCTCTCTTGAAATTATTTTATTTTTATTTTCAACTTACACAATCATGATCATGAATTTCGTTCTAAACAACATAACAACACAATTTAATAACTGTATCAAGCTAGTGTAAAAGCTAGTGTGTAGACTTCTTTTCCAGTTCATTACTTTATTTTGCCAAGTCCTAGCTCTCTGAGCGATTGCTTCAGTTGTATGTTGCTCAGCGATCAAATATGTGTTCTGTCCGTCTGTTCGCCCGATAGCGGGCGCAATCCTTGTCGGAATGACATGAAATTTTCAAAGAAGATGCGCATAAGACTCCTGCACAAGCCTATTGATTTTAAAGGTCATAGCTTAAAAACTGTTGTCTTGGCGACTGAAAAACCGTTACATAACTATAACTATGGAGGCTGGAAAACCATAAAGTAACTGTTACATGGAATACACTTCTTCACACTGTCGGCAACGTTGGTGCAGTGGATAGAGCGTAAGACTTTGAATCCAAAGACCCGTGTTCAACCCTCCCTCAAAACTCTAATCTCTTTTATCTCGAACTTACTTTTTATACAGTCAGTTGCGGTGTTATTTCTAGTTTATAATGCACCTTTTACATTTGGAATAGATTGAAAACTCGCCGAGATATCAAAGTAGAAATAGCAGTGGGGTGAATCTGATTCTCAATCCGTTCACACGCCAATAAGCTGTAGAAACGATTACCCCCTGTGGACATGTCCCGTCCTAAATACACACGCTCGGTTGCATAGCAATACAGTATATCATATATGTATCCAAATGCAGATCTCAAACAACATTTCAGTGGTTTTCTAACTCAGTGATGTACAAGTGATATGACAAAGCCTAAAACTCTTGTCTAAATACAGTCTGTGTCAAGCGACAGGCTCCCTTATATTAGGACTGCTGGGGGCGACGAACCGGCAAAGGAACCGGCCCCATTCCCGGATTTTAGCAGTAATTTGCCATAGAGGAACTGTCACAATACAACACAACTTGACGCTGTCGGCCACTTTGGTGCTGTGCGTAGAGCTCAGGACTTTGAATCCACAGACCCAGGTTCAAATCTCTCTTGAAATTATTTTATTTTTATTTTCAACTTACACAATCATGATCATGAATTTCGTTCTAAACAACATAACAACACAATTTAATAACTGTATCAAGCTAGTGTAAAAGCTAGTGTGTAGACTTCTTTTCCAGTTCATTACTTTATTTTGCCAAGTCCTAGCTCTCTGAGCGATTGCTTCAGTTGTATGTTGCTCAGCGATCAAATATGTGTTCTGTCCGTCTGTTCGCCCGATAGCGGGCGCAATCCTTGTCGGAATGACATGAAATTTTCAAAGAAGATGCGCATAAGACTCCTGCACAAGCCTATTGATTTTAAAGGTCATAGCTTAAAAACTGTTGTCTTGGCGACTGAAAAACCGTTACATAACTATAACTATGGAGGCTGGAAAACCATAAAGTAACTGTTACATGGAATACACTTCTTCACACTGTCGGCAACGTTGGTGCAGTGGATAGAGCGTAAGACTTTGAATCCAAAGACCCGTGTTCAACCCTCCCTCAAAACTCTAATCTCTTTTATCTCGAACTTACTTTTTATACAGTCAGTTGCGGTGTTATTTCTAGTTTATAATGCACCTTTTACATTTGGAATAGATTGAAAACTCGCCGAGATATCAAAGTAGAAATAGCAGTGGGGTGAATCTGATTCTCAATCCGTTCACACGCCAATAAGCTGTAGAAACGATTACCCCCTGTGGACATGTCCCGTCCTAAATACACACGCTCGGTTGCATAGCAATACAGTATATCATATATGTATCCAAATGCAGATCTCAAACAACATTTCAGTGGTTTTCTAACTCAGTGATGTACAAGTGATATGACAAAGCCTAAAACTCTTGTCTAAATACAGTCTGTGTCAAGCGACAGGCTCCCTTATATTAGGACTGCTGGGGGCGACGAACCGGCAAAGGAACCGGCCCCATTCCCGGATTTTAGCAGTAATTTGCCATAGAGGAACTGTCACAATACAACACAACTTGACGCTGTCGGCCACTTTGGTGCTGTGCGTAGAGCTCAGGACTTTGAATCCACAGACCCGGGTTCAAATCTCTCTTGAAATTATTTTATTTTTATTTTCAACTTACACAATCATGATCATGAATTTCGTTCTAAACAACATAACAACACAATTTAATAACTGTATCAAGCTAGTGTAAAAGCTAGTGTGTAGACTTCTTTTCCAGTTCATTACTTTATTTTGCCAAGTCCTAGCTCTCTGAGCGATTGCTTCATTACTTGGCAAAATAAATTTTGCCAAGTATGTTGGTCAGTCATCTTGTTTGTATGTTTGTCTGTCCGTCAGTTTGCACGATAGCGGCCGCAATCCTGGTCTGAATGACATCAAATTTACACAGAAGATGCGCATAAGACTCCTTCATAAGCCTATTGAATTTGAAGATCATAGCTCAAAAACTGTGGTCTTGGCGACCAAAAAACTGTTACATTGCTTATATCTATGGAGGTTGGAAAACCATACAGGAATTGTTACATGGGATACACCTCTTCCAACTGCCAGCGACGTTAGTGCTGTGCATAGAGCGTATGACTCTCAATCCACAAACCCGGGTTCAAGTCTCTCTTGAAACTATTTTTTTTTTATTTTTAACTTACAGAATCATGATCATGCATTTAATTATAAACAACATAACAACACAATTTAGTAAATGTACAATTTAGTTAACGACAAATAAATAATTGAAAAAAAATATATTACAGTATTATGGTGCAGGGGTTTATAAACCAAAGCTAGTTTATAGACTTCTCTTCAAGATCTTTAACTTTATTTTGCCAAGTCCTAGCTCTTTGAGCGATTGCTTCATTACTTGGCAAAATAAATTTTGCCAAGTATGTTGGTCAGTCATCTTGTTACTTGGCAAAATACATTTTTGCCAAGTATGTTGGTCAGTCAGCTTGTTTGTTTGTCTGTCCGTCAGTTTGCACGATAGCGGCCGCAATCCTCGTCTGAATGACATCAAATTTACACAGAAGATGCGCATAAGACACATCTATAAGCCTATTGAATTTGAAGATCATAGCTCAAAAACTGTTGTCTTGGCGACCAAAAAACGGTTACATTGCTTAAACCTATGGAGATTGGAAAGCCATACATGAGTTGTTACGTGGATGACACCTCCTCTAACTGCCAGCGACGTTAGTGCTGTGCGTAGAGCGTACGACTCTCAACCCACAGACCCGGGTTCAAGTCTCTCTTGAAACTATTTTTTTTTTATTTTTAGTTTACAGAATCATGATCATGCATTTATTTATAAACAACATAACAACACAATTTAGTAAACGTACAATTTAGTTAACGATAAATAAATAATTGAAAAAAAATATATGGCAGTATTATGGTGCAGGAGTTAATAGATCAAAGCTAGTTTATAGACTTCTCTTCAAGATCATTAACTTTATTTTGCCAAGTCCTAGCTCTTTGAGCGATTGCTTCAGTTGTATGTTGCTCAGCGATCAAATATGTGTTCTGTCCGTCTGTTCGCACGATAGCGGGCGCAATCCTTGTCGGAATGACATGAAATTTTCAAAGAAGATGCGCATAAGACTCCTGCACAAGCCTTTTGATTTTGAAGGTCACAGCTTAAAAACTGTTGTCTTGGCGACTGAAAAACCGTTACATAACTATAACTATGGAGGCTGGAAAACCATAAAGTAACTATTACATGGAATACACTTCTTCACACTGCCGGCAACGTTGGTGCAGTGGATAGAGCGTAAGACTTTGAATCCAAAGACCCGTGTTCAACCCTCCCTCAAAACTCTAATCTTTTTTACCTCTAACTTACTTTTTATACAGTCAGTTGCAGTGTTATTTCTGGTTTATAATGCACCTTTTACATTTGGAATAAATTGAAAACTCGCCGAGATATCAAAGTAGAAAGAGCAGTGGGGTGAATCTGATTCTCAATCCGTTCACACGCCAATAAGCTGTAGAAATGATTACCCCCTGTGGACATGTCCCGTCCTAAATACACACGCTCGGTTGCATAGCAATACAGTATATCATATATGTATCCAGATGCAGATCTCAAACAACATTTCAGTGGTTTTCTAACTCAGTGATGTACAAGTGATATAACAAAGCCTTAAACTCTAGTCTAAGTACAGTCTGTGTCAAGCGACAGGCTCCCTTATATTAGGACTGCTGGGGGTGACGAACCGGCAAAGGAACCGGCCCCATTCCCGGTTTTTAGCAGTACATACAATAAATACACAACTTCACGCTGATGGTCACGTTGGTGCTGTACATAGAGCTCAGGACTCTGAATCCACAGACCCGGGTTCAACTCTCTCTCAAAACTTGTTTTTTCTCTCTAACTTACAGGATCATGTCTTTTATAGCATAACTGCACAATTTAGCAAATTGATAATTTATGAAGAAAAGAACTATTCAATACTCTCTCAGAACGTTTTTTAGCTGGTTTATAGACTTCTCTTCAAGTTCATTAACTTTATTTTGCCAAGTCCTAGCTCTTTGAGCGATTGCTTCATTTGTATGTTTGTCTGTCCGTCAGTTTGCACGATAGCGGCCGCAATCCTGGTCTGAATGACATCAAATTTACACATAAGATGCGCATAAGACTCCATCAAAAGCCTATTGAATTTGAAGATCATAGCTCAAAAACTGTTGTCTTGGCGACCAAAAAACTGTTACATTGCTTATATCTATGGAGGTTGGAAAACCATACAGGAATTGTTACATGGTATACACCTCCTCCAACTGCAAGCGACGTTAGTGCTGTGCATAGAGCGTATGACTCTCAATCCACAGACCCGGGTTCAAGTCTCTCTTGAAACTATTTTTTTTTATTTTTAACTTACAGAATCATGATCTTGCATTTAATTATAAACAACATAACAACACAATTTAGTAAATGTACAATTTAGTTAACGACAAATAAATAATTGAAAAAAATATATTACAGTATTATGGTGCAGGGGTTTATAGACCAAAGCTAGTTTATAGACTTCTCTTCAAGATCTTTAACTTTATTTTGCCAAGTCCTAGCTCTTTGAGCGATTACTTCAGTTGTATGTTGCTCAGCGATCAAATATGTGTTCTGTCCGTCTGTTCGCACGATAGCGGACGCAATCCTTGTCGGAATGACATTAAAGTTTTATAGAAGATGCGCATGAGACTTCTGCACGAGCCTATCGATTTTGAAGGTCATAGCTTAAAAACTGTTGTCTTGGCGACTGAAAAACCGTTACATAACTACATGTATAACTATGGAGGCTGGAAAACCATAAAGTAACTGTTACATGGAATACACTTCTTCACACTGTCGGCAACGTTGGTGCAGTGGATAGAGCGTAAGACTTTGAATCCAAAGACCCGTGTTCAACCCTCCCTCAAAACTCTAATCTCTATTATCTCTAACTTAGTTTTTATACAGTCAGTTGCAGTGTTATTTCTAGTTTATAATGCACCTGTTACATTTGGAATAGATTGAAAACTCGCCGAGATATCAAAGTAGAAAGAGCAGTGGGGTGAATCTGATTCTCAATCCGTTCACACGCCAATAAGCTGTAGAAACGATTACCCCCTGTGGACATGTCCCGTCCTAAATACACACGCTCGGTTGCATAGCAATACAGTATATCATATATGTATCCAGATGCAGATCTCAAACAACATTTCAGTGGTTTTCTAACTCAGTGATGTACAAGTGATATAACAAAGCCTAAAACTCTAGTCTAAATACAGTCTGTGTCAAGCGACAGGCTCCCTTATATTAGGACTGCTGGGGGCGACGAACCGGCAAAGGAACCGGCCCCATTCCCGGTTTTTAGCAGTAATTTGCCATAGAGGAACTGTCACAATACAACACAACTTGACGCTGTCGGCCACTTTGGTGCTGTGCGTAGAGCTCAGGACTTTGAATCCACAGACCCGGGTTCAAATCTCTCTTGAAATTATTTTATTTTTATTTTCAACTTACACAATCATGATCATGAATTTCGTTTTAAACAACATAACAACACAATTTAATAACTGTATCAAGCTAGTGTAAAAGCTGGTGTATAGACTTCTTTTCCAGTTCATTACTTTATTTTGCCAAGTCCTAGCTCTCTGAGCGATTGCTTCAGTTGTATGTTGCTCAGCGATCAAATATGTGTTCTGTCCGTCTGTTCGCACGATAGCGGGCGCAATCCTTGTCGGAATGACATGAAATTTTCAAAGAAGATGCGCATAAGACTCCTGCACAAGCCTATTGATTTTGAAGGTCATAGCTCAAAAACTGTTGTCTTGGCGACTGAAAAACCGTTACATAACTATAACTATGGAGGCTGGAAAACCATAAAGTAACTGTTACATGGAATACACTTCTTCACACTGTCGGCAACGTTGGTGCAGTGGATAGAGCGTAAGACTTTGAATCCAAAGACCTGTGTTCAACCCTCCCTCAAAACTCTAATCTCTTTTATCTCTAATTTAGTTTTTATACAATCAGTTGCAGTGTTATTTCTAGTTTATAATGCACCTTTTACATTTGGAATAGATTGAAAACTCGCCGAGATATCAAAGTAGAAAGAGCAGTGGGGTGAATCTGATTCTCAATCCGTTCACACGCCAATAAGCTGTAGAAACGATTACCCCCTGTGGACATGTCCCGTCCTAAATACACACGCTCGGTTGCATAGCAATACAGTATATCATATATGTATCCAGATGCAGATCTCAAACAACATTTCAGTGGTTTTCTAACTCAGTGATGTACAAGTGATATAACAAAGCCTAAAACTCTAGTCTAAATACAGTCTGTGTCAAGCGACAGGCTCCCTTATATTAGGACTGCTGGGGCTGACGAACCGGCAAAGGAACCGGCCCCATTCCCGGTTTTTAGCAGTACATAAAATAAATACACCACTTCACACTGTCGGCAACTTTGGTGCTGTGCATAGAGCTCAGGACATTGAATCCACAGACCCGGGTTCAACTCTCTCTCAAAACTTGTTTTTTTCTCTCTAACTTACAGGATCATGTCTTTTATAGCATAACTGCACAATTACAACTTATATACTTAAAAGCAACTAGATAATTTAAAAAAAAGAACTATTCAAGTCTCTCTCAGAACGTTTTTTTAGCTAGTTTATAGACCTCTCTTCAAGATCATTAACTTTATTTTGCCAAGTCCTAGCTCTTTGAGCGATTGCTTCAGTTGTATGTTGCTCAGCGATCAAATATGTGTTATGGCCGTCTGTTCGCACGATAGCGGGCGCAATCCTTGTCGGAATGACATGAAATTTTCAAAGAAGATGCGCATAAGACTCCTGCACAAGCCTATTGATTTTGAAGGTCATAGCTTAAAAACTGTTGTCTTGGCGACTGAAAAACCGTTACATAACTATAACTATGGAGGCTGGAAAACCATAAAGTAACTGTTACATGAATTACACTACTTCACACTGTCGGCAACGTTGGTGCAGTGGATAGAGTGTAAGACTTTGAATCCAAAGACCCGTGTTCAACCCTCCCTCAAAACTCTAATCTCTTTTATCTCTAACTTAGTTTTTATACAGTCAGTTGCAGTGTTATTTCTAGTTTATAATGCACCTTTTACATTTGGAATAGATTGAAAACTCGCCGAGATATCAAAGTAGAAAGAGCAGTGGGGTGAATCTGATTCTCAATCCGTTCACACGCCAATAAGCTGTAGAAACGATTACCCCCTGTGGACATGTCCCGTCCTAAATACACACGCTCGGTTGCATAGCAATACAGTATATCATATATGTATCCAGATGCAGATCTCAAACAACATTTCAGTGGTTTTCTAACTCAGTGATGTACAAGTGATATAACAAAGCCTAAAACTCTAGTCTAAATACAGTCTGTGTCAAGCCACAGGCTCCCTTATATCAGGACTGCTGGGGGTGACGAACCGGCAAAGGAACCGGCCCCATTCCCGGTTTTTAGCAGTAATTTGCCATAGAGGAAATGCTACAATACATACACCACTTTACGCTGTCGGCCACGTTGGCGCTGTGCATAGAGCTCAGGACTCTGAATCCACAGACCTGGGTTCAACTCTCTCTCAAAACTTGTTTTTTTCTCTCTAAATTACAAGATCATGTCTTTCATAGCATAACTGCACAATTACAACTTACTTAACAGCAACTAGATAATTTAAAATAAAGAACTATTCAAGTCTCTCTCAGAATGTTTTTTAGGTAGTTTATAGACCTCTCTTCAAGATCATTAACTTTATTTTGCCAAGACCTAGCTCTTTGAGCGATTGCTTCATTTGTGTGTTTGTGTGTTTGTCTGTACGCCCTCTAGCGTCCACAGTTTTTGCGCTATGATCTCGAAACTTTTTTGATAGATAGGTATCCGCTCTGGGACGGGACCGCACGTTTTTGGAACAAAATCGGTTCACTGATGACGTCACCAAAAATTCTTGAAAACTTGAAAAATCCCTATCTCTCATCATTGGCGAAATTTCAAAAATTTACACCACAGTCATATTCAAACCGATACATCTGAAATTTAGCACACCGATATATGTTGATATAATGCATCATACTGCGAAGTTATATCTGGATCGGTTGAACGTCAATGACGTCATGACGTGAAACGTCAATTTTAGAAATGGGGCTATATATCGGAAAGTATTTGTCGTACAGAGGAGCAAATTGCACCATTGGAAAGCTCGTTGAATTCTGGTTTAGAAGGGTACTGTCCGATACTTTTCCGCCATGATAGATTTTCCGCTATGACGTCATAAGCGTAAGGCCTGTCATACCAATTTTTCGACTTTTCAGCAAACTTTCAAACATCCACAGTGCACTCAATTTTGAAGTTATTAGGCTGTAATTATCAGAACGTATGTGGAATAATGATACCCAGCCATATACCAAGTTTCAACACACTACGTGTAACGTCAATGACGTCATGACGTAAAACGTCAACTTTCGAAATGGGGCTATATATCAAAAAGTATTTGTCGTACGGAGAAGCAAATTGGACCATTGGAAAGCTCGTTGAATTCTGGATCAAAAGGGTACTGTCCGATACTTTTCCGCCATGATAGATTTTCCGCTATGACGTCATAAACGTGAGGCCTGTCATACCAATTTTTCGACTTTTCAGCAAACTTTCAAACATCCACAGTGCACTCAATTTTGAAGTTATTAGGCTGTTTTATCAGAACGTATGTGGAATAATGATACCCAGCCATATACCAAGTTTCAACACACTACGTGTAACGTCAATGACGTCATGACGTAAAACGTCAATTTTCGAAATGGGGCTATATATCAAAAAGTATTTGTCGTACGGAGAAGCAAATTTCACCATTGGGAAGCTCGTTGAATTCTGGTTCAGAAGGGTACTGTCCGATACTTTTCCGCCATGATAGATTTTCCGCTATGACGTCATAAACGTGAGGCCTGTCATACCAATTTTTCGACTTTTCAGCAAAATTTCAAACATCCACAGTGCACTCAAATTTGAAGGTTTGGAACTGTAATTATGAGAACCTATGTGAAATATTAATATACAGGCATATACCCAGTTTCAACGCGCTACGTTCAACGTCAATGACGTCATGACGTAAAACGTCAATTTTAAAAATGGGGCTATATATCTGAAAGTATTTATCGCACAGAGAAGCGAATTGTACCACTCGAAAGCTCGTTGAATTCTCGTTTAGGAGGGTACTGTCCGATACGTTTCCGCCCTGATAGATTTTCCGTTATGACGTCATAAACGTAAGGCCTGTCATACCGATATTTCGACCTTTCAGCAAACTTTCAGACATCCACAGTGCACTCAAATTTAAAGATATTAAGCTGTAATTATCATAACTCATGTGGAATGATACTACCCAGCCATATACCGAGTTTCAACACGCTAGGTGAAACGTCAATGACGTCACGACGTGAAACGTCATTTTTCGAAATGGGGCTATATATCGGAAAGTATTTGTCGTACAGAAAAGAGAATTGCGCCATTGGAAAGCTCGTTGAATTCTGCTTTAGAAGGGTACTGTCCGATACTTTTCCGCCATGATAGATTTTCCGCTATGACGTCATAAACGTAAGGCCGGTCATACCAATTTTTCGACTTTTCAGCAAACTTTCAAACATCCACAGTTCACTCCAATTTGGAGATATTGGACTGTAATTATTAGAACTCATATGGAATAATGATACACAGCCATATACCGAGTTTCAACACGCTACGTGCAACGTCAATGACGTCATGACGTAAAACGTCAATTTTCAAAATGGGGCTATATATCAAAAAGTAATTGTCCTACAGAGAAGCGAATTGCACCATTGGAAAGCTCGTTGAATTCTAGCTTAGATGGGTACTGTCCGATACTTTTCCACCATGATAGATTTTCCGCTATGACGTCATAAACGTATGGCCTGTCATACCAATTTTTCGACTTTTCAGCATTATGAGCGAAATTGCATGTTTCAAGCTGTCATGCTGATAAAAGTGTCAATAATGTGCGTAAAAATCTAATGATACAGCTGCTCATAGCCAAAGATGAGTTCTTTGGCTCCAGGAAATTTCAAAGTCAAAGGTCGAAAGTCAAGGTCAATATTGACCCACAAGTGAAAACCATGTAGGTCACTATATCTCAGGAAGTAAGCAAGATAGAAACACAAAAGTAAATCCACAGTATTGAACTCACTTAGCCTAACAACTTTCGCATACACCCGAGGCGTATGACCGGTAGCCTTTGCAAGCGCCTGAGGTCGAAGTTGACCGCAAAAATTATCCTTGACCTTGACCTTTTGCAAAAATATCGAGTAGTAGCTCGTTTGAAAGGTCTTCGAGAGTACTTTCCAAATCTGTTGTCATTTTTGGCATGGGACGACAATTGACGTCATAATGACGTCCAACGTGATTTCAGAGTGACATTTAGGCCTTTTGAGTGTCAGATGTGCAAAGTTATAACGTTTACTGCAGATCTAGCATATGCAAACGATGTGGAGTCGTCCTGTGATGGTCTCTATCAATTTTTAGCACAATCGATACATCCGTTTTGACGTAATTGACGTTTTTGTGGCAACAAATCGGTAAAATGTCAAAGGAAACTCATCATTTGAAGATATTATGATCTTGTCCGGTTATAATATAACATATATAAACACGATTTTATCATGCATATTTAAAAACTCCATTCACAGTAAGTTTGCAGTTCTTGTTGACGACAAATGTCGTCATAATTGCGTAATTATTCCGGCAAGTGTGTGGCCTATGGCCTCTCGTTTGTATGTCTGTTCGCGCTCTAGCGGCCACAGTTTTCACGCTAGCATCTCGAAACTTTTTTGAGGGATAGGTATTCGCCCAAGGACGGGACCGCACGTTTTTGGAAAAAATCGGTTCATTGATCACGTCACCAAAAATTCTTGAAAATTCGCCAATGATGAGAGATAGGGATTTTTTTTAGTTTTCAAGAATTCACGCAGCAGTCATATTCGAACCGATACCTCTGAAATTTAGCACACCGATATATGTTGATATCATCCATCAAACTCCGAAGTTTTATCCGGATCGGTTAAACGTCAATGACGTCATGACGTAAAACGTCAATGTTAAAAATGGGGCCATATATCAGTAAGTATTTGTCGTAGAGAGAAGCGGATTGCACCGTTGAAAAGCTCGTTGAATTCTGGTTCAGGAGGGTACTGTCCGATACTTTTCCGCCATGATAGATTTTCCGCTATGACGTCATAAACGTAAGGCCTGTCATACAAAATTTTCGACTTTTCAGCAAACATTCAAACATCCACAGTGCACTCAAATTTTAAGGTTTTGAACTGTAATTATGAGAACCTTGGTGAAATATTATTATACAGCCACATGCCAAGTTTCAACGCGCTACGTTCAACGTCAATGACGTCATGACGTAAAACGTCAATTTTCAAAATGGGGCTATATCTCGGAAACTTTCCGTCGTACAGAGAATCGGATTGCACCACTGGAAAGCTCGTTGAATTCTGGTTTAAGAGGGCATTGTCTGATACTTTTTCGCCATGATAGAGTTTCCGCTATGACGTCATAAACGTAAGGCCTGCCATACTGGTTTTTCGATTTTTCAGCAAAATTTCAAACGTCCAGAGTGCACTCAAATTTGAAGGTATTGAAGTGTAATTATGAGAACGAATGTGGAACTTTATTACCCAGTCATAATACCGAGTTTCAACACGCTACGTGCAAGGTCAATGACGTCATGACGTAAAACGTCAATTTTAAAAATGGAGCTATATATCGAGAGGTATTTGTCGTACAGAAAAGCGGATTGCACCATTGGAAAGCTCGTTGAATTCTGGTTTAGGAGGGTATTGTCCGATACTTTTCCGCCATGATAGACTTTCCGCTATGACGTCATAAACGTAAGGCCTGCCATACAAGTTTTCGGCTTTTCAGCAAACTTTCAAACAACCACAGTGCACTCAATTTTGAAGGTAATAGACTGTAATTATGAGAACGTATGTGGAACTTTATTACCAAGTCATGGTATTGTATCTGGATTGTATCTGGGTAAGTATTAATCCTTAATGAATTGGATTACACCGTCGGAAACCTCATTCAATTATGCTTAAAGTAGGCCACGCATGTAAAAAAAGATTTCGACAAGTTTGGCCTTCAGGCCAAAGGTATCTCGTTTGTTTATCTGTTAGTGCTCTACAGGTCGCAATTGTACAGTGATTGTTACGTTACTTGGGGTATGTAATCTGTAGGATAATAGGCAGGCACCGCACACTTTTGGTGAGTCTAGGTCAAAGGTCAAGGTCAAGGTCAAGCAAAACGTCGAAAACACATAAGTGGCCATAACTCCAGTTCTAATTGTCGTAGAGACTTCAAATCAAGTGCATATGGTAGATATACTCGAGTTCTATCTTTTGTGACCTTGACCTTGACATTTGACTTTGACCTTGAGAGTTCGCCTGAGGTCGAATATTTGACCTTGGAGGTCACCTCCTCCGATTTTCGATCTGATGCTTGGAAACGATGTCGGACCGGTCCCTTATGGTCAATGTCAATTTTTAGCGCGATCGGTCAATCCGTTATGACGTAATTGACGTTTCTATGGCAACGAAATCGGTCCCATTATAAGCGAAATTGCATGTTTCAAGCTGTCCATGCTGATAAAAGCGTCAATAATGTGCGTAAAAATCTAATGATACACCTGTTTATAGCCAAGGACGAGTTCTTTTGTTCCGCGAAATTTCAAGGTCAAACGTCGGAAGCCAAGGTCAATATTGACCCGCAAGTGAAAACCATGTAGGTCACTATATCTCAGGAAGTAAGCAAGATAGAGACACGAAAGTAAATCCACAGTATTGCACTCACTTAGCCTATCAACTTTTGTATTTACACCTAAGGCGTATGGCCGATAGCCTTTGCAAGCGCCTGAGGTCGAAGTTGACCCAAAAAATGACCTTGACCTTGACCTTTCGCGAAAATATCGAGTAGTAACTCGTTTGAAAGGTCTTCGGGAGTAGTTTCGATATATGTTCTTATTTTTGGAATCTGACGTCATATGACGTCATAATGACGTGAAACGTGATTTTATCATACTTCAATTGATTGTTTACATGAGATGCATAAACCATTTATGATTATTGTTGATCCGGTGCTCTGGTAAGTATTGGGGATACCTACTGAAGCTATTTGACAAATATCAGTTCAATAATTGCAGTGGTAATGGCCTAATTGACCTTTTTATGACGGAAAATTGGAGAAAATTTCATTTGTTTGTCTTTTCATACTCATAGCGTCCACATTTGTTGCTTGATTCTTTTCAAATTTGATGTAGATATTCTGTAGGATAATGGCTCTTGACAGAATGATTTTGAGAAAAATAGCTCTATTGATGACGTCACAAAAGATCCGAATCCTATCAGTCTTTCATGACCACAAACTGCTTATGCTAGGAAAGAAATATAATACTTTTTTCAATGTTTTCCATCAACTATACAAAATCTAGAAAAATGCCATTACTCATATTTAAAATAACCAGATGCATCAACTTTGCAAAAAATTCAGTCTTTGGTAAAAGTTCAAGGTCATTGCCAGCTATTCCGGCAAGTTAGTCGACTATGTCGGTTCATTTGTATTGCTTTTAAAACATCTATTATTGTTATAACCACGCATAACCACACCTTATACAATCCGAATTATTATCTGCAGGTATGATGAGCCTGAGGAAACATAGTCAATTCGGGGAAAAAGATATGCCGAAGTACGTAACTAGCAATGTAACTACTGTGAATACCAATTACAGTAGTCATGTTTCGCTTTTATCGCGTATTCTCAGTAAAACATAGCACCAAGGGTACTGTAGCTTACCGGCAATCATGAAAAACACAGAGTATTGGTTTTTCCAACATATAAATTGATACACTGATCTTGAATTCTAATTGTCAAAACATGTTCATAAATGTTGCTGGAAACATATTTTCTGTATGGACTATAATACGAAATCAAATTACACATCACAAAGGTACATGAAGAGAAAATATTATACATGATTTTGAGAAAAAACTGTGTGAATAGATTTTGACAAAATGGCCACCAAAGACAAAATTCATCGTTTTTGACCTTCCAAGGTCATTGAAGGTCAAATTCAAGGTCATCACTCAAACCGCAATATCTAATTTCCCATTTGATTGTGCCAATACTTAGGCTCTATAAGTACAAAACCCGTCAACCCGTCAAAAAATCAAACTGGCCGCCACACGCAGATCAGCGATTCAAGGGCAACGAAACTTACATACATAATAAAGGTACATGAGGTGAAACAAAAATCTCAAAACTGATCAGACAGTTTTTGAGAAAATGGCCATCAAAGTCCAAAATTGACAATTTTTCGACAAAAAAGGTCATGTTGACCTTCCAAGGTCATTGAAAATCAAATTCAAGGTTATCATTCAAACCGCAATATATGATTTCCCATTTGAATGTGCCAAAGGCTCTATCTTCAAGTGTTCTATGAGTTCACTCCGCACAGCTCCCATTATGAATGAAAAATTGGGTGAAATTTTCCGAGTCCAAAATATTTTTCAATGGCCAAAAAAAATTGTTTTATTTTTTTGCTGGAAATGGCTCAAAACGAATAGTGACTTGATTTAGGACAAAAAAATTTTTTTTGCTGGCCCATCAAAAAATCAAAATGGCCGCCACACGCAACGAAACTTATACACATCATAGAGGTACATGAGGGGAATGTTTTAAAATAAAAATCTCAAAACTGATCACACAGTTTTTGAGAAAATGGCCATCAAAAATCCAAAATTGGCCATTTTTCGACAAAAAAGGTCGTTTTGACCTTCCAAGGTCATTGAAGGTCAAATTCAAGGTCATCACTCAAACCCCAATATATGATTTCCCATTTGAATGTGCCAATACTTAGGCTCTATCTTCAAGTGTTCTATGAGTTTACTCCGCACAGCTCCCATTATGAATGAAAAATTGGGTGAAATTTCCCAAGTCCAAAAAAATTTTTTTTTGCTGGAAATGGCTCAAAACGAATAGTGACTTGATTTGGCACAAAACAATTTTTTTCGCCGACCCGTCAAAAAGACAAAATGGCCGCCACACGCAGACCAGCGATTCAAGGGCAACGAAACTTATACACGTCATAAGATACATGAGAGGAATGTTTTGAAACAAAAATCCCAAAACTGATCAGACAGTTTTTGATAAAATGGCCTCCAAAGTCCAAAATTGGCAATTTTTCGTCAAAAATGGCCGCCAAATAGGCAAAAACGATTCAATCAAAAAAAAATTTAAAAACGTCTTTAGATACTGGGCCAAGGTATGTTCTGACAAATTTATGGGGAAATTCATCATGTCAAAAAAAAGTTACAGACCCGGACGGACGACGGACGTCGGACGACGGACGAAATATCACGACAACTAATAATACTTCTAAACCCCACTAAAAACCCAACTATGTCCGTTAAAATGTACGCATTCTACGGGGAGAAGAGGGTGGGGGGAGGGGCGATGTAGAGATTTGTGAACATCAAACTCGGACCTTGAATGCCAGTGAGTATCCACGTGTGTCGCCTTAAGATGACCCCACCTGACACCTGGTTATTTTTTATTAACGGCTCAAATGTTCTCGACGTTCTTTTACGAGAACGGGATGCTAAGAAAGCGGCGTCGTGATGAGGACTGGGCAGATGAAGTGCATGACCATGTGTGACTGAGAGAATGTTGTTAAATATTAAGCTTATAACTAGTATACGATAGATGTGGGCTTCGAGCCGGCGTGTTCAAACGACAGGCCTAGCGTGGTTATAATATGGATAGGCCCTTCAGGCCTTATACGTGAGGTATGATTGCTTCAAGGGCAAGGGCCCCAAGGGCATGCCGTACTGAACGTGTGGTTTATACTCTGATTTTTTCAACTTGTTTATCGTCACCGGTTTTGACGATATTTTTTGCGATGCTAAATGGTATCGCTCTATAACTTAGCATACTTCACAAGGGGGTCAAATGGCAATCATTCTATCGCAAAAATTGAAAGAGTTGGCAATCTATCCCAATGTAAAATTTCGTGCCGAAACGGGATTTCGAGAGTATGAACATATTCGAGGATTTGGTCCTGTTTACATCGATGAGGATTCGAATTATTATTGTAATTTAGGACCAAAAGACACATTGGGGTAAATTCTACACAAATATGTTGATTTCGAAAAATTGCAATGCTACAAAACCGAGCAAATGCACGAAATTGTGTGCGGATCCAGAAATCAAATGGCTACATTTAATATTGAGGTAGATTGCCAACTTTTTTTCAATTTTCGCGACGGAAGTCTGAAATTCGGTAGAAAATTGTCGTTTGACTCTCAGATGAACTATGCCAAGTTATATAAAATTATCATCCAGCATCCCAAAATTATCAGCGAAAACACAGTGTAAACGAATCAGAGTATAGGCCTACTTTTTTGTTCACCCTCTATCTAGCGTATTGAATCATTGCACGCTGCGTGGTTGTAGCTGACATCACATGTATATACAGAGGGTGTTGTCGCGTGTTCATGAACATCAAACACAGTGTTCAAATCAACGCTCAGATCATAAGCACTCGAGACCAAATAGTGCTTGAGACATTCTCCGTGCGGTAGCATGCATGTATAGTCTCTAGGCCGAACACGTGGGGTTTTTTTTTATTCGGAAGCCCCTTTACTTCCGCAAAAGACGGTCCGAGCTAATATTGACATGTTCTATGAAACGAAATATAAGGTCACCTTCTATATGAATATACATTATTAGTGTTGTAATGCTCATATCATAAAGCAGAAAATTTGAAATTTAAAAACTCCACATTAAAATCTCGTAATTTTTGTCGTACATGGTGAATCCTATCATAAATCAAGACACCGATCGACTTTGACAACCAGATTTAACGGTTCATTCGTGCTTATCATGTACCATTAAACTCTTCGGTTTGGTGCACTTTAATTGCATTTGTGTAGTATACACACACGCCAGAATTGAAATAGCCTATTCACAAGCTACGTCAGCGGCTCGAGAAAGTGAACATGACAAATCTTAGGAGTGCGTTAATTACATACGGACAGTACGTGATAAATATAAAATTCATCATTTTTGTCAGAGATTGATAATGCCGCCAGGCCCTGCACCGTAACACAAATTCCCAACCCACCAGGACATTGAGTTCACCCACTCGCTCTTTATGATGAACGGGACAGTTCCAGAGCGGACAACATACGTACATGGTCTACAGTGTAATTATAATAAACTCGTACTTGTTTTCAATACATCGTGCTCGTTCATGACTTATTGGAACATTCAAATGGCTTCTACAGTCTCTTGACGAAATGTAAATTTCATTAGTTATCACTTGCATTAAGGTAGTCCGCTCCAAACAGTGAGGGGAGGGAGTCAAAGAGTTTTTTAAAATAAATAACTGTGTCAACATAATCTAGAGCTTCAAAATGATATATGTTATGGAGTGACTGTTCGGCGTCCTAGGACTGGAAAGAAAATAGGGGGTCACCGTATCCGTTCTCATGGAAAACACGATACAAGATGTGAATATGGACGAAAAAATGTGCAAAAATGCCAGAATTCATGTCATTTTAGGTAAATATGTGTGATTTTGATCGAATATGTAGGAGAAACGAGCACGGTGACCCCCTATTTTCTTTTCAGTATTGGGATGCTGATCATTTGCTCTATGAAATAATGTCATTTTGAAGAGATAATATTCAAGAAATTACTTTAAAATTTTGACTCTCCTTTACCTCCGTGTTTGTAGCGGACTACGTTAACTAAGCCTGAGTTACATGTACATTTCTTTTGTTTACAGCGTTCAATGTAGTGTAATTGGTTTTCTGGCCGTCACAACTATTATTGTTGTGAGCCGTCAATTCCTTTCAACAACGGACGAGAGGTGAAAACTGGTTACACTGGCTTTTTTTCGTGGTGGAGGGTGGGGGTGGGGGGTAGATCTAGCAATACATATCAAAATACCTAATATTGCTTCATAATCACAACTACGGAACACAAGCATTGCGTCACAATCAGGCATTTAAAGATCTACAGGCAGACACTTTATGTCCACAGGTTTATCTCCGTTACCACCACTTCACGTATTTTTTTTTTATTTCAGCTGGAATTATCAATGACTTCTTGTCATTCGTGACAGCTATGATAACCGGTGACCTGAGTGGACTCCACTCAGAGGCAATGGTTGCTAAGACCGATAATCAAGTGAGTATAACAACTACATGAATGAATCCAATTCAGAAAACAGAGTAATGAATTTATATTACATAACATAGCAAACGAAGGGTGTTGTAGATCTCCAGCAATTCACTCAAGTTCTTCCTAGATGATCATCTTCTCCTCAGATATAAATCGTTAAAATGATCCTCAGAAATACCCTTGCACCCAAGCACTCGATGTGATCTGAGGTCAAGTTCAATACTGCAGTAAGATGCAGAAGTCAGATTCCCTATATGCCCGTAATACAACCATAGGCACCATCTGTAATCATTTTGTCTGCAGGGGACAATCTACAGAGTTCATGTCAAATATGACCTTGAGGTTCATCACACAAGGACATCAGAGGTCAAGTTAAAGGTCACTGAAATATATCCAACATGGGTGACTCCCCGTGTATGCCCACAATCCAAACCCAAGCACAATCTACAAGAGTTTTGTCTGCAGAAACCAATTTACCGGTTTGAGGTTTGACGTGACCTTCAGACTGGAGGTCAATGTCACCAAGAGATTCATCGAACATGATTTCACATCATGTTCACATCATGATACTCGTAATACATTACTAAGCTCTATCTGCAAGAGTAATATTCTGCACAGGCCACTTCATATACCGTCATTCCATGTTAGTCGTGACCTTCAGGTTTAACTTCAAGGTCATCTGAGGTTAATTTCATCTCATAATACAAGGCATAAGCTCTATTTACATTCTGTCCCTAGAGGCCTATTTGCGCATTTCGGCCCATATTTGAGCCTTTCCAGTCTATATATCGGACCTTTCGAACAATTTAACGTCTACCCTCCCCAAGTCCTCATACACGTTATAAATGGCCTGAAACTTCATGCTGGTAGAGAATTACAGATAAAAATTACATCGTGGACTTTGAGAGAATTATTGTTAAAGTTTGAAAATGAAAGTTATGAAATCGCTTTTATGTTGTAAACCTCTGCAGTTCAATCAGAACCTGCAGATAGTTCCAATTACTAGTACCTTATTGTTTGTTGCAGTGTCGCCTTCGTTGAAAAAACGAGAAGATGTCCGTTGACCAAAGTGACTAGATTATCCAATTGCAGTGACCAAAGGCTGACCATGACAGCCAGTACACACTCGATACAAATGCCGATCGTGATACCGGTGGTTATGGACTGTACCCTGGCGCAGGTAGCAGTAGCGTAGTAGGTACTACTGGCCCGAGTTGAATGAGCCAAGCATGAATACGTGTAGACCTTCGAGTGTTATCACATAAATTCTGAGACCACGACCACAAAAACAATTGATAATAATGCTTACCAAGAGTTTCAATGTTTACCAAGAGTTGTGTCTCAACACACAATAGGAAGACTCCTCGAGGTTCTTAGTTCGGCTTGGCGGAAAAGGCGCGTCGATTATGGTAATGAAACGTCTATTTTCAAACACATACGATGATAATGTGAGCTTTATTTGCCATGTATGTACTTTGTTTGGCATGAGATATAATCAGTATTCAGTTTCCAGAATTGGTTGCCAAGGTAACGATTCTCGAGATATGACCCAGAGCAACCATGGTTACTATATAGGGACCCAACGCCCTGAATATTGGAATAGTTATATTGACAAGAGCCTCTTCTGAAATCCATTGAATCATTTTAAACGACGTTTTGCATACCAGTCCCGAGTTAAGCCCCCTAGCAACCACGTCCCCATGGACCGTATTTTAAGTACGGTTGGCATGGTCCGATGATCAGCATGCGCAGACACACTCTGGTGAGGAAGATGTCGCAAGGAATGCTCTACAATCTGGGATCGCAGCGCGGAAGGCTTAGTTTGAGACATTTTTGCTTAAGGTAGTCCGCTCCAAATAGTGAGGGGAGGAGTATCAACATAATCTAAAACTTCATAATGACATATTTTATGAAGTAACTGATGAGCATCCTAAAACTGAAAAGGAAATAGGGGGTCACCGTATCCGTTTGCATGGAAAAGACGATGCAAGATGTGAATATGGACGAAAAAATGTGCAAAAATGCCATAATTTATGTCATTTTAGGTAAATGTTTGTGATTTTGATCGAATATGTCGAAGAAACCAGCACGGTGACCCCCTATTTTCTTTTCAGTATTAGGATGCTGATCAGTTACTCTATAAAATGGTCATTTTGAAGAGATAATATTCAAGACATAACTTTTAAATTTGGACTCTTCGTTACCTCACTGTTTGTAGCGGACTACGTTAATATGGAGTTTCTATTATATACGTTTATTCTGCAAATTGTGTACATGATTATGTTGGCGCGTTTGGTCATCGCAAATTGCTCATAATGTCGTGAAATGAGTAATTTTGTATGTACTCCGCGGCATACACCATAATTGAAATACTAGTAGTTACGAATAATTAATTGACGATATCTGCAGTTTAGTTATGCTTTTCTTGCACCGCATCCGGAGGTTCAAGATTTCTTTTTTACGAAGATTTTTTTTTCTTTTGATAAATATACAAAGAAATGCATATAACCTGTGAAATTGCTATTTATCCTCGCTCGAATACAAAGATCCTGTATTCTGGTTAACCTTTTTCAATGTGCCGAGAACACACATGCTATATCAATTCGCGTTAGTGAAAATATACGACGTTCATAAAATGTTTTTGCATCATTGTGTTATTTGTTTATTCCAAAGACACATCAGCAGACTTATGTCTTTTAAGTTTGCATTAACCTGAACTTGATATGAAAATAAATAAGAAATTATCATTAAAAGTGAACTCCCAAGAATATAGCCATGGCAGGATCACATTATTTAATGAAAGGCAGACAATACCAATGACCTAGTCCTATCATTTCATCATACTACACATCAGTGTTGAATATAATAACAATATTATTGGATACTTGGATGAATGAACGTTAGGTAGAGTCAATTTGATATGAAATTTGAACTTCATACAGAGGAAACACTGAAAGCATACATGCGCAATTACTTACGACACCTTCAGAGGTGACGTAAATGTTACGCAATGTGTTTAATCTAAGAACGTTTCGAGAAACAGGGTACATTACTTCCGCAGTGCGTAAGATACGCCCTTGGTGTAAGTACTGTTCGAGAAACGAGCCCCAGTTCGGCTTGGCGGAAAAGGCGCGTCTCTTCGGTTTGGTGCACTTTAATTGCGTTTGTGTAGTATACACACACGCCAGAATTGAAATAGCCTATTCACAAGCTACGTCAGCGGCTCGAGAAAGTGAACATGACAAATCTTAGGAGTGCGTTAATTACATACGGACAGTACGTGATAAATATAAAATTCATCATTTTTGTCAGAGATTGATAATGCCGCCAGGCCCTGCAACGTAACACAAATTCCCAACCCACCAGGACATTGAGTTCACCCACTCGCTCTTTATGATGAACGGGACAGTTCTAGAGCGGACAACATACGTACATGGTCTACAGTGTAATTATAATAAAATCGTACTTGTTTTCAATACATCGTGCTTGTTCATGACTTATTGGAACATTCAAATGGCTTCTACAGTCTCTTGACGAAATGTAAATTTCATTAGTTATCACTTGCATTAACTAAGCCTGAGTTACATGTACATTTCTTGTGTTTACAGCGTTCATATATATGTATACTCTAGTGTAATTGGTTTTCTGGCCGTCACAACTATTATTGTTGTGAGCCGTCAATTCCTTTCAACAACGGACGAGAGGTGAAAACTGGTTACACTGGCTTTTTTTCGTGGTGGAGGGTGGGGGTGGGGGGTAGATCTAGCAATACATATCAAAATACATAATATTGCTTCATAATCACAACTACGGAACACAAGCATTGCTTCACAAGCAGGCATTTAAAGACCTACAGGCAGACACTTTATGTCCACAGGTTTATCTCCGTTACCACCACTTCACGTATTTTTTTTTTTATTTCAGCTGGAATTATCAATGACTTCTTGTCATTCGTGACAGCTATGATAACCGGTGACCTGAGTGGACTCCATTCAGAGGCAATGGTTGCTAAGACCGATAATCATGTGAGTATAACAACTACATAAATGAATCCAATTCAGAAAACAGAGTAATGAATTTATATTACATAACATAGCAAACGAAGGGTGTTGTAGATCTCCAGCAATTCACTCAAGTTCTTCCTAGATGATCATCTTCTCCTCAGATATAAATCGTTAAAATGATCCTCAGAAATACCCTTGCACCCAAGCACTCGATGTGATCTGAGGTCAAGTTCAATACTGCAGTAAGATGCAGAAGTCAGATTCCCTATATGCCCGTAATACAACCATAAGCACCATCTGTAATCATTTTGTCTGCAGGGGACAATCTACAGAGTTCATGTCAAATATGACCTTGATGTTCATCACACAAGGACATCAGAGGTCAAGTTAAAGGTCACTGAAATATATCCAACATGGGTGACTCCCCGTGTATGCCCACAATCCAAACCCAAGCACAATCTACAAGAGTTTTGTCTGCAGAAACCAATTTACCGGTTTGAGGTTTGACGTGACCTTCAGACTGGAGGTCAATGTCACCAAGAGATTCATCGAACATGATTTCACATCATGTTCACATCATGATACTCGTAATACATTACTAAGCTCTATCTGCAAGAGTAATATTCTGCACAGGCCACTTCATATACCGTCATTCCATGTTAGTCGTGACCTTCAGGTTTAACTTCAAGGTCATCTGAGGTTAATTTCATCTCATAATACAAGGCATAAGCTCTATTTACATTCTGTCCCTAGAGGCCTATTTGCGCATTTCGGCCCATATTTGAGCCTTTCCAGTCTATATATCGGACCTTTCGAACAATTTAACGTCTACCCTCCCCAAGTCCTCATACACGTTATAAATGGCCTGAAACTTCATGCTGGTAGAGAATTACAGATAAAAATTACATCGTGGACTTTGAGAGAATTATTGTTAAAGTTTGAAAATGAAAGTTATGAAATCGCTTTTATGTTGTAAACCTCTGCAGTTCAATCAGAACCTGCAGATAGTTCCAATTACTAGTACCTTATTGTTTGTTGCAGTGTCGCCTTCGTTGAAAAAACGAGAAGATGTCCGTTGACCAAAGTGACTAGATTATCCAATTGCAGTGACCAAAGGCTGACCATGACAGCCAGTACACACTCGATACAAATGCCGATCGTGATACCGGTGGTTATGGACTGTACCCTGGCGCAGGTAGCAGTAGCGTAGTAGGTACTACTGGCCCGAGTTGAATGAGCCAAGCATGAATACGTGTAGACCTTCGAGTGTTGTCACATAAATTCTGAGACCACGACCACAAAAACAATTGATAATAATGTTTACCAAGAGTTTCAATGTTTACCAAGAGTTGTGTCTCAACACACAATAGGAAGACTCCTCGAGGTTCTTAGTTCGGCTTGGCGGAAAAGGCGCGTCGATTATGGTAATGAAACGTCTATTTTCAAACACATACGATGATAATGTGAGCTTTATTTGCCATGTATGTACTTTGTTTGGCATGAGATATAATCAGTATTCAGTTTCCAGAATTGGTTGCCAAGGTAACGATTCTCGAGATATGACCCAGAGCAACCATGGTTACTATATAGGGACCCAACGCCCTGAATATTGGAATAGTTATATTGACAAGAGCCTCTTCTGAAATCCATTGAATCATTTTAAACGACGTTTTGCATACCAGTCCCGAGTTAAGCCCCCTAGCAACCACGTCCCCATGGACCGTATTTTAAGTACGGTTGGCATGGTCCGATGATCAGCATGCGCAGACACACTCTGGTGAGGAAGATGTCGCAAGGAATGCTCTACAATCTGGGATCGCAGCGCGGAAGGCTTAGTTTGAGACATTTTTGCTTAAGGTAGTCCGCTCCAAACAGTGAGGGGAGGAGTATCAACATAATCTAAAACTTCATAATGACATATTTTATGAAGTAACTGATCAGCATCCTAAAACTGAAAAGGAAATAGGGGGTCACCGTATCCGTTTGCATGGAAAAGACGATGCAAGATGTGAATATGGACGAAAAAATGTGCAAAAATGCCATAATTTATGTCATTTTAGGTAAATGTTTGTGATTTTGATCGAATATGTCGAAGAAACCAGCACGGTGACCCCCTATTTTCTTTTCAGTATTAGGATGCTGATCAGTTACTCTATAAAATGGTCATTTTGAAGAGATAATATTCAAGACATAACTTTTAAATTTGGACTCTTCGTTACCTCACTGTTTGTAGCGGACTACGTTAATATGGAGTTTCTATTATATACGTTTATTCTGCAAATTGTGTACATGATTATGTTGGCGCGTTTGGTCATCGCAAATTGCTCATAATGTCGTGAAATGAGTAATTTTGTATGTACTCCGCGGCATACACCATAATTGAAATACTAGTAGTTACGAATAATTAATTGACGATATCTGCAGTTTAGTTATGCTTTTCTTGCACCGCATCCGGAGGTTCAAGATTTCTTTTTTACGAAGATTTTTTTTTCTTTTGATAAATATACAAAGAAATGCATATAACCTGTGAAATTGCTATTTATCCTCGCTCGAATACAAAGATCCTGTATTCTGGTTAACCTTTTTCAATGTGCCGAGAACACACATGCTATATCAATTCGCGTTAGTGAAAATATACGACGTTCATAAAATGTTTTTGCATCATTGTGTTATTTGTTTATTCCAAAGACACATCAGCAGACTTATGTCTTTTAAGTTTGCATTAACCTGAACTTGATATGAAAATAAATAAGAAGTTATCATTAAAAGTGAACTCCCAAGAATATAGCCATGGCAGGATCACATTATTTAATGAAAGGCAGACAATACCAATGACCTAGTCCTATCATTTCATCATACTACACATCAGTGTTGAATATAATAACAATATTATTGGATACTTGGATGAATGAACGTTAGGTAGAGTCAATTTGATATGAAATATGAACTTCATACAGAGGAAACACTGAAAGCATACATGCGCAATTACTTACGACACCTTCAGAGGTGACGTAAATGTTACGCAATGTGTTTAATCTAAGAACGTTTCGAGAAACAGGGTACAATACTTCCGCAGTGCGTAAGATACGCCCTTGGTGTAAGTACTGTTCGAGAAACGAGCCCCAGTTCGGCTTGGCGGAAAAGGCGCGTCGCGCCGCGCCAACTACGTATCATTTGAATAGGCCTACGTAAATAGTGTTATTCGCCGAGTACTAGATTCTAGATTTAGGCCTTGTCTGATTTTATGTCCACTATATGTTGCTTCGGGTTTAATTGAAAATGCAGCACAGATGTAGACCTGGCTGAATCAATGAGTTCATACACTTGAACACTTCATCAATCTCTATCTATGATAATATGCGAAATCGGCTCCGAGCTTCCGAAATTTGTGTTGACGGCTTTTGTACAAAAGTAACTGGTAACCATTCATCCCATCTCCTCGTGCAGCCGGTGGCAGCAGCTGGTCAACGCGTACACGGCACTTCGTACATACGGATGACATCGCGAGGCTTCAAATATTCGGCGAAGTCGAAGCGAAAGTAGGCCTAGAAATGGAATCAAGTTTCCTTATCCCGCTATCTGGCCAGGGATGTGAAGGGGATTCGAAAGGATGAAATTAAAATTTTCATGTGTACCCTGTCATAAACGAGGGGCGTAACTCCACCCCCCCCCCCCCCCCCTTCAACCCACCCACATTGTGGTACAGCTGTGCTTAATTCAATCACTGTGTTTAGCCGCCAGAGAGAAAACAGTGTGATAATAATTTTAATTGATATAGATCTATCACCATTACCAAGTAATGCATTTCACAATGTGTGAATTACGTAGGGCCACACTGAAAATACATAAAATACGCACATATATATATTCATTGAGAAATATTTTTTGTATTCAACAGAATTTGAACAGAAATTAGTTTTGAGACAAATAAAATGATTGAAAATTTGAAGGACTTAATCCCGTTCAGAAGATGTCTTGATTAGTTTGACACATTCTCAGTACTGGTATGCAACTAAAAATAATATCTATATATTGCTGCGTTACAACTTTCAGAAGGAGTTTCCTCTTCTTCTCTTTCTCTTTCTTGGCATTTCTAAATATTGTGTTGATGTGATTAGTATTTTCTTGTGAAAAATAAATAAATTCAATTTATAATTTCGGTGTTCGACGGAGTTAAAAACTAAATGTACTCCTAACAGATAAATGATATAATAGTCGTCGTCTTTCAATGGAATGCCTTGGTAGATATGGGAGTGGGGGAGGGGGGGGGGCTTGACTTTGACTTTCTTCTCTCGCACAAAATATACGCAGAGCCTGATACATGTTTGTTTTGAATTTCTAAATTGGTTTAATAAGTTGTTGAGCAGATGTGCACTTACTCCATCTGGTGTACAGTAGAAACAAATATAATTACACACTGACTGCTCCTGATGACGCCAGTGTGGCTTCAGATATGAATGTTTGGTCGGGCTTGTTTCTATTCTGAAGGTGTTTGATGTAAGGTTTTTATTGGTATCATCCAAATCTGGCTATAGGCGGTAATAGATTGATAGATACATTACACTTAATAATGATGACATCTACTCGACCCACTCAGGGGGCTAATGTAAGTATCAACCTATCACGAACAACCCAACCAGATTTTGATGATGACAATAAAAAACTTTATTTAAAAACTCTTAGTTAATTCATACAAACGACAAGATTCTGATTTTTTTTAGCTTTTATTATCAACGGAAAGGTATGTATGTTTTTGATATGAATAATTATGGAGGTCACCATGCTGAGCATAGTATTGCAATGTTGCAATGTATTGCTTGATCGTTTCTCCAGCGATATTGCAATAAATAAATAAAAATAAATAAATGAATTTTTAAATACATTTACTCAACTTGACCTGATTATCAATCTGCATGATTTCCAAATCGTTATTCATTATAAACCTACATAGGCCCTAAGTATGATCTCAGAACTCATTTTTAACACACGAAAAAGGACATCGTACTGATCATGGTTGCTAAGGGCATAACTCACAGCCTAAAACTGTAATAAAAGTCCTCATAACTTTGGAACTAATTATGATAATTGCACGCCGTAAAAACCACAATGATCAATTATCTTCATTTATTTATCTCGTACAAAGCTTTATAAAACCAGTTCTGCTTTAGGCTGTGAGTTACGCTCTTAGCAACCATGGTTGCTAGAGGCAGTATCAAAGGAATGGTTGCTATGCTGGTGTACCACTCTATAATCATGGTATAAATTTATATAGATACATCTTCCGATAATATACATTTGTGATACCATGCAAATCAACGTCAGAATTACACTCTTAATCACTAATTAAAATCAGTATCCCGGTGTGACGTCATGAATACTAATTATAATAGCTAATGAGGCAAAATATCACAGTGAAAATATGGCCTATATTGCCCACAGAAAGTTTTATATTTCGATAACTAATGAAGATAAATCGATTTTGTAAAAAAAAAAGAATCTGTTTATTTCAATGTGTTCTTCAATATAAAATATAAAATTCGAACATCTATTTTGACTTTACTTAGGCTTTATCGTGAACAATTATTGTAGTATTACTAAACGCTTTGCCCATAATGCAATCCTTTTGTAATACAGTCCAGTATTCCCATACAGTATTCGTCGGTTGAATTACCACTATAGTTTTCACTCATTTCGCTTCGTCTTGCTTTCGTCTGTACCCCCAACAGATTCCGAAGATGATCACCAGCCAAAAAATACAAACCGCAATTTACCAGAACTCTGTGTATACTAGTTTTAGTTTTGGTTTCATTCCGTACCTTCGCTTCGTCTTCGCCTGCACCAGTGCACTTCGCCCATTAGACAAAGCTAATCGCCAGATAGGCTAAGGTCACAGAAGAATCATTTTCGGTTCTTTCTCCACACTGTATATTTTATGATTTTGCCAAAGTTCTATGTGCACTCTTGTACACGTCTTTGTCGGTGTATACACCCGTTTTATTATGAACTTCGTGCGTGGACTCTAGCCAAAGTTGCCAAACTTAATGTCTGCCATGTGGTGAACTTGTACCTAAAATTTGCTAGTTGGCGCGACGCGCGGCGCGACGCGCTGGCGCGACGCGCGGCGCGACGCGCTTTTTCGGCCAAGCCCCCCAGTTCCCGTCAGGAACAATGAGGTGGTACTAAATATGACTGCTGTAATATCCACGCAAACAAAGAACCACGTTGTTCTCGCGTAATTACAACGTGTTATATGTAGACACTCGAGTATCCACGTTTTTATGACGTACGTGTCATAATGTGATTATGTGAACACTTGTCTTCGTTGTATTCATGTAATTAAACAGCGTTATTACATCACAACCTTTTGTCATTTCGAATGCTGACAATGCGCGATCCTGATTGGTCAATCCCTTCATATCATGGCGCCGTATTTGCTGAACCCGTCATATCTGTATTGGAGTCGCCATATCAGTATTCGTTCGCCCCACGGACCGAAAACAAACAATTGACAATCTGATATTTAGCATGTTGTTGGGGGCTTCAGGTAGGTAATAAAGGGTAACGGTTTGGAAAGTTAGAGTTTATAAAAACGTCGACATGGGCTTTAGACCCCACTATAGGCTACATGGACTACGGCATCGCATATGATACATGTATATGCCAATTACCCTCCCGTTCCGTCCTTTTACCTTGTAATTCATGCCAATAGCATCAGAGGCCTTAAAATTGAGCAACTTTAGATAGGCATCGAGTCTTTGCTCTTCGACAGTGAAGATTCCGGAGGTAGCCTGGTGTTGGCGATCTTCCTCCAACACATCTCGTGAGATGGAGCCCTCAGAATTCTGGCACTGTAGCAGCTCCAGCAAATCGCGGACTGAGGCGAGTATCAAATCCTGTCTTGGGTCACCAAGTCGAACATAGAGACCGATGGACCTCCCCGAGCTGAAATATGGTACAGACGCAGAGGTCATGGGGTAAATCATGGTCAAGGGAGGACATCATTCTGGGAAGGCTCGTAGAGCTTTGAGAGTTTTACCTGCTTGGCATTGTCTCCCTTGTCCTTTAGGTAGCTGTTGGTGGGCTTGGCCGAAAAAGCGCGTCGCGCCGCGCGTCGCGCCAGCGCGTCGCGCCGCGCGTCGCGCCAACTAGCGAATTTTAGGTACAAGTTCACCACATGGCAGACATTAAGTTTGGCAACTTTGGCTAGAGTCCACGCACGAAGTTCATAATAAAACGGGTGTATACACCGACAAAGACGTGTACAAGAGTGCACATAGAACTTTGGCAAAATCATAAAATATACAGTGTGGAGAAAGAACCGAAAATGATTCTTCTGTGACCTTAGCCTATCTGGCGATTAGCTTTGTCTAATGGGCGAAGTGCACTGGTGCAGGCGAAGACGAAGCGAAGGTACGGAATGAAACCAAAACTAAAACTAGTATACACAGAGTTCTGGTAAATTGCGGTTTGTATTTTTTGGCTGGTGATCATCTTCGGAATCTGTTGGGGGTACAGACGAAAGCAAGACGAAGCGAAATGAGTGAAAACTATAGTGGTAATTCAACCGACGAATACTGTATGGGAATACTGGACTGTATTACAAAAGGATTGCATTATGGGCAAAGCGTTTAGTAATACTACAATAATTGTTCACGATAAAGCCTAAGTAAAGTCAAAATAGATGTTCGAATTTTATATTTTATATTGAAGAACACATTGAAATAAACAGATTCTTTTTTTTTTACAAAATCGATTTATCTTCATTAGTTATCGAAATATAAAACTTTCTGTGGGCAATATAGGCCATATTTTCACTGTGATATTTTGCCTCATTAGCTATTATAATTAGTATTCATGACGTCACACCGGGATACTGATTTTAATTAGTGATTAAGAGTGTAATTCTGACGTTGATTTGCATGGTATCACAAATGTATATTATCGGAAGATGTATCTATATAAATTTATACCATGATTATAGAGTGGTACACCAGCATAGCAACCATTCCTTTGATACTGCCTCTAGCAACCATGGTTGCTAAGAGCGTAACTCACAGCCTAAAGCAGAACTGGTTTTATAAAGCTTTGTACGAGATAAATAAATGAAGATAATTGATCATTGTGGTTTTTACGGCGTGCAATTATCATAATTAGTTCCAAAGTTATGAGGACTTTTATTACAGTTTTAGGCTGTGAGTTATGCCCTTAGCAACCATGATCAGTACGATGTCCTTTTTCGTGTGTTAAAAATGAGTTCTGAGATCATACTTAGGGCCTATGTAGGTTTATAATGAATAACGATTTGGAAATCATGCAGATTGATAATCAGGTCAAGTTGAGTAAATGTATTTAAAAATTCATTTATTTATTTTTATTTATTTATTGCAATATCGCTGGAGAAACGATCAAGCAATACATTGCAACATTGCAATACTATGCTCAGCATGGTGACCTCCATAATTATTCATATCAAAAACATACATACCTTTCCGTTGATAATAAAAGCTAAAAAAAATCAGAATCTTGTCGTTTGTATGAATTAACTAAGAGTTTTTAAATAAAGTTTTTTATTGTCATCATCAAAATCTGGTTGGGTTGTTCGTGATAGGTTGATACTTACATTAGCCCCCTGAGTGGGTCGAGTAGATGTCATCATTATTAAGTGTAATGTATCTATCAATCTATTACCGCCTATAGCCAGATTTGGATGATACCAATAAAAACCTTACATCAAACACCTTCAGAATAGAAACAAGCCCGACCAAACATTCATATCTGAAGCCACACTGGCGTCATCAGGAGCAGTCAGTGTGTAATTATATTTGTTTCTACTGTACACCAGATGGAGTAAGTGCACATCTGCTCAACAACTTATTAAACCAATTTAGAAATTCAAAACAAACATGTATCAGGCTCTGCGTATATTTTGTGCGAGAGAAGAAAGTCAAAGTCAAGCCCCCCCCCCCCCCCCCCTCCCCCACTCCCATATCTACCAAGGCATTCCATTGAAAGACGACGACTATTATATCATTTATCTGTTAGGAGTACATTTAGTTTTTAACTCCGTCGAACACCGAAATTATAAATTGAATTTATTTATTTTTCACAAGAAAATACTAATCACATCAACACAATATTTATAAATGCCAAGAAAGAGAAAGAGAAGAAGAGGAAACTCCTTCTGAAAGTTGTAACGCAGCAATATATAGATATTATTTTTAGTTGCATACCAGTACTGAGAATGTGTCAAACTAATCAAGACATCTTCTGAACGGGATTAAGTCCTTCAAATTTTCAATCATTTTATTTGTCTCAAAACTAATTTCTGTTCAAATTCTGTTGAATACAAAAAATATTTCTCAATGAATATATATATGTGCGTATTTTATGTATTTTCAGTGTGGCCCTATGTAATTCACACATTGTGAAATGCATTACTTGGTAATGGTGATAGATCTATATCAATTAAAATTATTATCACACTGTTTTCTCTCTGGCGGCTAAACACAGTGATTGAATTAAGCACAGCTGTACCACAATGTGGGTGGGTTGAAGGGGGGAGGGGGGGGTGGAGTTACGCCCCTCGTTTATGACAGGGTACACATGAAAATTTTAATTTCATCCTTTCGAATCCCCTTCACATCCCTGGCCAGATAGCGGGATAAGGAAACTTGATTCCATTTCTAGGCCTACTTTCGCTTCGACTTCGCCGAATATTTGAAGCCTCGCGATGTCATCCGTATGTACGAAGTGCCGTGTACGCGTTGACCAGCTGCTGCCACCGGCTGCACGAGGAGATGGGATGAATGGTTACCAGTTACTTTTGTACAAAAGCCGTCAACACAAATTTCGGAAGCTCGGAGCCGATTTCGCATATTATCATAGATAGAGATTGATGAAGTGTTCAAGTGTATGAACTCATTGATTCAGCCAGGTCTACATCTGTGCTGCATTTTCAATTAAACCCGAAGCAACATATAGTGGACATAAAATCAGACAAGGCCTAAATCTAGAATCTAGTACTCGGCGAATAATACTATTCACGTAGGCCTATTCAAATGATACGTAGTTGGCGCGGCGCGACGCGCGGCGCGACGCGCGGCGCGAAATACTTGCGCGACGCGCCTTTTCCGCCAAGCCCTGTTGGTGAGCCTAATCAGGCGGAAACAGAAGACCATAGGACAATGGGTCCACAGACTCAGACGTGTCCACTGGGGGTCTGGTGGGAACTGCGCGAGTGCACAAGAAGGAGCTTATCCCTGAAGAGCAAGTCCTGGCAAAATGACCAATCCACCTCGTGGGAGGGAGCGATGCTAGAAGGCTGGTCAAGCTCACCGTCCTCGTCCTCGTGACGACATTTTCCATGACCAGCATGGAGCTGAGGAATGCAGAGGGTAGAGCTGGTCGCTGGACTCGAGCTGGTGTAACCAAGCGCAGAGAATTGACGGTGTCGAACGGGAACTCTGTGCCGGCGTCACCACGAGAAGCTGCCCAGAAGAGACGAGTCCGGGGGATGGAGAGCCTGGGGGGCGCTGAAGCGGCTCCCAACTGATGGATCATCGAGTCAAACATGCATCTGAGACGCCAAGCGAGAGTTGATGCTCAGTTCCATGTGCCTCGAATCCGCTGAGTGGGACTGTCACAACGAAGGCAATGTTGTGCCTGAAGGCAGTCCCACGGACGACAGAGGAAGACTAGGAGGAGCCAAAGAACAGGAAGCGTTGCAACGGAGGCCGCGACTCAGGTTTGTATCATGAGCAACTAAGTCAGGAGCTGGATCTACGATGATGAGTGCTCGAACTCAAGATCATGTCCACCAGGGTACTAATATATGGATCATCAGATGACCTTTGACTTATCAAAGTTGACCTTGGGTAGACGAATCCAACAAAATCTCCACCACAAAATGAGTTTTCTTAATCCTACATTTTTGTACTAATTGCCTGGGCCCCAGACGAACATACATTTTGCAGTTCATGGTTCCTACTTGGACGAGGGCTTCCTAGAGCTAAGTGGGCGTTATATCATTTTAGACAGTCATAAAAATGTACACCTAGAAAGCTTGAAGATGTGGCTTAGATATTAGCACTTTCAAATGAGAAGTCATATAAATGGCGATTTATGTGGCGACCTTGAATTTGACCTTCGATGACGTTGAAAGGTCAAAACAGCCATTCTGGGTCAGAAAAAGCAAAAGTTTGCCTAAACAGGCGAAATGCTTGTAAACAGAGCTTATGTTTACATATGAACATATGCACGGTGGCCACCCGTTCCGCGTTATTGCTGGTTAAAATACGAATTCCGCGTTATTATGGTCAGGGTTCGCGTTATTATGGTAAAGAAATGGCTGAAGATCAGCGAAAGTTTAACGAGCTTCATCAAAAGTTGGTACTATCGTGAATACTAAGAAATTACTAAGCCGAAATCAACTGCTCACGGAATATTATAGGCATTCTTGGAACCCAGTGCATTTCGTGTAGTGACATTGAACTTGTATTTTGTGAGATATTGTGCACACAGTTTTGTCATTTTTGTTAAATCGCAATCGTGTTGTAAACATACTGCCCAAATATCACATAAAAATGACATGTACGGCATTTTACAGACGTCATATAAACAAAATTTATTTCCCCATGACTAATGGAGACCTGTCATACACTCAAGTACAACTAAATAGAACATTTGTGTTGTGTAAACACGATATAAGTCTTTTCCGCAGATTCCGCGTTATTGTTTTTTTTATTGTTTTTTATCTGTGGACCCGCGTTATTGTGTCTGTTGAGTGTGATTGTTTTCAATACGCCAACATGTTCGTCCACGCGTATTAAACTAGTGAATAATCGTCAACGGGTCATCTTAATGTTCAATAGGAACTGTAAGTTTGGCTCAGTCGTCCTTGAAGAAACCAGCCACAAGAATTTCGATGTTCAGGAGTTTGTTGTGGTCTCAATTTCGATAAAAAATATTCAAGTTGTGCAGGACATATTGGAACTACGGTAGGCTGCTTCGGCTCAACAGTTTCGTCAGAACAGATGTACTTGCAATTTGTTTTATATGTATATAGAACAGCCCATAGCGAGGACCTCGATCCACACTGGAAGAACCAGGTTGAATTCAACATCGGAGTTTGGTGAAACAGGTCCCAAATAGATCTAGACCTACTGTCTCGGGTTAAGGCCTACACTGGTTGTCATAATGTCATTTCACACTACTGCTACATTTCAATGGAACTATTGTATGCACTAATTGTCGAGATTAATACCAAAAAATTACGTCTGTTTATTAATATCCATATCCTAGAAATGTCAGTGCACGATTCTTGACGGAAATAACATGACTGAAACAAAATAACAGCAACTCTTCTTTTTTTCAGTAATTGTTAACGAACGAATCGAAAATATGTGTTCCACTGGAAAGAACAGCGCCCTTCGTGTAGGTGGGTCAAATATAAATAAACATATTTTATCATCTGCATAGATGTGGCCGACTGCATGCACATACATCAATCTCGATCCCCAGCAATATCGCGTGTTCTTGATAAGCAATAACGCGGATTCAACAAACTTTAGATCAGGAATCAATCTAAGCTGTTCGTCGGAAAATATATGGATTATTATTGTTTCTCAGACAGGAACTAATCCTAATACACATTTCTGTATCATGATTTACTTATTCATGTATTTGTATGGCTAATTTAGCACGAAAATGTCACCCGATTTTGACAACTGTCGCCCGATCAACGTATCTGTGGTCACTCGTGCACAATGATCATTGGACCAACAAAAATCAAACTATTATCTATAGACCGCTGATACATTCCAATATTCCGTGGAACTATTGTTGTACGCTAATGCTTTATGTATCTGTATGAATTTATCGCTTTTTACCGGGACCACTTCGAAACTTTTACCATAATAACGCGGGGCCTAACTATAATAACGCGGAATTCAATTTTTAACCAGCAATAACGCGGAACGGGTGGCCACCGTGATATGGGAAATCGTATATGGAACAACTAAAGAGTAGCTTGACTTGTATGACTTTGTTTAATTTTGCTTTATTTTGGAAATATTAATCAAACAGTAGTGCATGAAAAACACATAATTTGTAAGACCCAGATCATCAGTTTGTCACCGTCAACAGTAGATATCCAGTATATCGTCATATGATATCATCCCCGCAATGCAGCCATTAAATTTGTGTGTTATCACCTCTGATGATCAAGGCAGGAAACTGAATATAAATTTTATTCATACTGTACAATATTTTCGACAGTGTAGTTCCTATCAACAGTGATATTTCTCCTAAAATACACACATACAAGATTTGAAGTGTCACACGCAACCGTAAGTGATCTTCATCACCAGCATTCAAATACAAAGCTCCTTTCAACTTAAAAACAATACAAGATCTTTCTAAACATTTGCACTTTTTAACATAATACTCTTAGTAAGTGTAGTTTAGTGAATTGTTTGGCATAAAATCCCACCTGTTGTGCAGTCATAAAAGAGGTCAAGAATACCTCAAACGAAAAAGAAACTTACCCAATGAAACAGAACATATAAGAGAATTTCCAGTCTAATTGTGTTTCCCCTCAAGCAGAAAAATATACTATTTGGCAAACAATTTCCCCAAACAATCTTTCAATAGTATGTACAGAAAAGCTGGTATGCCTAGACCACTGAGACAGCGAAAAGTTTCATTTTTTCTACTCTGTCATAGAATGTCATAAAACATTGTGCCAGTCGCACAAGACCTCCTTTAGAAACATTTCTTCAATAGATGGCTGATCCAATAAATTTATAACATTATGATTACTAGTAGGCGAATACTTGATTTATGGTTTAATATAGTTGGTGCAGCTACTTCAAACATGTCAGAGAAGAAACGATAACATTCCGTCACTTCAGGGGATTAAAAGAAAATGCGAAAACACATCTGAAAACACAAACGATATCACAAATCAGTCTGGGAATATATAGTGTCCAGCATTTTCGTTATTAAAAAGTTCTTACATTATCAATTACCAAACAGTACCATGTCATACATATGGAAAGTTATGAGCAAAATATGTGCACCATCAATTTCAATTAGGTGAATACAACATTGTAATTACAAGAGAATGACCTGCTACCTCCCGAAAATTGCAAAATATTCAGTAAACATGTAAATGCTATGGCACTCATAATTTATACGCATTATATGATCAATAATCAGACAGCAGAAACTGCTCCATAGAAATGCAGCATAGAGAAGCACACGAAGGCATCGGAGATAAACAAGTATAGTTCAGGGTACAAATGATTTAACAATCAATATTCGATGTGACCTTTTGATTTTTCATTCCACTACAAGTAACATAATCAACAACATTACTCAGCGTTATTCTTCAATTCACAAATCAGGCGAAACACTCGGAAATTGTGCTCGTTCAGACGAGGTTGGAATAAGCCTGCGTCGATTGACAAAATAACTTCCTAGACTTCGACTGGTTTTATACATTTAGCACTTATAGTATATCTTCATTGAAGCCACAAATGCGATGCAGAACTTGCTCATACTGGACGTCGTGCCCGGCACGACAAACTACACTTAAAATCACAATGGAATATACACATATTTCTCACAACAAGAAACATTACCAGTAACAACACAGACTTGACAAACATTGACAGTAAACAACCACAGCTGGGGCAGGCCTAAAGCTATGTTTCCTACATGATAACACCAGGGCAGATGCCCGCCACTGTTTGTCGCACAAATCAAAACACAACGCATAATTAAGTAGACAGCTTCATTTCAACAATCACCAGAAAGAGTTTAATTATTTACCGGTACCTGACAAGAGAATTCTACCCGGAAGAAATTTATATTTCTCTATGATGAGCTGTAGAAAACTCAATACTTCATATATTTGAAATGTTCACAGTTATTGCCTGCCACACGCTATAGTGTAATTCATCTCTGAGAGATGATCAGAGTTGATCCTGACCAACTTGACATCAATCTCCACATTGTGGGCTGCCTCTTTTCGGACTGTTTTGTAGCTATAGGCCAGAGAAACGGTGTCTACATCTGATGTGAAATCCTGAAGTTTTCTGTAGCTAATGTGCCTTTTTCATCTCCTCTTTGGAATGAGCAAATATACACTGCAAAAGAAAAGCAGACAGGACTTTATTATGTTTTATTTTCACTTCGATCAAGTGTTGACATAACGACTTCATCGTTATTTCACCCCAAACTATCTGACTACTGTATTCCTAGTTACAACAGAGATATCACAAAAGATACTCATTGAAATATTGAAGGCAAAATCAGACATTCATTTCGAAAACGTCCATTGAAATGTTGTTCATCAAACATTGAATCCCTCAGTCTTAAGCAGCACACCAAACTATCTACAAATACAAACCTTTTCTCCGTAGGGGCAGCTTCCTTTAGTCAATATGTTGTTACACATGTTGGTTTTGGGCAGGGCTCTCAGATCCTTCTTGCCATGGGCGAAGATGCATTCCTTCGTGGTTTTGGTGCACTTGCCTTGTTGCCAGTACATACATATGCTGGTCTTGTAGAGGGGGTTGTTGGCTTGGCCAGTGCCTTCGTCCTGTGAGATGGACAGTACTTGTAGTATGAGAATTGGAATTTGGCATCGGAACGTACAACTGTTTCTCTTCATATAGCGTGTATTTAGTTTCATTTGCATCCTCGAAAAGCTTTTTATAGAATGCATCACTATGGGAACAAATACTATTGAATACAATTTCTCTTTCATTTTTTGTTTCAATTAGGTGAATTAATCATCCTTTATCCAATGAAAATCTATCCCTTTAGGCCAGTGTTGGACATATGATTAGACACAACTCGTCACTCATGCAGACATCAAACATATCATTGATTATCATAATGCCCCCCATAATCCTATATCATAATGCCCCCCAGACACTGTCATACCTTGGCAGCAGCCTTGTCCGTCTTGGCCTGTCCTTTCATCTCTTTGATGATGTCCGCCGCATCCTGTAGAATCTGAGCGATTGAAATCCCCTTCAAACCGCCTCGCTTCTGTCGCACCTCATTCACGACCTGTATCGTGTCCTGACTGCGAGGTCAAACAAGATATGTCTTTAAAAAGTTCACACATGCAAGCCACAAATCACATTTTGTACATTTACAGTACATGTACTGCTCATTATTGGCATGCAGAAAATTATAAACTCGGGACTTCCAATTATTGTGCAAATTATTGCATGTTTTATTGCATTCCATCGTGCAATATTGAGATTGAGCACAATTAAGCAAAACAGTAAATATTTTGATTTCACTCACCGACTAAGTCTCGGGTAGGACTCTTTGATCTTCTGAAGGAGTTTCTCGAAGTTTGTGGACATCGCCTCCTCCTCTTCTTGAGTTTTCTTCCTTTTACTGACCTGCACAGTGTTTTTTTTAATATGAAGCAAATGAAGTAAACTTACTGTAAGAAGCCAAATATTTGCAGTCGATTTATTTTGCGGATTTCACATTTTTTCCGCACCCGCAAAACTAAATCGACCACAAATATCTGATTTCTATACATAATACAGATGCCAGCTAAAATCCGCAAGCTTAAATCTCCGCAAATTTGTCTGGACATAGAAACTCTAAATATTTCTAGCTGCAAATATTTGTCTTTTCACAGTACATGCACAAAATGACATTTTCTGAATGGTAGGAATGAGCTAGAAAGAAACTATTCAGGATTCAAAGCATGCCTAACTGGCTGCACAAGGGATGCAAAATCTCAATGGTACACAAGTACTCAGTATGAATGCCTATGACCTCAACCCTCGTATAAATTTCCTGTAAGAGAACTGATCGAGTTACTAACCTGCTGCCACTGGTCGTCGCTCTCCAACATGTGCTCCCAGCCCGTCTCCCACGCCCCGATGTCGTCCTTCATGCTGATCTCTGAGATCCCTGCTATAGACTCTTCTACAGGCTTCATCACTGTAAAAAGGTACACAATACATACAAAATACATCTGCGGTCTATCGTCAAAATATCGAGAATAAAAATTTCATTTTGACAATATTAGAGGTCCTTCAATTCCATAATTTACTAATATTATCAGGGGTGTTTCTTCACCAACATAATATGCATACTGTACATGACAATGTGACATACTGTTGAAAAGACACATACCAGATGGTTTGTTAGATAGCAGAGGGTTCGTGGCGTCAACATCGGCATTTTTCTGATGGACATTTGGCTTCTGGGCGTCTTGAGGCTCATGGCCGCCCTTAGCTGTGTGCGGGGCTGACTTCTGTGGGGCAGGTTTCTGGGCTGCAGGTTTGGGGGCCACAGGGGTAGCCTGAGTGTCACTACAAGTGCTGTCAGGCCGGACAGCTTCTGGTGAAATAAGTCACGAATAGATTAGAGTAGGTATCGGTCATTGACTTTAATGAAGCGTAATTATTTTGTGCAGGTACAGGATTTCCAGCATCACCTAACAAATTTGTTTGACATTGGTTGTATAAGTTCACAGATATAAAGCCACAAAAAAAATCCCAATATTAACCTGCAGGGGTGGGGAATCGTTTAGGGTAAGCCCCTTGATGTGCCACGTTTGGGGCGACTGTGGAGATTGACGAGTGGATGACGGGCAGCGGTTTTCTCGAACTTTTGGCTGACGGCGGCGCTGCTGCCTCCTCCTGGTGAACTCCGTTGGTGACCTGTGGCTCGACTGACGTCCTCCAGCGGTCCGGTTGGGAAATTCCAAAGTGTTCCGAGAGGCTATGTGGCTTGGATGTTGGCAGAGCACCAAACGAAGAAAGCTGAGAGGCTGAGGACGGCTGGAAATCATCCTGGTTCCAGTCTTCATCAGTTGGCACAGCAGGGGCCGCGGTTTTCGCTCTGGTGGAGACGGCTGTTCCCCACCGGTCAACTTTTGGAGGAGTTACCGGCTGTTGTGCGACCTTTTCAACTGGTTTCTGATCTTGTACGGCAGATGGTGGCCAGTGGTACAAATTTGAGTTTAGATCTGATGGCATGGTTTTTGACTCGTGTCTGGTGATGGTTTTCGTGCTCTCAGGGAGTGTAGGTGTCGGCTCAAGAGGCGATATTGGATCTAAGCCTGAGTCATGGGCGGGGGGAAAGTACTCTTTGACTTTGTCCTGTGGAGGGGCTGAATCTCGACTGGTTTTCTTTCCTCCATTTTCAAGAGTGTCTGATGATATCCCTGTTACATCTGACGGCGTGGGAATTGAAGGCAATTGGTTGGGAGGGGGGTGGCCCATAGACTGCATCATCAACATCCAACGTTGCATGTTTTCCGGGGGCATGACCCCAGGGAACATCGGCATGATACCTGGGATCCCTGTGGCTGGGAGGGCTGCATTACTTGTGGGGAGGTTGGTGGCTGTTTGGGCGGAGTCTGAGAGCCCTATGGAATGTGACTGCTTGGAGTCAGCCAGACTAGAGTGTTCTGAACTGCTGTGGCTCTGTGGTCGCTCCGTGGTGAGCTCAACACTGGACTCTTTGCCTTTCACCTTCAGCTCCTGCTGAAAGTTTCGAACTCCATCACTAACATGACACGGGATATTAACATTTATACATAGAAATCAATCATTCGGTAAACTGAATCTGAGTCCCACTCTTTTACAATCTCACTTTCAGCACAAATGCCCAAAAGGCATCATTGACATGACAACCAATACCAAATCCATTACCTTCCTGCTCCAAACAAAGAACTGACCTGTAAGTTGTCGAGCCCTGGTGGTCGTTTGGACGGGTCCATATTGCTGTCCATGCTGAGCACACTACTCGTCTCAGAGGTCTGTCGATTGCGGAGACGACTAAGTGTTGGGGCCTGTAGGGAAAGGTCCTCCTTCTCACTGAGATCAGGCTGGTTCGTCACTGATTGGCTTGACATGGAATGTCCCACTCCAAAACTCTGTGGGATTGAACTTTGTTAATGGAAGTCACCACAACAGGCAACATTATGTGGTATAGATGTGATTATGTGGTATTATATGGTGACATCTTACTAAAACATGTAGCAAAGAATTGGTCAGTCACCAATTGATGAAACACTGAGTAGACTTGACATTATTTTTCCTGCATCGAAATTTCAAAGCTACGAAAGCCTTGACTGAACATCGAACATACACGACATCTTGATAATCTCGTACATACAACTTATGCATATACGAGATAATCAACGAGTCAAATTTACGAGACTATAAAATGTGTCATATACAAGATCTTTTTTCCACGAGTTCCTTTTAGGGTTTTTGTGATTCACTCTGTTCAGAGAGTATGATATGAAGTCCACTCACAGTTTGAGGTTGAGTTGCCAGACTTTTCGGCAGAACTGGGCAGGTAAAAGATATTTCTGGCAAGGACTTCAGCTCTAGACCGTCTTTGAGTGCCGAGTGATTGGAATCGTGTAAAATCTGTGTGAAAAAATACATCAAGATGATTGAACTCAGAAAATCAAAAACAAATCTAAAGAGCTTCCCCATTTACTTTGCACACCCATTCTTGGAACGACATTCGAGAACAGTATATGAATACAAAGTTATATCTATATTATACCTGGGCTAACCTGGCACCACAAGTCTAAAAGACTTTGCATACATGTACTTGTATCAGTGCAATCAATGTAACAACTTTTTACATAGAATTCACTAAATTCGGTTTGAATGATCTCAAATTTAAACGGACTTATATCTTGAGGAGCTGTGAGAATTGACAATCAAAATGTTAATCGATTCTAAGTTTTGTATTTATCAAGCCTGACCTCGACTCGGTCTTTCTCGTCTTGTAGCGTTCTCATCACAGTGCTGTAGTCTTTTTGTAACGCAGCCTTCTCCACTTCACTGTAAACCATAGTGACACGTAAGTCACAAAAATTGAAACTAACGGAGAGCAGGGCTTATTTAGCCTTGGAATGCTTGAAGGTTAATATTAGGGTTTTTTTCCTGTAGGAATTCAATCAGATTGTGATGGCGAAATCTCTCATTGAAAAACATTTGCCCTCAGTGTAAAAACTTGAAATATATTCATAATAGTAAAACATTACTTCCGAATGATCTTTGACAAATACCTTCTATTTGGCGCCTTGACAATTTTGATATAATTGTCTAGGACATCTTGTCGTATTCTAGCTAAAGCTTGGTTGCACAATTCTGCTTGCAAGTCAATCGTCTTCTCCTGTTTAACAAAATTGAAAGCATAACCATGACACTTAATATAAACAATAATATGAATACAGATTCATGTCGCAGTATAAATACACCACCAACATGTTCACAAGCTATCAGAAATACATAGCACCCGGTGTTAGATATCTCTGAATCTCTGTATGCTCATTGAATACACAGCCTAGATTTTTAAAATCAGCTCACTTCTGCCAATTGCGCTCGATTCAAGGCTTGGTCCAGTTTTCTCTGAGCCAATTTTTCTGAGATTCCGTTTCCAGCACCACTCGGTAATAATCCTTCACTGGTTTGTTCTGATTTATCCACCATATCCACACAGCTCTGTGTGCCAACTTCCCTCGTAACTGATGACTCCCTTGGGTCCGCTGGGCCTCTCCGACCAACAGTCAACGGTGAACACTGGGCACTAGCGTTCCTCAGCGATGAAATCGGCGACGCGGACGACGAATAAGGCAAAGCTTGGCCCTGATCCGGGCCATTCAAAGTGACGTGTTGTTCCTTCTCATACCCTGTAACTCCGAGAGAGCCCAAAGTGGAGGTCGGGTTTGCTCCGGTGCCTTGGAGAGTCTCCAGATACTTGGGGACGAAGGCAGGCGAGCTGGCTTTCAGGTACGACGATTGAAACAAGGATGACTGTGATGGAAATGATGGCATGGAATCTGGACTTGTTGAGTTTGTTGCTCCTGCCGAACATCAAGAAAATGTATTGGACTGCTGCTTTTGTATTGAACAAACTTTCAATATTAGGATCATTCTTACTTTTTGTAGTGTTACACATACCTGAAAACAACCCTGGGGCCATATCTGAAGTTATTTGTGTCTCACTAGAATATAAAATAGACAAAACATATACAATAGTTGCATGAATTTCAACAGCAAACCATCTAAAATCCATGAACTCAGATGCATACCTAGCAACAGTGTCTTTTAATATTATAAATTTGTCTCAAGTCTCGGTTATGACATATAAAAATTGCAAGTAAATTACTGGTATATGTGAAGACTCATCAAGAGAAAGATTGTCTGGTTTTTAATCTTAACAACTGTCCAATCATCAAATTTTTTTTCAACGAAAACATACTTGGGAATCTCCCCGCGTAACACAAGAAAGTTATCCTCCAGCTTGATATAGCCACTTGTGACCAGAAACTCGGAAATCCCACCATAGTTCATGATAAATCTTCTGTCTGAGGATGTCAATTTCAAGAAGAGGTTGAGGACTTTTTGATTGGTCACCTCCAGAGGTCCATCTCGTAACAGCTCAGCAAATCGTCTGCAAACAGAGAAAACGAGAAGCCTCTAAATAAGCGGACGCGGCATAAAATGGCCGAAACCACAGATTCTCAAGCTTGTCATATGGAGATACAAGGACAATTAATTTCGGGAATCATTAGTTTAATGAGTGAAGTATCAATATTCGCGAAATTAATTTAGAGAGAAAGAACAAGAATAGAATTCAAAACCAAAAGATATTGTTGGTAAAACTAGTTGATGAGCTGAGGCATACTGGAATAGTGCTTGACGGAGATGTTCTTTCAACCAAACGTCAGGCATTCCACTGCCCACAGCTACGGCATCTGATGGAAAAGGGGGAAATGTGCCAACATTAACAACAAACACTCACAATGTTGAAGGATAGAACAGTTCCTTTCTCACCAGCTCTTCTTAAACCTATTGCATCTTTCTGTTCGACTTGATAATTTCTGAATTTCATTGAAATATAATTCAGTATGAAACAAGTCAATGCACTACAAACCAGGAGGAGCGTTGTTTTGGACTTCTGTCGGTATTTCTGTGTTTTCCACAAATTGTTCCGGCCAGCTGAAAGTGCATGTGAAACGATGGTGTGAAATGGTTTCATTTTGTGATTGAAATACTTTTTGGATGAGCATTATATCAAACATTAAATGCAAAGAAATCTTTTGTTGAATACTAACAGTAGATACTTGCATCTTTGACATTACATCTCGTTGTAGATAATAGCACAGCCTTGAATATCTCATAACATTCAACAGTAGATTATTATAGTACACATTTAATAAAGTTTGACCTCCTGCAATGGTTGGTACATGTACCAGTAAATACAGACTTGACCAGTTGTAGTAGTATCAAACCTTTCGGAAGGAATGGAGCCTGTGATTTCCAGCATGTTCCCTGACACAGTGATGTATGGACACTTGCTGAGAAAGGCTTTGATCGAGCCCTGCGCCATGATCACTTTGCGCTCTTGCGTGGTCAGCTGAATGAAGATGTTGAGTATCTTTTGATTGGTTGCTTCCACCGGACCATGCTCCTTTATCACAGTGCCAAATTTTCTGGTAGTATTCAAAACAAAAAGGTGAAAGTGCATTAGCAAAATTTCAGTTTGGGATTGCTTTTTTAAAACATCATCTAACGAAGGCTTTTGGAGTACTAGATCTAGAATATAATATTGATAGAAAGAATGTGAGACCACCAACCACGTATAGCACTGAGTGGTCGTAAAACACAAATTGTCATTCAAATATATCAAAAGCATTAATGTAGTGAAAGGTGTTGTTTCATTTTTATACCTGTACAATTCACGTTCTATTTTTTGTTCCTCCGTTTCTTCAGGTTGAGGTTGTGGAATATCTAAGACGATAAAAGCACACTACATGTATATCCTATAGCATTCGTAAAACATTCAAACTACATTTGCAAATTACTACAAGTAGCGAGTACCAGGTATTAGTACTCAAATTACACTGAAATCTTTCACTTCTTGACGATAATAATAACTAATTATATTTATCTTATTACTTCACAGACAATAGATAAATTCAATAAACACAAAATACTGTATTTGAATATGCAGCGAAACTTTTCACCATCAGTTGCATAAACATCCGATCATACAAATATTAAAGGGTTGAGCTCTTAAGTAGTGTGTGCGAAAAGGCAAAAATCATTCAAATGTGCGTCTCAACAAGCGGGTGACAAATAAATTGAGATTACATTTTAATTCCCACAAAAATGAGATAAAATGGTTTGCTTTCATCAGTCACAGGTAGTTTGAATGCTAGTCTGCTTGATCCTAGAGCCATCGCAGTGAAACCATATTACTGTTATGTGCATAGTAATCAATGTCATGATACAGTACATGTACCGATGTATCAAACCAACAATTCAAGTGCAGTAATCATTTCAACAGTGTCGACGTTTGTACACTGTACGTAGCTTTTAATTCTCATAAACATGCTGTTGAGGACAGCACATACAAATAGCTATTAGCAAAAGCTGTTTTTCTGTACTGCCCTTGAAAATTAAAACAAACTGGTGAAATGTTAAAATTGAACAATAAAATCACATCGTGTGTGCCCACTGTTACTGTATATAAAGACTGTAGAATGGAAAGGTGGAACACGAGCATTTGTACAGGATAGTTCTACAGCACAATGATTGGTTTGCCCGAATTACATCTTCCTGCATCACTGGGAGAGAATATCAGGGGCAGACCTAGAATTTGAACTTAACTGAAGATCTTATGGAATTAATCAAAACTTGCATTTGTTTCCACAATGGCCCAAGGTGTATCAAACTTGGCTTAAAAGTTGCTGTGTAATATTTTTCTAGGTCTACCCCCAGTGAAGGGGCTGATTTTGTGTGCAATTTTTGTTTTTCCGAGAGAAATCAAGAAATCTCTGGTGGTCTTGAACAATGTTAGCATCAACTTAAATAAATCCTACTGAGAGAATACCTTTTTCGTCTAAAGAATTTTCTCTAACAGGGTCCGTGTCTAAGATTTCGCCATTAGTTGCAGAACTGTCTTCATTGATCTGGTCTTGGCCTGCAGCTACGTATTCATAGGTGACCTGTGACTGGTCGTAGCTGTCGGGGGGCACATAAGCTCCTGAGGAACTTGCTGGAATAAACTCTGGGGACAGTGGCCCTCCAATTTGATAATCGGACGTTGCATATGCCCTTTGGAAACTTGAGTTCCCAGCATAGCTCATGCGAGAAGATTTTATATAAGTGGAGCTACCTTGTAAGCTTGTCGGCCATTTCTGCGTGTTCCTTAGCACTGGTCCAGCTAATGAGCTCTGAGCATTAAATGGCCCGGGTAGCACAACACTCGTCTGACTTTGTTGTATAGAGTTCACAAGCTGTCCGCCAGCTGCAGGGGCTTGATTTGTCAACTGGTAAGCTGGTGCCTGATGGAGATTCACCCCCGTTGGATGGCCTTGGTATGGTGGAGCAATAGGGGCCTGGTTGGCCTGAGGCAATGTCTGTTGGGCCACAAGGTGTCCTGTAGGGTGTGGTATCTGTGGTGGGGGAGCTTGGCTGAGCTGTTGCTGTGTGACTGGCAGGGAGAAGCCAGCTGTTTGGTTGGGCTGGTAAGGGAACAGCTGAACCAGCTGGGGCGGAGGAACTGAGCCGCCCCCTCCTTGTACAATAAATGGACCAGGCATTGTCGTCATCTGCTAGATCCTTCAACCTGAAATTGTATTATTAACACAATAAATGTCATTATGAATTTTGTTTGCATATGTATTGTACTTATACTTTCAGCACAACACTGATAATTTTATAACATTAATATAAATGGGCATGATTGGCCTTTTGTGAAATAAAGTTCGATATAGCCATGTATACATGATATCCATTGGTGACTGAAGAATAGTGCCATTACTTTAGATCCAGTTTTAGTTCACATATTGTTAGGCCAAAAATGAATAGAAGGGCACCAGTGTGATAACGTTACTTGCTACCAGAGGCGGGAATTTACCAACTGTACCAAGAATTAACTATTGTACATGTGCTCTTTGTGCTCATCATGATTAATATACCGAACAAAAGACGTGAATTTCTTCAAATGCTGATTCAATTATTAATTTCTGTTACCAAAGTGTTGGAATCTGAGTGACAATCTTCTGATTTTTTCTTTGCTTAACATTCCAAGCTTAGCAAGAACATTGTAGTGCCAAATACTAGTGTATTTCCCAGGTATATACTAAACTAAAGTCAGTTTAGGTTAAAAATTCGGTAATCATCTCAGCTTCTAGAGCCAGACTCAGACTCAGAGCTAGGACTTGGTCACTCAGTGTCAGATAGAATATTCAGATCTATCAGAGTACCAATGAATCATTGAAATGAAAGGTTGCAGATCCGATAAAAAGATATACCAATCCTTGAATTTTCTATTTGACTGTTTGATAACAGTCAGAATCCTTATAAATCCCATAAATATCGCTTTGAACTTGTAGTGTACCTGCTCTACGAAATGAAAGGTTGCAGATCCGATAAAAAGATCTACCAACCAATCCTTGAATTTTCTATTTGACTGTTTGATAACAGTCAGAATCCTTATAAATCCCATAAATATCGCTTTGAACTTGAAGTGTACCCGCTCTACGAGCCATCCATCCCAAATGCGCAGAATTCCAATTCCAAAATTCACCAACAGTATTCATCTGTCCTGAATTCGCCGCATTCCCAAATTCGCCAATAACATTTTTGGGCTCCTTCAAAACATCCATTAAAATCGTTATTCGATAATCCGGTATCAGGACTATTACCATCATTTTATTTTTCACAAAGACAGCTTCTATCATGTCTATGCGTTGCTAATATGCAGTTGGCGAACTTAGGGATGCGGCGAATTTAGGACGGATGGCTCGTATGCCCTATGATGTCTTTTGTCACCAACCGTCACCAACCACTCAATGTCATCAATCGAGATTATGATATCGAACCTTTGTACCAGCACTTTGTTTTCACAAAACAAGCTTCTGGGCTTTGATAAAATTGAGTTGGTGAATTTTGGGATGTGGGTAGGAAGGATGGCTTGTACAACTCAAAACTAGGGCCCGGACGAGTCGAATATTTCCGACTCGGGTACCCGTGTGGTCAGACCCGACCCACCCCGGGTAACCCGTCCAAATATACATAAAAATTTGAACGGGAATCACTGGAGCAAATACAAGCAATATGTAACTTGCCCCACGGAACCAAAACAACAAAATTAAAATCTGACAACAGACAACGGTCAGATTTTAATTTTGTTGTTTTGGTTCCGTGGGGCAATATGTAACACGTAAACGCCAGTCATCGATATTTGACACACATTATTTGTTTCGTTGCTGTTTATTTTCGAGTTTGAAAGGGATCACACGATCTCTTAAAACTACTTCCGATTTTTTCCCGATGAATTTCTTGTCATTCCTGTACGTGATTTTACTAGCGTTTATCGCAAATTTTCAAGACAAAAACTATATCATTATTTGTTCTCGGGTACGGGTAATGAAATTCCGACCCGGGTAATTGTTTGACCCGCCCCGAATTCGGGTACCCGTCGACTCGTCCGGGATCTACTCAAAACGGATCCAGAGACCAGACGGAAACCCGAACGCAGCCTGAGCGCAGCAACACGGGCGATAATACCGGATTTCTGACCGACAACATCACGTAGCGTTTCAATAACGAGCAACTAGTCCCTTAGTTTTGAAATACTGTCAACCAATGGATAATCGTGAATGCAAATGATTAAACGGTTTTCAGGTTATTGAACGCAAATAGGCAATTAAAATGTTCTTTATCGGAAACTTACACTTCCCAGGTTTTATGAGACCTCAGCACTCATTCACGGTGTCGTGTTGTGTGCAAAGCCGCCTAGGAAATAGTTCTCTGTATTTTGGGTAATTATCATTTCTCACCTCCAATGATCTACTGCAAAGAGTGATGTTATCACAATATATTTGTACAAAATACTCATTTTCCTCAGTAATTAAGTATCACTACCCCGTTGTTCTATTTTGTTCAAGCTTTCATCGCGTATGAATACCTGTCAGAAGTTGGAAATATTCACGGTTTTCACGACTGGTTTTCCGTACGAAAAGCCCCCGTACACGCTGGGCAACCGTGGTAGCCTACAGCGCATATGCCTACTGTAAAACTTCGAAATTTCCCTTTGTAATTTCCAAAGAGCAAATCATAATAGATCTACTCAGCTACTAGTAGTCTAGAATGTGTTTCTGGAAAATACTAGTAAAATGTAGTTCCTAGTGCTTATTGTGTCATAGGGCTTTTGCCCAGATCTAGACATACATGTATTCTAACAATGAATATATACTTTGGTTAATTAGTTAGGCGTGTAGAATTGAATTGTACATGATAAGTTTTGAAAATATATATGTACTGAATATGACAAATTATTTACATGTTGTGAAATTTATATTTTATCGATCACTCAAATATCACAAATAGTATAGATCTATTTTAGGTTACCGAACCTATGGTCCGATAACCTATTGGCATGGTGTTGCGTCAGTTGTCCGTCGTTGTCGTCGTCGTCGTCGTCGTCGTCGTCGTCCACATTTTCATCTTTTTTGTTTACGGGCGAATTTTTCTGAAATTTTGCACAAAAATGCTTAAAAATAATTCAAGAAGGAGGATTTTTTTAGTTTTTTTTATTTTCGGGGTTTTTTTTCAAAATGGCCGCCGTTTTCGACGAAAAATGCCTGATTTTGGATTTGGCGGCCATCTTCTCAAAATCTGTTCAGTAACTTTTTTTCTTTTTGATACATAACACTCTTCATATGTACGCCTATGATGTCTATAAATTTCGTTGTGCTTGAATCGCTCGAAGTGACCCATTTTGGCCCAAACTCGGCCCAAATGGGACTTTCCCATGTTAAATTCTCCTGCTTTATAGTGGGACACATTATGCCTAATATCTCACTTAGTATTGATATTAGAGACTAGGAATCAATTGTGGACATATAGGAAATGATATATGTTGAATATTTTGATGACCTTGACTTTGACCTTTGACCTCATTTTCAAGGTCACAGGACAAAATGGCTAATATCTTGCTTGTTATCGACTTTACAGCTTAGGAATCAATTATGAACATATAGTAAATGATATATGCAAATTATTGTCATAACCTTGAATTTGACCTTTGACCTCATTTTCTAGGTCAAGAGCACAAAATGGCTAATATCTCTCTTATTATCGAGTTTACAGCTTAGGAATCAATTGTGAACATATAGGAAATGTTATATTATGAATATTGTCATGACCTTGAATTCGATTTTTGATCTCATTTTCAAGGTCAAAGGACAATATGGCTAATATCTCACTTGTTATCGACTTTACAGCTTAGGAATGAACTGCGAACAGGAAATGATATGCTGAATATTCTCATGACCTTGAACTTGATTTTTGACCTCATTTTCAAGGTCAGATCATAAATGGCTAATATCTCGCTTATTAATATCAACTTTACAATCAATTGTGGTCTTTACAACCGAGTGCACCCGAGTGCATATCATCTGTGAGTTTTACTAGCCTCACTAGCTATTTGCTGCACAGCATAATCCTTTCGCTCGCATTGTTGTGAGTGTATTTTGTAGACTGAGAAATAGGTCGGAAAATGACATATGAAAACGATGAATTTAACAAATCTAACATTGCTTAGTAAGAAACAGAGTCTCGGTTAGTAATCCTCGATGGCTAACAATCAGCAAGGCAAAGTTTCACGTTGGTTGGAAGTGTGTAAATTCATGAATTTGTTACCTTTATATTTACATTATAAGTGAATGGACAGCTGGTCACTGCCAGGTTCATGACGATCACATGCAATCAATCCTTAAGTGACATAGTATATGTTAAAGTATGAGTGACTATATTTAAAGTCTCAATGCAACAATAATAAAATATTCCTAAGCATTCCAGCCTTGATCTTCAACTGATAATTCAAGAGATGATCTGATTAAATCCTGGTTTCAATGTACCTTATTATTAATATTGCCCGGATATATATGTAGCCTGTGGCTATGATCTGAAATGTAATTCAAACTCCTTACTCATGATGATGATGGGCCCCTATGCATGAAATACCATCAAAATGGTACATGTACATGTAGGCAAACAATTTTCATGAATATATGATTCCATGAAATAAATCAACATAGGGCCAAGGGTCCTGTAGCCCATCGGCAGGCGACCAGAATATTTCATCAAACTGATATAGATAGGTGTATGTGGTGCATAGATCTCATTATCATGTACATGAGCATATGTTCATCATACAACACTAAGTGTACATTGTTCATCCAGGAGTCACACGGCTATTTTCCACTAAATGTTCATGTTTACTATCTCAGAATTGAACCAGTTGGCTATCTGCATCAAAACTAATTTTAAAGTTTACATGTATGAGTGGCTAGAACATACCTAATGGCTTGCTCGATTCCCGCTTACAGCTTGGTACTGGTCCATGCAAAAAAACGGCTACGAAGGTTCATCAAACTATGAAGTTATTTCATGGCTCTGACACATCTGTTGACACACACACTGTATAAAGTGTATTTCATGAGATATTGATCCAACACGAAAATCCCGGGTTTTCAGGCAGTTCGGTGACCGTTTTTTTGCATGGACTAGTACCAAGCTGTAGGCGGGCACCAAGAAACCTAATGGCGGATCTATAGCCCTCACAATCACCGCCATTAGGTCGTCACAAGTTTGAGCACGAAATGGCTAATATCTTGCTTATTAATGACTTCACAGCTCATAGGAATCAATTGTGCACATATGAAGAAATGATATATTATGCTGAATATTCTCATGACATTGAACTTGACCTTTGAACGTTTTCAAGGTCAGAGCACAAAATAGCTAATATCTCGCTTATTATCGACTTTACGGCTTAGGACTCAATTATGAACATTTAGAAAAAGATATATGTTGAACATTGTCATGACCTTGAATTTGACCGATGACCTCATTTTCAAGGTCATAGAACAAAATGGCTAGTATCTTGTTCGTTATCGACTTTAAAACTTGAGAATCATTTGTGGAAATACAGGAAAAGATATATGCCGAATATTCTGATGACCTTTAACCTTTGACTTCATAGGTCACAGGACAAAATTGCTAATATATCTTAATATTGATTTCACAGCTTAGCAATCAATTGTGGTCAAACTCCAAATGATATATGCTGAATATTCTCGTGACCTCGACTTGACCAATGACCTTATTTTCCAGTTTCATTTGACCTGATTTTCACGGTGACAAAATGGCTAATATCCCACTTATTGACTTCATAGTGTGGGAATCAATGAAGGACATATAGGAAATGTTATACGCCAAATATTCTGATGACCTTGAATTTGACCTTTGCTTTCATTTCAAGGCCACATCACAAAACTGCTAATATCTCTCTGATTAATAAATTTACAGCTGTGGACATGGTATATGCTTAATATTATATATGCTGAATATTCTCTTGACCTTGGATTCAACCAGTTACCTGGATAACATCTAAAATATTAAACATATATTGTCCGGTAACTTATCTTTGGCCCTTGGCCTAATTTTTTCCTATGTTAGACTGATCGAACTTGGAATATGCCGAAGTCCGATGTGTTTTGGGGCTGGTGGGCGCCATACCACCAACCCCCCCCCCCCCCCCCTCCACCCAACCACCCTTTCAAAACAATGACATATTTCGCTGTTGTAAAAGTAAATCTATAGGCCAACTTGCCCAAATTGAGTCATGTTTTGTTAGAAATGTATAATGCACATGTTATTGTTTTCTCAGTAGGTTATCACTCAGAAGTACCAAACATAGCAAAATAGCATATTGGTGGGGTTTTTTTCATGTACATAGACCGATTCACAATTCCGACACTGCCTAATTTCGAATCATGCATCTATTCAGTTCTGCATCTGTTCTGATTGTGACAATGGATCGTAGTATCAGATTTAGTAGTGGGCCTAGGTACGTTGTAGTAGTGTGTTTCTTTCAGAATTACAGCGATCTTTCATCCAATCAGTCACATATTAGATTATGTAAAGTATTGACCTCTTGTATGAACTATTATCTATATTTTACTTAATTTCATCGATTTAGTATTGCCCAGTGTATGTAGCCTAAGCCACTAGCTGTGGTCAGCAGGAGGCCTATTTGATCGGGAAATATGCTTATTCTTCACGTCATTTGACTATCGATCGAGAATTGTTTCTAAACACTTTGACAATAATGTTCCTCCAAGTTAGACAGCATGTTAGCGAATTCGGTGTGTTTATTGTTGGAATAAGAATACATAATCAAGATCCAAACTTTCCTCCAGCTTGTCGCGACCGCACGGGAATGTTTTTTTTCCATATGGAATTTTACTTGTATGGAAATTTATTCTCCAATTATAAATCGAATACTAGTATACAGCGACTGTTTGTAGTCATTTGAACCAGTATGATAAAAGCAATCACATTTGTCAGTCAGAAAATATTTCATAAAAATTACACATTTGTGGGCTGCAATCCCCTCCAGGCCCGCATTGGAGAGTTAGTTCACTTCCTCCCGTATGGCCCGATCGCGAGCCAGTGTCATCGATGTTGGGCCCATAAATTAAAGTGAAACGTTGCAAACCCTCACGAAAAAATACATAACCGGGCGCCTAATACAATAGAATCTGTCTGTGTTTAGAATGATAAATCCCATCTATTACACACATACATATATGAATATAGTCTACACAATATATAATGTATGATGGTATTGTGTTTCATTTGTATATATATATAAAAGTTACGGTAATGGCATCAAGGCCCACTCGTAAGGGTTTTTGCATTCTCCTGTTTCTGCAACAGCGTACTATAAAATGGATGTTCATTCGCAACAGAAGACTGCATATAACTGAAATCGTCTCACAATGACCGAGTTGATACAAGCGGAGAAGGCTTGGGAGTTTATCGAAGGCAAACTTCAGCTTGCCAATGCACGGCAGCTGCTCAAGAAGAACCAACTGGAGTTCCTGAACGAAATATGTTACAGGGTTCATCACACAATTCCTTTCCACAACTTGGCCATCGTCAGTCAGCCATTGGAAGAGAGAAGCTGCCCAGACGTGGAGGACAATATCAAGTTCGTCCTCAGCGGGTTTGGAGGAATTTGTTGGAACATCAACTCGGCAATGTTCTATATCTTGAAGGCGATTGAACTCGACGTGATGCCAATCATAGCGTCCATTCGTCCCCTTGAGCGGAATCATTTGATGATCGTGGTCCGTGGTGTGGTCAAAGATGGCGATACATATCTTCTGGAGTTCGGTTTGGGTGAGTCCAGCTTCAGAGCAATGTGCCTTGACTTCGAAGGGGAAAGCGAGCCGTGGAACCAGAGCATCAGATCCCACAAACTGGTCAGGGATGGTAACTATTTCAAACACATGATTCGTTCCCGTGTGTCAAAAGATGACACCCCTGGAGGAAACCCGTGGAGGTTGCAGTATGATTTCGTCGTGGAGCAAGTTGCGATCGACGCCGCAAAAGAGAGAGTTGTTATCTCTTACTACTCGAATCCTCGACACAATTTCAGCATCGACCCGAGAGCAGTGACTTTCCGTGATGGCAAATTGATTGGGGTGAAAGGAAACATCCTTCTCAGAGAGAATTCTCAACACAGGATTGAGGCAACCCAGCTTGAATCTGAAGAGGATATGTTAGAGACAATGAAACGCTACTTTCCCGTTATACCAACGGACACTGTGAAAAAGGCTATGAAACAAGGTTCCATTTTACAGGAAATATATGGTAAAAGAGAACCTAGCAAAGTGAAAACGCACGTTATGCAAGTTTGATGCACTAAACCGTGACTGGACCTATCTACCCTATCGTCACGACTAAATTTATCATATATGTATTTGCATGGAACATTTGTAACGTGTGCACGTCTGCTTTGACATCAGATACCTGTTATTCAAATCTGATCGAATATTTTGCATTTAGTATTTGTTACTAATGTTATTATCTTATTATAATGTCATTTCATCTCTAGTAAAAAGTGTGGTCATGTGGTAGAGTAACTTTAGAGGTGTTACGTCACTCTGAACTATCCAACAAGTATCGAACAACTCGATCGATCGGGATCACGCTAGGATTAATGTAAGACACGTATGAACACGTGATCCTTCCTTTTATTCAACGTCAAAGTGGTTTCTGTACAAGAGGTTGTGGTGCAAATGGTGACTGGCTCGAGTCTCATTGTCCGGTAGAGGTTCGTATCTAGTGTACGTCTCCTGGTAGATGTTTCCTTTCAGTTATCCTATGTTCTGCCTTGTCTCTAAGTTTCAGTGGTCGTACTTATAGGCGAGGTTTGTTTTGTATTTAGTTAGCTTAGTTGTCGAAAATTAAGGGATGATCATGAAAGTTAACCATAGAAGTTCTAGAATTACAAATGGTAAACAGGTTATAATCCCTCAGGCCCAGATCTACTGGAAGTCGTTACGTGGTCAAAGATATTTTGTACAGTGTACCTTTATATGGCTATAGTTTGCCACCTGATCCGTGCTTTATTACCAGCGTGATTGGTTACTATGGAGGTATCATAAATTCGTAAATCGGTCACGTGGGTCAGTAAGTTTTGTGTATATCATGGCCCTAAATATTTGTACGAATATTTTTAGCAATTGCATAGTTATATAATGACCACCATGACATGGGCTTTGTTGTCGTGGAGATTATTCATGGCCCATCAGAAATTGTTGTCACTAATGTCAGTACCTGTTATGTTAATATCAAATACTTCGTATGAGACACGAGTTTTCTGCATTCCACAATGATTTTCGATATGCTTCTTTCATTATTTGATATGTTTGTTTGTGTTTGTTCTCAAATAAACTCTCAATTTCATCTCATTTCGTTTCTAATAAAATGTGCAGAATAATCCTGTTTATTTCATACATGTACGTGTGTATACTTAATTCTTATTGAAATTATGTGTGTACCATATTTTAGAAAAATTCACAATAGGTTTGAGTATACCCGATGAGCAGAATTATGCTTCAATGGATACTGAAACATTTCACCAAAGGGTCTTCAAACTCAGTGTAACTTTTCAAATAAATACCTCATTTAATACTAACAGTTCTGCTGTACTGCTTATAAATTATCATATTTATATTTCCGCCCGTATTAAAAAATCCTCCAAAACATATAGACATTCTTCCCTCAATCGTAAATAAATGACCAGGTCCCAGGTTTGAAATTTCAAATCAGTTTCAGATATTTGAATCAGTTTCGATAAAATACCTTGATCTATTGGTCGAGGCTGGAGAAAGTGCTAAAATGTCAAGATTGGTTTATATCTTACTAAGACTCGTAGTGGTAAGAGCGATACATTTCTGTGTTTATGTTCAAGTGACATAGTATTGTTAATGAAAGTATAGGTGACTATACTAGCCCTCGATACTACTGGAAACAAATGTCATGATTATTTTCTCGTCTAGTAGCTTTAAAGTCTCAATGCGACAATAATAAAATATTCATGAGCATTCCAGCCTTGACCTTGAACTGAAAATTCAAGAGATGATTTGGTTAAATACCGGTTTCAATGTACCTTATTATTAATAATATTGCCCGGATATATGTAGCCTGTGGCTATGATCTGAAATGTAATTCAAACTCCTTACTTATGATGATGATGGGCCCCTATGGATAAAATACTATCAAAATGTTGCATGTAGGAAAACAATTTTCATGAATATATGATTACATGAAATATATCAAAAACAATATTCGGATTTTTATAACTTTTTTTTCATGCATAGCTTTGTAACGCTGCAAGGTGTCCTGGGTACATTTTTTCATCCAGGAGTCAAACGGCTATTTTCCACTCATTTTTCAGGTTACTATCTCAGAATTGAACAGATTGGCCATCTACATCTGATCTGATTTTAACTTTTGTGATTGACTAAAACACAACTAGTGGCGGATCTATAGCCCTCTCTCCCTCCTAAAAGTATTACAATCTTGTCGGTTTAGCGAGAGCCTCACGATCATCATATGTTAGTCCAAGAGCTCAGACACTTTTATTTGTGTTTTATTTGCCAAAAGGTCTGAATAGTGGGTTTTGTAGAGGAGTATATGTAGTTTTCAGAAATCCATTTCTTACAAAATTCTACTTGGAACTTTTTTCAAAATTCTCATTTGAAGTGGGGTACCCCCTTTTACCGTATTTTCGCAAAGCGATATTTTCGATAGTTTGCTCCCGATTGTTTTCCACAATAAAACCATTAATATTAACTAGACAGTCACAAATAAAATACCAAATGGAAGCTCTTACTCCCAGGAATATCATGGAATAGATTACAGTTACAATCCATGTATATCTGATAGTGAAACTTGGGATTTTCTATCAAAGCCATAAGAACGTCAGAGCAATGACTTTTGTGTGTGTTGTGTTTGTATGTGTGGTGGAGATGAAATGAATGTCAACTTTTTAATCCACCCTGTTCCATGATCTGAGCAATCAGCTCCATTTTGATACCAAATTTGTACTGTTATGTCCATTAGCCGACCAGATGTGGCGCTTTTGAGTTGATGCTGTACGGATGCAGATGCTCGAAATCGTAATTTCACCATATGGGCTATATTTACCAAGTGCATCCCTCGAACAGAATAAAATTCTGAAATGAAATTCCCAACAATTCATTCAGAATTAGTTTCATCAATCACCGGAGACATTCATAATTAATTAGAGATGGAAAGTATGATCGAATAATAATAATAAAATAATAATCAGATTTATTTAACCACGGTCCATGATGATAGGCAATTCTGCCTGTCTTCCCCATCCTCCGTCGAGTGACAATTTTGAATTTGGAAAGCACATTCGAATGGAGAAACCTTTGCCGTGCCAGGATGAAAACTCCACCTACTTTGTGCCGGTGACGGGGATCGAACCCGCGTCACCTACCGCCTCTGAGCTTCGTTGCTTCAAGAGCCACCATCGAACACAAATCGGCATTCAGAAGACGTTGCCGATTTTTCTAAAGCATCATAATCATATCGATTTTAGGTCACACAACTATAAATTTGGTATCATAATGAAACCTATTGCTCAAATAGTTGACCACGATCAATTAGAAAGCAAATAATTTTTTTTGGTTGACCACATATATGAAAAATATTCAAACAACAGTTATCACCCGAAGATCGCTCTGACATTCTTATGGTTTGGATAGAAAATCCCAAGTTTCACCATCAGATATACATGTATAGCAATGTAATCTATCTCATGATATTCATGAGAGTAAGAGCTCTCATTTGGTATATTATTTGTGACTGTCTAGTTAATATTAATGGTTTTATTGTGGAAAACAATCGGTAGCAAACTACCGAAAATATCGCTTTGCCAAAAAAACATGTGAAGGGAGTACCTACGGTGCCTCATTACCGCCAATTACATTCGTGCATTTCTCACCCCGTCTATAATTATCACCTTACAACATTCACCAAATTTATAATATCCACCCCATCTATAAATATCATCTCATAATTTTCACAGCATTTAAAAATTCCACCCCATCTATAATTATCACCTAACATTTTTCACCGAGTTTATATACACCCCATCTATAATTACCACCTCAGAATTATCACCGTGTTCATAATTTCCACCCCATCTATAATTATCACCTAACATTTTTCAGCGAGTTTATATACACCCCATCTATAATTATCACCTCAGAATTATCATCGCGTTTATAATTTCCACCCCGTTTATAATTATCATGCACCTCACAATTTTTACCCCGTTTATAATTTACACCCCGTCCACAATTATCACCTCATAGTTTTCACCCAGTTTATAATTTCCACCCCATCCATAATTATCACCTCAGGATTAACACCTCGTTCATAATTTCCACCCGTCTATAATTAACACCTCAGAATTATCATCGAGTTTATAATTATGGGTACAGAATTTCAATTGGTGCATTGAGTAAATGTATGGGCACTCTTGGCATTCTGTGCACTGTATTGACAAGCATATAAGAACATGTCCTCATATGTGAACTTTTTTTTAGAAATTGCCTATAAAACATCACACCCATATCTGAAGGGCAATTTGCATGTCGATGATCAGGGGCGGGTTTGGGGGGGGGGCAAGGGGGCCTTGCCCCCCCTCCCAAAAAAAAGAAGGAAAAAGAGAAGAAAAAAGAAAGAAAAGGAGAAGAGAGGGGAGGAAGTGTTTTCAAGATAAATTACACCGGGAAGTAGCTCTAACTGCTGGGGCCCCATGTCGCGAGCAATGTATTCATTCTATAGCCTACCCACCTGTTCTCATTGAAAGCATTTTAATGGTCCAAAACTAAGTAATATTTTATGTCATATTTTGTTTCAACTACAGTGATCATGCATTTATGGGTGGTAAGTAATGCTTGATAGTTAGATCCAGGAGAACTCTGGGATGCTGTATTAGGCACGCGAATATCGCCAGATTCTGGGGCCCTTGAGCGGGCCCCAGACCCCTGACCGACAGGGGCTTGCTTCAACTTGCCTAACAACATTTCAGAACTAGACTTTCCCTCAAAATCCTAGATTTGCCTAAATCAGCCATATAACACACTCTTTAGGGGGATGGAAAATGGACGAAAGGGAACCTGTAAAACACACCACTGCATATCCGATTCAGCTTCTGATGCCCTCAAGCGGGTCCCAGACCACCTCGCTTCACGACATTTCATATCTTGGCCCTCCTTCGGACCCTCGATCCACCCCAGATCAGGCATTCATAAACTCTCCAAGGCCATGAAATTGGTTCAAGGAGAGCCCTAGAACACACCATTGGCTCGCTTTGCTCGCTGCTCTGTTGATCAAAGGTTTTGCCCCCCCCCCCCCCCCCCAGTTGTGAAAAATGACGCAACTGGAACACGTGTAGCACGTACCACTACGTATACTATGTTCAGCATATCAATCTTGAATATTCTTGTGGTCTTGAAATTAAATTGTATAAATGTCGAGTGTATGTGATATAGACCTACAGGGAATTGTGTGTCACTCAAATGGACATAATTGAAGTAATCCAATTTTGGATATTACGGACTCGGTGAATATTCTGAGGTGATAATTATAAACGGGGTGGAAATTATAAACGCGGTGATAATTCTGAGGTGATAATTGTAGACATGCATTCAAGACTCCATATATGTACACTAATCAAATAAAATCCGTCAAGTGCTCTGTCTCTAATGCCCATATCTCTCTTCATGTATACACGACATTGAGGTCAATCACTCAATGCCATCTCAGTTCAAGACAATGAAGATACACTATTACTATACCGATAATTCCCGTAAATAAATAAGTCTCATTTTCGGGAGTAATTTCACGTAAAGACTATTGCCTTATTTATTTGCGGAATAGTCTTTGCTTCAGTCCCAAGGCGAGTGCCCCCAACTCATGTTGTTTACTTCGAACATCAACAGGTCAAAAGGTGCCCTTATTTATTGTATGAGCATAATAATAGCCATACTCTAGCATCAAGCACGCGGTGTCGATTGGTGATAATAGGTTGCTAATGCAAATACATTATTACAGACCTACGGATTACTTCCACCTTTGATGTCTACAGTGGACTAATTATACATCTTCATATAAACATCCCTGGGAGTTTGAGCACTCGGAGACATACCGTTAAATTCAAGGTAATCATAAGATGCAAGAATTAGCCCAAGGGCTAAGATAGGTTACCGGGTAATTTTAGTTTAAACCATTGCAGTCATGATCTTGAAATTCACCAGTCAACGTCATCTCGGTCAAGTTCAGGATCACCAAAAGAGTCACCAATATATGATTACATATATATGCTCATAATACAATACATAAGCTCAACCATTTTGTCTGTAGCAGCTAATACACGTGAGACGTGAGATTGAGCGCTGAAGGTCAACAGAAGTCAACTTCAAAAGACACAATTAATTATGCCATATATGACGTCCTATACAGGATACAAACACAAGCTAAGTTTACAAGCATCTGTACAGGCCAACTCACACATTTCCGGTCAGGCATGAACCTCAGCTCAACTTCCAAGGTCATATGAGTCCAAGTTCAAGATCACCAAAAGATGCACCATGACGTCCCGTATGCTCATAATACAAACACAAGCTCTATGTACAAGTGTTTTGGCCCCAGAAGCCAGGCTGCGCATACCAAGCCTTCATGAGATTTGTGGGCCTATATATCAGGCCTTACGAGCAATTCAAGTTTCTCCATCCATACATGCAACATCGAGGATTCTAATTGGCATGTTCTGAAGGAAAAAAATCTCGAAACAGAAATTTTTTTTAAAAAAAAATTAAGACAAAAAAATTCTGCAATTTTCAGTGAAAAAATGGTCGTTTGACTTCCCATTTGAAAACGCCAATATCTGACCTTTCTTAGATTGACTATCTAACCTAATCTTCAAGCTTTCTATGTGAAAAATGGTGGCAGCTCCCATTATGATGGAAAAAGGTCCAAGTATTTTTTCAATGGGACAAAAAAAAATTGTTCTGTTTTATGTTTGTGTTGGCGTGTAAATTGCCCAAAATGGATAGTAATATGATTTCGGACAAAATTACTGAACAGAACAAAATGGAAAATATCTCATGTATTATAAACTTGAGAATCAATTGTGGACATACAGGAAGTCATATGTGCTGAATATTCTGATGCCCTTCAACTTGACCTTTGACTTCATTTTCAAGGTCACAGGACAACATTGCTAATATCTCTCTTATAATTGAATTTACAGTTTAGCAATCAATTGGGGACATATAGGAAACGATATATACTCTATGCTGAATATTCTCCCGACCTTGAATTTGACCACTGTCCAGTGACCATATTTTCAAGGTAATCGGACAAAATGGCTGATATCTAAAATATAAAATACATATTGTCCGGTAACCTATCTTAGCCCTTGGGCTAATTTTTTCCATTTATAAAAAATGCCTGATTGCCCTTTCCTGCCTGTTTCATTTCTGAATTTGTTCTGGTCTACCAGGCCAACAGACCAGGGAATCATATGATGGTTTATACATGTATATATGTCACAACAATACCAATCTTTTCGGAAACAAGACTACCATCCATGGTCTTATTTTCGTAGTATTTTTATTGGCTCTTGTCCCCAAATTTTCATAAATAAAACTGTGTCTATGCTCCTAACTCAAACAAAAATCTTCTATCTTCGAGCAAGAGTCTACGAGCCTGTTTTAGTTAGTTTTAAGTTTTTGATTAATCAACTTCTTAGGGTGTAACATTCAGGTCACCAAATACCAAAACATGCATCATTCATGACTTTCTATATGCACTTAATACAAGGCTATCTTTATTCCAGCTGTATGTCAAAATGTTTGACACCCATAAACCATCTGGCATATAAAGCGAATCAATTAAACCATCTTCACACATAAAATGAACAATATGTTACCTCTAGTCCTCTAAACAAAATTACAGTGACCTGTACATTGTGCATATTAATTACAGTGGATCCTGTGTTAAAGACCACCTGGTTTGAGAGACCACCCTGTGTTTTAAGACCACTACACTTGGTCCCAATTGGCCTTTCATCATTTAAATGAACCTGTCATGAGAGACCACCTGTCATTTAAGACCACCTTTTTGGGGTCCCTTGGGTGGTCTTAAAACACAGGATCCACTGTACTTGATTGGCAGCCATAAGAAAATATCAATATAACGAAGAATAAAGCATTGGTAGTGAATTGGCTACAAATATCAATACAGAATTCTCTTTAATTTATTGAACCACTCAGACAATCATATATCATTTGAATTGATATACGTACATTCACAATGCATATGTAATCATACCTTCGTGAACATGGTGAAACAAAAAAAGAAACAAAGCATTTTCAATTGCTGTACAAGGTGTATGATATCATCTACGCAGGTGTTTTCATTTCTTCTAGATACTGTTCATAGGTTATACTAGGGCCCATTGTCTTCTCGTCGTATTGTTTCTTGTGCACAAACTTTCGGCCACTGTAGCCGCACACATGTACACCTGGGGGATCCTGGAATATACAAAATCATACAGGAACATATACCAGTCGCCTTGTAAACTTTACCTTTTGAGACAGCATGTGTTTGCACTCTCAGAGCAAGTCTTTCACACATATGTTAAGAACTTGTGGACACAATTGAATCTATGTGTATAAGAGCTAGATAGACTATTGAATCCACCACAGATTCTGAGGGCTCAATGTAGTACAACTGACCAGATTGATGAAGACTTTGGGATGACCGAGGGCTCCAGTGCTGTCCGACCACACGACTCGCTGCTCACATACAACCACAGGATCCTCCGCAATAAGATCCACAGCAAACCTTGTGTTCACCTGGTGAGGTTGAAGGGAGTATGATAGTTTTAGCTAGCCGTTATGACACGTGTGTATACGGGTACGTGAACTTTTAGAAAATGTCAAGTCATATTCCTTGGTTATCATTGTTGTAAATTGGAAGAAACTGATTTACGTAATGACGCTTTTTCTTATCACCAAGATACATACAGGTTTTTACGACACGTGCGGCTAAAACTCTCTCATAATCTCCCTTGAAGACCCTTTGTGAATTGGTTATAACCTTGTGTTATACTATGATTACAGATCACTTGTGCGGCAAATTTCTTTTCATGGGAGATATCAATAGATTATTTCAAATATTTTCCTAGTTATGCTGACAATGGCATACAATGGTAGATCTAGTAGCTGCAATTTATGAATAACACAAAAGAGGTTACTAAAAAATTAATGGATATAAACAATCGATTACACCCGAGTCGGCTACATACGCAACTCTGCTTGGGTGTCAATTAATCAGCTGGTAAATACAACATTTTGTACAAACGGAATAAGCCACCATTTCTAATTGCAATCAAAAGACAGCCGAGTTGCGCGGCGGACAAGTCGTATACCCCCTTGCAACTAACTCATTCCTCTTACCAGCTTGTTATTTTCAAGGAACCTTGCCTTCCGGTAGTCATCCTCAAGGAATTTCTGTAGAATAGAAAAGACAAATTTTGTGGTTGCTTAGATTTTCTGACACTAAAACTTCTGAAAGTGTGAGCTTCAGAAGTTCAGTGAGCTGATTCCTGTTTTAGTTTACACTATTTACCTCTATTATCGCCCACTGCTCATTCATGAACAGTCACGTTATGAACATTGCAACCTTCGAAAATGTACCTGTCCTGTGTGAGTTTCCAATTCCCCCTCTGCGTGTCGTATAAAAGAAGTTGATAATGGTCTTGACGAGGCAAAGATTCGACTACAAACAGTCGCTGACCTTGTCACTTTTGCCAGAGCGGCCATTGTTGACGGTAACAACTGCATGGTGACGCCTTGTCAATTTCACGATTACACGCTGGTTACGGGACTCACAACAAAAGGGGGTTTAATTTTAACCCATCTTCAGAATTTCAAAACCAGTCTGAGCAATAGGTATCTTTTTTCCACCACTACAGTATCAGCGTTGGATGTCCGTGAGTACATTCTGTGGTACCAGCAAATTGTCACATCTCCCAGAATAAATTAATTAATTATAATTGGTTTAATGGGACTCCCCCCCCCCCCCCCTCTTCGCTGTGCATTGACCGTTTTTTTATTTACTTTTTCATTTACTCAAGCCAGGAAATCCCCATCCAAAGTTATAAGACGTCAAGATAAAACTTCCTATATTTAGTAAATTATGATTATATATAAGGAATACATCCCACTTAAATTGCTTGAATACTGAAATTTTTCAATTAAAAAGTTAATTTGTACAGTGATCAGATATAGGATGATGAAAAACTTTTTTGGCACAATGTTTTATCAGTATTTTATTACTTATTCGAGGAAGCTTATTCACAAAGAACGTACTTTGTAATCTGATTAGCTGAATAAAATATGTATAAAATTTCAGGTTTACCTTGATGTTTGTGTGAAGTTTGATAAAATTAGGGTTATTTCATCACATAAATCTACATTCATCCCTCTAATTTGAAATTGTAAGCAAGTAAATTTTTTAGGCAAATGAAGTTAAATTGTATTTTGTACCATATCCAAATATAAAACAATGAACCAGTTGTTGTATGATGTTTTATCGAATATCATACTTCATGAAGAGCATTAAACATCAAGAACACAATTTCTACCAATCTCAATTTTTTTTTATAAAAGTGAATGTATTCTAATTGTGGTAATTGGAACCTTTCAATCCATATTCTTCAACTAAACAATTTTCAGTTGCTGAAGACCGTGTCAGTATACCCCCCTCCCCCACCAGGCAGATGAAAGCTATTCACAAATTCGAACAGAAATAACCTAATGAATATATATCGTACAGTTTTGGGATGGCAGTGAGAGTTCCATAAAAAATGCCTACACTACAGCATTATCCGGTGGCCTGATGATTGTGAATAAATAGTATTATACTGTAAATCCCTAAATTATTCGTGTCCTTTTATTTTTGCTAATTTTGCTAATTGAACCAAAGCGCAAAAATTTGAGGACGCGAATTGAGAAAATAGTGTTAAATGCCATTGCACCACACCTGTTTTCTAGTAAAAACGCAAAATTAAAAGGGCGCGAATGAGTCCACTTGATAAAAACGCAAAAATGAAAGGACGCAAAATTATCTGGATTTACAGTATTTGCTGACTTCTGTCCAGTGAATACAATTATGTGTACAATTATCACAAAAAGCAAAATATTTCTGGGATAAATACAAATATTTCACACACCAATAAATGTGCATTGGTGACATGCACACAATAATATCAACATTGATACAAGTAATAGAGTTCCATTGAATGCGAGAGGGATCGGGCAGCAAAGGTGCCAGGGTTCATAATATTCTATTTCATCAAAGCGCGAATGAAGTACATAATGTACAATGATTGATTTTTAAGAATATGATACATTGTGAATATCTACAGAAGATGCTTGATTGATATTTGTCTTTAAGAATTTATTCAGTTTTACACAATAATATCACATTCAAAGTTGTTTTGAAAATAAGATCATCACAGTTTTGAAATTGTTGTATAAATTGGCATACATTCATACAAGTCAATACTATGCATGTACAAAAAAATTAGCCCAAAGGCAAAGATAGGTTACCGGACAATTTTTGTTTGGCCATGGCAGCATTGGCAGGTAACAGACCTTGAGATTTACCAATCAAGTTTCGCAGTGTGAACATATGACCTTGAGATTTACCAATCAAGGTCATCCGTGTGAACTTCGTTGTCACCATTACATGTATGTGTGCGGCATTTGATATGTATATGTTAATGATATATAAACATTTGGCACTCAAGATCATCTGACGTTAAGTTCAAGGTCACCATATATGCCTTCCTATATGTTCATAATGCAAAATAAGCTCTAAAGCATTTCATCTATAGAGGCAAATTTGGGCATTTTTTGACCCCAAAATGGCTGTTTTGACCTTTCAAGGTCATCCAAGGTCAAATTCAAGGTCACCACACAAATCGCCATATATGACTTCCCATTTGAAAGTGCCAATTTCTAAGCTCTATCTTCAAGTGTTCTACGAGTACAGTCCTGACAGCTCTCATTATGAAGGAAAAAAGTGCCAAAAATTTTCTAAGTCCAAAATTTTTTTCAAAGGGTGAAAAATTTTTTTTCCCTAGAAATGGCCCAAAATGGATAGTAATGCGATTTGGGGCGAAAAATTTTTTTTTCGCCGACTCGGTCAAAAATTCAAAATGGCCGCCACACGGAGATCGGCGATTCAAGGGCAACAAAATTTATACACGTCACAGAGGTATATAAGAGGAATGTTTTTAAACAAAAATCTCAAAACTGATCCGACAGTTTTCGAGAAAATGGCCGCCAAAGTTCAAAATTGACCGTTTTTCGACGAAAACGGCCGCCATTTTGAAAAAAATTAAAAAATCAAAAAACTAAAAAATACCTCCTTCTCAAATTATTCCAAGGTATCTTTTCCCAAATTTTCAGAAAGATTGGTCCGTAAACTTTAAAGATAAAAATGTGGACAGACGACGACGACGACGACGACGACGGACGGACGGACGACGGACGCAACGCCACGGCAATAGGTTATCGGACCATAGGTCCGGTAACCTAAAAATCATTCATGAAATGTTGTGTTTGGCCTCTGTGAATGTGACATGCTTGACACAATGAGTCTTTGTCAAAAAGTGAACAAACAATAATACTGTAACAATATTTTGACACAGGGTGACCCAATTATGGGGTGAGCACAGCACCGTGTGCATGTACAATAACAAAATCTCATCGCAACACATTGCTCACAATATCACAGCATCCATGTGATCATATATTAAAACCTGCACATTTACAGCGCATCACAGAATTGGTACATGTAAAATAGTATACATTTGTTATAATGGCAACAAAAAAAACATTCAAATTCAAAAATTCTATTAATTAATATCAAACATTGTGGGTTATGCACTGACCACTACTTTTTGGCTTTCAATTTACATTAATGAAATATACATAATATACCAGAATATTTTGAATAAATACATAAATATGTATTCATACATATAATCATATAAAAGAAATGAATGGGACAAGGGAAATACGTTTGGAATAGGGCAATAGGGCATGTACAGTGTGAGCATCAGCCCTTGAATTTATACAGATCGTTAACCTCCAAATAGTTCCCAAAATATTTAGCCGGTAAATCTCGCTTGGGCAGAGGTTTTTGGTTGTGTACACTGGTGACCGACTTGATGGCAGGGTCACTGTGTCTGGCCGATATTTCGCTCTTGCTTCTGCCGCTGACTGGCCTGTCCGTTATAAACGTTTGCGATTTGGTGGATTTTTTCACAGCCCGCTTCTGTGCATTTTTCTGCACTTGAGTTGGAACTTTCCTGTGAAAAAGTAGAAAATAACATCAGCATTTTCAAGTCATCACATTTTCCTATCAATAATCTCGTCAAGTTTGCTTGTATTGCAATAAACAAACATTCGTTAGACACATGCAATGAATTTTTAACATGGACACAAAATAGTACAACACTTTTACAAGCATTCAGCATTCATAATACCAATGACTACTAAATACATCATATACATTTGCACATTTTAAATGCAACAATGTGTAAAATGTGTGCAAAGTTCTTACAGCATTCCAGTTATGTGTGAACAAAGATTGCAATTCACAGTTTCACTTCACCTAGCACAGCATACATGATGCCATCTGCCATCATGAATTCCAAAAATGAACCGAATTTAGTGTCTGCATTTTTGAAATCCCGCACATGTTCGTGTAATGTGGACACACACACACATGTATTGTACATTCAGTTCAAATGTGTGCACATGCAAGAGGCATCAAATTTATCCCCAGTTTCACTTACCAGTGTGGTATGTATGAGACAGAGCCGCAACTTTAAAATACACTGATATTTTAGAATTCACTCTCTAGATGATATGTCTCTTTCATAATGGTTTTACATGGTTGTTTCGTGTATATTATAGAGGTAACTAATGGCACTGAATATTTCACGAGACTCTAATGGTTTCTCTGCATTGTTTGTTGCTAATTTTCCTTCGAACAAAAACAATCGAAAGCAGAGGATTTTTTGTATACCCGGTATATATAATGTTTGTGATTGATACTAACTGTAGTTTTGGTACGGGCGAGGTGAACGCCTGTTTTTTCAGCTGTTCCACACTCTGGATCACGGTCGGGGGTCGGTTCGTCTCCTCCCATTTCTTGTAAACCTGTGTCTTCTTACAGCAAGGACATGTGATGTCTGCTATCGCTGGAAACACGGAGAATAACACATCGTACTTGTAGTACAAGGGTAGAATTGCAGCGAGAATCCAATTTTCACAGATTCTCACAAAATGGAGCTTGATTCTCGCAAATTGTGATAAAGTATATTATGAGGACATGATTCTCGCAAAATTTTCTGAAATTTTAACCCTGCTAAATATTTCATCAAAATATAATGGCAATTTAAACATTACGGGTAACAAAGTTGTGACTAGGGCTAATTGTTATGTGTAACCTTCTTATGCCTATTATACATGATATTTGTATGTCAATCCCTTGATTATTGTAAAATGCATCCCTGACATGTATCCATACAGAGAAACCATGTTTTGCAGAATTATTCAATGTGTGCTGACCTGCTTTCTCCAGATTGGTCAAGTGTCCAGCTTTTTTGGCGACAGCGTAGGTATCGAGGTTCTCACTATTACACATCGAGGGATCAGCTCCGTGGGTCAGTAGGCAGTGGAAACAGTTACCATAACCACCGCGGGCTGCATAGTGACAGGCCGTGTTACCATCGACTGGCGAGGGGTGGTGAACGGTGGGAGAGAAGATAGGAGTTATGGAAGGATTGGTGTATACACATACTGATCACAATTGATTAACATACCAGTAAAGATTCTCTCGTTTTACAAATATAACGGTATCTACTTGAGTTAATGAGGCTGTGCATACATGTATATATATGGCCAATACTCACTGTCTTTAATGTTGGAGTTGACTCCTTTCTCTAAAAGCCAGTGTAGCACATTGACTCCTCCATAATGGGCAGCCTGGGAGGATTTAACCATGTTTGATTGACAAATTTACACGTGAAAGTAAAATATTATTGAACAAAAGTGAAGGAAATACAAACTTCAAGCTTCTGACTATCCAGTATAACATAGAAAACATCTCAAAAACATTTCATCGAAAACCAACTCCCACATATACTTTATCTCCCAATGCACATATTTGTGTGAAGACCAAATATTAAATTTATTTTCCTCTGATTTCTCACTTACAAAGTGCAACGAGGACTTGTTGTCGGCATTGGTGAAGTCCAGCAGTGAGCCGTGTTTGACGAGAAAGCGCATGATGTCCAGACGGTCGTGCCAGGCGGCATAGTGCATCGGTACGTTACCCTGCCCGTCCCCGAGTGTGATGTCGCAGTCGCGTTCCAGGAGACACACTAGGCATCTCATTGCTGTGTCGTAGAGGAGAATTTTTTTAGCACTTTCATCGGTTCATTCAAACTTGACTTCATGTTTTGTCTATTTACACATCTGGCAAAAAGTATCCATCATAGCTATTTTGTTTAGTGGTGAATATATTCATTCGAAGTTTGGACCCGATATGATTATTCTTTAAATTATTAGATTATTCAATCCGCAAATATTATTTAGATTATTCAATCCGCAAATAAGATTTCCTCAAAGGAAACCATATTATCCACCTTTCCAATTTTACACCTTTTACACATGATAAAATCATAATATATACATTGTATATACACACACATGTTGTACATACCCCCATGCTGTGCGGCGTAGTGTACTGGTAGCTTGCCGAGCTGGTCTGTACACTCCAGGTCCACCCCCTCTGTGTACAAGTACTCTAGGATGTCGCGGTGGTTTCTAATCGCGGCCAGGTGCGCAGGCTGTCGACCAAACTTGTCCTCTATCACGAGGGATGCTCCTAAACAGAGAACGAGGGGCATGAAACTATATTATTGCAAGCAGTGTGTTGAAAATGTTCTGATCCCTAACTTTGCAAATTCTGCAGCTAAAATTGACAAGACGGCACAAAATACTGAGAGAAAAGAAATCGCATGTCACTGTTTTTCAGAACCTGCATTTTCAGACCAATGAAGGATGACAAGTTGGAATAAAAACTTCTCTTCGTCTCTAACATTGGTCAATTGGATCAAAAATAAAGATGAACTATCAGTACCCTTTGGGGGTAATAACAATCTTCATCATAAGTTTTCAGAAAACTTTCTAAACACCTCTTTCATGCAGGAGCTGCAGACAGGAGAGTTCGCCGTTGTGAGCTGCCACGTGCGACGGACACTGTCCATCCCGGTCCTGTGCGTCCACCTCTCTCGTGTAGTCTAGGAGGAGTCTCACTAGCTGAGGGTGACCGCCCTGGCAAGCCTCGTGGAGGGGGGTCCGTCCAGCGTAACTGAACTGTATGGGGTCAGCGCCCGCCTGTAGATATAGGTATATATGTCCCAGTATGTACACGTACATGCATGAGGTATGTTCGTGATGGCTGGTCGAGGGAAGTTGGTCAGTGATACTTTAATCAGCATGATATTTATTATCAGTATGTACAAAATGTGACCTCCAATAGGAAATCTGGCAAAAAATTTCTTTAAAAGTCTCACATATTGGTAGTGAAACAATAATCCACCACTTCTGTCTTTCATGTACATCCTGTACATGTGGGCCTAATGTTTACATGTACTTGGACTGTTGTTGAGAAATGTGTATCGAAAATATATCATACCAGGATGGAGTCAAAAAGTCAGGTATATAGTCCGATACAATGACAACACCTGCACACTACCATACATATGTACCTGGAGTAGTTGTTCTGCAACATCGTACTGTCCGTAACCGCAGGCGAGGTGTAACGCACTTCTTGCCTGGTAACGTGTGGCCCTGTCTGGGTCCACTCGCTGGTTACTAAGGACTTTTTTGACGGTTGTGAGGTCGCCCTTCTCAGCCGCGGATATGAGTACGCTGCCAGAAGGCGTCTTGGTACTGGAGTTGCTTTTCTCTGACCCGGCAGATGAGTTTTCCCTCTGATCACCGGAAGATGCCAAGCTTTCTGCATCGTTCTCCTTTGCAGCATCCGGATTGTTTTGATTCTGTGGTGAGTCCTGATTGGTCGATGCATCCTGGATGGCAATGGCAGCATATTTTTTTCGCAGCAGTTCGACGCTACTCGGAATTTCAGGATCTGCAGTAATGGTATAAGCATAGCGATCGTGAAAGTTCTCCAAGTGTTGATATCTTGGTGTGTTTGGGTTGAACATTATTTCCAAATGTTATCAAGTGGAAAAATAAATGTAAAAGTTAAAACAACACCACTCTGATAATATCCTTCCTATTTTATTGCTTCAGGCAATAACTTATTGCATTGAAGCCCCTGAATGAACGCATTCGGCTGCAGTGACAGCTTCAAATCACAAACAATTTCTTATGATTTCCCCGAATCCATTCATCATTGGTGCAAAATTCAATACAGTTGCATGTTTTGATGCTAACACCCTATGCCTCCCCCCCCCCCCCCCCCCCCATGTAACTGTAGCAGGTGTGGTAAACCCACACAGATCAATAACAGTGCCCAATCAAAGATGTATCATCCTAATGAAATCAATACTAAGCCTAATTAACCTTGTTTATGTCATAAACAGTGAACAACAAGGAAGGGAAAGGCATTGCCCCCCTCCCCCTCCATAACCCTAGGGAAATCTACTGGTAACTGAGGGGTACACATGTCATGAGCTGACCCCTGAACAGGATGATGAAACACAGGTAAAAATTTAGTTTTTCCATAACATATCCATACCGGTAATATCGGCAATAAAACAGTTTTCATATTTTTTTATGCAGAAATGCCACATCGGTCATTGTGTGGGGAATGTCTATGATGGGTATATTTTGCTGGTGGATACCCTTTTTGATTTTATACCTAATTCAGATCCGAAAGCATACATTTACTGGAATTGATTTACATTCCAGTCAAACAATTTAAAACTGAAAAGAAAATTATTTGAGATACGACGCATAAATTAGTGAATAGTTGAAGTGGTTAAAACTTTATAGTTTTTATGATCATCAGAATTGTCTACGAAAAGATGTGATTAATCAGCTGTCCAGACCTACTATTGGTTACCCTATCACCATGATTACCCTGTTACCATGGTTACCCCATCACCATGATTACCCTGTTACCATGGTTATCCTATCACCATGATTACCCTGTTACCATGGTTGCCTTATCACCATGATTACTCTGTTACCATGGTTACCCTATCACCATGGTAACCCTATCACCCTGATTACCCTGTTACCATGGCTACCCATCACCATGATTATTCTGTTACCATGTTTACCCTATCACCATGATTACCCTGTTACCATGGTTACCCTATCACCATGATTACCCTGTTACCATAGTTACCCTATCACCATGATTACCCTGTTACCATGGTTACCCTATCATCATGATTACCCTGTTACCATGGTTACCATATCACATGATTAATCTGTTACCATGGTTACCCTATCACCATGATTACCCTGTTACCATGGTTACCCTATCACCATGATTACCCTGTTACCATGGTTACCCCATCACCATGATTACCCTGTTACCATGGTTACCCTATCACCATGATTACCCTGTTACCATGGTTACCCTATCACCATGATTACCCTGTTACCATGGTTACCCCATCACAATGATTACTCTGTACCATGGTTACCCTATCACCATGATTACCCTGTTACCATGGTTACCCTATCACCATGATTACCCTGTTACCATGGTTACCATATCACCATGATTACCCTGTTACCATGGTTACCATATCACCATGATTACCCTGTTACCATGGTTACCATATCACATGATTACTCTGTTACCATGGTTACCCTATCACCATGATAACCCTGTTACCATGGTTACCCTATCACAATGATTACCCTGTTACCATGGTTACCCCATCACAATGATTACTCTGTACCATGGTTACCCTCACCATGATTACCCTGTTACCATGGTTACCCTATCACCATGATTACCCTGTTACCATGGTTACATGTGCCAGTGCCAGTAACATTGATAAAAAAACACATTTATAGTTTTTATAGCATACACTGATAGCAATCATTTCAGGTTTTCAGAACATGTGGGTACAAAACTCGGCCCCGGTAAATGTAATGCCAAATGGTAAACACAAATGTGTGAAGGATTTATGAATGCTCACCAGACACAAGGTTTTTATATTATCTTAGCAATTGAACCTTAGTAGTTTTTTTGAGAGTGAGAAGTAGGTTTACGGAATTTGTCATAGAAGGTCATTATCATTGGTTTATCATTGTTTATGCGGATACCAGTATGTGTTTTATTGACAGGAGAGGAGAAGCAGAGTAGTTAACAAGTTTGAAAAGTTTTAATATGTAAAAACAGAGAAAATGCATCATCATAATTATCAACATGAAACATTAAACAACTAGACGTCAAGGCCTAAAGATGCCTTGGAGGCATTTCGGTGTTAGGACTAATTCGTAATATTTAAAACATGTTAGCCATGGGCTCTACGACACATCGTTTCCTAGATATGGATGAAAATGAAAAATGTCGACTCAGCAAAAAAACATTTCAGGTCAAGGTCAAAGTTCATCTGTAATACCCCTTAGACATGTTTGTCTAGAGCCACGAGTCCGAAAACAACGTCCGTTTCGCTCTACAATGCACCGTTTCCGAGATATCAACGAAAACGAAAAATGCTGACTCGGCAAAAAACTTTAAGGTCAAGGTCAAAGTTCATCCATAATACCCCTTAGACATGTTTGTCTAGGTCGCGGAGTCCAAAAATGACGTCCGTTTCGCTCTACGACTCATCGTTTCCGAGATATGGACGAAAACGAAAAATGCCGACTCGGCAAAAAAATTTCGGGTCCAGGTCAAAGTTTATTCACAATACCCCTTAGACATGTTTGTCTAGGTCACCGAGTCCAAAAATGACGTCCATTTCGCTCTACGACTCACCGTTTCCGAGATATCGACGAAAACGAAAAATGCCGACTCGGCAAAAAAATTTCGGGTCAAGGTCAAAGTTCATCCATAATACCCTTTAGACATGTTTGTCTAGATCAACGAGTCCGAAAATAACATCCGTTTTGCTCTACGAGGCACCGTTTCCGAGATATCGACGAAAACGAAATATGCCGACTCGACAAAAAAATTTCGGGTCAAGGTCATAGTTCATCCATATCCATAATACCCTTTACACATGTTTGTCTAGGGCGACGAGTCCGAAAATAACGTCCGTTTCGCTCTACGACACACCGTTTCCGAGATATCGACAAAAACGAAAAATGCCGACTCGGCAAAAAAATTTCGGGTCAAGGTCAAAGTTCATCCATATTACCCTTTAGACATGTTTGTCTAGGGCGACGAGTCCGAAAATAACGTCCGTTTCGCTCTACGACGCACCGTTTCCGAGATATCAACAAAAATTTAAGGTCAAGGTCAAAGTTCATCAATAATACCTCTTAGACATGTTTGTCTAGGGCGACGAGTCCGGAAATAACGTCCGTTTCGCTCTACGACGCACCGTTTCCGAGATATCGACGAAAACGAAAAATGCCGACTCGGCAAAAAAATTTAAGGTCAAGGTCAAAGTTCATCCATAATACCCCTTAGACATCTTTGTCTAGGGCGACGAGTCCGAAAATAACGTCCGTTTTGCTCTACGACGCACCGTTTCCCAGGTATGCAGGATGCCTCAAAGATGACTCAGCAAAAAACTAGACGTCAAGGCCTAAAGATGCCTTGGAGGCATTTCGGTGTGATGATTAATTTATACTAGATATCGACGAAAATGAAAAATGTCGACTCCGCAAAAAAATTTACCGTTAAAATAATACCCCTTAGACATGTTTGACTAGAGCGACAAGTCCGAAAATAACGTCCGTTTCGCTCTACGACACACCGTTCCCGAGATATCGACGAAAACGAGAAATGCCGACTCGGCAAAAAAATTTCGGGTCAAGGTCAAAGTTCATCCATAATACCCCTTAGACATGTTTGTCTAGGGCGACGAGTCCGAAAATAACGTCCGTTTCGCTCTACGACACACCATTTCCGAGATATCGACAAATAAGAAAAATGCCGACTCGGCAAGAAAATTTGGGGTCAAGGTCAAAGTTCATCCATAATACCCCTTAGACATGTTGGTCTAGGGCGACGAGTCCGAAAATAACGTCCGTTTAGCTCTACGACGCACCGTTTCCGAGATATGCAGGATGCCTCAAGGATGACTCAGCAAAAAATTATTTCGACCTCTAGGTCAAAGGTCGTTTGACGTATCGATCCCAAAATCAATAGGGTTCTTCCCTGTTGATATATAAACCTCCGTGCAAAATTCTGCAACTATTGCCTGAATATTTTTCGAGTTATCGTCCGGAAACCAAGTTTCAAGATCAGCCTCGATTTCATCCTCAAGGACCTCACGGACCTTGGAGCCGGATCAAAAAAAATAATACACCCTAGAGATGTTTGTCTAGGGCGACGAGTCCGAAAATAACGTCCGTTTCGCTCTACGATGCACGGTTTCTGAGATATGCAGGAAGCCTCAAGGATGAATCAGCAAAAAATTATTTCGACCTCTAGGTCAAAGGTCGTTTGACGGATCGATCCCAAAATCAATAGGGTTCTTCCCTGGTGGCATATGAACCTCCATGCAGAGTTCTGCAACTATTGCGTAAATATTTTTCCAGTTATCGTCCGGAAACCAAGTCTCAAAATTAGCCTTGATTTCATCCTCACGGACCTCACGGACCTCGGATCCGGCTCAAAAAGAATAGGGTTCTTCCACATATCATTTCTGACTTGTGGTGAAAATTTGACGAGGATCCGTCAAGGCAATCTAAAGTTATCGTCCAGAAACCAAAAGTGGCGGAAGAAAAAAAAAAAAAAAAAATTCTGCTAAAACCATAAAGGCATTTCTGCCGAAATGCCTTAATAATACACCCTAGAGATGTTTGTCTAGGGCGACGAGTCCGAAAATAACGTCCGTTTCGCTCTACGATGCACGGTTTCTGAGATATGCAGGAAGCTTCAAGGATGAATCAGCAAAAAATTATTTCGACCTCTAGGTCAAAGGTCGTTTGACGGATCGATCCCAAAATCAATAGGGTTCTTCCCTGGTGGCATATGAACCTCCATGCAGAGTTCTGCAACTATTGCGTGAATATTTTTCCAGTTATCGTCCGGAAACCAAGTCTCAAAATTAGCCTTGATTTCATCCTCACGGACCTCACGGACCTCGGATCCGGCTCAAAAAGAATAGGGTTCTTCCACATAACATTTCTGACTTGTGGTGAAAATTTGACGAGGATCCGTCAAGGCAATCTAAAGTTATCGTCCGGAAACCAAAAGTGGCGGAAGAAGAAGGAAAAAAAAAAAAAAAAAAAAAAAAAAAAAAAATTCTGCTAAAACCATAAAGGCATTTCTGCTGAAATGCCTTAACTATGTTATTTTATATTCAACCAAAACAATGCAAATTGTGGTAAACTTATTGTATTCAACAGATTGATATTTTATCATACTTATTTTTTATTACAGGCAGACTGGCTTGTCTAGCCCCCAGCATTCCATATATTGAATTGTCCAATATGTCCCAGAAAATTCTAAGTCAAATCTACAGAGTCTGTGACGTGTCATTCGAGATAATCTGCTTATAGGCTACATGACAGCATTCAACTTGATTGAATTTCCTTCCCCCAATGTGCATTTTACAATTTTATTTGGAGTGTCAGATGCGATTAATTAACTAGACGTCAAGGCCTGAAGATGCCTTGGGGCATTTCGTGTGAGTTCTATTCCTACCTAACATTTACCTAAGAGACCGCGTAGAACCATAATGACTCTGAATCTGTCCGTGGTCAAAGTTTAAGTGACTTACCCCGTCCTTAGGCATTTTTGCGTTTCGCTCTACGACGGACCGTTTCTGAGATATGGCAAACAGGAAGTGCTGAGTCGGCAAAAAAAAATTCGACACCAGAAGTCGTCTCGACGCAAGATACCCTCTAGACTAGTTAGTCTAGTGCCAGGAGGCTGGAATTGAGCTCCGTTTCGCTCTACGACGCACCATTTCCGAGATACGGCCAAACAGGAAGTGCCATGTCGGCGAAAAAAAAATTCGACACCAGGGGTCGTCTCGACCCAATATACACACTAGACTAGTTTGTCTAGTGCCAGGAGGCCGAAATTGAGCTCCGTTTCGCTCTACGACGCACCGTTTCCGAGATACGGCCAAACAGGAAGTGCCGAGTCGGCGAAAAAAAAAATCGACACCAGGGGTCGTTTCGACCCAAGATACCCCCTAGACTAGTTGGTCTAGTGCCAGGAGGCCGAAATTGAGCTCCGTTTCTCTCTACGACGCACCGTTTCCGAGATATGGCCAAACAGGAAGTGCTGAGTCGGCGAAAAAAAAATTCGACACCAGGGGTCGTCTCGACCCCAGATACACACTAGACTACTTTGTCTAGTGCCAATAGGCCGAAATTGAGCTCCATTTCACTCTACGACGCACCGTTTCCGAGATACGGCCAAACAGGAAGTGCCGAGTCGGTGAAAAAAAAAATCGACACCAGGGGTCGTCTCGACCGAAGATACACACTAGACTAGTTTGTCTAGTGCCAGGAGGCCGAAATTGAGCTCCGTTTCGCTCTACGACGCACCGTTTCCGAGATACGGCCAAACAGGAAGTGCCGAGTCGGCGAAAAAAAAAAATCGACACCAGGGGTCGTTTCGACCCAAGATACCCCCTAGACTAGTTTGTCTAGTGCCAGAAGGCCGAAATTGAGCTCCGTTTCGCTCTACGACGTACCGTTTCCGAGATACGGCCAAACAGGAAGTGCCGAGTCGGCGAAAAAAAAAATCGACACCAGGGGTCGTTTCGACCCAAGATACCCCCTAGACTACTTTGTCTAGTGCCAGGAGGCCGAAATTGAGCTCCGTTTCGCTCTACGACACACCGTTTCCGAGATATGCAAGAAAGCCTCAAGGATGAATCAGCAAAAATTCTTCCGAGCTCTAGGTCAAAGGTCGTTCGACGGAGTGATCCCAAAATCAATAGGGTTCTTCCTTGGTGGTATATGAACTCCCATGCAGAGAATACTTGCCATTGCATGAATACTTTTTGAGTTATCGATCGGAAACCAAGTCTCAAAATCAACCTTGATTTCATCCTCACGGACCTCACGGACCCCGGAGCCGCCTCCAAAACAATAGGGGTCTTCCATGTAATATTTCTGACCAGTGGTGTAAATTTGGACAAGATCCATTCAGGCGTTCCCGAGTTATTGATCGGAAACCAAAACGACGGAAAGTAAAAAAAAAAGAAAAAAAACAAAAAACAAAAAAAAACAAGACAAAACCATAAGGGCATTTCGGGCCGAAATGCCCTAATTAATGATATCTTTTCTCTTTTTTTGGTATAGATGTTATTATATAGATTTTTCAACTGTCCCTGTCGGACACCATATTTTCCACAGGAATCCTGATTCCAGGGCCCTATTATGACATCATCAGATCATGTGATCATGACAGCTTTGATGAGTTATGCTGCTTTGCTGTGACAAACTTGGTCAAATAAGTGTTGAATCGCAAAAATGTGACGAACAAGCACTTCAATACACATTTGGCGACCAATCTATGACGTAACAGGTTAGTTTGTTGACTAAAACTAGTCATACAAACTTCTGTTTTTGCGAGTGTTAAAACTGCAGAAAAGGAGACATTTTTCTGAGTAAATTTGTTGGGAAGGCGCAATCTGTCAACGAATTGCATGCAGGCTGTCATTGATTTTGTGTTGATAAATTCATGATAATTCAAGTACCCTTTTAGCGCCTTTGAACTGAAATCAAAGAATTAACAGTCTGCAATTTTACACATACAGCAATTAACACCTCAGCGGCCGTAAGAACCAGTCACGCCACTGTTGCTGGGTATTTCCATTTTTTTTATATACTGGCAGACACATTCCTAGGCCACCGGATCCCGCCTACCCCCTTCCCATTGAAGGACAGCACTGATATGCAGTCACTGCATCAGGAAGTTTTTTGACATCAGGGATTGATGACTGTCAAAAAAAACCAAAAACGTTGATGTCTTTATAAGACTTTGAGAACTAGCGTCCTGACAGTTCTGCCATCTGTAAACACTGCGATTAGCCCAGATCAAGTGAGCGGTGTGGTTAGCCCAGTCAAGAACTCGCTTTACCTCTGTGGTTAGCCCAATTCAGTGGGTGCGAATCATTTGTATGGATCCTGAACAGGATCAGAATCATGATCCGTACACCAAAAAAAACAGCTGTGATCCCAAAATATGATCAGACATTATTGCTGGGCATAACATTATTAAGTAAAAATATTATATTATTCTAGATCTATATAGAGTTCTAGATCTATTAGTCGGAGCATGCAAATATCGGACAGTTTTGGATGCATTTCCTGTTCATTGGAGATATATTGCTGATGCAATATTTCAAATGTAACAGAATAAAAAATGATTTGTTGCTCTACAAATTCATATTCACATATAAAGTCAACACGAAACTGAAGCACAGACACAGACCTCGAAAGTACACGAAGTCTAAGATCCTAGCAGACTGCAGCACAGCATGTAAATATCGGAAAAGGAGCTATGAAACACCGACGTCAAAAAATATTAAGCCGTGTCTACTTCACTTGAGCGCAGCATGTTCATCATGGACCAAGTGAGATACCAGATTCACCTTATGCACAAATAATTGCTTAATAATGAATATCATGTGCACATTTAACAAAACACACTAACATTTATATCAAATTAAGCGTTGATCAGAGCTATTGTGAAAGCACAAATTGTTGTACAGGGCTGTTTCAAAATGATGGAAACCTGAAACTCCTGTCATACGGAAATTCATGCTTTGATTCTACACATTTGCTCATTCCAATATTTTTTACAAAGTGTATACTACATGTGAAAACCGTGATTTATTCATGTGTCCGATATTTGCATGCCCGTCCGACAAATAGTGCTCCAACTCTATATCCATCTTCAAGAAGCGGTATGCACATTTCGGGACACCCGAAAACGAGTTCCAAGTTCCAAGTTCCGAGTTTCAAGTTCCAAGTTCCGAGTTCCATGTCCCGCGTTTGAAGTTCTAAGAAAAAGGTGTTGTCGGTGTTCAGTCAGTACCGTAAAACTTCTAATAAGTTTATTAATCGGGCGTCTATTGATTCCAGTTACACTCTAGACCCGGTGTCTATTAGAACCCGGCGTTTATTAAGACCCTGCTTTTAACGTTAGGCATCAGAACTAGCGTCAGTCTCTTCCTACGCGAAGTCCATGCGGAGGTGAAGGTTCCCTGGCTCCGCAGTTCTTCCGTCTCCGGAGGTAGGTACTTGCGGAGTCTGTCCCGCCGTCTTCCGCGGAGGTGTCGCCAGTGCGGAGGTCCTCACTTCTGCGGAGGTCCTCTGACTCTGCGAAGGTCCTCTCTGCGGAGGTCTTCCACGCTGCGGAGGTTCCGTGGCTCCGCAGAGGTCCCTCGTCCTTGCGGAGGGTCCTCCGCACGTCTGCTTCACCACCCTCTTCCGCGGGTGCGGAGGGTCGTCGCCTGCGGAGACTGGGTGTCTCCGCACATCAGGAAACTTCCCTCGCCACCTCCGTGGGTGCAGAGTATCGTCAGAGACTTCCTTCACAAGTCCGCGGGTGCGGAGGTTCGTCTATTGCGGAGACCGAATGTCTCCGCACATCAGGGGACGTCCCTCACAGGTCCGCGGGTTGCAGAGGTTCACCAGACTTCCCTCACGCTTGCACCACTGTGCAAGAAGAGATCGCCGCCTTGCCGTCAGCTGTAAGTCAAGAGGGCCGGGGTTCATATATTGAAGGGACGTTGGACTGGATTCATGCGATTGTCATCATCTGGGACCCACACCCTTCCCTGTTACATTTCCCATACATGGAGTCTGGGGCTCCGCACTGCGGAGGTCAAGATGTGCGGAGGTACGGAAAACTCTAAGTCCTCTCCCTCGCCTGTCCAAGGAGGACAGGACCGTCTCAGGGTGATGTGTCTCCTCTGGTACCTTGCCCCGACTGACTCCCAGAGAGCTGTGGCTGCCTCCTTATATTGGGCTCTCCACCGGAAGCTGTTCTGCGCATGTGCATGCCTGGTCTTCCGCAAGCACGTGGCCGATCTTCCGCATGCACGTGGTCGAACCTCCGCAAGAACGTGATCACTCCTCCGCAGGTGGTTTTGCAGAGGAGGACGGTGGTTTTAAGAGTTCATTATATTTTAATTGACAAGATCCGAATTTATTCTGTCATAATGTAATAAGTATTATTTTCATTCCCCTTTGTTTTCAATTTTCCCATCATTTGAATTTAATTTTGTGAATGTAAAATATAGAAATCATATAAAAATACATCTGAACTAAATAGAATTGAATGAAAAGCACACCCAAATCCGCAAACTATCCGAAATTTCAAATCATACCCGCGTGGCACTCTGAGGTCCGCGCGTACCAGGCATCAGCTTGGAAGGTTAATTTTCGACTTTGTGATATTGAACAGCTGTTGAAAGGTGGCGCAAGAAAGTGATTTAATGAGTTGGAGAGACCCGATGCAGAAATATAAAAACGATAACTGCACTTTCTTGGGACTTTAAATGCGGAACTTGGAACTTGGAACTTGAAACTCGTCTTCGTGTGTCCCGCACATTTCACATGTGACCACATTTGATCAGCATTTGGGATCGGAGAAATCAGTCTTCCATGGTGATTTTTGGGATCATGTTTGGGATTCATGATCCTGATCCTTACCATTTTTTGCAGGATCAGGTTTGTGATCTGGGATCAACCAAATCCCCCAAATGGAACGTTTATGTTGGGGGTTGGGCCTAGATCTATATTCTGTATCATGATTTTCGCTCAGACTGGGGTGGGGGCCAGCCCCACTGACTACCCATAATTTGTATATAAATACAAATTGCACGTGTTAGTTGAGCAAAATTAATATTTAAACAACATGAAATATATTCTATGTTGTCGGAATCTCACATTTTTCGTTGTCGTTTTCATCGTTACTATCAAAATCTGCCATATTTGTTTATGGTAAATACCGACTACTTCTAAAACCGCTCACGTCACTCGCATAAAACCATGTGAATTCACAACCCCACGTGGTATAATTTTATCACGTAGTTGATGTGCTCAGAATCTTTTCCGAAATACATGTTATTGAATCGTTTTCGCCTAAGCCTATTCAGCGACCATTCTTTCGTAGAAAAATATAATTTCTACTTTCTCATTTTTAACACATAAATTAGGTCCCATCAATAAATATATCATGTAGGTCTATGGCTTAATTGAGTTTCATAATGAACATTCATGATATGACAACAGGAACACACGTTAATTAGTTGAAACCCCTCAAATCAAACTTTTATTTAGATTTAGGAATTTAATTAAATATCTCTAAAGTTCAGCATTAAATTTAAGTAGTATCTAGTTCTTAATTGGTTACCATGGCAACCATTCACTTGATGCCCATCATGATTACTATCAGCCTGTGTGTGATGGATAATTTATTATTTGGTTTCAGAAAATCAAAATATCAATGGCCTGCATTTATTATTCTCGTGTAAATCATTTTAAAACCAATTTTGTTATAGGCTATGAGTTACACCCTTAGCGACTATGGTTGCTCGGAGCTGTATCTAAGGAACACTTGCTAAATGTGTTGTCCAACTCTGTAAGCGTGTGATATTTTCTACAGCCACATCTTGTGGTAACATTAAAACATATGTCCTGGCGTGATGTCATGAATACTAAATATAATAGCTAATGAGGCAAAATTTCATGGTAAAAATATACTAAAATTACCCACAAAAGCTTTAGTATGTGGATAAAACAAACTTTGTTCTAAAAAATCCAGAGAAACGGTGTGTTTATTGCAATGTGTACTTCCATATAAAGTATAAGATTTGAAAATCTGTCTTGACTTGAGGTTTAATTCATAATTTGTATTTGCTATGTCATATAATGTTACATTTTGCATTACCGGTAAGGTTATGAAGTTGGAACACAGAGTATCACACGTATAGGCCTATGTTAATAAGACTTGATTGTATAACCATAGGCATGTCTATGGTGCACAAAGATACCATACATGTAATTATGCAAAGTGGGACGCAACCATAGGTCCCTTTACAGCCCTTACGTTTCGGGTGTTTTGTGTGAGACTATAAGATTTAGAACTGTTCTTTTTTCCAGTTCTTCAACCAAATAATATAAAAAAAAATCATAGCATATAGGTCATTAGCAACCACGATTGTTGAGTACTTTATCAAGGAAATGATTGACGTAGTGACCAATAAAGATGATTATACTGGTTATATTTCATGCCGAACATCACAAATAATGAATGAACTCATAGAGTAGATATCTACCTCTAATTAGATGTTTGATTTCAAGACTTGTTTCAAGAAATTATAACTTGTATTTCTGTTGTAACGACACACATAATAGCACTTATAAATTGACCAGGACTTTGGTGGGAAATTTATTTTAATTCTTCATAGATCTATTTTTTTTAGTGACGAACTAAAAAAGTAAGGTGGCGTTGACTTGATTTTATAAATCTCAGTTCATAATAATTTCCTTGATTTATCAAAATCCTTATATAATATATTTGACGGCAATCACACGTATTATTGCTACTCATTTGCTGCAATCGGAACGTTTATAACTGAAATGTAAATGGTTTGGCCGGAGCAAAAATTACATTATGTGGTCGGTGTGTAGAAAGGGCAATGACCTTGACATTTGTTTTTGACAATTTAACACGTATCAAACATCAACACTTTCTCAGACATCTCTGACGGATTTTTACGATGTAAGTGTCCCGTATCATACGTATAACCTGGTTTATATGATGGAGTTTCAGACCGTAGATATTTTGTATAATTTCGAAGGTAGATCCATCATGGGTAGATCATTGAGGGTGAGTTCGATCGCCAACCAGGGTTACCATACAATGATAGATCTAGCTACATAACATGTCACCATATAGCCAGAATACAGGCCCAGGACATGGTACAGGGCCTGACGCCAACTTGCTCACAGAAGCGAGATCTTCAAATGTTCACACGGAACATATCTGTCATGTGACTGCATTCACGCGATTTCACTCCGACGTGATCTTTGGGGAGAACGTACATCTGATGTATGGGACAGCTTTTTCGTCATAATCAGAAGTAGCGGCCAGTGGTGCCGGGGCTCAAAATTTTATTGGATTATTGTGCAGGGCTCAATATTACGAAAAAAGCAATATAATTTGAACATTAAAGGTATATGACTATACCATGTATACCATCGGATTTATTTTGGTGTCTCTTAAACGACTCAAGCACATGCAGTAAACATGTCCAAAACATTCAGAATGTATATAACGGTAATATTAATGTATTTTTTAAATTTTAATATTTAATTTTAAAATTTGTATACATCTGCAAATAACCTTTTTTTTAAAAAAATATTAGTTGTGAATATATCAATTGTTAGGCCTAATATATAATTGTGTCTGAGCTGAGGTGGTTAAAAGTTTTGTAGTTCGTTAAAAGACATAGTGTCAAAGAATTTTAGCTACTTTTAGTTAATTTTAGCTACTTCACGTCAATTAATTTAGTTTCCATACTTCTGAAGTCTGAAGTTCTGAATTACTTACCAGTCCTCGAATGGCTCATAATATCAACAAAAGCTTCCTGAATGCCAGGACAGTGATAGTCGGGAGTCAGATTGAAATAATCATCAATTTAGCACCTTATCATGTTTTTCATTTCAAATCCGCCAATTACATTAACTTACAGTATTTCACAGTGTGATCAGTATAAGTGAATAAAAATGTAATAGGTTGGTGAAACCTTGGAACATTCTCCATTTCCCAATGCTTGCAATTCGGAAGTATATATATTTCTTCAGAAGATTAGGTTAAACATAATTTGATAAATACGAACTAAACATTATTCATATAGTTTGTTTTCTCGTCTAGATATACTGAATGCGGGCCTGAGTTATATTGATCTTGAAGTTGATATTGAGGGCTGGTGAATTGAAATTTAGGTAACCACGTAATGGTCACGTTACTTAGGCCAGAAGTCTCATATAAAACTAGACAATGGTAGCACTCGGGAGCAGGTGTAGACGGAGTCTTCTGCTAAACCTCGAAAATCATGGTTGATTCTTGAATCTGAAGCAGATTGCCTGATCATGTTGCTGACAAAAATTGAGGATGATCAATCAACCACGAGACAGCAATATTACGAATAAAGGCGAATGTTTTCACAGTTTGTGGCATTCAGCAGGGCATCAATAGCTGTAATCGTCTCTAAGTAATATATCACGAAGATATACCACGAAGATATAAATGTTCATATGATCGGGCTTAGTTCATAATTATGGGCGTGGATTCTCTCAAGTGCAATGTAGGATTACTGTTCATTTGTTTGTCTCATTGTATCTACAAGTATTCTCCATGATTCATTGCGATAAAGAAACTATGCATGGAGAACTAGGACAGTCCGTTCAATTCCAAACAACAACATTTATTTCCGAAAATCAAACTACAAAGCCAATGAAGTGTTTTCAATTTTTCTGATGACCCTTTTCTCGCCACATACATATTCCGCTCGGTATTGCTCGGCCAACTTCGGAAAACGAATGCAAATGGCGAACCACAAGTGGACGATTTGTTTACTGTTTTGAAAGTGGGCGAAAAGAGTTCATAAGTGGCACATACATCTGTGTGACATCTGTGTACATGTTGCTTGGGATCCACAGGTACAAAGTAGGTCCATTTCAACAGCTGTTTCTTGTTGCAAAAGAATATTTTCAAATCGACGCGTTCATCATTGACTTGTCGCCAGGCCGATATACATTCGGCCTGATCCTGGCTAGTCACCATAGTTCGACCAACATGACCAAAGTATAGTCTAGACCGAACTCAGTCAGGCGAATCCGAAAGAGGGGGGGGGGGGGGGGAGACCACCATAATAATACAAATACGTAGGGCCCGGACGAGTCGAAAATTTTCGACCCGGGTACCCATGTGGTCTGACCCGACCCGCCCCGGGTAACCCTTCCAAATATAGATAAAAATTTGAATGGGAATCACTGGAGCAAATAAGAGCAATATGTAACACGTAAACGCCAGTCATTGATCTTTGACACACATTATTTGTTTCGTCGCTGTTTATATTCGAGTTCGAAAGATATCACATAATCTCATAAAACTACTTCCGATTTTTTCCCAATGAATTTCTTGTCATTCTTGTGATTTTACTAGCGTTTATCACAAATTTTCAAGACAAAAACTATGTCATTATTCGTTCACGGGTACGGGTAATGAAATTCCGACCCAGGTAATTGTTTGACCCGCCCCGAATTCGGGTACCCATCGACTCTTCCGGGCCCTACAAATACGTTCATATATGAAACAAAATGTGTATAGCATAACCAACATTGATGGGAAAATTGACGAGGAGAATGGTTTTATGTTGACATGTGGACAGCCTGCTAACTGAGCATGAGGATAAACCCCATAATGGCATGAAACGCTTCTGGGCTTTTATCAAACACAAACGTCGGTACACATCTGGCATTGCTCCCCTGAAGAAAAACGGCGGCTAGGATGTACAATAACATGGGCAATTTTATTACCAACTAATTTCCCATACAGTGGTCCCTGTAAGATAAGACCTCACCTTTTGCGGAGAAAACGAGGTCTTATCTTACAGGAAGTCTTATTTCACAGGTTCATTTACATGTTAAATTGATCTTTGGGGAATACAAAAAAGTCTTTACAGACAGGGAAGTCTTATTTCGGAGGTGTCTTATCTTACAGGGACCACTGTACTTATGATGCGGAATGACAATTGGTCATGATAGAAAAATGTTCTTTATCACACACCAGATGTTCTTTTTATCTGTATTTATCTTTTTGAGCCTCCGATAAACTCATCATTGTCATTGATTATCATACTGTACAGAAACAGGATTGCCCACTAAATTGTACATGTGCTCCGAAATGGCAAACTTCATAGTTCTCCACTTGAAGAAGCGAACATTTTTTTCACGATCAATTTCACTTGGCTTTCTCGGAGCCCTTCACTAAAACCTAGGCTATGAACAATTCTGTGCTGATGATTACATGAACAAATCTGCCACGTCTACTGACTCGGCTCTGGAGTCCATCCATGTACATCCCGAGGGAGTGATAAAACTACTTAACAAGCAAAATGCTCGTAAAGCCAGTGGCCCGGACGACATCAGCCCACTAGTGCTAAAACCAATGAGCCATGTAATAGGCCCCATCTCATCTGTTATCTTCAACAGCTCACTTATATCGGCCACTGTACCAAATGACTGGCGATCCGCAAATGTTCCTCCTCTTTACAAAAAGGGCCCAAAGTTCGAAGCAGCCAATCATAGGCCAATTTCTCTAACAATTGTCTGCTGCAAGGCACTGGAGCATATTATTACACATGATTTAATACAAAGGCTATTATGTGCTATGGTGATCAAAATAAATTACTTTTTCCACTACAACATGGATTTCGACAAAAAAGATCTTGTGAAAGACAACTCATCGGCTTTATTGATGATCTGACTGTCTCATTGGACACAAACGAACAAACCAATATATTAATTATGGACTTTTCTAAGGCCTTTGACAGAGTCTGTCACACTCTTCTAATTCATCAACTTTTCTCATATGGCATCCGAGGATATGTGAATAACTGGATAAGTGCCTGGCTATCTGATAGATCTCCATCCAAAGTTCTGAATGGAGTCAAGTCCAATGCTGTCAACGTCAAATCGGGCGTCCCTCAGGGGCCCATTTTGGGACCTCGTCTGATCGCGGATGACACCGTTGCGTATCTCACAGTCAAATCTCCGCCTGATGCGAGCGTACTTCAAAAGGATCTGGACAAACTCGCCAAGTGGGGCGATAGGTGTCTCATGATGTTCCACCCGTCCAAGTGTCAAGTGTTCACTGTGACCAAAAAACGATCTCCAATATTATCTGACGATTCCATTAAAGGCAACACACTCGAACGTGTATCATCTGCCAAACATCTCGGCATTTCTCTGACTTCCAATCTTCGTTGGGACAGACTAATTACTAAGCATGCTAAGTAATTCACTTTTTTTTTCCAATCCAAATACATGTATGTAATTAGCAGATCCGACTATGCATATCGAAAATTTGACGGTCACTGTTTATTTTTCCAAAAATTATATGCAGACAAATGTCTTTTTGTCTGAATTGACCATGTCCTTATACTTGGTCGCTGTCAGAGAGAATGTTCTCTGGTCGTACTAACAGTATCACTTACCGGATAACTGAAAGTTAATAAATACATAGAATCCAGGTCTATCATGTCAAGTTTGTCTGAGGCGTTTCATCGCAGACATTTGATTCTCTATTGGTGATCACGCTCAATGTCTGTCAATGATGTCTTGGCAAATCTGGGAAGATGTCACCAACATTTGTTACTGCAATGTAAAGTAGAAACAAAGAACAAGATCAGAGTTGGCATGCCATATTTACCAAGCAACCAAACCGTAATTGGTTAGCTGTCTTAATACTTGTATTCATCGTATTGATCAGCCATAGACCATGTACACACGCTAGAAAAGATTCAAGAAGCAAATTTGTGGTCGATGTTCCAAGGAGGCATGCGCAAATCATCTGGAAGTGCAGTTTTGCAAAACTGGATTCTATTTCGATCTGCTATATCAAGATTATTAATGAATCTCTAATGTTTTTGTGTCATTATTTACCGGTAGGTAATTTTAGGCAGTCAATGTTTGATGGTTAGGGGTTTTGTTCAACTGATTTTTGATTAAAACCGAACCAACTGTAGAGAACGTTGAAATTGTTATAGGCCTCCAAATAGTGAAACTAGAATCCAACACTATGGATCTACATTGTATCTACTATATCACATTCCCTATTAATTCTGTAATTCTGGCATGTAACAAACTTTCAATTGCAGTATTTGTCACACCATGCAGATACAAAATCAATTGTATTTGTATAAGCCCAAAAATATTAGGCTATAAACTATAGATCAAATATTGACAGCAACAATTTAATGTATGATTCGATGTGATTATCAAATTCTGATCAGCTGCTACACAGTTGTTATATGACATTGATGTGTACTGATGAACATTAACATTTGAAATTTATAGCTATGATAGCCTGGCTATCAATAATATCTACTGTTGCACACTGTTTGTCCCGGTTAACCATGTTGACGTGTTGTTTGAAAGGAAAAACATACAGGGGTATTGTTATCATGGGTGCAGTGATAGGTATGGGGCTGCGCCCTGCGGCATAGTCCCATTCAATCTCTGAATGGCCCTTTTATTTCTCATACTGTGCGCCAGTCGGGCGCATGGAATTTAGTTTTTCACAAAATTTTTGTCGCTGGCTGCAGCCAGGTTGTGGTAATCACCAAATCTCACTGACACTCGAAAAATAAAAAATTGTAAAACTGCTCCCAAACCAATGTTAGGCCTAGTTTACATGGGCATGAAAAAGATGATATACGGGGTGTTCAAAAACTCACCTTGCACTTCAGGACGTTATCTTACCAAGTGATAAACTAGTACATGAAGGTGGGTGAAATTAAGTGTCTTTCTTTGCAAAATACGAGATATTGTTTGCGTAAAGGGTACAAAGTCAGTGAGAAGAATATTCCACAAAGGATGAATAAGACTTCAAGCAAATATTTAGTGACCAGATAATTGCTATATTGCAACAGTGTGTCTGCGTTGCATGTGGCGAAGTTGGCGGCAACTTGGTCAAGCTGAACTTAAAAAACAGAGGATGCATCGTGAAGTCACTACTCAACAATGTATTTTTTGTGCAACACCATAAATTTATGTATTATCTGGGATGCTCCCATATATCATTTTGTATATTGACTGAAAATGAATACATAGTGCCACCACACAGTGACTTTTTGAACACCCTGTATATGTATATTGCTCTATCTGGCAAAACTATTGTGAAGAGAATCGCACCAGGTGTGACCGAGATAACATCTTTATAGCGATACTGTGTGAATATCAGTGCGCTTGTTCAATAAAATACCGGCACATTTCTTTGTGTTGTTGGAGGACAGAGTCAGCCTGTGAAGTTTCATTCAACTCACATCCGAGATGGAATCCCTGCTAAAGTGGACACTCTGCTTATATATCCTCGTGACAAAATAACAGGCTATTATCTATAGATAAAATATTGGTAGTAACAATTTAATGTATGATTCGATGTGATTGTCAAATTCTGATCAGCTGCTACACAGTTGTTATGGCTTTGATGTCTACTGATGAGCATTATCATTTGTAATTGATAGCCTGGCTATTAATAATTCGATATCTACTGTTGCACAATATTTGTCCCGGTTAACCATGTTAATGTGTTGTTCAAAAGAAAAAACATACAGGGGTATCGTTATAGATGCAGTGATAGGTATGGGGCTGCGCCCTGCGGCATAGTCCCATTCGATCTCTGAATGGCCCTTTTATTTCTCATCCTGAGCGCCAGTCGGGCGCATGGAATTAGGTTAGTTACAAAATATAATGATCGTAGCCGGCCATGCCAGGTTGCGGTATTCGAATTTCACTGACACTCGAACCCATGCATTGTTACTTTCTGCTCGCTCACAACGTGTGCCTATGTTCCATGGTCTCTGATTGGTTGCAGTCACCGTGGTATAGATCTACGTGTTTTTGCGCATGCACATGACCATGTGCCCTTTGTCCAGCATAGAAAATGCCTCCAAAAAAAGATTGTGAAACTGACCCCAAAACAAGGATTGTGAATGTATGTAGGCCTAGTGTAAAAAATTTTTTGTTTGTGAACACGTTTTGACTGTGCTGTATGACATAATGTTCATGGCTTATTGATATTCCTTGATGTTCCATTAATTCTCTTGAGTGTCCCATCCATTTCAAATACATAGGGCCATAGTCCCGTCAGTACAAAAGTCCATCCCTATCACTGGTTAGATGCATATTATTTGAAAAGGGAAAAATATACACTAACAGATTAGGTTCTTTGTGTTCTCGTTGCCATTATCATGATTATATTACTTTAATCTGATTTGATCTGCAAACAGATTACTTTTATATGAAAATATATTGCACATTAACCATATACATGTAACTCTGTTACTAGTATCGACTCAGGCATGTATTTACATGTACAGGTCTGTACCTGTTTCAAGAAGTTACGACCAGATAGATAGACAGACAGTTACAGACGGTATTAAAAACTTTGCTGAAAAGAATCAGTAATGTGTGTCCTTGAATAGGGTGTTACATGAGCATGAAAAAAATGATATACGGGGTGTTCAAAAACTCACCTTGCACTTCAGGACGTTATCTTCCCATGCTTACCAAGTAATAAACTAGTACATGAAGGTAGGTGAAATTAAGTGTTTTCCTTTGCAAAATAGGAGATATTTTTTGCGTAAAGGGTACAAAGTCATTGAGGAAAATATTCCATAAAGGATGAATAAGACTTTAAGCAAATATATAGTGACCAGAAATTGCTATATTGCAACAGTGTGCCTGTGTTGCATATGGCAAAGTTTGCGGAAACTTGGTCAAGCTGAACTTAAAAAACAGAGGACACATTCTGAGATCACTACTCAACAATGTATTTCTTGTGCAACACCATAAATTTATGTATTATCTGGAATGCTCCCATATATCATTTTGTATATTGACTGAAAATGAATACATAGTGCCACCACACAGTGACTTTTTGAACACCCTGTATATGTATATTGCTCTATCTGGCAAAACTATTGTGGAGAGAATCGCATCAGGTGTGACCGAGATAACATCTTTATAGCGATACTGTGTGAATATCAGTGCGCTTGTTCAATAAAATACCAGTACATTTATTTGTGTTTTATGCAGTTGGAGGACAGAGTCCGACAGTGAAAATTCATTCAACTCGCACCCAAGATGGAATCCCTGCTGAAATGGACCCTCTGCTTATATATCTTCTTGACAGCACTGTCCATCTCCAAGGCAAATACAACAAACTACACAGTCGTCGACCCAAGTGACCATGATTCACCGCTAAGTCTCGATAAAAATTATTTCTTGACTCGTATCTTGGAGCAGTACGGAGATGGGAATAGCATCTCTAAAAGTCAGATCCAGGATCTATTGGATATGATACAAGGAAATGGTCATGGTAGCCATGACGATAAAGATGGTGATGAAGATGTGGTGAAGACACTCACAGAAGTTGCCAAGGAGGGAAAATCTGTTGGTGATGACAAGCAGAGTTGCAGTGGAGATGATGACTGGTTGCGCGATGAAGACTGTCTCAAATCTAAGGTGAGTTACTTGAGATTCAGATATCAATGTTGAAAATGTGATATATTACAGGGGGTTTTGCTGTAAAAAAACTGAATTAGTATCGAGAAAATTTTCTGTCATCTGTGATAATGATAAAACATCTTGTACCAAGTGTACATTTTTGTAAATACAATGTATATTAGAATTTCATGTCTGTCAATTTCAGTGTCTGACAGCTGATGAAATATTCACCATTCACGATGTGAAGACAGACTCTGTGAATGCGAGCGAGCTGTTTATGATGTCACCAACTTTGCTGTACGCCGCACAGAATACTCACTGTAGACCAGCACAGGACCAAGAGGAGACGCCGCACAATCCTGCTGTGGCAAAAGGTCGGTACAAAATCTGAAACTAGTTGGTACTAGCTCTTGATTCGTAGAAAACCGTACCAACCAAATTGATATTCTGAAATTGGTATGATCTCGTATTTTGTAAAGTAGACAAAGTAAACAAATGACAGTGTCCTTAAATTTAAATTTATTTGTGTTACTGGCCCAAAAAAAATATAAAACAGAAAAATCAGTGCTAAATTCTATTCACAAACATGTAAATTCGGAATGCAGATTAACCATTGATTCTTATTTGTGTCCCACAAACAGTCTGGGGCTATGGGTTCCTGTGTGTGACAGTCATCAACCTCTGTTCCCTTATGGGTATGGTGTTTCTGCCACTCATGCAGAAGTCCTTTTACAAGCGTCTCCTGATGTTCATGGTGGCTCTCGCTGTCGGGACGCTTAGCGGCAGCGCTCTACTGTTCCTACTGCCTGAGGTCAGTGGTTTGGTGAAATCAGAATTTAAACTTTTCTTTATGCTGAGCACTGTATAATATTTTGAGGAGTAGATGTTTTGAAGTTCAAGAGGCATGAATTTAATTTCTGATGCTATTGTATAAGCATTCTGTATTTGTTTTCTAGTGTTTTGAGATGGTTGGGTCAGAACACCACGCCTTTGAAGGCTACGTTTGGAAATGTACAACCATCCTGGGCGGTATATACATGTTCTTTTTGATCGAACGCCTGCTGAAAAACATCATGGACTGGCGCAAGGTTTGTGACTCAGTAAAATATTCAAGATATCACTGAATGTTTCAAGTTTGTGTCTGTCCTAGTCTATTTCGTTCCAGTTCATATTATATATAATATATTGTGTGTGTAGACTTTACATGTTTCGCAGGAATTAACATTCTGTGAGACCAAAAACATGTTTTCAGTTTTGAGCTAGACATATTTCACACTAACACGTTGTGCGTTGTTTCTGCAGAAGCTTAGCAAATTTGAATCAGATGCTTCCAGCATGGATATCACAACCAGTTCTCGTTATGAGCCCCTTGTAAGTAATTCTGTTTGGCCCTGATTAGAATCCTACATCGATAGTACTCGTACGTCGAAAATGTACTCTCCACCTGGTAATTAAGGCATTTCGGCAGAAATGCCTTTATGGTTTTAGCAGAATTTTTTTTTTTTTTTTTTTTTTTTTTCTTCTTCCGCCACTTTTGGTTTCCGGACGATAACTTTAGATTGCCTTGACGGATCCTTGTCAAATTTTCACCACAAGTCAGAAATGATATGTGGAAGAACCCTATTCTTTTTGAGCCGGATCCGAGTAGGGTCAGCACAAGTACAGATTTCGTAACTCGAGTACTCGGGTGTTGTGACTCGACTCGTAACCGAGTACTCGTAAAAAATTACCAAATGTAGATTGCATTAGTCAAATTTTTCGAATAGATCGTAAATTCACCGGGTAATGCACTGGGACTGCCAGTAGACTGCTGAATTAATGAGTGGGGGCATTCAGAAGGTAGAATCGTACGTTGCCAAGTAGTTTAGAATTAAATATCGGATATATATTCACTGAATTACTGAACAGTCAAGTTGCATTCCTTCTCAGATGGGTGCAGACATCTTGTTTGCATCACGTGATTTAGTTCATAGTGCACTCGCTAGAGCCCAGAGGCAGCACCAGTGATTCGCCAGGTGGCGCAGCTAGTTCTTGTTCAAAACAATGTCAACAAGAACTCAAATTCCAATCTTTTTTCATCGTTTTGTCATAGTTTTGAGCGCTCATTTCATCATATTTACTGAAAAAAAGTCTTAGTTTCGTTCAACGAGTACTCGGTTATCAATTTAAAACTCGGTTCTTGCTGTGACTCGACTCGTTGACGAGTACTCGAGTACTTGTGCTGTCCCTAGATCCGAGGTCCGTGAGGTCCGTGAGGATGAAATCAAGGCTAATTTTGAGACTTGGTTTCCGGACGATAACTGGAAAAATATTTATGCAATAGTTGCAGAACTCTGCATGGAGGTTCATATGCCACCAGGGAAGAACCCTATTGATTTTGGGATCGATCCGTCAAACGACCTTTGACCTAGAGGTCAAAATAATTTTTTGCTGATTCATCCTTGAGGCTTCCTGCATATCTCAGAAACCGTGCATCGTAGAGCGAAACGGACGTTATTTTCGGACTCGTCGCCCTAGACAAACATCTCTAGGGTGTACTTTTTTTTTTGATCCGGCTCCGAGGTCCGTGAGGTCCGTGAGGATGAAATCCAGGAACTTGGTTTCCGGACGATAACTCAAAAAATATTCAGGCAAAAGTTGCAGAATTTTGCACGGAGGTTTATATATCACCAGGGAAGAACCCTATTGATTTTGGGATCGATACCTCAAACGACCTTTGACCTAGAGGTCGAAATAATTTTTTGCTGAGTCATCCTTGAGGCATCCTGCATATCTCGGAAACGGTGCGTCGTAGAGCGAAACGGACGTTATTTTCGGACTCGTCGCCCTAGACAAATATGTCTAAGGGGTATTATGGATGAACTTTGACCTTGACCCGAAATTTTTTTGCCGAGTCGGCATTTTTCGTTTTCGTCGATATCTCGGAAACGGTGCGTCGTAGAGCGAAACGGACGTTATTTTCGGACTCGTCGCACTAGACAAACATGTCTAAGGGGTATTATGGATGAACTTTGACCTTGACCCGAAATTTTTTTGCCGAGTCGGCATTTTTCGTTTTCGTCGATATCTCGGAAACGGTGCGTCGTAGAGCGAAACGGACGTTATTTTCGGACTCGTCGCACTAGACAAACATGTCTAAGGGGTATTATGGATGAACTTTGACCTTGACCCGAAATTTTTTTGCCGAGTCGGCATTTTTCGTTTTCGTCGATATCTCGGAAACGGTGCGTCGTAGAGCGAAACGGACGTTATTTTCGGACTCGTCGCCCTAGACAAACATGTCTAAGGGGTATTATGGATGAACTTTGACCTTGACCCGAAATTTTTTTGCCGAGTCGGCATTTTTCGTTTTCGTCGATATCTCGGAAACGGTGCGTCGTAGAGCGAAACGGACGTTATTTTCGGACTCGTCGCACTAGACAAACATGTCTAAGGGGTATTATTGATGAACTTTGACCTTGACCCGAAATTTTTTTGCCGAGTCGGCATTTTTCGTTTTCGTCGATATCTCGGAAACGGTGCGTCGTAGAGCGAAACGGACGTTATTTTCGGACTCGTCGCACTAGACAAACATGTCTAAGGTGTATTATGGATGAACTTTGACCTTGACCCGAAATTTTTTTGCCGAGTCGGCATTTTTCGTTTTCGTCGATATCTCGGAAACGGTGCGTCGTAGAGCGAAACGGACGTTATATTCGGACTCGTCGCACTAGACAAACATGTCTAAGGGGTATTATGGATGAACTTTGACCTTGACCCGAAATTTTTTTGCCGAGTCGGCATTTTTCGTTTTCGTCGATATCTCGGAAACGGTGCGTCGTAGAGCGAAACGCACGTTATTTTCGGACTCGTCGCACTAGACAAACATGTCTATGGGGAATTATTGATGAACTTTGACCTTGACCCGAAATTTTTTTGCCGAGTCGGCATTTTTCGTTTTCGTCGATATCTCGGAAACGGTGCGTCGTAGAGCGAAACGGACGTTATTTTCGGACCCGTCACCCTAGTCAAACATGTCTAAGGGGTATTATGGATTAACTTTGACCTTGACCCGAAATTTTTTTGCCGAGTCGGCATTTTTCGTTTTCGTCGATATCTCGGAAACGGTGCGTCGTAGAGCGAAACGGACGTTATTTTCGGACTCGTCGCCCTAGACAAACATGTCTAAGGGGTAATATGGATTAACTTTGACCTTGACCCGAAATTTTTTTGCCGAGTCGGCAGTTTTTGTTTTCGTCGATATCTCGGAAACGGTGCGTCGTAGAGCGAAACGGATGGTATTTTCGGACTCGTCGCCCTAGACAAACATGTCTAGCGGGTATTATGGATGAACTTTGACCTTGACCCGAAATTTGTCGACATTTTTCATTTTCGTCGATATCTAGTATTATAAATTATTCATCACACCGAAATGCCTCCAAGGCATCTTTAGGCCTTGACGTCTAGTTTGTCTGTGAAGCTTGCATGATTATCCCGGGCTTTTCTCTGTTGATAAATTTTGTTTCAAGTAGTTGCTTTGCTGTGCAGTTTGTTTGCTGTAACAAATTGTATTCTGTGACAATTTGCAGTAAATATTTAGAAGGCTGCTTTCCATATTAACAGTGATTATGCTGATGCAACTGTGCACAAATCTCTCTTAGCAACTTTCCTTTAACCCTGTCTTGCTAATATTTCTATTCTCACATTTGTTTTCCCCCAACAGAAAAAAGGTGATGAGCCGTCGATGATGGAAAATGCGCCAATCAGCTCGCTGAAAACTCGGGACATTCATCGAAACGAGTCGATGAACATGTCATTCTCTATACCCAACACGCCGAAGGAAACGCAGCAAGATGTCATGAACTCAGTCAGCAAGCAGCTCAAAGAAGCCAAAGAAGCGAAAATCAAGCAGAGTGAGGATCCGGAATTCTACCTGGAGGGCGTAAGTTTTAACACGGATGCTACTAATACTTATAAATGCATGGATATTTTATTCGTGAAGTAGACATTTAAGTGTGATTTCACTTTATATCTGTTCATTCCCGATTTTCGACCAGTTTTTCCTTTGACATCATGCAATTCTTTGTATGAAGTGACCCTAACTGTTTTACTTATATCAAGTATTACTTTGTATAGTAGAGTTAAAATGTTTTATTGTATCCCCCGAACGAAGTTCGGCGGATACTATGGATTTGTCTCCGTCGCGCCGCCGCGTCCGCCGTAGAGATTTTCTTGTGAACGCTCTACAGGTTGCAAATCTTAACCGATTCTAATAATTTTTTATACAGACACATCTTATGGTAAGATCCCGACACCAATCGATTTTGGTTGCCATAGCGACCAAATTGGCCGATTGGTGACACATTTTGTGCTCAAATTAGCCTGTTTAACACACATGGCTTGTGAACGCTCTACGAGTGGGAGTTTTCATTGAATGATCATGAAATCGCACAGGCTCGATGAGAAAGACCGTCACACGAAACCTATTGTTTATCAGAATGATCTAAATAAATATTAATTAGTTAATGGACTAACTTATTACGACCTTTAAAATACCCACTTTGACATCTGTGCTCACTCCAATACCCTGTATTATGAAAGTAAATGGCAATGGATTCTTGTTCAGAATAGAGAACTGATGTTTTGGGTGAAAACAAAACAATATTATTGAATAAGTTAACGTTAGTTTTACTAGTTAAGTCTATTATTTCCCACAATAAAAATAGTTAAGATGAGAAACATTTATTATTAAGCTCAACAAGGTAAAAGTTTCGTCCAGTACAAATTTCATGGATGTAACCAAATAAGTTAAAATTATTTTTACTGGTTAAGTCTATTATTGACCACAATAAAAATAGTCAAGACAAGATATATTTATTATTGGGCTCAACGAGGTAAAGGTTATGTCCAGTAGAGATTTTGTGGCTTTAGTCAAATAAGTTAACATTATTTTTGCTAGTTAAGTCTATTATTGACCTCAATATAAATAGTTAAGACGAGAAACATTTATTATTGAGCTCAACAAGGTAAAGGTTTTGTCGAGTACAGATTTCATGGGTGTAACCCAAAAAGTTGACATTATTTTTACTTGTTAAGTCTATTTGTGGCCACAATAAAAATAGTTAAAACTAGAAATATTTATTATTGGGCTCAACAAGGTAAAGGTTCTGTTCAGTAGAGGTTTTACGGCTGTAACCAAATGATTTAACATTATTTTTGCTAGTTAAGTCTATTATTTACCTCAAAAAAATAGTTAAGACGGGAAACGCTTATTATTGAGCTGAACCAGGTAATGGAATTTCACATTCAAATCTAATTTGGAACATATTTCAGGTGAAAATAGACCTTTTTGTGAATACATTGATCTGGCTCCCATTTTGTCATCTTGAAATGCAGTTTTGGTCAACTGTTAATTTGAATTTCAACTTGAAACCAAGTTTGGCACATATCATGAGATAAAATATAACTTATGACGAAAAGTTCGATCTGGCTCCAATTTCGTCATCTTGGAATGCAGTTTTGGTCAACTTTTACATGGAATTTCAACTTGAAACCAAGTTTGGCACATATTATGAGTTAAAATATAACCCATGGCGAAAAGTTCAATCTGGCTCCAATTTCTTCAACTTGAAATGCAGTTTTGGTCAATTTTCACTCTGAATATCAACTTTGAACCAGATTTGTCAACTATTCTGGGTTGACATATAACTTCAGGTGGAAAGATTGATCTGGCAGTAATTTCGTTATTTTGTCAAACATGTCGAAATGGAAATCCATATGCAGTGATTTTGGAGGTGATCTTGAATTCGACTTTCAATAATCTTGAAATATCAATGCAGCAATTTTGGTGAAAAACAAAACAGTTGTGGCTTAAGATTTTACATTTCTCTAGTAATCTTTTTTAGCCCTTGCTCTAGTTTTTAGGTTACCGGACCTATGGTCCGATAACCTATTGGCATGGCGTTGCGTCCGTCGTCCGTCGTCGTCGTCCGTCGTCGTCGTCCACATTTTTATTTTTTTGTTTACGGGCGAATTTTTCTGAACTTTTGCACAAAAATACTTAAAAATAATTCAAGAAGGAGGTATTTTTTAGTTTTTTGATTTTCGCATTTTTTTCAAAATGGCGGCCGTTTTTGACGAAAAATGCCTGATTTTGGACTTTGGCAGCCATTTTCTCAAAATCTGTTCAGTAACTTTTTTTCTTTTTGATACATAAGACTCCTCATATGTACTCCTATGATGTCTATAAATTTCGTTGCGCTTGAATCGCGCAAAGTGGGCCATTTTGGCCCAAACTCGGCCCAAATGGGACTTTCCCATGTTAAATTCTCCTATGCTTTATAATGGGACACATTATGCCTAATATCTCACTTGATATTGAGATTAGAGACTAGTAATCAATTGTGGACAAATAGGAAATGATATATGCTGAATATTCTCGTGACCTTGAATTTGACCTCTGACCTCAGTTTCAAGGTCAGAGCACAAAATGGCTTATATCTCGCTTATTATCGACTCTAGAGCTTAGGAATGAATTGTGGACATATAGGAAATAATATATGCTGAATATTCTCGTGACCTTGAATTTGACCTCTGACCTCAGTTTCAAGGTCAGAGCACAAAATGGCTTATATCTCGCTTATTATCGACTCTACAGCTTAGGAATCAATTGTGGACATATAGGAAATGATATATGCTGAATATTCTGATGACCTTGAATTTGACCTTCGACCTCATTTTCAAGGTCACAGGACAAAATGGCTAATATCTCGCTTGTTATCGACTTTACAGCTTAGCAATTAATTATGAACATATAGGAAATGATATATGCAGATTATTGTCATGACCTTGAATTTGACCTTTGACCTCATTTTCAAGGTCACAGGACAAAATGGCTAATAGCTCACTTATTATCGATTTTACAGCTTTGGAATCAATTGTGGACATATAGGAGATGACATATGCTGAATATTCTCGGGACCTTGAATTTGACCTCTGACCTCATTTTCAAGGTCACAGGACAAACTGGCTCATATCTTGCTCCTCTATTGACTGTATGGCTTGGGAATCAATTGTGGACATGATATAGAAAATGATATACATTGAATATTTTGATGACCTTGAATTCGACCTTTGCCCCTTCATTCTCAAGGCCACAGCAAAAAATTGCTAATATCTCTCTGGTTATTGAATTTACAGCTTAGCAATCAACTGTGGACATGATATATGCTTAATGTTATATATGCTGAATATTCTCTTGACCTTGAATTCAACCAGTGACCTGGCTAACATCTAAAATATTAAAAATTGTCCGGTAACCTATCTTCGGCCCTTGGCCTAATTTTAGGTTACCGGACCTTTGGTCCGATAACCTATTGGCATGGCGTTGCGTCCGTCGTCCGTCCGTCCGTCTAGCCGTCCGTCCGTCCGTCCGTCCGGCGTTAACATTTTTATCTTTAAAGTTAACGATCGAATCTTTCTGAAATTTTGCACAAAAATGCCTAAAAATATTTTGAGAAGGAGGTATTTTTTTGTTTTTTGATTTTCGCATTTTTTTCAAAATGGCGGCCGTTTTTGTCGAAAAACGCTCAATTTTGGACTTTGACAGCCATTTTCTCAAAAACTGTCTGATCAGTTTTGAGTTTTTGGTTTCAAAAGATTCCCCTTATATACCTCTGTGATATGTATGAGTTTGGTTGCCCTAAATTCGCCGGTTCCGTGTGGCGGTCATTTTGAATTTTTGGCGGGTCGGCGAAAAAATTTTTTTTCGCCCCAAATCGCATTACTATCCATTTTGGGCCATTTCTAGGGCAAAAAAAAATTTTCACCCTTTCAAAAAAATTTTGGACTTGGAAAATTTTCTGCACTTTTTTCCTTCATAATGGGAGCTGTCCGGACTGTACTCATAGAACGCTTGAAGATAGAGCTTAGAAATTGGCACTTTCAAATGGGAAGTCATATATGGCGACTTGTGTGGTGACCTTGAATTTGACCTTGGATGACCTTGAAAGGTCAAAACAGCCATTTTTGGGTCGAAAAACGCTCAAATTTGCACCTGGTCTGTATTTTCTCAAAAAGTGTCTGATCAGTTTTGAGATTTTTGCTTAAAAAGATTCCTCTTATATACCTTTGTGACGTGTATAAGTTTTGTTGCCCTTGAATCGCCGATCTCCTTGTGGCGGCCATTTTGAATTTTTGACGAGTCGGCGAAAAAAATTTTTTCGCCCCAAATCACATTACTATCCATTTTGGGCCATTTCTAGGCAAAAAAAAATTTTCACCTTTTGAAAAAATTTTGGACTTAGAAAATTTTCGGCACTTTTTTCCTTCATAATGGGAGCTGTCCGGACTGTACTCATAGAACGCTTGAAGATAGAGCTTAGAAATTGGCACTTTCAAATGGGAAGTCATATATGGCGACTTGTGTGGTGACCTTGAATCTGACCTTCGATGACCTTGAAAGGTCAAAACAGCCATTTTGGGGTCAAAAAATGCCCAGATTTGCCTCTGTAGATGGAATGCTTGCAGAGAGAACTCATGTTATGAACAGGAAGACATATATGGCACAACTAATGATGACCTTGAACTTGACGTCAGATGACCTTGAGTGCCAAATGTCTGATTTGGAATGTGTAAATTGACCTGAGCGGCCTAAACGATTCCACCCAACATATATAGAATATCAAATGCCGCACACATACATGTAATGGTAACATCGAAGTTCATACGGATGACCTTGATTGGGATTTACACTGCGAACCTTGATTGGTAAATCTCAAGGTCTGTAACCTGCCAATGCTGCCATGGCCAAACCAAAATTGTCCGGTAACCTATCTTAGCCTTTGGGCTAATTAAGGCATTTTTATAATTTATTTGACCCTATTTTGCGACTGAAATTTTAACATTGGGTTGATTGCCAACCTTTTTCATTTTTAGGTTACCGGACCTATGGTCCGATAACCTATTGGCATGGCGTTGCGTCCGTCGTCGTCGTCCACATTTTTATCTTTTTTGTTTACGGGCGCATTTTCCTGAAATTTTGCACAAAAATACTTAAAAATAATTCAAGAAGGAAGTATTTTTTAGTTTTTTGATTTTCGCATTATTTTCAAAATGGCGGCCATTTTCGACGAAAAATGCCTGATTTTGGACTTTGGCGGCCATTTTCTCAAAATCTGTTCATGAACTTTTTTCTTTTTGATACATAACACTCCTCGTATGTACTCCTATGATATCCATAAATTTCGTTGCGCTTGAATCGCTCGAAGTGGGCCATTTTGGCATAAAGTCGGCCCAAATGGGACTTTCCCATGTTAAATTCTCCTATGCTTTATAATGGGACACACGACTCTACTCAATATTGAGATTAGAGACTAGGAATCAATTGTGGACATATAGGAAATGATGCTGAATATTCTCGTGACCTTAAATTTGACCTCTGACCTCAGTTTCAAGGTCTAAGCACAAAATCTCTTATATCTCGCTTATTATCGTCTCTACAGCTTAGGAATCAATTGTGGACATATAGGAAATGATTAGAGGAACGGAGCAAGCAAAACCACGGCGATGCGTTGGGTTCAGTGTGCGGCCGTGAACTGTTTTGTTTTGAAAACAGTCATTGCCAATATGATCTCACGAGAAACGTCACAAACGATGCTATTGTATTACGTCATATTTAGGCATCCCGATTGAAAATCGGGAGGCCTTATGTTTTTGTCTGTTTTTTTTTTTTTTTTTTTTCTTTTTTTTTTTTTTTTTTTTTTTTTTTTTTTTTTTCTTCCGCCGTTCGGTTTCCGGATCATAACTCTTGAACGCCTCAATCTATCTTTCCGAAATTTTCACAGCTCATCCGAAATACTTTGCTCCTAACCCCTATTGTTTTTCGTCGAGACCCGAAATCCAAGATGGCCGCCAGCGGCCATTTTGGAAAAAAAAATCGGGCGATTCCTGTCAATGTCATAATTTGATTCAGGCAATTTCCAGGGGGAAAAAATTTTTTGGGTGTATTTTTTTTGGGACTTAGAATTTTTCCCTCGCCTGCCCCCATGCAGATGTAATACTGTGACTGAGCCATGCTACTGTATTCACTGACTGCAGCCTGCATGTCCAGCATGAGGCTAGGCTCTGCCCTCTCAGCCAGTGCAGTATATGAGAGCCCTGCTCAGTAATGCCTGTGATAAGGCAATACCCCCCCCCCCCCCCCTTTCCCTCCCCCACCTGCACTGTCAGCCAGTCTAATCTGCATATGAATGTAGCAATGTATCAGTGACTTGTATGCACTGCCCCTCTTCCCCCCCCCCCCTCTCCTGTCCCCTCACCCCAGTTTACTATACTAACACCAACAAGTTGGAACAATGCCCTCCTTCCCTTTCTAAAGAAAACAATAGGTGGTTATATAATGATGACCCAAACTGAAGATAACAGCTTTGAAGGTCTGCCTGGGCCTTGGTTGCCGGTCAATTGTTCATTGTATTCAGTTAAAACAGCACTGTGTTTATCTGGATGAAACTACATGCATTGTTTTGTTTTCTAGCTGTATTTCACATGCAGTGACCAAATTATCATTGTTTTACTTAGCCAGAACCCAGAATAATTTCCTTTTTGCTTGTATTATGAATGTCTGTCATGTCTGTACATTTAATACCTATTGAGATTAAAACAAATATCTGATGGACATTTGTCTAGTGAGCAACTGCTATAATTTGAACTCTCACTCCCACCTGTGTTCAATAATCCTGGTATATGTATTATAATAACAGTCAAGTTTCACCATTAGAAAAGAAAAGAAAAATTGGGGGATGCCACAAAGCCTATAGGCTTTTATGTCTAGTTGATGACGAGAGACCGCCGTTGTTAGGGAAATGCGTGTGACGATAATGGTGTGACGTCACACGGCGGGACGACTTTTGGTCTGTGAAGGGACCGTTCGGTTTTTGAAGGCGGTTGTATAGCATATAGTTCCAGGTTGTGGTATGTGACGAGAGACACGGTTTCGTCCGGGATGGACTCATCAGGCACATGGAGTGGCGGGTAGGGTGGTCAAGGGGCAAGGGGCCAAGGTACCATTCCGGCCTATGGTTATGTAGGCGCCTAGAGGCTGAAAGTTAGGTGAACTTTGACCTAATGAATGGTGTCACATTGTGGGTGACGGAGAGGGCTCGGCTGGATGAGCTTGTGGGTGGGCACCTGTTTGTGACCCATAACTTTTGGTTGTATGGAGAGATTGGCAACTTACGCTCCCTAGCCTGGATTGCAGGACTAGGGCCGGGAAAGGGCGTGAACCTTCACGAGAATATAATAAAAAAATGTAGGAAATGATATATGCTGAATATTCTGATGACCTTAAATTTGACCTTTGACCCCATTTTCAAGGTCATAGGACGAAATGGCTTATATCTTGCTTGTTATCGACTTTACAGCTTAGAAATCCGTTATGAACATATAGGAAATGATATACAAATTATTGTCATGACCTTGAACTTGACCTTTGACCCCATTTTCAAGGTCACAGGACGAAATGGTTAATATCTCACTTATTATCGATTTTACAGCTTAGGAATCAATTGTGGACATATAAGAAATGATATATGCTGAATATTCTCGTGACCTTAAATTTGACCTCTGACCGCATTTTCAAGGTCACAGGACAAAATGGCTCATATCTTGCTCCTCTATTAGCAATCAACTGTGGACATGATATATGCTCAATATTATATTACTGAATATTGTCTTGTCCTTGAATTTAACCAGTGACCTGGCTAACATCTAAACAATTAAACATTGTCCGGTAACCTATCTTTGGCCCTTGGCCTAATTTTCATACTTACCGTATTCGCGCGCATACAGTCGCATGTGCGTTTATCCGAAATTTGCTTGTTTTAGGCCACGCATAATTTGGAAAATATTTCGTACATACGCACATGTGCGATCGTTTTCGATAAGGGGTTGACTGCAAAGCCCTTTGATCAGGCTCAGATAGTTTGACTGTCATAAGAGGCCGACACGACTGTCAAAACCGCCCGACTCGTCAATTGCAATTACATGGTTTGGTGCACGAATGAATTCAGACATCAATACTTGTGTTGGTGTATGTGCATGATGTATAATCTATTGTTGTGTGAAGCTGTTGGGACTTCGGGAAACAAATAAAATTTGTTGTTTGGGTCGTTGCTATTTCAAAACAAATCCACATGTCACTTGGAAGAAGAAAGTGAAACAGGCTGCCTGATTGGTGGGGTTTTATATGACGTCATATCTGGCCTTTCACCATTGGCTGATTCGTTTTGAAAGGTAACTTTTAATTGGTTGGAATGTGAGTCAGCTCATGAATATTAATGAGTACTTGCTAGAAAAATGGCAACTTCCTGCTGGGCGGCAAACATCACAAACATGAACGAAACAAGGGCTCAAGATATTTATTTCACAACCATGAACAGAAATGACACATACCGATCATAAGATGTCAAACGAAATCACAAGTGTCAATTACACTCACCGTAATTAGGCAATCAACATCACAACTTTTTTGACAGTTTGCAATTGACTGCAGACACGGCTGCGATTGACACGAACTGACGAAGTCACGATTGCGTGAAATCAGCCAAGCACATGACATGGAACCGATGATCTTACGATCAAAAATTTTTTGCTGTCCTTCTTGATTTTGATTTTTTTTTCAATCACAAGCACATGTGCGTATATTCGAAATATACGCCCACCTTCGACTATACGCACATGCGACTGTATGCGCGCGAATACGGTATCAGTAATATATTTGGGGCAACAGGGATGATAAGGCTACGGGGGATACACCCAAGCGGTCGTAGGCGACCGGAAATGTCTAGTTTGTTTTGTGGCTTGTACCCAGCTTGTCATTGTGTTTGCCGTGCTTGTGTTTATATATAAATGGAACTGCCTTTTCGTGTAGAACCGATCTCAAGACGTGGAGTCTTCTAGTGGTGCCAATGCTGTGTCTACTGATGTACAACCGAGTGAAACTTATGCAAATAAACTAACTGCCAATGACAGTAGTGCAACCTTTAATTACATTCGACCTAACGAGAGTTCTGTTCAGCTATTACGCAAGGTACACCCTGTCCTGGAATCTTTATTGGACTCATTTTGTATGGAAAGCTTTTTGGCCCATGGAGCATGTAAATAAAAATTGGTCTTGTTGACCTGCTTGACTAAGTAGAAAGTTGCATGTTGACTGAAAAGTTCTTCGCTTGAGATACTCTGTGTTTTCTTACGATATTTTCTGTTGAAAATGTACACATGTTCTGGTATGTGAATACGGAATACACAAGAAATAATACACATCAGACTTCTACCAATAGAAAGTATTGCTATGTATAATATAGTTACCATGTCTTGTAGAAAATTGTCACATAAAGTCGAGAATTTTGATTAGGGTCATAAATTTCTAAACATGTCACTGTGCACATGCACTTGTGCAATCATCCACCTGACTGGCCACCTGCAGTTGATCAATCAATACTTATAATCAATACTTTATACCACCCCCCAGAGCCCTGACTGTAGCTCCCACTCGTCCGTCTCCCCACCATCCACCCCAAGTGACACTGAGGTCGAGATCCGCTCCGTCGCGTGGATGGTGATCTTCGGTGACGGCCTGCACAACTTCATCGATGGCCTCTCCATTGGGGCGGCTTTCTCCAAAAACATCATGGCAGGAGTCAGCGTATCGTTGGCGGTCGTGTGCGAGGAACTGCCTCATGAGCTTGGTAGGTTTCAATTCATGAGGTATTTCGGGACAGTTATCACGTACTGAAGCTGGGCATTGGATACTGACTGAAAATAGTTGCAAAAACATCTAAGGAAGTCCAACATTCACAGAATCACTTGCATTCTTCTTCTTTCACCTAAGGTGACCAAAAACACTTTTCATTCATTCTTTCGTTGACTTTCAGGAGACTTTGCGATCTTGCTGAACTCTGGCATGTCGATGCGGCAGGCTCTGTGTTACAACTTCCTGTCGGCGTGCATGTGTTACGCGGGTCTCGCACTGGGGATCCTCGTCGGGGAAACGACCACTGGCAGTACTTGGATCTTCGCTCTCGCTGCAGGAATGTTCCTCTACATATCGCTCGTGGACATGGTCAGTAACTCCACAGCTTTATGTGTTCTGCGATGATAATGTTTTTGCAGTTGAGTATAACCTATCGACTTGTGAATTGTGACAAAGGCAATTTTTTGCGGAAAAAAAACTTGAAGATTATGCCACGATGAACCATGATATGAATGGCTGCATATATCCAACCAACATGTATGTTCCTTGCTTCGATTTAATCTTTTCACAACAACTAACTATGATGTCGTTATTCTCTTGTATCAGCTTCCCGAGGTGAATCACGCGGCCGAGCAGGAGAGCAAATCCATGGCACAGACGTGGAAGATTTTCTTCCTCCAGAACGCCGGCCTGCTCACCGGCTACGGGATCATGCTGCTTCTTGCGGTCTATGGTGACAGGATCGATCTCGAATGATGAAAACGAGGTTTAATATTGAATGTTCGCTCGAGTTGTACAGTTTTCGGGATGTTTTTTTTGCTAGCACGTAGAAAGGGTTTTCCATTCATGTCACCTGTTCTTGTTGGTGTTGGAGTAATTTATGTCTCTTTGTTTTCTTGTATACCAGTTTTGTATGTGTGTATACGTCTTCTGATGTTTTTCCAATGTACATGTACATAAAATGTACTTTCTGTTTGCAGTAAAATATTTGTACTTTGTATAGAGAGGTCTTCCTACATGTGTGATGTTGTTTTCCATGTTTTGTATTGGTTCGGTGCGGTGGGACTCTAGTTTGTAGTTGGGTAATGAATGAGGGTACTGCCACAAAATATTGTATACATGTATGTCTCAAGGTCTCAGATTGTGCCATGAGACATTTGTTTGCTCCAACTGGTATTTGTATGTTGTGGGAATATTCTGACACCATGTCTCAACTCTGTCAAAAAGAAAGTATTTGTACAAATAAGACTTGTGGAAATGATGAGAAAATGAGAGATCTGTTTTTGTCGCAGCTACTGCACGTGCCAGTCTATGTTGTTTATTTTGACTCTTACTCAACATGGCCAGATCCATCCAGTAAACAGTTTAGTACTTTGCATCATGCTATCTCATAAAATTCCTCGTGTTTGACCTTGAATACCACACTTGTATCTGACAGGACTTTTGGTGCTCTATTGATGGAAGAAAATGATGAACAATGTCTTCTCTATAATACATATATGTGCAATAACGTTGCTGTAAACTTGAAATTTGAATTACATTATACGTAATAATCATGCTGAAAATGTACCGACACCTGCAATTGTATCACCCAGAATATTGAAGTCCCATTTTGTTCTTCTTCCCGTGTTCATGACTTTATTGTACCTGGTTTATGTGTACTATAAAATGCCACATTAGTTACAACGCAACTAAAAATGTATGTGTATGTGCAGAATTATGATGTGTTCAGTCAATGTAGAATGTTCGAGTAGCTTCAATACAAGTATAGATCTTTATGTAGATCTTTACAAGTATAGATCTTCGCAGTGATCTCTTGAAAATAATCTCATCTCATTGAAATTATGCTGATATTCGGTGTACATCTGAGACTGACAGTATTCAAATGACCAGGTAGTTTACACTACTATACAACATACTAGTATATAATACTGCCAAGGGTCCACAGCATTTAGGAAATTGTATAGGCTCTTCCACAATGGTCCAATAACTATGGTGTACATGTATTGTGTGAATGTAATAGTGTATATGTGATTAGACTGCAGATTTGCTCACTGTATCTGCTGTAAAATATCTGCTTTATGTGAATATTAATATCGTTGGAAATCTGATAAATTTGCCTGGTTTTGCAAAGTGAAAATATCCAAATAACTCGCTTGTTCAACGGTCATGATATACCATCATTTGAATTAATGAATTGAAATTTTTTTTGGGGGGGTGCATGTTTGTGTGGAGATATCACACCATTTTTGTTCAGAAGATTTTCTTCAGATTTGTATTAGATCTAGTTTGATGGTAGGTCGTTGTTTGGCATTCCACTGTACCGAATACCGTATGTATGCAAGTGCTTGCTGGCATGTTATGTGCTATCATTGTGATATTTACACTTAATGTGCTATTTATTGACAAACTTTAACATATTGATAATTAACATATTACTTATAGTGTTGTGCAACATTACCTATCGAGGACAAGTTTATTGCGTGTGGATTGTATTTCTCTTTGTGGAATATAACAAATTTTCTAATAGGTATAGCATATCCTCCACCCCAACAAAACATTATTATGCCAACTCACAAAATTTTTAAGGTTTTCTGCAGGTTTTCTGCAGTATTGTTCACTTTTGTTCAAAATTGGTGACTGGCGTTGTAAATAAGTGTATTATTGACAGTGATAATTTAATTGCTAGCGAAAGCAAAAAAAAACATTAAAAAGATGAGTTTATACATATGTACAGACACAAAATGTTTTGCTCAATAGTCTGTTATTGATTTTTTGCTGATTATGTGGGCTGGAAATTAATAAATTCGATTAAAGGGAAACTCGTGAATGGATTGACTTCATTTTATTATAAAAGTATACACATGAACAATGGCGACAAATTTATAGATATGGAAATTCGACAGCACAAACTACACATACACCAATAAATGCTTCAACATTTGATACCTTATGCAAATTTGACTACAATGAAAAAAATCATTGTAACCGTACAGCATTAGAACTGACTGAGAATCCAATTGAAAACTCAAATTGATGAGAAATCTCAACCCAAAATGAGTTGAAAAACCAAATAGTTTTTTGACTCGATACAATGATAACCCTTGCTATGAAAACAAACCCAAACCCCTCCCCACAAGTGATGACGCATTCAGACAGTTCCAGCCCATTTGTCGCTGATCAATATTTATGGGCATTTCTTTTCAACACAAGCCTTGCCTCCTTCTTCATATTCCTGTTTCGATATCCACATCTGCTGGAATGATCCCTGAAAAACAACAAACAAATGCAATATTATGTTGTGAATACAGGCATCAGAATTGCAATTGTTTGCAAAGGCATCAGGGCATCAACTACTGTGAAAAAACAAATGTTTGCGGCTTGAAATATTTGCGATTTTTATGCCCAGACAAATTTGTGGATTCCGGTTGTCATGTGTATTCTGTATATAGACGACAAACATTTGCGGTCGATTTAATTTTGCTGTTGGGAAAAAAAAGCGCAAAATCCGGAAAATAAATTTAATGCAAATATTTGTCTTTTTACAGTAATTATTGAAGACTCACGAGTGAGGCGAGTATAGATCCACCAATCCAACTGCTGAAGCGTCGTTCTGAACTCACGGCAGATGAGATGATTTTCAGCTTCATACTCTGAATGGAAAATAACAAACGATGTTCGAGATTTAAACTCCAAGCAGGAGACGAATTTCTAGTGTTTTTTTCCCCCTCTAAAAAGGTTCTCTGTGAAATTGACCAGTAAAGTAATAAGACTCTATAAAGTTAATAACTGAGCTGATTTTTCTTCCCATATCTTTACAAAACATAGATGTTGATCATGCCCAATTGATTAAACTCTGTCATACCGGGGGAGTCTTGGCACTCAGGTCGCGATTCAAACGATCCGTGAAGCCTTGAATCAACGTATTGCCTCCAACAGTTATTACGCTGTTATACAAGCTCTGTGGAACAAAAATGAATAATTCAGGAACAAAAAATATTCCCTTTAATCATGAGTACCTATCTGGATTATCAAGCTGTACTGGCTATGTAATATTGGAGAGCAAGGGAAAGGACATGCAAGTATATCAATGTTATTGAAATATCGATCGAGAGAAAAGCACTCACCGGCCGTATGTCGATGTCACACATGCCCACACTGGTCGTGACCACATGACCCATACTCAGCATCGAGTTACTGCCTTCGATCCCCTGCATTATAGGTACAACAGACACTACAATTACAATACACAATTATGGAATTTTCCAACTTGTTACAGTCAGTATTCACTACAGACCTCCCTCTATAATAAATGCTTTGTTAGTCTTAAGTGTTTATAATAGAGGTAAAAATCTAGCAATGAATACACGATATTATCGTGTGAGCTGGTTGGTGAATGTGACCTTAATTAGGGATGGATCGAACAATGCTTCTGGGATTTTGAATCTCTCTTCAGCGAAATCCTGGTTGTAGCCATTCGGAAACTCATACGGGGCTGTCGGCATTGATTCCACCATCTCCTGCTCATAGGGCGTGTCAGAAACCTGCGAAAAGCCAATTACAAATTTGAACAGAGATGCAATTAAAAGAGGAACTTGAATGTCATATTTTATTCCCACATATTTACATGCATGGACATACACAGTACATGATATCAAATTCAAATGTGTTAACTATACCTGCAATATTGAGGCAGCAAAGTCTTGTAGCACGTCTTTCACCATGTAGTTGTGGAACGATTTGGTCACTTCCGGTACGTTGGTTTTTTTCTTCCAGCGCGGAGGCTGGTTCTCACCCACTGCCTCCTGGGATACACGTGATACAAGAACATTTTTATTATTAGGATAGTGACCAGTCCAGTCAAAACAGAGCCCATTGATGAACAGCAAAATTTCAAAACATTTGAGTCAAAATATTTCTGAATTGTTTTTTTTCTTTGGAAATTTGAATCAAAGTAAATCAAATCCCACATGATTCCTTGAACTTGGATGTCAATTTATATTAGATCAACTTTTGCAATTTAAGCGAGATGGAGCTAATTACCTTTGATGCAATCATGTAAGGAGGAATAATTTCAATGCCACGCTCGTCCAACATCTTCCGGCACTCCAGGGATATGAAGTCACCAGCTAATGGTGATTTTACTATCGCTGGAACAAACAAACAAAATTTTGCAAAAGATTTCGAAAGTGAAAATGCCATTATTGTGATATGCTGATCGCAGCATCAGAAATGTAGTTAATGTGAACATATCGGCAAACCGCCGAGTGAAAACCAGTACTCATAGTTTCATAGAACAATTTTTTAACATACCCTGCTGTAGAACATAGCCATCGTACACTGGCACGGCAGTGGTGTGAGTAGCCCCACTGTCTAGTACCAGTCCTGTCGATCGACCACTGGCGAATCTAAATGGCAGCTCAGGAAGCTAGCTATTTGGCGATTGATATAAAATGTCTATATTGATGTTCAAATAAGGCTTCTGATCAACAAAAAATATTTATCCTGACTTGGTTCCTACAGTGGGAATCATAGTCACTTCTTATATATGTTTGTACACACCCTTTTATGCTGTTTTTGTGGACTATAAAAAGGCATACGACATGGTAGACCGCATGACCCTGCTACAGTACCTGGACTCCCTAGGCTGCGGAATGTATTTCATCCGAGCTCTACAGAAGTCAATGACTGCCACAGGAATGATTGGGTCTGAAACCTTCACCACCACCCGAGGTGTAAAGCAGGGTGGCACGTCAAGTTGCAAACTGTTTACCATGTTCATTAACCCAACAATAGAGGCTGTCAACGCCACTGGACCTGACGACTGGCTCGGCAACTTACACACCATGTTACTCATGGATGACACTGTCATCGTGGCCACATCATGGGACAAACTGTTACAAAAACTTACGGCCCTCAAACTGTGCACAGACAAAATCGGAATGATACTTCACCCATCCAAGTGTCAGTTCATAACCAACCAAAATGACTGCCCATCTGAGATACGCCTCACAGATATTGTTATCCACAAAACTGTTGATTATATGTACCTAGGCACACCTATCTCTTGTCAACCGATCGCACTTCAAGTGAAGAAACATATTTCTAGAAAAAACGCACACGTCTACAAATTTATTTCCTTTTTGGCTAAAAACACAGACTGCCCATACCGTGTCAAACACAAAGTGTGGAGAAGTGCACTCTTGTCTGCAATTTTCTACTCCTGCGAAACTTGGATTACTCGGTCTCTCCAACCTGCGGAATCGGTTTATAACAAAACTCTGAAACAATTGTTATCTGTCAGACAAACCACCTGTAATGACTTAGTGTTTCTCGAATCGGGCCAAACTGATGCCAAGAATTTCATCCAGGACAGACAATTAAAATTTTTGCACAGAATCATGACAAGGGACAGGGATCATTACGTGGTTAACACTATCCATCAGGCAATTGCAGTGCGATCACCTATGGGCAAGAAGCTCCAGACACTCATCTCAAGCTCCCAGCCACAAAAAGGATTCTTGAACGAAGTGAGAGAGTCAGTAACTTTGTCGGATAGTTCAAGACGACTGGCATACAAGGCGATGAACCCGTCCTTGTTACCCAGTCCACTTCTCCAACCGGGTGGTGACCCCCCGGTGCCTGAGCACCACAGGATTGCAGCAACTCGCTTGAGGCTCAGCTCACATCATCTCAAGATGGAGACCGGCAGGTGGGCCAGAATCCCACACGACAGACGGTTGTGCAGGTGTGGTGCCGTCCAGACTGAGGAACATGTGCTCATCCTTTGCCCTCTCACTCAAGATTTGCGAACGTTTCATAACCTTGATCACTCCAGTATTATTGAACTGTTTGAATCCACTCCCACAATATTCGCCAACTACTGCTATGATGTGTTATATTTTTTCCGGACATAACCAATTTCAACATGTAATGTAATGTTGCCTCACCCCGTGTTCATTTTCATGATATTTACTTGTTAATTTGTTTATGTCAATAAATCTATCTATCTATCTATGTTTGTACACATTGCAAGGATACGCTGAGAGGACAGCATTTTTACAGAGGAAAAATGCAGGTATGTTGTACTTTTCAAACATAATTTCTGTGAGTTTCTCTCTCTTTGCTTTGGTGTTCCACTGAAATAGAAACAGAAAAAAACATTCAAATACTGGAAAGACAAAAGCATAAAAGTTTTCTTCTTCTTTTTTGTTCCAAAGAATGATATCATGACGAGACAAACATTGGCATTTACGGAATCATTTACCAGTGATACTGGGAAATGAATGAATCAGAATTGAAATCTCATATTAATACGAAAGGAGTTTGACTCACCGCTGGCTCTGACATAAGTACAGGATGCTCGTGTGACTGAGACTTGATGTGTTTGCTGTATGTGTAGTTCATAACATCCTCAAATATCTCCCAATCATCAACTGTGGTACATATGAAACACATACAATGGTTATGTACGTCATGCCAATCACAAATATACAGTAAACAAACAGATGAATTAATTGTTGGATGATCTACATAATAAGTACAGGTTATGATGTTATCATCAAACCACAAATCGATTTTGAATCATGAATAGAGTATGTACATGCAGTTCTGACATTATGTTCAATGTAAAGAAAACAAATATGTAAATGTACATATACAGCAGCATCGTTACGCCAATTTTAGTTCTACTGACTCATGCCATCCTTCAAGAAGCTTGACATTTCCATGCCCTTGCGCGCCACTTTGAGATTCACTGTGTCCATGTAGAGTTTTTTCGAGGGCTTGGCTGCTGGGGTGTCGACATCGGTCTCCATAGCAGCTTCTGTTTCCAGGCTTACACCAATCGCACTGGGCATTTCAGCCTGGAAACAAATATTGTCAATATCCATTACCTATATCAATCATATACAATGTAATAAAATAAACATTATCCGACACCATATTGATAGAATGATCTTCATGATTGCACAAGCATAAACTAATCAACCAATCAATTATTATCAACACTGATGGCCATGGTGGATCTATAGTTACCTTAGGCATGTCTTCCCCAGCATAGCCAGCTCGAAAAGAAAAGGACCCGATGTCAAACACCAAAGCTCCCACTTCATCTGTGCAGGAAAAGTAACTTCCAATTAATAACACTGGCCATTGCATTGAAGGATTTGTGTATTGCTCATACATCAGTGCACTGTGAAATGTATTGCTTTGGATAAAGCTGTAATCTTAATCATGTTAATGTGAACTGTGATTGGTGAACTTCTGCATCATGACATGAGGGATTACCATCATAATGGTGCACTGATACTGGGGTCATCAGATAATTTATTCTCAACTCAATTTAGTATATGCTGTAAATAAAAACAGGGTTGCATGTACAATAATGTGGGCAATCTGAGACGTAGGTTGTGTTCAAAACGGATGTTAAAGGTGGGTCATGTCAGTTTGAAGACGAACCGCTAATTTACACGCTCGAATAGGATAATATCAACTTCTCTATTAAATAGTTATTCAGGCATTCACCTACGAGTACCATTATTCAACAGAAGAAGTTGATATTTATCCTTTATTCGAACGGGTAAACTAGTGGTGCGCCTTCAAACTGACACTGTCCATACACCCACATTTGCCCAGAATGGCACTTTTATCCTATATTTGTTCACAAAAATGGCAAAATACCATTAATCTTTTCACTGATTCAGAAAAATTATACATTTCTGTCGGTATTTATCATTTTGTGGCGATGCAGTGTCTTGATTTGCAGTAAAACTCGAAGTACAATTTTCGGATATTTATCATAAGATCAGCAATTACCTCCACCATAGACACCTCCACTCATGTTTATGATCGATACTGAACCTGTGTTCACACAGGATCACGAGAAAAATAGCTTGAAATGAACAAAAACAAAGCAAGTCGCCGGCAGAAATAACAACTTCCGGTTGCGGCTTGCCTTAAACACCGACTTTAAATTTATTTCAATTTCAAACTACCGTGATGGTCGGTCTGCCGGTGTAACGAACTGAGAGTTCCCCCCTGGCTAGCAGTTCCCCCCTTGAGTACGCATGCGCCCACATGACGGATGAAGTGTCTGCAGTTTAGACAGCGCCAAGTCTGGAGTAAACAAACTTGGAATGTACAATCTCGAAATAAAAATATTGAAAGAAGAAATTAATCATCATTAAAACAACAACAACAACAACAACAAAAGGCACAAAAATTTATCTGGCGGTTACAGCCGAAGATCTATTTGCGAGCTTATATTTTATTATAGGCCAGGCCTAGATACACTCATAGATATTTAGATCTATAGGCCTATAGTATTGAAGCTATTCATACTCATTACATAAAGTAGATCTATCAATCTAGAGAAATTGAAGATTCCAAAGTTGTGCATTAGTCAGACGACTTTGACAGATCGTCATGACTGTCAAAGCAGGACAGTGATCAGGGTGATTTCAGCTGTAAGCATAAGGTATACTCTAGATGTAGACTCCTAGCTCCTGTGAGTAAATGTAGGATTGAAGTGCGGAGCATCTGTCGAATCTAGTGGACATTTTTTGCTGCCAGTGTTGTCTATGTAGACTCTATAGCATCAGACTATAGGGAGATCATAACGTACTCGAATATGTCTTGCATTGCCACTCTGGTCCAGTCCAAGCGAAGGTGCACATGTTCAATTTATTTGGCGATTATGTTTTCCCTTAGGCCTAATAGAGAGATCTATACTCTGATTTTTCTAACGTGTTTACACCGGTTTTTGAAGATATTTTTGCGATGCTAAATGCTATCGTTCTATAACTTGGCATACTTCACGTATGATTCAAACGGCAATTTTCTACCAAATTTCAGACTTCTATAACAAAAATTGAAGAAGTTGGCAATCTACCCCAATGTCAAATTTCAGGTCAAAACGGGATCTCGAGAATCTGAATATTCTCCATGTTTTATTCTTGTTTACATCCATCAGGACTCGAAGTGTTCCTATTATTTTTGGCCAAACGACCAATTGGGATGTATTCTACATAAAAAATGTCGATTTCGAAAAATTGCACCACTACAAAACCGAGCAATTGCACAAAATTTGCGGGGCCCAGAAATTAGATGACAGGGCTGAACTTAACATTGGGGTAGATTGCCAACTTTTCCAGTTTTCGCGATAGAGGTCTGAAATTTGGTAGAGAATTGCCGTTTGACTCCTAGGTGAAGTATGTCAAGTTATAGAATGATAGCATTTAGCATCGCATAAATATTAGCGAAAAACAGTGTAAACGAGTTAGAAAAATCAGAGTATAGTCAATGATAATGATGTCTATCAGCCGTACAAAATGATTAGACGTCTATCACAGCTGCACAGATTAAAAAACGAATGATGTGTGATAGTATACATACTTCTATCTTAATCAATTGTCATTCTGGATCTTAATTAGATCTACTGGAAATCAGCTGGGAATGAAATTGCCCACTAAATTGTACATGTAACCCCAACCGACGTTCGCTTGATCTGACTCTGGACAGGCAAACATCAGCCCAAGCGACGCGGAGTGCATCCAAAATGGATCACATTTGTGCTCGGGACGAAAACAAACAAATCACTATTATGACAGTTATCTGAATCAACACACCAAATTGTCTTTTCGCATTCACTCAAAAAGTCAGATACATGAGAGTACCCAATTTATGTATGACAAGTTGACAACGCCCTTAAATACCCAGAAGTATTTTTGAAAATCCCCTCCAAACATTGACTCTAGCCTTGCCTGTCACAAATCACAAATTTTATCTGTAAGGATTTGCAATGTTTGGAGGGGATTTTGAGCAATATATATCAATTAGAGTTATCATATAAAAATTGTAATTTGGATCCTCTCATGTATTAGCAAACATATAATACTAACAGTCTGTGTGTCAGCATGTAAAATCAGCCATAATCATGATTTGTTTTTCTTCGTCGTTAGCATCAATGTGGGCCATCTTGGACGCACTCCACGTCGCTTGGGCTGGGCAAACCTGTGCTATCTGCACCAGATGTAGTTACCAGTTTTGAACCAATAACAGCCTCTGTATGACATTGACTATGTTATCGTACATGCAACCCGACTAATTGTAGATAAAAAAGCGTATAATTACTGTAAAGCCACAAATTATTTGCGACCTTTTATTTTCGCGAATTTTGCGAGTACAAAAAAGTCGCGAAACTAAATGGATGCGAAACATTTCTGATGACAACCCACATTGTCATGAAGAAATTGTTAAGACGGCAAAACCGCGAAATTAAACGGCCGCGAATATGGCCTGATCGCAAAAACATGTAAATTTTGGGGAGACTGGCAGCGAACTTTAATGGCTTTACAGTAATAGGCTACATTTATAGTGTGGTGACCAGTGCTCGTACATTTGAGATGCTGACATGGTAAGAAATTGGAATTATTTGTTTCCATGTGAATTTACTCCCATTGCTCCTTATGTTTGATTCAAATAATGAGAAATGTGTCTGCCGTAGTTTTGATTTTTTCATTGACTGTATGAGCACTGGTCACTATTCGACTACTGGTCACTTTATGCTAGAGATATATAGATGTATAGAATTATATTGCAATATGGTCAATGACTATCAGATTCTAGACCTGTGGACCATTTCGCTAAGATATTGAGCTTGTTATGTGAAACCATTGTAAAATATAGAATCCTCTTTCACTGTAAGGAGCTATCTGAAAAGGTGTTTCACTAAAATGCTCATTACAACTTAGCAATCCAATATATGCTCAATGAAATGGTTATTATGTACTTTATTGTAATGTATGTATTGTGAGATTTGCCACTTTGAAATTAATCTGCAGCATTCCATTTTACAAATCCAACTGCCTTCAGCACATTCCTGTTTGAAATCTTGTATGTCACTTAAATTTTTGTGTGATATATGTGTGATATATTGTATTACTACAGGTTATCATAAAAATGGTATATGACTGTTAGTACCATTTTTGTCTTGAAATTCGTCAATAATATCAAGGCAAATGGTGTTTGTGAGCAGTACAGTACACATCATCCAGCTACAGTGAGCAGCTTGGCAGCTGTGAAACCCCCACCTTGAGTGGATAATACAAGATCATAGTAACACAATACCATTGATACTATATCTTGGGGGACTGGATGCTAGATTCAGTAACTCTGCTATATTGAACATACATGTACATCATGTAATATTTAAACACTATGCTTTCTTATTTACATGAATAATTCATCACTTACACCAGTCATTGCTATACCTCAATGACAGGTTTGTCGAATATATTTTTCAACAGGCATTGTTTTATGAGATTGTGTATTTATTGATATTATTTTAAGAATTTATGTGATGGGGGCATAAATACAGCCTTATTTATGCTACTCCCGTCATCTCCACAGTTATGATATGTATTATATATAATAAAGTTAAAATGAAAAATATGTGAAATATAAAATTATTATTATTAAAATGTATGTTGTTTGAATAAATGATGTCTACCCAAATATATATATATATATGTATTCATGCAACCAAATCAATCTGAATACATTATGAAAATTGGAAAAAATACTGTACATCATGAATGTCAGCAGTAATGCTGGTGTGAAGAACATATAATTTATACAGGATACTATTAATGAATTTTTTTATGCAGAACAATGATTATGATGATGTACTTTAAGAAGTACTGATTTCGATTAGATATATCAAATGAAAGATGGAGAAACATACCAAGTTGCTAGTCATGCTAAGTAGTCATTCAAGAACGAAAGTGATGACACAATATTAATACATTCATTTTAGCACGGAATATGCCCTAAGTGGTACATGTATATAGTTGTAAACACTTTTGAAATGTTTCACCTTGAACAGTACAAAATATATTTCCTCTTTGTTCAAACAGGTTGACTGTGGAAGTGGCACACACAGGCGTATATTTTGTGAAACCGGATTACAGTTCTATTTAACTATGTCATAATATTTATGAAAAGTATTGCTGTGTTACTCAATGTTCATATTACATATACATTTATATTTCACTTTATGAGCATCGTACAAGAATGTCAAGATGTGGATTATGTTACATTTCTTGAAAAATTTTAATGTAAATTTACTTTCACTGTATTAGTATTGTCAATGTTACTACAGTGGTCCCTGTAAGATAAGACACCTTCAAAGTAAGACTTCCCTGTCTCTAAAGACTTTTTTTTATTCCCCAAATATCAATTAACATGTAAATGAATCTGTGAAATAATACCTTGTTAGATAAGACGTCATTTTATGTTCAAAAATTGAGGTTTTATTTTAAGGGACCACTGTATCAAAATGTGATTCTTAGATTATGTGATTCTTATGGATTTTAATCCATAATAAAATTAATTTAAAGCTTAATCATGCATATTTATATACAAGCAGTTTTTATGTACATGTAGATTGATGATATATTCACTATTTATGATACAATGAAATATATATGCAATCAATAAAATAAATATTTACAGCAAAAACTTAATTTTCATTAATCAATTTACATGTAATTTCCTTCCAAATAAAGATAATCATAATGTTACAAACCTAAATATCAAAATGATACGATTCATGTCACAATAAATAAGGTTAAATACCTCTTACAAACTTAGTGAAATTTCCAAAATTCATTATCATGTTTTCCAACTGTCATGAATGCAACAAAATATATATTTGGAATATAATATACTGAATATCAATGTTCAATGAAAAAAACTTTCATGATACATTTCCAGGTTACCGGACCTATGGTCTGATAACCTATTGCCGTCGTGTTGCGTCCGTCGTCCATCCGCTTTATTGTCAATGTCATGGGACAAAATTACGGTGCCCCAATAGGACATGAGAAAATATTTTAGATTAGGCTTTATTTCGTCTGGACGAATTAATATTTCGTCTGGACGAATTGTTATTTTGTCTGGACAAATTAGTATTTCGTCTGGACGATTTAATATTTCGTCTGGACGAATTAATATTTCACCTGGATGAAATAGTATTTTGTCCCGACGAATTAGTATTTCGTCCCGACGAATTATCAAGCAGTATAGTCTCCTCGATTCATTGTATGAGTACACGAACGAGGCGAGTGTGCCCCCAATAAAGAGGCAGTAGGTGCTGTATGGGGCTCATGAGTGGGCCCCAGAAGGGAAGTAGGTTCTATTATTGGGCTTAATTGCGGATAACTGGCGCCATTTAGGCCACAAACGGTTTGATTGAAGCGAGGGTAGGGAATCAATGCTATAGGATACACATATGGATAACTTTAACTCATTCCATGAATCTAACAGATCAGATACATGTAATTCGTCCAGACGAAATACAAATTGTTCGGGACGAAATATTCATTAGTCTGGACGAAATACTAATTCGTCTGGACGAAATACTATTTAGTCTGGACGAAATACTAAATCGTCAGGACGAAATACTAATTCATCTGGACGGAATAATAGATCGCCAGGACGAAATAAGACGTGTTCAAAAAAAATTTCTCGTGTCCTATTAGGGGCACCATACAAAATGGATAATATATAATAAATATTGTCCTGTAATCTTTCTGAGCCCTTGGGCTAATTTTAGGTTACCGAACCTTTGGTCCGATAACCTATTGGCATGGCTTGGCGTCCGTCGTCGTCCGTCGTCCACATTTTTATCTTTTTTGTTTACAGGCGAATTTTCCTGAAATTTTGCACAAAAATGCTTAAAAATAATTAAAGATGGAGGTCTTTTTTATTTTTTTGATTTCCGCATTTCTTTCAAAATGGCGGCCGTTTTCGACGAAAATTGCCTGATTTTAGACTATGACAAAAGCTCTCAAAATCTTTTCAGTAACTTTTTTTCTTTTTGATACATAACTGTACATTCCTCATATGTACTCCTATGATGTGTTTAAGTTTCGTTGCGTTTGAATCGCTCGAAGTGGGCCATTTTGGGCCCAAACTCGGCCCAAATGGGACCTTCCCATGTTAAATTCTCCTATGCTTTATAATGGGACACAATATGCCTAATATCTAACTTAATGTTGAGATTAGAGACTAGGAATCAATTGTAGGAAATGATATATGCTGAATATTCTCGTGACGTTGAATTTGACCTCTGACCTCAGTTTAAGGTCAGAGCACAAAATGGCTTATATATCGCTTATTCGACTGTACAGCCTAGGAATCAATTGTGGACATATAGGAAATGATATATGCTGAATATTCTTGTGAACTTGAACTTGACCTTTGACCTCATTTTCAATGTCAAGAGCACAAAATGGCTAATATATCGCTTATTATCGACTTTACAGCTTAGAAATCAAATGTGAACCTGTAGGAAATGTTATATTCTGAATATTATCATGACAATGAATTTGACCTTTGACTGATTTTTCAAGGTCACTGGACAAAATGGCTAATATCTCGCTTATTATCGACTTTACAGCTGAGTAATCAATTATGAACATATAGGAAAATATATATACAGATTATTCTCATGACCTTGAATTTGAACTTTGACCTAAATTTCAAGGGCAGATTACAGATTTTACGGCTTAATAATCAATTGTGAACATATAGAGAATGATATATGCTGATTATTGCCATGACCTTGTATTTACTATTAGTGTATATACTGAGTGAACCAGCAATTGTTTTATATGTTGCCAGGAATCTTAATTGTATGCTTTGAATCATGTTTTTACATATACATGTACGTCAAATTTAGTATCTCACAACTCTCGATAGATTGGCTTTGTACACGTTTTCAATAATAAATTGTTTATTATATTATGATGTACAGAAGTGAGACTCAAATAAACGTCTATCTATCTATCATATAGGAAATGATATATTGTGAATATTGTCATGAACTTGAATTTGACCTTTGACCTAATTTTCAAGGTCACAGGACAAAATGGCTAAAATCTCGCTTATTATTGACTTTACAGCTTAATAATGAATTATGAACATATAGCAAAAAATATATACAGATTAAGCTCATGACCTTGAACTTGACCTTTGACTTAAATTTCAAGGTCAAATAACAAAATGAATATCTCGCTTATTATCAATTTTACAGCTTAGGAATCAATTTTGAACTTATATAAAATGATATATGCTAAATATTGCCATGACTTTGAATTCAACCTTTGGCCTCTTTTCCAAGGTCAAAGGACAAAATGACTAATATCTTGCTCCTCTATTGACTTTATAGCTTGAAAACCAATTGTGGACATATAGAAAATGATATACACTGAATATTTGGATAACCTCGCATTTGACCTTGAAATTATTTTCAACGTCAGAGCACAAAATTGCTAATATCTCGCTTATTATCGACTTTACAGCTTAGGAATCCATAGTGAACATAATAGGAAATGATTATGCTGAATATTTTGGTGACCTTGAATTTGACCTTTGACTTCATTTTTAAAGTCTGAGAACAAAATGGCTAACATGTAACTTATTATCGACTTTACAGCTTAGGAATCAATTGTGGACATATTAGAAATGATATATGCTGAACATTGTCATGACATTGAATTGACCAAGGACCTTATTTTCAAGGTCACGTGACAAAAGGCTAATATCTTTTCTCCAAAACTGTCTGATCAATTTTGAGATTTCTGTTTCAAAACATGCTAAGTTGGGTCCTTGACATGTGTATGAAAATTTAGTGCTTTGAATCAATCAATAGGGCCAAAATTTAGGCACAAAATGGCTAATATATCGCTCATTATTTACTTTACAGTTTGTGAATCAATTGTGTACATATAATGAATGATATAAACTTAATATTCTCCTGACCTTGAATTTGACCTTGACCTAATTTTCAAGGTCAAAGCACAAAATGGCTAATATCTCGCTTATTATTTATTTTACAGTTTGGGAATCAATTGTGGACATATAAGAAATGATATATGCTGAATATTCTTGTGACCTTGAATATGACCTTTGACCTCATTTTCAAGGTTAAAGCACAAAATGGCTTATTTTGTCGATTTACAGAGTAGGAATCAATAATTGTGGACATATAGGAAATGATATATGTCGAGACCTTTAGTTTGACCTTTGACCTAATTTTTAAGGTCAAAGCACAAAATGGCTATTATCTCGCTTGTTATCAACGTTACAGCCTAGAAATCAATTGTGTACATGTAGCAAATAATATGTGCCGAATATTCTGATGACCTTGAATATGACTTTTGATCTCATTCTCAAGATCAGTGCACAAAATGGCGCATATCTCACTTGTCAATTTTAGAGCTTAAGAATCAATTTTGTACAGATAGGAAATGATTATGCTGAATATGCTTGTGACCTTGTAGTTACCGGACGATCGGTCCGATCACCTATTGGCTAGCCGGTAAGCTACAGGCCCAATTGGACCTATATTTTAGTGTGTTTTTTTTCGAAACCTGTCTGATCAGTTTTGAGATTTTTGTTTCAAACCATGCTTATTGGGGTCCTCGAAATCATTATATAGATGGAGTGCCTCGAATCTACTGATACATGTAGGCCCAAAATTATGGCTCAAAGGACCCAAAAAGGCTCAAAATTGAGTTTTGGGTTGTTTTCTCGAAAACTGTCTGATCAATTTTGAGTTTTTTGCTTCAAAAAATGCTAAATGGGGTCCTCGACATAAAGAGGGAGTGCCTTGATTTGTTGAAAAGGCCCAATCTGTAACAGGGACATGAAATGTGTAAATTCCCCTCTATATAAAAAATCCTTGTATATAGGTTATGTTTATATTATGAGCATTTATGAAGTCTTTTGGTTACCTTGTTTTTGACCTCAGATGACCTTGAGTACTAAATATCAATGTCAGATCTGACATGAAATGTGTGAATTGGCTTGTGGGGCTAAAACAATTGCGCATACAGTTAAGGATTGCATTATAAGCTTGTAGGGAGTCAGAAGAGCAGAATGTCACCATCTTTTGGTTACCTTAAGGTTGACTTCAGTTGACCCTGAAGGCTTAATCTCCTGACCTAAAATGTGTGAATTGGCATTTACGGACAAAATACTTGTAGATAGAAATGTATTATGAATATATGTTGTATACAAAATTATATGCAGCACTGCCAGCACTAGTAATGGTGACATTGACGTACACAAAGATGACCTTGATTGGTAGATCTCAATGTCATATCTCACCTGTGGTGCTTGAACCAAAATTGTCTGGTAACCTGTCTTAGACTTTGTGCTAATTTTATAAGTACTATTTCATCCAGGCGTACTAGGTGCTCTGTTATGGGCTTTGTTCATATATTGGGACTCTGATTTTGTCGTCTGAACCAATGGTTTTTTCCAAGAACATGTTTTAAATATGAAGTCGGTTATGCAAAATACTTAATAGTATATGGCAACACGGTTCGACAGTTTTTCAATTTTTGTATTGATATAACCAGATAGACGCTAGTACAGAATTTCGATATACACAGGTCTTAGTCTAAACCTGTACCCGTTGTGATTTTATGAACATAGTATAGTATTGTATATACCGGTGATTCATTATAAACCTGGTCACTGTGTCAGTACATGTTTTTGATATATTTTATAAATATATATGCTTATTGTAATTTGTAATAAAATCCGTGTCTCTTAATTTTTGTCTTCAGTGTTATCCATCTTCTCGTAGAAATACTATGGAATTGCGGAAGTCTCATCAATAAGCGTCACTAGTTATCACAATGACAGTAAAGATTTTATTCTTGAGTACCTAAACCAACATATACATGTATATATATGCCAGATTTAAGTCATATATGCTCAGTCAAGTGTATGTCAATATCATTCATGATCAGGTTTGAAGATTAACAGAAATGGCTGACGTTGCTGCCCAGTTGATGGATCCAGGAGATATGGAATCTGAGGTTTGATATACATTAACATGTAAATTGTATTTCGTATATAAATAAACTTTACAAATTGAAAAATAAAAATGATTTTAACGAATATACTGCAAATGATATTCATAAGTAATTGTTTCATTGTAGGAACAGTCTCAAACAATATCTGAGAATGGCCATCCAAGGTGGTTGCAAGTTATTTCATACATCAGAATGATCTATAAATAGCGGAGATTATATATATTACTACGGAAGCCCATAGGTGACATGCGCGTGAAAATTTTCTATGTCTTTTTCAGCAAAAAGCTAGCACGTTCGAACGTGGAAGCATTTAACACTATCACGTTCGCACGTGGAAACAGTTAAGGCTATTGCGTTCACACGTGGAAAGTCCGAGGTTACCACGTTCACACGTGGAAGCATTTAACGCTTCCACGTTCTTACGTGGAAACTTCAGGAGCTACCATGTTCGCACGTGCAAAGATTTGGGTGTGGTAGCATCAAATGCTTCCACGTGTGAACGTGGTAGCTTTGAAACTTTATACGTGTGAACGTGGAAACCTACATCTTTCTACGTTCGAACGTGATAGGTTTCAAAATTACCACGTGCGAACGTGATAGCGCTAAATGCTTCCACTTGCAAACGTGGTAGTTTTGAACTTTCTACGTTCGAACGTGCAAGGTTTTTAATAGAATAAAACACCATTTTTTCCCCGCACCTGTCACCTATGGGCTTCCATTTATTACTAATTTGTTTCAGTTGCATTTCTGTTGAGTTGGTCTTTCATGCTTCTTTCTCATTCATACAAACATAATTTATTTCATTAAAGTATAACTTAGAAAAAAATTATACACTCCTATATATTCCAATCTTCAAAGATAAATAAAAATTAACATATGCATGATCTAATGTGGTGTACAATGTACATATGTTATAAATTCATGGCATGCGAGTATGTATGATGCTTTGTAAATAATGTCGACATCAAATGTAGTAAAGCTTTCATTTTATGACAATTATCAACTGCACCAATGTTTTAATATGTTTCACTACATTATATTCTATTATATCTTTTATGACATACCTGCACAGCAGACTTGACATGATGAAGAAGATCAGACAGTATTTGGATGAACATACATATCCACACAACTCTTCGAAGAATGAAAAACGTGCGATTAGGAAGTCCGCGAAAAAGTTTGAGTTGGAAGGAAGTTCGTATATTTCATTATGTTATGTAAATAATGTGTGCTTACCATATTGGTTTTTATAAAAAAAAGGGTCAATCTTATGCAACAATTTCAAACACAATTTATAAAAATATAGAAATTGAACATTTTGGGTAAATCAGTTTACGTGTACAGTTTTTAATGAAAAGGCAGAGAAACATGTATGATGTTAGAGACAATATCAGAGCTTCACAATAAATCGAGTACAGATCATTTTCTTCGGCCAAGAGTTGGGAGGGACAGCTCATTGCACATGCTTCTATTAGGAATATCGAAATGATTATCATGGTTACCGTATTGGTCCTAATAGTAGCACGGCGGGCCAATGTAAGACTCTATACAACAGCGCGCACAAAAATGATATAAAACTTGAGGGCAATTAAAAGAAAATCACGGAATAATATACTCATAAACTTAAATCCCCTTTAATATAATTCCAATAACATAAATATTTGGATTGGAAGACTCCAAAATTATATTAGGAAGATATGCTTTGAATTACAATGTTGCAAAAATTGAATATTATTGGGGAAAAGAGGGTGGCGTACTACTAATAGGGCACGTGCCACTATCAGGACCAATACGGTATATACTGTAATCAATTGTTATGGATTTATGTCAAAGACGGGTACAAAAATTCATTATCACTATGTGCATTCCATCAATGTGATTTCAATAACTGTGTTCCTTCTCATATAACATCCACCTCAATGAAGATTTACCATCTATGAATAGATTTTCACATGTCCTTAGGATCAATTTAAATGTAAATGAGCCTATCGTGCTTAACGATACAGTAGGTGTTATATGAGGGTTGAGCACTGTGCAATGAGTGAAAGTATATGCTTTTTACAAAATTCATATTAATTTCTCTCCAGACCAGATGTACTACAATAAAGCAGGGGAAAGGAGGAGGTGTGTGTTTGAAGCAGACAAAAAGGAGGAAGTGCTCCAGCAATTTCATACACAACAAAGTGCAGGTCACTCGGGAGAGAGTGCTACTTTCACCAAAGTAGCTCAGCACTACTTCTGGCCCGGAATGAAAAGCGACATCGTGCGATATGTAAATATATGCCTGCATGGTTCTATACACATTTATATTTATATGTACATGAACCAGTATTATGTAGCAATCTTATTATAAGTAGTTATTATTCAGTCCAATAACCTGTTAGTATGTACGTGTACTGTACAGTGGTCCGTTTAAGATAAGATCCATCCAAATTAAAAATTCACATTATAAAAATACTTATCAATATGAACAGAATATCAATTTATCAAGTACGTGTAAGTGAACATGTTAAATGACAATTACTGTAACAGGTGAATATTTGCACTTACATGTATTATTTAGTATATAAGGACCATTGCACATAAACATGTAACTTAGGACATTGATAAGTCATGCATTCAAATAAATATATTCGGTTTTTATCTCACTGAGAGTCACTAAGCTGTCGGGATCGATTGGACATTCGTTGACTTTGAAAGGTCAAAGCAACCACTTCTTGTCAAACATCTGGATGAAATCTGTAACTTCTAGCATTACCACAATATGAACTTTTACAGGATAGCGCTCAATGCCGAAATGCCTCCTTTTGGATAAGTCTGTTAAAATTTTTCTATGTACATGGACGTAGGGATGGATTTTTTATTCAACATTGACTATGAGGGATTTATTTTGCATATAGCCAGCACTGTACTATTGAACAATTCTTTTGATTTAAATGTACGTAGGTGAAGTCATGTGATGGACGTAGGGATGTATTTTTTTTTATTCAACATTGACTATGAGGGATTTATTTTGCATAGTCAGCACTTAACTATTGAACAATACTTTTGATTTAAATGTACGTAGGTGAAGTCATGTGATGTCTGCCAGCGGTACCTCCCTATGAAAACTCAGGCTCCTGCTTTGAAACAGATTAAAGTGACAAAACCTTTGGAACTTGTTGGAATGGATTTAATTGGTGAACATTGCATAAACTGATAGACTATCTAATTATATTATCCACATTAAATTTGTTTATGGAAGCGTTAATTGATCATCAACTTAACCACATAATTTTTCACGACCTGGCGTGTTCAGTATCACAATAAGACGTCTTGTCATGTTACATATCATGGCAAGTCGTCATGTTATGAAAATCTACTAAATTATAATCACAAGGAGACATACTGTGAAAATTTATCACGACAAGACGTCTTATCATGAAAAATATAACGATATAATGTCTTACTCTGAAAAATTTTAACCACTAGACGTCTTAATATGTAAAACTCTCACAATAACAAGTCTTACTGTGAAACAATATGATTACAAGACATCTTAACGTGAAAGAATATAACGATATTTATGCTGACTTACCATTATATTTAACACGATAAAACGTCTTCTTATGATAAATTTCACGGTAAGACATGTTGACATGATATTTTTTCACGGTAAGATGTATTGTTGTGATAATTTTCATAGTCACACGTCTTGTCAAGATGATTTTCCTACTTTTCACAACATGACAACTTGCCATGATATTTATCACGATAAGGCAACTTACTGTGATACTCAACACGCCAGGTTGTGAAAAATTATGTGGTTAAGTGGATGATCAATTAACGCTTCCATATTTGTTAGCAGAATTCTCAATATCAGGGAATACATACACATAGGTATTACATGTACATGTTGAATAATCAACTTAGCTTTATGGATAACATGTATCAATCAACACCATTTTTAATGTCATAATAAAAAACAAATTAATTTGTAATGTTTACATGTAAAACAATAATCACTATTTGTCCATGAAGAGGCATTAAAATTATAACATTACCATTTGTGAATGAATCGGTACATTATGTCCCTACATGCAGGACCACTGACGGAAACTGAAGATGGACACAAGTACATCTGTACCTTTACAGACTACTTCACCAAATTTGTAGAACTTTTCCCGCTGAAGGATAAGTCATCACAGGGTGTAGCAGTTGCTGTTCATCAGTTTGTCTGCAGGTGACAAAGTAGTTTTCTGAGCCATTGTTTTCAACAGACAATATACTTGTATATACAGCTTATATTTGTTCTATGAATATATGCAAACCAATGCATCACACCTAAATGGTGACAATGAACTTAAAAAATATGACCTGCGTTTGTAATTCCCAACATCATCTATTACTTGTGGTGCTTGAAATAAAATTTCCAGTGCCCTACATTCATCCTAGCCATTGGGCTAATTTCATTTCACTAAAGAAATATAATATAAAATTTCCTTTCTCAGGTGGGGAGCTCCAGAGCGACTATTATCGGACCAAGGGAAAGAGTTCGTTGCAAAGGTACAAACTATAACAACCTAGTATTTCATTGCATAATATTTTTTGCTCACATACGTATGTGTTATATCCATGGGCAATCCATGCGCATGCACACTAAATGTGTATCTTTCAAGATCAATGAGGAGGTGTGCAAAACACTTGGAATAAAACGGTCATTGAGTAGTGCCTATCATCCTCAAACCAATGGCCTTGACGAGAGAACAAACCGGACAGTCAAAACCCGTTTGGCCAAACTCGTGTGTGAGAAGCAGAACGACTGGCATCACTTCATTGATGCTGTGGCTTATTCTCTACGAACCCAGAGGCAGGCATCTACGAAGTATACTCCATACTTTTTGATGTTTGGCAGACATCCGCGTGATCCAGCTGAGGTATTGTTTTGTCCTTGTTCCAAAACTTTTTGTGGATTCGGTCTGATCACTGATGCTTGAAATATGGTAGGTGCGTCCATTTTTAGTAATATTATTTGAATTCATCATATATTGATTTTTAAAAATAATCATATAAGCCTCAAGAATTGATTGAAAATAAACTTAAACTAAAATTTAATGATTTGTACCTGATTTGATTTGGATACACACTTTGTTGTAACTTGTGGGTTCGAATCCCACCCCAGGCAATGGTTGACTATATATTTGTTTCATCGAAAAAAGAGTAAGTCTGTTTTCGTTTAGTTTATTAAAAAATGTTTGACTTTGCACATTGTTCTGCATTTTATTTCACATTATTAAGTTTTTTTCTTGGAATTAATGATGTGAGAAATAATCTCATACATACACACATACATTTATCGGGTATGAGTGGCCATACAAATATATATTTGTCAATCAATCATACTTGGTATCAGAGCAAATGGCCTGGTGGCTCTGGTTACAATGGAGTATGTATCTATGTTATATTCCTGTAATATACAGCATTTGTCATTGGAATTCACAAGACACAATGGATTGTAATTAAACCATTATAATAATTATATTATTGACTGTCACAAACAATATCTATTAGCTATACTGTAATACAATTTTCGATATGTGCAAGCATTCATACTTTCACAGATTAACAGTGACGAAAGTTGCACCTTGCCTACTGGAGACCCAAGTGCTGAATGCGTTGACGATATGGTTCATGATAGAGAGGTTTTGATGGCAGATTCTCACAAGAAGGTAGCTTTATGACAACATCAACTGAGACATTTAGTAAAATTTTTACTTTAGGCAGGTTACAGGCGCGCCCTCAGATAGAAGCGCTGGAAGCACGTGCTTCCAGTAAATTTTGATTGGATTAATGAGATGGTGAAAAATACTAAGCTTTCTGGAAAACATTTTGGATGATAAATTTAACTTATCTCTACATGTGTATGACTATGTAGGTTCTGGACAACTTGGCACAGGCACGTAAGAAGCAGGAACAACAGTTTCAGAAGCGGGCATCTCGGGGGGTGAAATCGTTCAATTTTCGTGTTGGGGACATGGTCCTCAAGAAGTTGATGAAAAATACAGGTCGCAAGGGTGCTAAATTGGAGCCTTGTTGGGTGGGACCGTATAAGTGAGTATTCTATTCACAAATTCCTCCTACATCATGAACAAGCGTTTAATTTGAGGAATTTATTTTCATTTATGTGAATGCGAAACAACATGTAGCAGATATATAATGAAAATATATGTATGTAATGTTTGCATATATCATGTATATAGGATCAAGCACATAGATGAGCTCAACAGGGTGACACTCATCACTGGTAACAGCACAACATTAGTTCCTTATGATCAGCTGAAGCCACATCTCACATACAGTGAAGTATGTTGAAATCATTGTTGCATGATTTTAAACATCTAGCACCAAGGTGCTATACCTTAACGGCAACGATGTTACAAGTAGTAATAGGCTATAAGGCTGCAAGTGGTCTGAGAAAATGAGGTCGAAGGTCAAATTCAAGGTCATGACAATAATCAGCTTATATCATTTCCTATGTGTCCACAATTGATTCCTAAGCTGTAAAGTCAACTAGACGTCAAGGCCTGAAGGCATTGGAGGCATTTCAGGGTGAGGCATGAAAAAAAAAGCTGACTCACCTAAAACATGATGAAGCTCCCAATGAGACCTATAAGACATTTGTGCAATTACATGTATGTGAAGGACAAAATTGATACCCCTAAGACTATCTTTCTGATGTCTGTTTTGCTCTAGGTCGTTTCCGAGGTATCTATGAAAATGAAAACTGCCGACTCGGCGAGAAAATTTCAGGTCAAGGTCAAAGTTCATCCCTAATACCCCTAAAATACATATGTCTAGGGCCACGAGTCCGAAAATAACGTCCGTTATGCTCTACGACGCACCATTTCCGAGCTATCAACGAAAAAGAAAAATGCCACTCAGCGAAAAAATTGAAGGTCAATGTCAAACGTCATCCCTAATACCCTTAAGACATGTTTGTCTTAGAGCGACGAGTCCGAAAATAAGGTCCGTTTCGCTCTACGATGCACCGATTCCGAGATATCGACGAAAACGAAAAATGACGACTCAGCGAAAACATTTAAGGTGAAGATCAAAGGTCATCCATAATACCCCTTACACATGTTTGTATAGGATAACTAGTCCGAAAATAACGTCCGTTTCGCTCTACGACGCACCGTTTCCGAGATATGCATGAGAGCCTCAAGGATGACTCAGCTAAAATTATTTCGAGCCCTAGGTCATGGCCGTTTGACGGATCGGCCTCAAAATCAACAGGCTTTTCCCCTGGTGATATATGAACTTCCATGCAAAGTTTCACAGTCATTGCCATAACACTTTTTGAGTTATCGTGCGGAAACCAAAAACATTGATTTCATCCTACATGGACCTCACGGAAAATAAGCGAGATATTAGCAATTTTGTGCTCTGACCTTGAAAATGAGGTCAAAGTTCCAATTCAAGGTTTTTATCTTTAAACTTTAAAGATAAAAATGTGGACGCACGCAATGCAATGTCAATAGGTTATTGGATTTATAGGTCCGGTTACCTAAAAATATCACCTCTAATAATTATAAGGTATCTTTTCCCAAAATTTCAAAAAGATTGCAAAGTAAACTTTAAAAATAAAATGTGATAGGCTAGAAGACGCACGGATGATGGACGCAAATCGACGGCAATAGGTTATATGACCATAGGTTCTGTAACTTAACATTATAATGTCAAACTACAAATTTTTGTCTGCAGAGGTCATAGGCCTCGAGATTTGTCCCTCAAAGTCGTGGGTCAATTTCAAATTCAGCAAAATATTTGATTTCCCTGACTTCCTATTACCAGGTATGTTTTAATACAAACATGAACTTCATGTAAACTGCCCCAGACTTCAGCCAGCACCCCACCAACTCAGCAGCACACTGGATCTGCACCACCCCCGGCGTCAGCCAGCATACCCCAACAACCTCAGCAGTCCGCTGGCTCTGCACCAGTCCCGACTTCAGCCAGCAAACCCCAACAACCTCAGAAGTCCGCTGGCTCCGCACCAGTCCCGACTTCAGCCAGCATACCCCAACAACCTCAGAAGTCCGCTGGCTCCGCACCAGTCCCGACTTCAGCCAGCATACCCCAACAACCTCAGCAGTCCGCTGGCTCTGCACCAGTCCCGACTTCAGCCAGCATACCCCAACAACCTCAGAAGTCCGCTGGCTCCGCACCAGTCCCGACTTCAGCCAGCATACCCCAACAACCTCAGCAGTCCGCTGGCTCTGCACCAGTCCCGACTTCAGCCAGCAAACCCCAACAAACTCAGAAGTCCGCTGGCTCCGCACCAGTCCCGACTTCAGCCAGCATACCCCAACAACCTCAGAAGTCCGCTGGCTCCGCACCAGTCCCGACTTCAGCCAGCAAACCCCAACAACCTCAGAAGTCCGCTGGCTCCGCACCAGTCCCGACTTCAGCCAGCATACCCCAACAACCTCAGCAGTCCGCTGGCTCTACTCCGCCCTCAACAGCAGCCAGCACATCAGCTGGATCTGCACCTGCCCCAACGTCAGCCAGCACACAGAGACCAAATCACCAGTTCGCTGCCTCTTCCCCGCTCCCGACGTCATCCAGTACCCGCCAGCCTCCGCAGCCTGCTGGCATTTCGGGATTGGCCAACCTGGGGAATACTTGCTTTCTTAACTCTCTGCTGCAGTGTTTAAAGGCCTGCAGCCTGATAAGGCTTACACATCATCACCAAGCAGCTACATGTACGTAATCATTGAACATATGCCAACACCACATACCTATAGAGTGAATTTCCATGTAAAACATATATATGAATGTGTCAAGACAGCTCTCGTTTTGAAGCAAAAAGTTTATTTTTCAATCGCGAAAATTTCTCTGGCTGGATTTATAGGCTTTGTTCACATAAAAATAATTCTTGTTTGATGAACTATGACAAACAAAAAATATATGGCAATAGCTTATTGTATCATTGGAGAGTAAATTGAAAATGATGTGTATGTTTTTAACTATGATATATTCCAGGTTTGAATGGAATCTACTGTTTGCCTTGCGCACTGAACCGCTTCATCCAGTCAGCTCCACTTTCCCCAGCAGAAATACTAGCATGTTTGCAAGGTACATTTTCATGCATGCTTGTGATATATTTCTCATGAAAAAGATACACACTGTCATTTCTATATAAAAAGAAATACTGATAATGATTCTATGGTTCCCAAAAGATTGGATAATTCTCTAAACATTTTCATTTCTACTGATGAGTATTGATGTGAATGCATCATCACCATTTTTCAAATAACAATGACTATTTCAGACGCATGGCCAAACTACAAATCAGGGGAACAACATGATGTCCATGAGCTATTCTGCTGGCTGATTCCGAAAATCATGGATGATTTGGGTGTAGAAAAGTATGGCATAATTTTGAAGATATTTTGTACATGAAAATATTTGCGCTAAAATTATCATTTTAGCATCAAATTACGTATTATTAAAAAATTATAAGTTTATCATAAAGGTTTTTCAAAAACATATCTAATGCCAACTTATATTGATGTCATAGTTCTTATTGTTGATTATGGGAAATCATGATAATCAACTATACACTTTCCGGTTGCTGATGACCATCGGGGTGTATCCCCTTTTGCCCTATCAAGGCTATCATCCCTGTCGCCCCCAAACCATCAAATTTATACTGACTATAACCTTTACCTTTTATTAGTCCCATGATAAATTTTTTGTGTTTTAACTATTTTTATTGTGGTCAATTACAGACTTAACCAGTTAAACAAATGTTAACTTATTAAATTATATCCATGAAATATGTAATGGACAAAACAAATAGCTCATAGACCCCAATAATAAACATGTGGTCAATAATAGACTGATCTATGAAAACGTATTTTAACTTATTTGATAATATTGTTATGTTTTCACCAAAAACATCAGTCATATATTCTTAACAAAAATTCATGTTATTTGCTTTCATAGTACAGATTAATGGAGTGATCCTACATGTCAGAGTGGGTATTTTATTTGTCGTAATTTTTCGTCAATATTTATTCAAAAATTCGTAAAAACAATACGTTTCATGCGACTGTCTCTCTCATCAAAACTTTGCGATTTCATCATTCATCGAAAACTCCCACCCGTACAGCGTTCACAAATCATGTGTGCTTAACAGGCCAATTTGAGCACTAAATGTGTCGCTAATCGGCCAATTTGGTTGCAATGGAAAACAAAATAGAAAGGTGTCCCAATCTCAATATAAGTCATGTCCCTCTAAAAAATTATAGGATCGGTTCTGATTTGCAGCCTGTAGCGCATTCACAATAAAGATTCTCCAGTAGCATAATCCCTGCGACAATCGCAAATCCATTGTATCCTCCGAACTTTGTTCAGGGGATACAATAACCATCAGATTCACATTCAATGATTACTCTAACTCAATTTATTCTATAAAACACCATTTCATTCCATATTCCAAATGAACACAAAAAGTGATCATAATAACAATCTAACCTCTGATTTTGTATAAACAATCAAATGCCCTAAAAATAAATCAGTCACTTGAAGACAATCAACACAATACATGTATGTGTCACACACAAACCGCATTGGAACAATCAGGGTCATAATTTATTTGTGAGTGAAGTATGAATTTTTATATTAACTTGATACTAAAAATAGTATTCCAAGTATGCAAAACAATAGCATTTAGCATGCTGAAAATATCAGGAAAATAAGGTGTGAAAGACTTAGAAAAATCAGAGTTTACATGGAATTAGATGACAACTGTATGACATACTATAAGATCATAATACCAGGGTAAGCTCTCGATAAATTCCAGTTCCAGTATTTAATGACAGGTGGAGTTGAGGATCAAACACATGACTTTCTATGAAATCATAAACATATTATAATGTTCAAGCATCCTGTATCTATTTCAATCAAAAATCAGGAGGTGTGAAAAAAATGACACAATAATTATTATTGTATGTCTACATGTATATGGGTCCATGTATGTACATTAGTTCTTTTTCTTTTCAGGACAATAGATATCCATGCAAATCATCAAGCTGGTCTTTTCTTCGGACTTCTGGAGAATACAGGTTTCTAAAAATTATACCATAACAAAAGTGTCTATTCATTCATCTATAATTACACACCAACAAAGCATTGTCTCACATGTTGACCTCAGTCTTTTAACATTATTTTCAGTGACATGCAGTACATGCCAATACAACTCTGTCAGTAGACCAGAGTACTTCACTGCCCTCAGCGTGGAGTTGGTGAGTGAAACAATTCATCACTATTGCTTAATATACATGTAGAAATTGCAAATTATCTCACGATATTATTGTGTATACATATTTCACATACGACTTGAAAAATTTCATCATAAATATTTGCATTACAGACAACGGCTGTACAGGACAGCCTAACCTCCCTACTGACAGCTGAAGTTCTGAGGGGGGTGAACTATTTATGTTCAATGTAAGCTTAATTAAGGCCCACAACCTCACATTCATGAACATCATACATACCCGTAAAACATGAATATATTTTTGTCAGATTCATCACAGAAGTACATAAGGGGACTCTTTTGAAACAAAAATCTCATATCTGATGATAGTTTTTGAGAAAATGGCTACCAAATTCCCAAATTGACTGTTTATCGACAAAAATGCCCGCCATTTTGGAAAAAACGATTAAATCTACAAAAAAAAATTAGCCCAAAGGCTAAGATAGGTTACCGGACAATTTTGGTTTGGCCATGGCAGCATTGGCAGGTAACAGACCTTGAGATTTACCAATCAAGGTCATCCGTGTGAACTTCGATGTCACCATTACATGTATGTGTGTGGCAATTGATATTCTATATGTTCATAATACAAAGATATATCTGGTGGAATAGTTTAGGCCACTCAGGTCAATTTACACATTCCGAGTCAGACATTTGGCACTCAAGGTCATCTGACCCGCCAAAAATTCAAAATGGCCGCCACACGAAAACCGGCAGATTTAGGGCAACCAAACTTATACATATCACAGAGGTATATGAGGGGAATCTTTTGAAACCAAAAACTCAAAACTGATCAGACAGTTTTTGAGAAAATGGCCGTCAAAGTCCAAAATTGAGCGTTTTTCGACAAAAACGGCCGCCATTATGAATAAAATGTGAAAATCAAAAAACAAAAAAATACCTCCTTCTCAAAATATTTTTAGGCATTTTTGTGCAAAATTTCAGAAAGATTCGATCGTTAACTTTAAAGATAAAAATGTTAACGCCGGACGGACGGACGGACGGACGGACGGACGGACGGACGGACGGACGGACGGACGGACGGACGGACGGACGGACGGACGGACGGACGACGGACGCAACGCCATGCCAATAGGTTATCGGACCAAAGGTCTGGAGATATGGGCCCATAGAACATATTTTGTGAATTACAGCAATATTCATCAAACAGATTTTTCCCAGCGTTTGACAATGCCGACGAGGAAGCCGACGAACGGACGCTGGACGCAACCTGACAACAATAGATTATCGGACCATAGGTCCCGTAAGCTAAAAATTAAAAAATACCTCTTTCTGGAATTATTTTAAGGTATCTTTTCCCGAATTTTCAGAAACATTGGACCGTAAACTTTAAAAATAAAAATGTGGACGGACGACTACCACGACGGACGGACGGACGGACACAACGCCACGGCAATGGGTTATTGGACCATAGGTCCGGTATCTAAAAATAGCCAAAGCATTGTAAGTCATAGAAAAACTTTTTGTTTTAAAATTTTAAGAAATTTATGTTTTAATTAATGAGTAATGTAAGTATGACTATTTCAGGTCTCAATGAGCAATATGTAATACCTATGTAATACCTATAACATACATCATTATGAACATAATGAAATATGGTTCACTTTATATTTGAGAATGATATCATTACAGATGTGGATCACAAGGAGATGTTCAGAAGACAGTGCAGATCAAATATCTCCCTGAGACCTTGGTAGTCCACATCAAACGGTACAGTATTATCTCTGTCACTCAAGCTAATTAAATTCTTCATTCATGTAACAGTTGCATTAAGTTTACAAATCATACTTCGAATACAGGTACAACAATCAACTCCAAAAACAAACTGGCTTCATGGAGATATCAAGAACAGTTCAAGTACCCAGCACACAGGTAACATGTGGTTGATATATTCCCTATGCGATTATGTTTTAAAGGAAGGTGTTTAGTCTAGTGTAATCATGATATTTTTGAGGTATTGCGTGTGACACTAATCAAGTTGTCATAAGGCTTTTGAATACACATAAAACACTAAAATACTGTGTTTCAGCCATCAACAGATATACATGCAAACACTTTTTCTCACAATCCATAAAATATAAATTTTACAAGATATATTCAGTGCATACATTTCATATTTCTGCACATCACATGCAAGTTATACATACAATATTAATACCATATTGGTCCTAATAATAGCATACGCCCTGATAGCAGAGAGCCCCTCTCTTTCTCCCAAAAATATTCGCTTTTCTTAACATTGAATTTCACTTCATATCTTTGTAATAAAATATTCCAATCCCAATATTTATGTTATTTGAATATTAACTAGACACTTCCGGTCGCCTACGACCGCTTGGGTGTATCCCCCGTAGCCCTATCATCTCTGTTGCCCCAAATATATCACTGTCAAGTCTGAAAAACTAGAGCAAGGGCTAAAAAAGATTACCAGAGAAATGTTAAATCCCAAGTCACAACTGTTTTCTTTTCCCCACCAAAACTGCTGCACTGATTTTCCGAGGTTATTGAAGGTCGAATTCAAAATCACCACTGAAATCTCTTTATATGAATTTCCATTCGACATGTTTGATAAAATAACGAAAATACAGATAGATCAATCTTTTCACCTATTTATATTTCAACTCAGAATATTTTACAAACTTGGTTCCAAGTTGAAATTCAAAGTAAAATTTGACCAAAAATGCATTTCAAGATGACGAAATTGGAGCTAGATTGAACTTCTCACCATAAGTTATATTTCGATTCATAATACATGTATGGTCTAAACATGGTTTCAAGTTGAAATTCAAAGTAAAAGTTAATCAAAACTGCATTTCAAGATGACAAAATTGGAGCCAGATCAAACTTTTCGTCATAAGTTATATTTTAACTCATAATACCTGCCCAACTTGGTTTCAAATTGAAATTCAAACTAAAAGTTGACCAAAACTGCATTTCAAGATGGCGAAATTGGAGCCAGATCGAACTTTTCACCATAAGTTATATTTCGACTCATAATATGTGCCAAATATGCTTTCAAGTTGAAATTCAAAGTAAAAGTTGACCAAAACTGCATTTCAAGATGACGAAATTGGACCCAGATCAAACGTTTCGCCATGAGTTATATTTCAACTCATAATATGTGCCAAACTTGGTATTAAGTTGAAATTCAATGTAAAAGTTGACCAAAACTGCATTTCAAGATGATGAAATTGGAGCCAGATAGAACTTTTCGCCATAAGTTATATTTCGACTTATAATATGTGCCAAACATGCTTTCAAGTTGAAATTCAAAGTAAAAGTTGACCAAAACTGCATTTCAAGATGACGAAATTGGAGCCAGATCGAATTTTTCACCATAAGTTATATTATAACTCATAATTTGTGCCAAACATGGTCTCAAGTTGAAATTCAAAGTAAAAGTTGATCAATGTTTTCATAAAAAGCTATTGTGATCAATAATAGACTTAACTAGCAAAAAAATAATGTTAACTTATTTGGTCACAAACATAAAATCTCTACTGGACAAAGCCTTCACCTTGTTGAGCCCAATAATAAATATTTCTTGTCTTAACTATTTTCATTGTGGTCAATAATAGACTTAACATGTAAAAATAAAGTTAACTTATTCGGTTACACCCAGAAATTTCTACCAGACAAAACCTTAACCTTGTTGAGCTCAATAATAATTGTTTCTCATCTTAACTATTTTTATTGAGGTCAATAATAGACTTAACTAGCAAAAAAAATGTTAACTTATTTGGTTACAGACATAAAATGTCTACTAGACAGAATCTTTACCTTGTTGAGCCCAATAATAAATATTTCTTGTCTTAACTATTTTTATTGTGGTCAATAATAGACTAAACTAGTAAAAATAATGTTAACTTATTCAGTACACCCACGAAATCTGTACTGGACATACTTTCACCTTGTTGAGCTTAATAATAAATATTTCTCATCTTAACTATTTTTATTGTGGTCAATAATAGACTTAACTATTTTTATTGTGGTCAATAATAGACTTAACTAGTGAAAATAATGTTAACTTATTCAGTTACACCAATGAAATTTGTACTGGACAAATCTTTAACCTTGTTGAGCTCAATAATAATTGTTTCTCATCTTAACTATTTTTATTGAGGTCAATAATAGACTTAACTAGCAAAAAAAAATGTTAACTTATTTGGTTACAGACATAAAATATCTACTGGACAGAATCTTTACCTTGTTGAGCCCAATAATAAATATTTCTTGTCTTAACTATTTTTATTGTGGTCAATAATAGACTAAACTAGTAAAAATAATGTTAACTTATTCAGTACACCCATGAAATCTGTACTGGACATACTTTCACCTTGTTGAGCTTAATAATAAATATTTCTCATCTTAACTATTTTTATTGTGGTCAATAATAGACTTAACTATTTTTATTGTGGTCAATAATAGACTTAACTATTAAAAATAATGTTAACTTATTCAGTTACACCCATGAAATTTGTACTGGACAAAACCTTTACCTTGTTGAGCTTAATAAAAAACGTTTCTCGTCTTAACACTTTTTACTGTGGACAATAATAGACTTAACTAATAAAACTAATGTTAACTTATTCAGTAATATTGTCCTGTTTTCACTGAAAACTTCAGTTCTCCATTCTGAACAAGAAACCAGTGTCATTACCTTCGACTGTACAGGCTATTGGAATGATCGTACATGTCAAAATGGATATTTCAAAATTCTGTAATAAGTTAGGCTGTTAACATATTAATATTTATATGATCATTCTAAAAAACGATTGGTTTCGTGTGACAGCCCTTCCCAACAACACTTCCAAATATTATCGAGATTCGTCAAAAATTGCCATCTGTAGAGCGTTCACAAGCCATGTGTCTCAAACAGGCTGTTTTCAATGCAAAATGTGTCCCCAAACGACCAATTCAGTTGCCACGGCAACCAAAATCGATTGGTGTCGGGATCTTACCATAATATATGTGCCTGCAAAAAATAATGGTGATCGGGTGAGAATTACCGCCTGTAGCGCGTTCACAAGCCATGTGTCTCAAACAGGTTGTTTTCAATGCAAAATGTGTCCCCAAACGACCAATTCAGTTGCCACGGCAACCAAAATCGATTGGTGTCGGGATCTTACCATTATATATGTGCCTGCAAAAAATAATGGTGATTGGGTGAGAATTGCGGCCTGTAGCGCGTTCACAAGAAAATCTCTGCGGACGCGGACGCGGACGACGAAGCCAAATCCATAGTATCCGCCGAACTTTGTTCGGGGGATACAATAAAGGTGATTGAAGGCTATAGGTATATTATTCAGTGTTCTTCTTGACCTAAAGTTTGACCTCATTTTTGCGACCACTGCTGCAGGTCTTGCTTTGGGTCACCGTGCTACTATTATGACCAATAAAGTAATAGTATATTTCATATATTAGCTACTGACTCTATTATTTCGCAGATGCTTCTAACAAAAAAGTAACAACCTGTGACAAGTGTTTGAGGAACACAACACTGTGAAAATCAATTATGCGCGGCACGCTGACTAACCATTACAGACAGTAGATAAAACAGCTATCCACTTTGTGCTCGGTGCATGTATTCACAGATCATTATAAAATTATGACATGTACCTCGCACTCAGTATATAAGTATTACTGACATAGGCATTCTCAATTTCTTCACAGGGAAATACCATTGCAGTGTATGGTCTCAATGCAACCATATCCCACACTGGGACATATCACAGTGGGCATTACCATGCAACCGTGAAGCATTTTGGCCGCTGGCACAAAATCAGCGATTCAAACGTATTTATTTACTACATGAGTGTGTTTTGTAATTTTATACAAAGATATTTCACTAATTGCAAGATGTAAGTAATGCAAGTAATATATATATATTATGACAATTCAATATAACTTTTTTTAAAGATCAAACTGGTGACAGAAAAAGATGTATGCAATGACCACAATGCTTACATGTGTTTCTACATACGATCTTCAGGTACAGTATAAAAGTTACTGACTTAATTCATATTATTATTAACATGGACAATATTATTGAAAGAAAATTTTTTCAAGGATGCCTTTGTCAACATCAACAGGTGTAACTCCAAAGACGGCTCATGATAGCACAAGGAAAAACCCTCAAAAAGTAAAACATTTTCACTAGATTTTTTGTAATTGATATACTTTTTTGAAAGTTTCATAAATACATCAGATGTTGAAACTTGCTAAGCATTGTATTGACATTTTATGTTTCTCTCATAGAGAAGTCTATCTGGAAGTTCATTACAGAAAGTGAAGGTCCCCAAAACATGCAGGTATTTATACATATTACCACCTTAAAATTTTCTTCAATTACTTCCTTACATTCAAAATTAGCCAAGGGCTAATTTAAAAAATGTCTAAATAAAATTCCCAAACGTAACAATCTGATACCAGTTTCTATATTTTATGCACATAATAAAAATTTACAAAAATCCAGAAACCTACTTATATCTTGCACATGACTATGGATATATATGGTAAATCAATCTGAAGGTGAGTTAACTGCAATTAAGTAAATTCCATTTTAACATCTTACATTATTACAGTCATCCATGAACCTGGGAATACGACTGGTGGTAGCAGTGTCGGTGTTGCTGTTCTGCATTTAGTTTAATTTCAAAAGTTGATTATCACATGCTCTCAAGTTTTTCATTATTCATGTACATATTATAAAGTTACAGACATACCAAGAGATGGGATGTTTTTCTATAGGTAACAATTCTGGAGATATCCACTGTGATGTATTTATACAGTTTCTTTGAAACAGGGTATATGTTTATTAGTATGTGGTATATCACTTATTTAAGATATTTAAATCACAATCTACATTGTGTTTTAACTTAACTTTTCATGTCTAGATTATGATTTGATGCAATGTGTTCATATCCACAGTATTGCATGCACGGTGCTCTTATATTTACCTGTTAGGTTACTTGCGTCTACAGGATTTGTGTGTGAGTTTGAGGTATTGTGTGGGGCATCAAGTATATCACACGTTCATATGGGGCCAATTGTTTGAATACTGGACCTTTGTGATTGTTAGAAATCATTCATAAGGGAGTTGTTTGCTCTTTAAAACTCTGACTTAACAAGTATTTACTGCATTATATATAGCACTGGACATATCATTGGTGCACGATAGTGTATTATTTTCTTCACGAATTAGGATATTCGTTACAACATGTGTTGAAACCACACATTTACTTGTCAACTTCACAGGCTTGATCCATTTCATAGATCACCATGTGTAGTTCCTCATGTTACATGTAATGAATTTGAATGGGCTGTAAAATACATGGGCTGTAAATGTTTAGTGTAAAGATATACAATTACTGACAATGCGGCTTCTATACATTAATACATTAAAATGGAATGACATGAAATGTTTTTCGAATTTCACCTATAATATATCTTAAATGAATTGACATCTGTGTCAGGAATATATGTAAACTACATATCTTTAATCCATGTTTCCGTTTCTCATGGAGTTTATGATGTTATACAATAAAAAATTGTAGCATATGATATGTACAATTTTTGTAAGATAATTGGATCATAGTGTGCATTCAAATTGATGAAATAACAATTTAATGACTTTTGTTGTATATATAGTTATTGCATTTATCAACTTATGAATGAAAATATATAAATGGGCCTGTGTACAATACAGAAAGCTGAACCATATATTCTTTGAATATTCACATTCATTGAATAAAATGTTATAATATAATATCTTACTTCTTCAAGTATTTTCAGGTATCTTTGTAAAAAATTTGTACAAAGATAACTTTAATGATAAAACTTTACATGATGACCGACACAATGCCATGCCAATATTATATGCATATGGCATTGTTTTGAGTGCGGTATGTGTTTTTCCCAGCACGAGTGTCGCCAAATCCAGGCCGAGCCTTTAGGGATGGCGACACAAATGCTGGGAAAAGCACATACCACACTCAAAACAATGCCATATGCATTTTCTCGCACGATCTGAGTACTTACATGTTATATATCTGTCAAAAAAAACCGGACATATTGAGAAAATCAACACATTTCAGACCAAAACAAGCTCCATTTTGCTGGTGATAACATTTTCTTTCTTCTTCATGACGTTTTGCTTGACAACCACAGAGTGCGGGATGGGTTTTTCCCGCCACTGTTCTCATCATGGGGCAATGCATGTGGAGTGCGAGAACTTATCCATCTTACTTAACCAAAAGTCTAGTAACCTATTATTTTTTTATATACCAATGCATCAATAAGAGATCGGCATGACAAACCTAAAATACATCTCTGATAGCATTATGTTTTGTAAAGCAATAATTACATAACAAAAACCTAATATCAGTTACTATTAATAAATTGAATCATTTGTTATTGACAATGTAAACCAAAAAAATTAGCCCAAAGGCTAAGATAGGTCGCCGGACATTTTTGGTTTGGCCATGGCAGCATTGGCAGGTAACAGACCTTGAGATTTACCAATCAAGGTTTGCAGTGTGAACATATGAACTTGAGATTCACCAATCAAGGACATCCGTGTGAACTTCGATGTCACCATTATATGTATGTGTGCGGCATCATAATACAAATATATACCTGGGTGGAATCGTTTAGGCTGCTCAGGTCAATAAACACATTCCAAGACAGACATTTGGCACTCAAGGTCATCTGACGTCAAGTTCAAGTTCATCATTAGTTGTGCCATATATGTCTTCCTATATGTTCATAATGCAAACATGAGCTCTATCTGCAAGCTTTTCATCTATAGCGGCAAATCTGGGCATTTTTTGCCCCTAAAATGGCTGGTTTGACCTTTCAAGGTCATCCAAGGTCAAATTGAAGATCACCACACAAGTCACCATATATGACTTCCCATTTGAAAGTCCAAAATATTTTTCAAAGGGTGAAAAATTTTTTTTTTGCCTAGAAATGGCCAGACATGGATAGTAATGCGATTTGGGGTGAAAAAAAAATTTTTCCGCAGACTCGTCAAAAATTCAAATAGACCGCCACATGGAGATAGGCGATTCAAGGGCAACAAAACTTATACACGTCACAGAGGTATATAAGAGGAATCTTTCTGAACAAAAATCTCAAAACTGATCAGGGAATTTTTGAGATAATACAGACAAAGTGTAAATTTGAGCATTTTTCGACCCACAAATGGTTGTTTTGACCTTTCAAGGTCATCCAAGGTCAAATTCAAGGTCACCACACAAGTCGCCATATATGACTTCCCATTTGAAAGTGCCAATTTCTAAGCTGTATCTTCAAGTGTTTTATGAGTACAGTCCTGACAGCTCCCATTATGAAGAAAAAAGTGCCAAAAATTTTCAAATTCCAAAATTTTTTTTAAAGGGTGAAAAATTTTTTTCGCAGACCCGCCAAAATTTCAAAATGGCCGCCACACGGAGAACGGCGAATTGAGGGCAACCAAACTTATACATATCACAGAGGTATATGAGGGGGAATCTTTTGAAAGCAAAAACTCAAAACTGATCAGACAGTTTTTGAGAAAATGGCTGTCAAAGTCCAAAATTGAGCCTTTTTCGACAAAATGGCTGCCATTTTGAAAAAAATCCGAAAAATAAAAAAATAACTCATTCTCCAAATACTGTTAGGCATTTTTGTGCAAAATTTCAGTAAGTTTCGATCGTAAACTTTAAAGATAAAAATGTTAACGCCGGAGGGACGGATGGCTGTACGTACGGACGGACGGACGCAATGCCATGCCAATAGGTTATCGGACCAAAGGTCAGGTAACCTAAAATCATGCAGTACACTTATTATCCCTATTCTGCTATCCCACACAGTTGAATTACTATCCATACCCTATGTGAAATTCACCAATACAGTTGACATTTTGATCACACACAAATAGTGATTGTTTTCAAAATGGACCTTGTTTATTTTCAATTTTCATATTGAAGGGGGAGGGGGTGGTGACATCTCTTCCCTATGGGTTATTCCATGTTTTGGACGACAAACTGGTGAAGAATGAAGATTTCCAAGGCATAGTTCTTTTCCTACTGGATCTAGCGATGAAGCTCATCCATAAGTTGACATGCTGTGGGTCAACCTCCTGCAAGTAAGAAATGTAACTGTGACTTCAATTATTTTCAACTTGCTACAAATCATATAACAAAAAATCAACAGAAATCACTCATGATTTGACTATTGATATGACATACATTTGAAGAAAATGCTTTCATCAATTAGCAATTTTTCATAATGTACTTCAACATTTATTTTAAAGTTTGACTCGATTTTGATCTTGATTTTTTACTTCAGTACGAAAAATCTGTTCATAAACTTGAAGGTTGTCCCACAGGCATCTGTCTCAGGATAGGGCGCGCGGTGGGGTGGGTTATCTTTTTTTACACCCACGCCACCCCGCGTCCTCTCTTGAGACAAATGCGTGTGGGTTGTCCTATCAATGCCACTTTATCCACACTAAAAAAAATTAATTCATTATCAAATAAACATGAGTTTCATCATGATATGTAATCCACAACTTACGTCAATTTATGATATGTATGATGATTACACAATTACGTCAATTTATGATGATATTTATGATGATTACATGATATGTAATCCACAACTTACGTCAATACGTCAATTTTTGATGGCCCATTCATCATGTTCATGACATCTGGTATATTTTAGAGGAAAAGAACAGGAAAAATCAAATCTTGTGTCAATTGAATATATATATCAGTATATTTGGAATCATTATGTTAATTTTTTTTATCTACGAGTATATATATATATATCTGCGAAATAAATTAAATAAAAACTAACAATTTTGATAGCTGTCCATATTAATCTTCCAAAAGTCGTTTACGTTAATTTTTCACACACACCACACAAGAAAATATCATTTACCCACTCCAGCCTCTTGACTTATTCATTGTCTTCCGGAATGACAGGACATGGTACTCCTAGAAAGCAAGAAGTCATCAACCACTGGCACTTCTAAACATCTCCAGCCCGATGCTGGAACAGTGCGCGCTGCCTACCCTCTGTATGTTCTAGCTACACTGGTGTTTCTGCGCACTTCTCATTAATATGGCTTGAGGATCTGCAATTTATAAAAAAATGTTAGATATATAATTCATATGGTGTGATAATACAATTAAAAATCAATAATAGAACCAACAATAATCCTTTACCTCATCAGCATTTTACACCAAAATAGTCAATTAGGGTTGGATGTACGATAACGTGGGCAATTTGAGACAGAGGCTTTGATTGGTTTAAAATTGGTCACATGGTGTTGACATGGTGTCCTACACACTAGTGGTACCGTACCACAAATAGATGATTACTAAGTAACCGTCAGCAGTTAGGTTGATGCTATTAATCGATTACAAAATATGAAATCGATTACTTGACCGTAAATTTATACTCACTATACCCCTCCGCAGTGTCCCGTGACTACGAGCCGTAAGTCCTGAATTCGCCACGTTCTAAAATTCGCCAACTCAATATTATCAGAGCTCAGAAACTCGTTTATGGAAAACTGCTGGAACAAAAATTGAATATCTATGGAGTTCCACAGGCGACATACGACATACTACATATGACATACTACATACGACATACTACATCTGTACATACGACATATGACTTTAAAAGTGACCAGGGTGAAAGTAGCCCTGAAAACAAGGCAAAAGCAGGGTGTATTTCAAGATTTCTTTTTCGTGAAGGTGAACGAAAAAAAACACTTTAAAATACAACCTGCATTTGCCTTGTTTTCAGGGCTAGGGTGAAAGTGACTTACCAATGTATGACATCATGGTACATACTACATACGACATAATACATATGACATACGACATACTACATACGACATACTACAAATGACATACGACATATGACATACTACATATGACATATGACATACAATATACCACATGCGACATACCACATACTACATACGACATACTACATTTACATATTACATACGATATTAAATATTGTATTTTTTTCAATGAGTGACAATTTTTGTCATCCCTGAGGTTTGTTCAAGTAGTGATTGCACATCGTGCCTCAGTCCTTCCGAGTCGGCCATGAGAAAGTTTATTCTTTCAATGGGAAGGATAGGGTAGTTTCTCGTATCTCATCTGTAGTATGTCGTATATCATATGTAGAATGTCGTATGTCATATGTCGTATGTAGTATGTTACGTCGTATGTCGCCTGTGAAACTCCATAAATATCAGAGTCGCGATTGGTGATAGAACTGGTTGGGAATGCGGCGAATTTAGGAAGAACGGCTCGTATGATGAACTGTTTGTTTTTTTACAAACTGTACGACCGTAATTCAGGTACAGTAATGTAGTTTTTTGATGTAATGGGTTGCTCATTGTCGCCAAATGTTATGAAAAGGTATGGGCTACGGCAACTCAGGTCCTGCTAAATCATTGCATTGCAGGATTTGCTCTTCTTTTCATTTATTGCTTAATTATGTGGCAAAATGCAAAAACTTGAAGCGACCTAGTACATTTTCTCTTCCGGACTGGTGCTGTCTAAATTACAGATACTACATCCGTCATGTGGGCGCATGCGTACTCAAGGGGGGAACTCCTAGCCGGGGGGGAACTCTCAGTTCGTTACACCGGATCCACATATACATCACAATATGACAAATATATTTGATTAGTGGAAGGTGATCAATGTTCACTTATATGAACAATTTTTCATAAATATGTACTCATCACCGCCCTAATTCACAGATAGCATACACTGACTCAATTAAAGCCTGCGTGAGTGCTAAGAACAGATTGCCAATTTCTATATTTATCAGTGGAGAACATACTAATACACACACATTTTTCAACAGAAATGGGTAACCTTCATTGATTATCAGGATATTAAGCATAGGCCTACTGTGTTATTATTTTTTGTCCTACATATTTTTCATGGTATTTTTTGCCTCGTAATAGCTATATATCATTATTGCGAATACATGTGTTATAAGTAATTTGGTTTACACAAGGTGAAAACATGCAAAAAAAATACTATGACATCAGGATAATACGTATAAAATGCGTTCTTATTTTACAGAAATAGGGAAATTTCTAGTCAGTATAATAGGGAAATTTCCAGTCAGTATAATGTCAATTTTGTGGTGGAATGTGACATCCATCTTCTGACGTCATTTTCTCCGAAACAATAAATCAGCGATAGCAATCTTCGAATCAACATAACTTCACCACTACTCATGATAGAAATATGAATTTTATACCACCAGAAAGAGTGACACCTCTTCTTTCTTGTGGTACATATATCTCAATTTTGATACTCGGTCACTTAATGCCTGATTTTGTGGTGCAGAGTCACTATATGATTCATGATGAGATAAATGTAGATTTAGGGGATCTTTAATAGATAATAACGACAGGAAGTTAGTTCCACAATACCATTTACACTTTCAAAACGAATAATCAAAATTACAAAAATCGTACCTCGTACTGTCTAATATAACTAACTATTCAATGGAAATAATACGAATATGTACACAAAGGCGCGCTTGAACTTCCGTAATGGGCAAGTCTCCACTCGCTTGGCGACGCCACAGTCGATTTCGTCTGCTTGTTCCAACGCGCATGAGTCAGTGTTTACTTTTGTTTTGTTTACTGCCAAGATTTCAGAACCAGTTCAGTCGATCAGCTCTCACATTGACAAGATGTCGTCATCAGTATCAACAGAAAAAGCAGATGCTATCATACAGGATGAAGCATTGGCAGAAGAGGTAATATAAGAAAACTTATCCATGTTCTGGGCGGTGGGCGATATTGGATGAATATTGCGATACTTCAATAGTTCTATACACTCTGAAGTCTAACGTATAATCGCGCATATAAGGACATGTTCTTATATCCGGAATATGGCGTTTTGGGGCTCTCGCCAAAAAACCAAAGTTTCTCGAATATAGGGACATGTTCTTATCTATTCGAATATAAGGACACCCCCCAATAAGTAATAACCCATGCAATAATGAATAACCCGCATATAAGAACATGGTAAGCTCAATTAAATAATTGTAGGGCCCGGCAAGTCGAAAATTTCCGACCTGGGTACCCATGTGGTCTGACCCGACCCGCCCCGGGTAACCCGTCCAATTATAGATAAAAATTTGAACGGGAATCACTGGAGCAAATAAGAGCAATATGTAACACGTAACGCCAGTCATTAATCTTTGACACACATTATTTGTTTCGTCGCTGTTTATTTTCGAGTTTGAAAGATTTCACATTATCTCATAAAACTACTTCCGATTTTTTCCCGATGAATTTCTTGTCATTCTTGTGATTTTACTAGCGTTATCGCAAATTTTCAAGACAAAAACTATATCATTATTAGTTCTCGGGTACGGGTAATGAAATTCCGACCCGGGTAATTGTTTGACCCGCCCCGAATTCTGGTACACATCGACTCGTCCGGGCCCTAGATAATAGCCAATTAACCTTCATGTGCAAGTGGCATAGACGAGTCATAACCACCAATGATGTCAAATTACATTATATATGTTGGCTTACATAGGTAGGGGAGGCTTATTTTCAATGAGCCCCCAATAATCTCGTGTATATATATCACCGACAGTGGTTGTAAGCCTGGCAGCATGTGATAGCACGTGAAATGGCATTATATTCGGGACACCTTTATGTTTTTGGCGCCAAAACCCAAGTGTCTCGAATAAAAGGACAGGGGTGTCCCTATAAACGTATATTGTTTCATGGCGCGAAAAAAGTAAACCTTCTCGAATATAGGGACAAATTCTTATATTCGAATATAAGGACAGGCTCGAATATAATGACAGTGTCCTCATATGCAAGATTATACGGTACATCCAGTCTATGCGTCTTGAATCACTGACGCATAGTAAATCACTGATTATTTTCTCATAAATTTTCTCATTTAGTTTTGAAAAAAATATTGCATACATTCAAAGGCAGCTGCTTTAATTAGCCTATTAGGCTGGATGACTAGATCTAGTAGATGTAGATCTAGATTTCTCACATTTTTGCATGTAGATCTACTCTGTATGTTGTCAATCGTACTGTTTTGTGCCCTGTGACGAAACTGCTCTCAGTGCTGACAATCACACCATCATATTAAAACATTACTCAATTGTGCATTCTCCCCTAATAGGAACTTCTGAATGAACTTGAGAATGAGGAGATACCAGCAGAAATCCGTGAAGCTCGGTTTGCCGAGCTGAAACGACAAACGATGGAGTATCAAGGACTGAAAGATAAACAACATGGCCAGTACACGTGAGTATTGCAATACCACCCTTTTCACAATTTCTTCGTACATCATGTAATATATAATTTTATACGTCACTTGTATCTACATAATATGTAAATAATGTATAGGGTTCACATATTTCGAAAAAGCACTATAATAGTGAAGACAATTATTCACTGAATATTATGTTTCATTTGTATTTCTATAGGGACATAGTCGAAGAGAAAGAATTTTTGGACCTGACCACATCTTCGGAAACCTGTATTATTCATTTCTATCATGCAGACTTTCGAAGATGTGCCATTCTTGATGGTCACCTTAAGGTTGGTAATGAGTACAAGCGAAACAATCCTACCAGTATATACTCAAGTGTATATTAAATACCCCAAAATGGTTTGATATTTCCAAATCCCTCACTAGTATTAGCGAAAGGTGTCAAATCCACATACATGTACTAGTATATATTGTAACTTTTATTCTAGAGGAATGCATCTGGCAATTAATAAGATATTATTCCTTACTTCCAGACATTGGCAGAAAAGTACTTCGAAACAAAGTTCGCCAAGATTAATGTCGACAAAGCCAAATTCTTCGTTGAGAAACTCAAAATCCGTGTCTTACCAGCTTTGATCTGCTTCAAGAAAGGAATTGTAGTGGACAGGTGGGTGAACTTGAACTGATCTTCAATCAAAATATGTACGGTAACGTACCCTAAAGTCTTTCCATTCAAAATTTTTTTGTCCAACTTTAACAACACTTTATTGTAGCCTACACATCTTATATTGTGTTATAAATTTATCAGTATCTTGCTTCACATTTCAGAATTATTGGATTTGATGACTTTGGGAATACAGACACATTCCAAACATCAATACTCGAAAGACGGCTAGGACGTTCAGGTATGATATATTATACATGTGGGGATTGACGCGGGATTCATGATATTAATTGATGCTAATAACTGGATGGAGTGCTTGTACATGTACCAGCACAGACTTCTTTCTGTAAAAATATTAATTTCGATAGGCGAATTATATGGCAGAGTTTACGGTGAAGGAAGAAACCGTCAAGTTAATCTTTGCCAAATCATTTAGAGGGGTCACATCTGCTAACTTCAAAGCTGTCAATATTAGTTTATTAATATCAAAAACAGTGCCTTGTATGAGCAAATGTTATATGTTTCTTTACATACTTCCATATTTTTGAGACTATGCATTATAGCAGGACCATAGATTAATAAACTGATTTTTGTTTTCTTGTTCATCAAGGTGTCATTGAAGTGGCAGATCTGGAGGAAGACAAATCGAAGAAAACCATATTTGGCTTCAGTGCAACAAGTGAAACCAAGGACTCCGATTCAGAGGATGATTGGTGATATTGAGTTCCGACATCATTTTGTGCCATCTCATCTATCATGTCTATAGCAAAGTGTTCGCTTACAATGTATCCTGTATGTATGTATGTAGTACGGTCTTTGTGTACTGTGATCTACCACAAATTTTGGTAACTAATGCCTATTGAAAAACAATACAATTCCTGACAGGATTCGTGGGTGTCTGAATGGATATTTATTGTCTTTATACAATTTATTATATTTTTATACTGCATATTTTATTATATATATATATAAAAAAGATCATCCTCGGAATAATAATAATTTGACGGTTGCCACTATGTAAATTATTTGAATGCATGTGCTTGGTGTAAATGTATCTTGCATGCAATATGTGTCAAAATAAAATGATCATTCACAGTTTTTACTGCATAGACTTTAATCCACAGTAGTACATATTTTTCTCCACAAGTGACAAATTGACAATCCGATGTCACACGTTTCCTGGAGTAAAACATCTTTCTAATGACATAGTCATTACTGGAGGCAACTTTAGCTAAAATTACAGGAATCTGGGGCAAATCCATGTTTTTAAGTGAAAAAGATTTGACGGGGCAGTGGTAAAACGAATAAAGGAAATGATTCAAAGCACACGATGATCTCTAGAGTTCATACAGTATATCGAACAATTTCATGTTCTGTGCTGATCATAGTCTCAATATTATAATCAGTAACATGATTAATAAACCTTGGAAATGACCTACTGCACAAAGACAAATATTTGCAGTCGATTCACTTTGCGGATTTCGCAGGGTTTTTGTTAAATGGCAAAATATTTGTCTTCCATACACATGACAGCTAAAATTCGTAAACTTGAAAATCCACAAATTTGTCTGGACATAAAAACCGCAAATATTTCTAGCCGCAAATACATGTCTTTACAGTAATTGTGGTAGTCATACTGCATCTCTGACAGTATTTAGTATGTCCAGTACAATGGATGCAAGTTCCAATTATGTTGATGGGCTATTATGCGAATGCTGCTCACATCAGTTATGATACTTTTTTCCCCGACATCCATGAAATTCCATCATGAAAAAAAACTTTTTGGGATGTGACCAGTTTATGTTTTGGTTCAGTACATGTAATTTACGTAAGTTTCGGCCATCTGACACTGAGATTCTGACCGCTGCACAGCCCAATACAATATCCAGTGGTTCAGTTCGTAATCATTTTGATGATCCGGCTCTGTCTCCTCATGTTTTTGGTAAACTTTGTATTTTCCGTGGATCTTTCTCGAGTTGAACCAAGCTGTTTGACAAGTTAAGGTATTTAGAATAGAATTTGAAACTAAAACATAAAGCTAGACTGAACTTCGCACAAATTGTAACTTCTGTATTTTTAGATGTCCACCTGACAGATAAAGCATCAAAAATTCAATTCGTACAAAAATTGTTACAATGACTTAATAAAATGCAATTTTTGACAATATAAAATAACAGAATCAACCATCAAGAATCTACATGAAATGTCATGAAATGAGAAAAGTTCTACAGCTGAGCATTTTTTGCAAGTTCACTGAGAACAAAAGGATACGGTTTGAGTTGGTCGGCAAAGTTTTTCATGTCGTCCTGTACTGCGTCCTGTCCATATGGAGCGACGACACTAAGCTCCACCAGATATGATTGAGATAGTGGCTCTATGTTGTCTGTGTTACCTTGTTCCAGCATCTATAATCGTGAAGAAAATATTACTGCTTGTCCACAGTATGATGATACTCAGAACAGTGGGAGTAGTTGTTTTTTTTGATATTCAAAACACAAAATTGATACATAAATGGGACGAAACACGTAATTATTACAGCAAATGTCCAAGAATTAAATGTAAGCTCAGATAATATGAATATGAACTAGACGTCAAGGCCTGAAGATGCCTTGGGGCATTTCGTGTGAGTTCTATTCCTACCTAACATATACCTAAGAGACTGCGTCTAGAACCATGATGACTCTGAAACTGTCTGTGGTCAAAGTTTAAGTGACATACCCCGCCCTTCGGCATATTTGCGTTTCGCTCTACGACGGACCGTTTCTGAGATACGGCAAACAGGAAGTGCTAAGTCGGCGAAAAAAAAATCGACACCAGAAGTCGTCTCGACCGAAAATACCAACTAGACTAGTTTGTCTAGTGCCAGAAGGCCGGAATTGAGCTTCGTTTCGCTCTACGACGCACCGTTTCCGAGATACGGCCAAACAGGAAGTGCCGAGTCGGCGAAAATAAATTCGACACCAGGGGTCGTCTCAACCCAAGACACCCACTAGACTAGTTTGTCTAGTGCCAGAAGGCCGAAATTGAGCTCCGTTTCGCTCTACGACGCACCGTTTCCGAGATACGGCCAAACAGGAAGTGCCGAGTCGGCGAAAATAAATTCGACACCAGGGGTCGTCTCAACCCAAGACACCCACTAGACTAGTTTGTCTAGTGCCAGAAGGCCGAAATTGAGCTCCGTTTCGCTCTACGACGCACCGTTTCCGAGATACGGCCAAACAGGAAGTGCCGAGTCGGCGAAAAAAAAATCGACACCAGGGGTGGTTTCAACCCAAGATATCAACTAGACTAGATTGTCTAGTGCCAGTAGGCCGAAATTGAGCTCCGTTTCGCTCTACGACGCACCGTTTCCGAGATACGGCCAAACAGGAAGTGCCGAGTCGGCGAAAAAAAATTCGACTCTCGACCCAAGATACCCACTAGACTAGTTCGTCTAGTGCCTAGTTCGTCTAGTGCCAAAAGGCCAAAATTGAGCTCCGTTTCGCTCTACGACGCACCGTTTCCGAGATACGGCCAAACAGGAAGTGCTGAGTCGGCGAAAAAAAATTCGACACCGGGGGGTCGTTTCAATCCAAGATACCAACTAGACTAGTTTGTCTAGTGCCAGGAGGCCGGAATTGAGCTTCGTTTCGCTCTACGACACACCGTTTCTGAGATACGGCCAAACAGGAAGTGCCGAGTCGGCGAAAATAAATTCGACACCGGGGGGTCGTTTCAATCCAAGATACCAACTAGACTAGTTTGTCTAGTGCCAGGAGGCCGGAATTGAGCTTCGTTTCGCTCTACGACACACCGTTTCTGAGATACGGCCAAACAGGAAGTGCCGAGTCGGCGAAAATAAATTCGACACCAGGGGTCGTCTCAACCCAAGATACCCACTAGACAAGTTTGTCTAGTGCCAGAAGGCCGAAATTGAGCTCCGTTTCGCTCTACGATGCACCGTTTCCAAGATACGGCCAAACAGGAAGTGCCGAGTCGGCGAAAAAAAATTCAACACCAGGGGTCGTTTCAACCCAAGATACCCACTAGACTAGATTGTCTAGTGCCAGGAGGCCGAAATTGAGCTCCGTTTCGCTCTACGACGCACCGTTTCCGAGATACGGCCAAACAGGAAGTGCCGAGTCGGCGAAAAAAAATTCGACACCAGGGGTCGTTTCAACCCAAGATACCCACTAGACTAGTTTGTCTAGTGCCAGGAGGCCAAAATTGACCTCCGTTTCGCTCTACGACGCACCGTTTCCGAGATACGGCCAAACAGGAAGTGCCGAGTCGGCGAAAAAAAATTGGACTCTCGACCCAAGATACCCACTAGACTAGTTTGTCTAGTGCCAGAAGGCCGAAATTGAGCTCCGTTTCGCTCTACGATGCACCGTTTCCGAGATACGGCCAAACAGGAAGTGCCGAGTCGGCGAAAAAAAATTTGACACCTGGGGTCGTTTCAACCCAAGATACCAACTAGACTAGTGTGTCTAGTGCCAGAAGGCCGAAATTGAGCTCCGTTTCGCTCTACGACGCACCGTTTCCGAGATACGGCCAAACAGGAAGTGCCGAGTCGCCGAAAAAAAATTCGACACCAGGGGTCATTTCAACCCAAGATACCCACTAGACTAGATTGTCTAGTGCCAGGAGGCCGAAATTGAGCTCCGTTTCGCTCTACGACGCACCGTTTCCGAGATATGCATGAAAGCCTCAAGGATGAATCAGCAAAAATTCTTCCGAGCTCTAGATCAAAGGTCGTTCGACGGATTGATCCCAAAATCAATAGGGTTCTTCCTTGGTGGGATATGAACTTCCATGCAAAGAATACTTGCCAATGCATGAATACTTTTTGAGTTATCGCTCGGAAACCAAGTCTCAAAATCAACCTTGATTTCATCCTCACGGACCTCACGGACCCCGGAGCCGCCTCCAAAACAATAGGGGTCTTCCATGTAATATTTCTGACCAGTGGTGTAAATTTGGACAAGATCCGTTCAGGCGTTCCCGAGTTATTGATCGGAAACCAAAACGGCGGAAAGTAAAAAAAGAAAAAAAAACAAAAAAAACAGACAAAACCATAAGGGCATTTCGGGCCGAAATGCCCTAATACCAGATGTACGTTTCGATTACATTCTGACAATCACCATTTTCTGTTGTTGAAAGTTGATATTAGAGTATAAAATGGGCATTTTTTTGTCAATCTTACCTTGAATATTTTTGAAACTGTGACTTTCATTCGACCTTTCAAGAAAAAGTAACCTTTTAGGATGTACTCGTGGTCTAATCTGAAAGACAACATTATTGAACATGAACAAGGTCAACTCATAATTTAATGTGGAATTCCAGTACATTTATATCTCTTACTGTAAACTCGTTAATGTTCGCTACCCTTTAATTTTGCTGATTTCATTCTTTGAACAAAACCGCAAACTTTAATGGATTGCACACATTAAAAATTGCATTGAAATTGACATAAAAGGAACAAAACGCAAGCTGAAATGGTTAGCGAACAGTCGCTTCTTTAAAAAATGCAAACATTAATGGGAGTGAACTTTAAAAATGGGTTTACAGTTTCTGTCATGTGATTTCGAAAATACCTGAATCCCATTTCCTGCAGGAATTTGTCTATGTTGTTACTGGTTCCTGCTTCGAGCCAGCTACGAACCATCGTGTGTCGACTCTTATCTGCTGTCAGGTCTGGCTGGCCAACATACCTCACATGCCTATGATAAAGTAGGAAAAATAGTCTTGTGTGCATTTTAAACTGATAGAACAAATGGTTTTTCTTTTCACTTTTTGTATTTTTTTTTGTTTAAACAATACCAGGCTGCAATTTTGCGAAACTCACCAAGGAGCATCTGGATGGTCAAGTGCTCTTCGTACTCGGAAAATGATTGGAGGTAGTGTGGCATTACCACCTGCTGGAAAGTGTTTGGAAATGACTGGTAATACATACTACTCAAATAGGGTCTATAAGTCACGCGTCATTTTGGTGTGATTCTGGTGACCAACAAACATACACCTTTTGTGTTACCTGAGTAATTTGAGTTCTACTTGGAGTTTTACTCACATTAAACAAAAGGTGTATGTTTGTTGGTCATCATAATCACACCGTTACGGCACATGACTTACCATGCTTACAGGTCCTATTGCTATGGCAAATCTGCATATGTTCTTTTTTTTTCGAAAGAAAGAGGAAATGGAATACAATCATGGTTTTTAACCTTCACTTAAGAAACATAATTGTAGCAGATCCTTTCCTACTGGAATTCAGAACTTAAACTTTCTCGACTAATACTTACCCATGTGGTAAACCATTTCATGGTCGTGGAATTTCTCAGGTCCTGTGTAGATCGGATCACAAAGACCATTCAAGCGATGTAGCAAGGAATCTCTGTGTACTTCAAGAATGCTTCCCTGTAGTAAATATTCACTGAAGGCTACACCGCTACTGCGGATTGGATGTGTGCTGATGCCTTCCATTCTGAAATTAAATACAAACACCATAAACAAGCCATAATCCCAGCACTGAAGAGTTTCTGACATGACATTTTACTGGTATTTGTGTACAAATAAATAAAGAGTATGTGTAGAATGTAGTGGGCAATTTTGTTTGCCATGTTATCATTATGGCATAGACAAATCATAATGTACCCATCAAGGCACACTTACGACACTGTGTCATGAGGGAAAAAAAAAGTATTATGGTTCTGGTTATGCGCGCACGTCACTTTGAACCCCGCACATAATTTAAAAGGGAAAAAAAATTCACGTGCGTCACTTTCTGAGAGCTGATTTTCGGTTTTTTTTTTTTAGTAAATTGCGCCCGTACATCGATTTTGGTGAGATAATGATCGAGTCAAACGACACTCGAGTGTCTTTGACACTGCAAAACTTGGTGTATGGCTGGCCAAACAGGGCAAATTCATGCCGGGTCGCTAATTCACAACCGATTTTAGGGGAAAATGGTTGGCCAAATGGGCCATATTTGACCGGATCATCGGCCGCCAATTTTAGCAAAAAAAAAAAAAGAAAAAGAAAAGAAAATCGCGACATCGCATCACTTTTTCAGGGACCCCAATAACCAGAACCATAAAACTTTTTTTTTGGCCTAACATACATAAACAGAAATTCACCATTTATTGTACATCTGAAAAGGACTACGAGGCAAATATATATATATTACATTTCATGTGGATGTTAGCATGGTTAAGGTGTGAAAAAAATAAATAGGACAAACTATCTGACAATGAGGCTAATCGTAAGAAGAGGTGAATACTGTAAAACTACTAATTTTGGCGGACGATTTATTTGGCGGTAGGGGAAAAACTGCCAAATTTATTTGGCGGTAGGGGAAAAACTGCCAAATTAAATCATCTGCCAAATTAACTAGATATATGTTTTAAAAGAAATATAAGTGGGTTTCAAAACGACAAATTGAATCTCCACCAAATAACGTGGGCTCACAACTGCCAAATTTAATAGTCGCAAAAATCTTTTTACAGCATTAAAATGTTTTATATCAACTAAACATGCTACAAAAATGAACACTGACTGAGGTTTGAGACCACCCTCCACACCCCCCGCCCCCCCCCCCCCCTCCCCCCACAGTCACCATGGGTTATGGCCGCCACCGGGCTGTGGCCGCGTATAAAAATCAGGAAATAGCATGCAGAATGACGCTCAGGTGCACCCGTGAAAAGGCCGTGATTGATGATATGATGACCATGATGCGGTGACTGAGTGTGATCGTGTGATGATTGTATCATTCTTGGTGGACACAAACAGAAATTGAACTTTGTGCATTTCTTCTATATAAATTGAAATTTGAACTGTATGCATACGTGATAACTGTGGTGCATATTCAAAATCGGCCTGAGATTATACTTTGTGTATATTTTGTTGTATATTAGGGCCCATGTGACATAATTAAACTTTGTAATGTACATGTTGTTTTTCTTGTCAAAATTTGCATCAGACTTTGTGCATTTCTTCTATATAAATTGAAATTTGAGCTGTATGCATACGTGATAACTGTGGTGCATATTCAAAATCGGCCTGAGATTATACTTTGTGTATATTTTGTTGTATATTAGGGCCCATGTGACATAATTAAACTTTGTAATGTACATGTTGTTTTTCTTGTCAAAATTTGCATCAGAGTATTGTGTCCATTAGCATATTAGTTGCTTTGGTGATCACATTGATATTACTTGCCATCCTATATATATTTTTCTGGTGTGCATTGACTTGTAGAAACAACAACAAACATTAAAATCACACCTAAATGTTGTCACTGGCCTATAAACGCGTCTATACCATTTCAAATGAATGCGGCCATAGCCCAGCGGCAGCCATAACCTGTATACCCCCCACCACCACCACCACCACCACCCCCCTTAGTTTGGGCCATATCGTGATATAGTCCCCGCCGGGGAGTATTTCCCTGCACTGGTTAGGGCATGCGCAATTGACATCTGTGGTGTATGCTGTGTATAGTTGGCTGTGCATGCACCAAACCATGAAATATATCCCTTTATAGTAACAATATGCCGACAGCTACGACGTTTTGATAATTTGCATTGCTGTTTATTCCATTTTCAGTCACGGAATGAGGGGCATAGACATATAAGGCTTGGGATTTTGTATCCCAATATATACACTTGACATTGTTACAGTGTATACCAGGCCTATATTTGCGGACTCACATTCTTTCTTTATTCTAACCCCATCATATCCGTCGCCCTTTTAGCTTCTAAACTAGTTGTGTCTCCTATATATTACTCGTGATATAGTCCCCGGGACTATTTCCCTGAGCCCTGAAATACACCCAGTACCAATCCGACGTTGATTTTTACCCCCAAAAAACAACTCCCCATTTTTTACTCCAACCCCATCATATCCGTCACCCTTTTAGCTTCTAAACTAGTGGTGTCTCCTATATATTACTCGTGATATAGTCCCCGGGGACTATTTCCCTGAGCCCAGAAATACACCCAGTACCAATCCGACGTTGATTTTTACCCCCAAAAAACAACTCCCCATTTTTTACTCTAACCCCATCATATCCGTCGCCCTTTTAGCTTCTAAACTAGTGGTGTCTCCTATATATTACTCGTGATATAGTCCCCGGGGACTATTTCCCTGAGCCCAGAAATACACCCAGTACCAATCCGACGTTGATTTTTACCCCCAAAAAACAACTCCCCATTTTTTACTCTAACCCCATCATATCCGTCGCCCTTTTAGCTTCTAAACTAGTGGTGTCTCCTATATATTACTCGTGATATAGCCCCCGGGGACTATTTGCCTGAGCCCAGAAATACACCCAGTACCAATCCGACGTTGATTTTTACCCCCAAAAAACAACTCCCCATTTTTTACTCTAACCCCATCATATCCGTCGCCCTTTTAGCTTCTAAACTAGTGGTGTCTCCTATATATTACTCGTGATATAGTCCCCGGGGACTATTTCCCTGAGCCCAGAGATATGCCCAATACCAATCCAACGTTGATATTTACCCCCCCAAAAAACATCACCCCATTTTCTACTCTAACCCCATCATATCTGTCGCCCTCTTCAGCTTCTAAACTAGTGGTGTCTCCTATATATTACTCGTGATATAGTCCCCGAAAACTGTACGAACCTATTTCATTCTCATTCGTGAAATTGTCCCCGGGGTCTATTTCACGAGTAATATGTAGACACGGAATAAAGTGCAACATTATGACGAGGCTTATTCCGTTGAAATAATAACACCATTTTAATATTTCGATCCAATTTTTATATATCGAAAGTCTTTGGGTGGTGGGAGACGGTATCCCCGGCGGGGACTATATCACGATAAGGCCTTAGTTTGGACACAACCTTTTTGGAATCAAGCTGTCAGTTATATTCAAACTGGGTATCCAGGACATATATACATTTGGTTGCATATAAATATGCCGTTTTTGGATATATCATACCACCAAATGGGAATCTCCCCAAGTGTCAACCCGACGCTGGCGACAGCTCGTACTCGGATCAGTCTTATGTAGGAATGCACCTATTATCGCCCACGTTTACCGGCTCTCTGTCAAGAAGACTCAGCTATGATCATAATGAGTCACACACGCTGATACCCTTTTCTACACTTAAATAAGTTGCCGACGGTATGTAACAAAATCTATTTGTATATGTGGAATCACCAGCTGATAAAAGTTTTTATTCACTTTATTTTGCTTTGTTTTTCTGACAAAATGAAGATTGAATAAACACCGACGACGGTTTCAAAATCGCCAGTTCCGACCATGATGTTATCAGGTTATAGCTGATGCTGTGGCATTCGTTTTAGACATCACAGGAGATATTGCGCTTTATTCTATCCAAATTAGAACACCTTAATTTAACAACAATTAGTTAGTGAATTTATTTGATTAGAAAAAATATATACACACGTATATAAAAACTTGACATTATTATTATTATTATTATTATTATTATATACACACGTATATAGGCCAATTGAATAGCATATATAACTATCAATATGTATGGGTTTTTTGGTCACATACATTGATTTCAATTCAGATCGAAGCAATATCATGTAAAACACCAGATGAAAGTTTCAACATCCTAAAAGTAAACTTTTATGAAATTCAAACAAAAAAGTTCACACTGATCACTGGTCCGGTTACGTTTCCTGTAAAATTGGGATTTGTTTTTAAAACTGCTTAAATATTCATGAAATCAGTTAAAATATGAAACTAAAGTGATACCAGTTAGTCTAAAGTTACAACTTTAAGTTGAGGTAAAATGTACCTGCATCTATATAGCTAACCACTAGGTAGCCTAGCTACATGTAGCCCGAATCTAGCCATAAAATACAACCGCCAAGATCGCAGAGATTACATTCAATATTGGGTTAGATTGTTAATTTTCTCAATTTTTTAGCTAGAATTATGAAATTTGTTGAAAAATCATGGCATGATACCCATTTAAAAAACACATAGTTCCAAATTGATCTGATGATTCAAAACAAAACTACGACCAAAAAGCGTGTTTCAGTGATGGATGAATTTTACTTCGTCAGGGTACCTAATCATCGACCCTAGCTGTCCCTAATCATCGACCCCTGCAAACACTGCCAAACAGCTGTGCAAAACGGACATCTGACAAAAACCACACTGAAAGTACATCTAATACACATTTCAGCACATTTCACATTTTAGTTTATTCAAGTTTTGCCCAGCCGTTTGCAGGGGTCGAGCATTAGGGACTCTTAGGTACTCTGACGCAGCCAAATCACCTCTCTCTGGTGTCAACTCATGTCACTTGTTAAATACGTTCAAATTCAATCAAGTGAACCCGACTGTTGACATTTTTAGATATAACTCCTTCAGTTCTTTATTCCAGTCCATGCTGTGCACCTGTTCAATATGGAAATTATCTCTGATTTTACCTTTAACGGCCACCGTATGAGCGATACTACTGGCGCCTAGCGAATGAATCCGTCACTATTCACTGCGGCGCTGACGAACCAAAATTCCTGAAACCAGGGACGCGAAGAGCTGTCAAAAAACGTGGAAACTATGGAAGCTGCGAGTAAATCTGCCGAAAACGGACCACAAGAAGGAGGTTCACGCCCTCCAGAGAAGAAAGAACCTCCTCCTGGCCCGCAAATTCCCGCGGCTCCACCGAAACCGAAAGTCAAGAAGGCACCGGAGTTGCCAATCTTTGAACGGAGAAATTGGCTCATTCACTTGCATTACATCAGAAAAGACTTTGAAACATGCAAGGTTCTCATCAAAGAACAGTTGGCAGAAACCGGAGGAATGTGTGAATATGCCGTGTATATTCAAGCCCTTATCTGCAGACAAGAGGGAAAAATTCAAGAGTCACTGGAACTGTTCCAAACATGCACACTTCTCAGTCCACAAAACGTGGACAATCTCAAGCAAGTCGCAAGATCACTGTTCCTCCTTGCAAGACACAAGGCTGCGATCGACGTGTATACAGAAGCAGCGAAGATGTCCGGAGGTGACTGGGAGGTAACACACAACATTGGTGTGTGTCATCTGTATCTGAAGGACCTGGAAAAAGCAAAGGACTTCATGAAGCAGGCAATCTCTTTCAACCGTAATGAACTTTCGTACATCATGCTCGGCAAAATCTACCTGATGGAGAATGACATACACATGACTATCGATGTATACAAGCGTGCACTCGAATTTGCTCCTGAAAACACTGAGCTGTTGACAACCCTGGGCTTGTTGTACATGCAAGTTGGGCAATATCCTAAAGCTTTCGAAAACCTTGGCAACGCTCTCACTTATGATCCATCCAACGCTAAAGCCATCCTTGCAGCTGGTAGCATGATGCAGCAGCATGGGGACTTTGATGTTGCTCTCACCAAGTACAGGATAGCTGCACAGGAAACACCGGAAAGTCCTCCTCTGTGGAATAACATCGGCATGTGCTTTTTCGGCAAGAAGAAATACGTGGCCGCAATCAGCTGCCTCAAGCGAGCCAACTACCTTGCACCTTTCGACTGGAAGATCCTCTACAACTTGGGACTTGTGCACCTGACCATGCAACAAAATGCTTCGGCATTCCATTTCCTCAGTGCTGCTATAAATCTCCGCCCCAAGAATGCACAACTTTACATGTTACTTGGGGTGGCATTGAGCAACCTGCAGGATCCAGATAATGCCAAGCAAGCCTATGAGCAAGCACTGATGCTTGGTGACAAAGACCCACTTGTCAATCTCAACTTTGCAATTTTCCTGTACAATGCAGGTGATCGAAAGAATGCTGCTCGACAGTTTTCAATTTTCGAAGAGATCTACAAAGCGCAGGGCTCACCGGAAATCGACCCCGAGATCTTGAGTGTCGCGAGCAAGCTTGGTCCTGCATTACAAGTTGGCGAGGCGCTCGTCTGGGAGAACCAGCAGAGAATGCAGCATCAACAACAACATGGTCACACTCATTCCCCAGCACACATACCCAAGACTGAGCCACAGGCCAAGCCTCAAGGTCTGCCTGCACCATTGTCTGCTGCGTCAAATGAAAAGAAGTCCGTGGATCTTCCACCTATGCCAGCCAGTCTAGGCGGTGGCTCCTTAGCGCCCATCAGGAAACGAGCAGGGCTTGAGCCACTGCCTTCCACAAGTCGCAATGGGGAAGAGGATTCCCTGCCATCCTATGACGAGGCTCTTTCGAAGGATGCAGCAGTGGCTGATGTGCTGAAAGTGCCTAATGCACCTACTGATGAACCAGGAGAAATTCAAAGGGAAACAATTCCAGAGCCTGAACCACTGGCTGTCTGAGAACTTGAGAAGTTTGACCCCTGTGACATTGTATGCTCTGGACACACTACTACGATAGTACATGATACTACATGTAGATAAATACATGTAATCCATGTCTGTGTGATAGACAATCTGTATATATTTAGGTACTTTTTGATGTTCATGAAATGAGATACATGGTCCATTTCCATTTAGTGTTCACTTACATGTATATTATAAATACTTTGTGACCTTGAGTATCGACACAGTGTATTGAATTCATGACATCCAGTGTCTGTGCTTCTTCATTGGTGGTCGTAACTAGTTGAAGTTGTACCCGTGGAAAATTTTGTTATAAGCTGTGCATTGTTGACAGGCATGTACTGTGCTGTTATGTTGAAAATATGATTGATGTATTGTTGAAATGTATGTTTATGGTGAATATAATAATCCACTCGATATTATTTGTTGGGTTTATTCCAAATAAACTTAATTCAAGCATGTCCATCTTTGTTTCATTCATAAAATGAATACATGATGTATTACAATGGCATCAGAACATTCTTGCCTCAGAATGCTTTCATTGATATGAATGATTCCGTTGCATACCTGCTTAGTTGTGAAACTTAGTAGCATACTTGCTGGTCACATTGTCGTAGGAAGGCCATACTATTTTTAGGTTACCGGACCTATGGTCCGATAACCTATTGGCATGGCGTTGCGTCCGTCGTCCGTCGTCGTCCGTCGTCGTCGTCGTCCACATTTTTATCTTTTTTGTTTACAGGCGACTTTTTCTGAAATTTTGCACAAAAATACTTAAAAATAATTCAAGAAGGAGGTATTTTTTAGTTTTTTGATTTTCGCATTTTTTTCAAAATGGCGGCCGTTTTCGACGAAAAATGCCTGATTTTGGACTTTGGCGGCCATTTTCTCAAAATCTGTTCAGTAACTTTTTTTCTTTTTGATACAAAACACTCCTCATATGTACTCCTATGATGTCTATAAATTTCGTTGCGCTTGAATCGCTCGAAAAGGGCCATTTTGGCCCAAACTCAGCCCAAATGGGACTTTCCCATGTTGAATTCTCCCATGCTTTATAATGGGACACATTATGCCTAATATCTCAATTGATATTGAGATTAGAGACTAGGGATCAATTGTGGACATATAGGAAATGATATATGCTGAATATTCTCGTGACCTTGAATTTGACCTCTGACCTCAGTTTCAAGGTCAGAGCACAAAATGGCTTATATCTCGCTTATTATCGACTCTTCAGCTTAGGAAGCAATTGTGGACATATAGGAAATGATATACTGTAAAAGTACTAATTTTCGCGCGGTACTTATTTCGCGTATTTCGCGGTAAGGGTAGATCCGCGAAATTAAATACCTCGCTAAAATAAGTCTCCCGCGAAAATTAATTTTGAGGTTTGTGGCCGTCCATAGCACAATACGCTGTTGCTAATCATAACGCGCAGAATTACGTTAGTTACAGTGCCCAGATACCAGTCGCTAGCGTCTGCATGGCACGTGCTTGAACTTGGTGCCGATGACATCTGCACCAAGTTCAAGCTTTTGCAGACTAAGCATGACTTGTTTGACGTTTGTGTTTAATTCAAATAAAATCTGATTTGATTTCCTGTGACTTTCCATTTCTCACACCAATTGCATTGATATACTGTGATGTCCATCAACTGCAAATTCTTTACGCGATTACTGGCAATCACTGAACCGCGAAATTAAATCCCCGCGAAATTGCCTGGGGGTAAAAACCGCGAAATTTAATACCCGCGAAAAAAAGTGTTTTTACAGTATGCTGAATTCTCGTGACCTTGAATTTGATCTCTGACCTCAGTTTCAAGGTCCGAGCACAAAATGGCTTATATCTCGCTTATTATCGACTCTACAGCTTAGGAATCAATCGTGGACATATAGGAAATGATATATGCTGAATATTCTGATGACCTTGAATTTGACCTTCGACCTCATTTTCAAGGTCACAGGACAAAGTGGCTAATATCTCGCTTGTTATCAACTTTACAGCTTAGCAATCAATTATGAACATATAGGAAATGATATATGCAGATTATTGTCATGACCTTGAATTTGACCTTTGAACTCATTTTCAAGGTCACAGGACAAAATGGCTACTATCTCACTTATTATCGATTTTACAGCTTAGGAATCAATTGTGGACATATAGGAAATGATATATGCTGAATATTCTCGGGACCTTGAATTTGACCTCTGACCTTATTTTCAAGGTCACAGGACAAACTGGCTCATATCTTGCTCCTCTATTGACTGTATGGCTTGGGAATCAATTGTGAACATGATATAGAAAATGATATACATTGAATATTTTGATGACCTTGAATTTGACCTTTGCCCTTCATTTTCAAGGCCACAGCACAAAATTGCTAATATCTCTCTGATTATTGAATTCACAGCTTAGCAATCAACTGTGGACATGATATATGCTTAATGTTAATGTATATGCTGAATATTCTCTTGACCTTGAATTCAACCAGTGACCTGGCTAACATCTAAGATATTAAACATTGTCCGGTAACCTATCTTCGGCCCTTGGCCTAATTTTTAGGTTACCGGCCCTATGGTCCGATAACCTATTGGCATGGCGTTGCATCCGTCGTCCGTCGTCGTCCGTCGTCGTCCACATTTTTATCTTTTTTGTTTACAGGCGAATTTTTCTGAAATTTTGCACAAAAATACTTAAAAATAATTCAAGAAGGAGGTATTTTTTTGGTATTTTGATTTTCGCATTTTTTTCAAAATGGCGGCCGTTTTCAACGAAAAATGCCTGATTTTGGACTTTGGCGGCCATTTTCTCAAAATCTGTTCAGTAACTTTTTTTCTTTTTGATAAATAACACTCCTCATATGTACTCCTATGATGTCTATAAATTTCGTTGCGCTTGAATCGCTCGAAGTGGGCCATTTTGGCCCAAACTCGGCTCAAATGGGACTTTCCCATGTTAAATTCTCCTATGCTTTATAATGGGACACATTATGCCTAATATCTCACTTGATATGGAGATTAGAGACTAGGAGTCAATTGTGGACCTATAGGAAATGATATATGCTGAATATTCTCGTGACCTTGAATTTGACCTCTGACCTCACTTTCAAGGTCAGAGCACAAAATGGCTTATATCTCGCTTATTATCGATTTTACAGCTTAGGAATCAATTGTGGACATATAGGAAATGATATATGCTGAATATTCTCGTGACCTTGAATTTGACCTCTGACCTCATTTCCAAGGTCCAAGGACAAACTGGCTCATATCTTGCTCCTCTATTGACTGTATGGCTTGGGAATATATTGTGGACATGATATACATGATATAGAAAATGATATACATTTTGTACACTGAATATTTTGATGACCTTGAATTTGACCTTTGCCCCTTCATTTTCAAGGCTACAGCATAAAATTGCTAATATCTCTCTGATTATTGAACTTACAGCTTAGCAATCAACTGTGGACATGATATATGCTTCATGTTATATATGCTGAATATTCTCTTGACCTTGAATTCAACCAGTGACCTGGCTAATACCTAAAATATTAAACATTGTCCGGTAACCTATCTTTGGCCCTTGGCCTAATTTTTACTTGTATACGGGTATATGATATGGTCACCAAAACTAGTCTATAGAAGTATAGAATAAAAATAAAAAGTGCTTTTGTGTACCAATGTCATCCGTTTGTTGGCTCTTTGGCTGTAGCCTCAATGAGGATGGAATAAGGAGTCGTTAGGGACCGCAGAGTTTAACGCTCAGGGCCCATGCAGCTGTGTCCATTTATTTGAGAAGTTTGCCTCTAATTACTGGGCCAGTCATTATTTATCGGGTGGGGGGTTGGTTGGATTTTCCGAGAAATGAGTTTCCAAAGTTTGACCCCCCCACTGATATCAAAAAACAATGTATGACCCCCCACCAAGATCAAAAATGAAAGTGTGACACCCCCCCCCCACCCCTATTCCCCATGTACATATACAAGGCTTTAATACACAATTAATGGATGCTTGTATTGTTTTACAGAGGTCATTATTTTTGTCGAATGAACCTCAACGGAGGTCATTATTTGCAATAATGACCTAATATCAGGCATCCATTAAGTCAGATAATGGGCTCGACACAGGTCATTATTAGAAACGAAGGCTTTCTCGGCTTCGCCTCGGAAGTCCTTCGTTTCTAATAATGACCTGTGTCTCGCCCATTATCTAATACATGATGACAATTATAAGGAGCCAGTATCATAATATGATACCTAAAAGCTGTTTAACACTCCATTCACATTTCTTTTAAAACAATTGTGACTTGTCGCAATTTTTTTATACTACAACGTCAGTGGATATTATGAATTTGTGATCGTCGCGTGTCCACCATGTCCGTTGCTTGAAGTGTGACTGCCATTACAACTGATTCAATTATTATTTTTGGGCATATTATATCGGTATGATATTGACCTCTGATTGGATGTTGAGGGCAAGAATCAACCACCCAACCAAGACACCTATGTCTAGCATCATGGTCCCCCGAATACTGGAATCTTCTTTTTTTTCACTCCAAACCCCACGTTTCCAAGCCCTCTCGAAACACTCAAGACCTGGGTTGAAGGTCATTTAGTTCATTCATTGATTCTGGAATTTGTTGGAGGAATGAAAAAAAATCCTTGAATCTTATATCTTCCTGGGACTAACTGGACCCCAGAGCGAACTCGGGAAGATTATGACTCTTCCACATATCATTGATGAATCAGGCCATCTTGGGCTGGAATCAAATCTGTGTTGGCTTCATGATGGGTTCATAATGTTCCGTGATGACCCGCGATTGTTTATCAATGTCCTAGCCATCAAGAAAGTCACTACAGTCATCCGGGACGATCCTGGACTATTTTGCAATCCTGGGTGGGAAGGTCCATGTTTTGTTCATGGCGGTCCAAGACAGTCCTGAGCTCATCGAGGATTATCCTCAGTGGCCGGGGTTCCTGTGTTGGTAATGTGTTGAGTGGAAAATCGAAAATTGAGTGGTTCGGGGTCATTGGATGTTATGACATGTTGGTCAGCATGGTATGGGCCGGGTGATCCATTGTTAGTCTATGACAGTGCCCTGCATGTTGATCATCCTAGCTGGCACCATATTAAACTGCAGTGCTGCTGTGTTCTACTAAAGGTCCATAGTTGATCCTTGGTGACAATATTTTTCGGTCTAGGGGTGATGAGCGGTTGTCGATTCACATGTATCACGACATCTCCTGATTTTGGGTGTTCCTGGATGGTCCTTTCCAGGATCAAGTCTGGCGGAGCTATAGTTTCACTGTAGCCAATTCTGTGGGGACCTCCAACGAACCCATATCTCATCATAATTCATCTAAACTAATGTCTATTGGTTCTAGCGCCCTTCGACCTAGTCTTTTTCTGATGCCTTGGAGGTACGCGAGCCCTGTGGGTGCCTCAGATGCTCTCAATTGTCCACCCGCCCACCCATTACTGAGGTCCCTCTTCCATCCTGGGAGTCCTCGACGTGGCCTCCCCTGGGTGGGTGCTCCCCTCAGTTCCTCGAACTGTCCTCGAACTGTCTCGCCATAGAGGTAGTCAAGGTTAACATCACTTGGGATTCTCGAGTCCCATCTACCTGTGCCCGAGCTGTAGTCACCGTCTGACTACTAGTCACGACATTTGCTGTGTTGGGCTGGAACACTGTGGGCCGATTGAGGTCCAGATGTCCCCCAGGGAGATGATTCGCCTCTCCCTCCTCACCGGCATTGCCCTGTCCCATAGCTCATCCATTGGTCTAGAGTAAACAGAAAAGTCAAATTCCTGATGTCCGTCATTATGGCTGATGTAGCTACCATGGGGATGGATTGATCCCCCCTTCTCATCTTGGCCACTGCAGTTCCACGTTCAACTGGTTTGTAGCAGCTCTGTATTTCCTATGCCCCCAGCAACCTGTTGTATCATAGAGGTCTTGGTTGTCTGTGAATCTGAGTCTTCAAAACACTCTTCATACCCAGCGGATCTCTCCTCACTCGCACGTACTTGTATCGTCTAACTCAGCCCTCCCACATGAGGTAGTAGTCTCCGACCTGGTGATTACGACACCACTGTAGTTTAGGTGCATACGGTTACTGCCCGCGACTTGCCCTCGACTCTCGTTGTGGATTCTCTGGGGGCATCTTAGGGGTTGTCCCAGACTTCCAGAACCTCTATAATCACACTAGCTCAGTCACTCCGCAGCTGATCCAGCTGTATCTGTGGGTCGGACAAAATCCTCATCTTAATCTTTTCTTCTCAAGTCGGGTGTTCCTGCCTTCTCCGAGCTAGCCATAATATCGCTCTCCTCGAGGGCGTCTTCTGCTTGGGGTCCTTGGGCCCTTATGGCAAGGGTTTGGGCCCCACTCCCTGTTCTTCCGCATACCTAGTGGCATGCTGCTGCCTTGACTCGAACTATGTTCTATTCTTTTTCAATTCCCCAGCTGTCATCACTGTTGCTAAAACTCGCCTCTCACTCTTATGATGGAAGGTTTTTTGTGCAAATCCATGAGCCGAGCCATCACATGGAGACACCTCGGACACTTGGGGCATTTTTTTACCTCCTTGTGTTTTTCTTTTGAATGCTTGTTCAGATTCCGCTTCAGCATTTCCTGTCTAAAGTCTGAACATGTGACCACCACCCTGGATTAGTGCTATGTGGCTGGAGACCTGGGAGCAGGAAAACCCTGCACTTGTAGTCTAACCACCACACTCCGCCAGTGCTGCTATGGTTACTGGACCGGTCTCCCTCAAGTTGTGCTCCAGGACTCCACTGCCGTCCTCTCTCTTCATTGTTATGGTCTGCTGCAGTTCCTCTCTTCTCAGAACTGCGTCCTCATCACCCAGAAGCCCTGCTAATTCGTCAGCATGCAACCTCGGCAAGGACTCCTCCGATTCCTCCATTTGATTTGATTGGTGCTATGTGGCTGAAGACCTGGGAGCGGAAGAGCCCTGCACTTATGGTCTAACCACCACACTGCGGAGCACCACAGCTCGTCTCCTTTCAAATCTGCGTCCAGGCCTTCGGCCTCATCACCCAGAAGCCCCGCTAATTCGTCACCATACAACTCCAGCAAAGACTCCTTCGATTCCTCCTTCTGATTACTTTTGGGCGGCTGGGGGTTTTCCCATGCCCCCTTTATTTGACACGGGCTGTTTCTTCATAAGCTCGTGTTCTACTCAACTTCACTTGAAACAGGTAGGATGTCTGTTTCTGTTTAGTTCTTGCTGATCTAGCTATCACCTCATGCAGACGACTTCTCTGTTCGTCCACCTTCTATGGTGTCTGGATTCCTACTGACCTCCACTATCCTTGTAGTCAGGCAGCCAAAGCTGATTTTTAGGCCTTACCCTGCACCGACTGATATATTATTTTTCTCAGTGGATTTTTTTTACCTCAGTACATCTTCATTGAATATCAACCGGATATCAAGCAGACATCCTTGAGCAATTCAAGAAATCCAAGATGGCCGCCAAGATGTCCGCCGACCGAAAACCTACGCCTGGAAAATACAACTTTTCAGCTATTGGTCCTAGAATCAATTGTAGTACCACTTTTTCAGCTGATTTTAGGATGACCAATCCATTTTTGACGTTATTTTTTCAATTTGAGGTCAGGAACAAGGTGATATCCAAGATGGCCGCCAAAATGGCCACAGACTGGAAACCACTGCCTAGAAAATACAACTTTTTAACTACTGGCCCTAGATTCAATTGTAGTACCTCTTTTTCAGGTGATTTTAGGATGACCAATCCATTGAATGGGGTTGATTTTTCAATTTGAGATTAAAAAACATAGCCCCAAGGGTGCTGTAGTTTACCGGCAATTAGGAGAAATACAGAGTACTGATTGTTCAACATATAAATTGTTACACTGATCTTAAACTCTATTGTCAAAACATCATCGTAAATGTTGCTGGAAACACATTTTCCGTATGGACTATAATACGAAATCAAATTACATATCACAAAGGTACATAAGGAAAATCTTATACATGATTTGGAGAAAAACTGTCTGAATAGATTTTGAGAAAATTGCCACCAAAGACAAAATTCATCGTTTTTTCGACAAAAAAAGTCCTTTTCACCTTTCAAGGTCATTGAAGGTCAAATTCAAGCTCACCAATCAAACCGCAATATATGATTTCCCATTTGAATGTGCCAAAACTTACGCTCTATCTTGAAGTCTATGAGTTTACTCCGCGCAGCTCCCATTATGAAGGAAAAATTGGGTGAAATTTTAAGTCCAAAAAATTTTTCAATGGCCAAAAATTTTTTTTATATTTGTTGGAAATGGCTCAAAAAGAATAGTGACTTAAAATAGTGACAAAAAATCAAAATGGCCACCACACGCAGACCGGCGATTCAAGGCAACCAAACTTATACATATCATAGAGGTACATGAGGGGAATGTTTTGAAACCAAAAACTCAGAACTGATCAGACCGATTTTGAGAAAATACATGTAGCCATCAAAGTCCAGAATTGGCCATTTTTCGGCGAAAATGGCCGCCAAATCGGCAAAAACGATTGAATAAAAAAAATGAAAAAAAACGTCTCAGGGTATTAGCAAAAGGAATAATTTGGTAAATTTCCAGAAAAATTCATCAAGGCAAAAAAAAGGTTATTTGCCGGACGGACGAAAAACCACGACAATAGCTTCTCGGCCCATATGGGCCGGTGCGCTAAAAACAAGGTGATATCCAAGATGGCCGCAAGATGGCACCCGACCAAAAACCACTGCCTAGAAAATACAACTTTTTATTTATTGATCCTAGAAAGAATAATTGTAGTACCACCTTTTCAGTAGATTTTAGGATGACCAATTTATTTGTGAGGTTCAATATTCAATTTGAGGTCAAGAACGCGGTGATATCCAAGATGGCTGCCAACCGAAAACCACTGCCAAGAAAATACAACTTTTTAAATGTTGGTCTTAGAACCAATTGTAGTACCACTTTTTCAACAGATTTACATGTAGGATGAACAATCTAGCCGGCGGAACATCCAGGGCCTAGGGGCTTAAATGTACTGGGCCTAAAAGCCCCTAACCATGGTGTATACCAAAAGTTCGGTTTAAGAGTTTTGTTTTTTTCGCCAACTTAGAGGGCTCATTTCGGAAAATTAGATAGGAAGGTTAACATGGTGTGAGCTATATACTATCTGAAGCGGCCTCATTTTCATTTCGACCATGAGACTCTGACTCAGAGCCACTCGACTCCGACTCGGAGTCACCTGATTCCAACCTGCCCGACTCCGACTCAAAGCCGCTCGATTCTGACTCGAAATCACTCGTTTCTCCCGTGGAGCCACCCTACTCCAACTCGGAGCCATCTGACATAAGGTAATCTGTTTTCTTCGGACATCCATAGTTCCTGCCTGTTTCTGGCCAAAGATAACTTTCTTCCACGTGTTCTCTTCAGCTACAGATCCTGTTCTTCCTCAGTATCGCTGTTTACTTCCTCTCCACCCGCCCAAGGAAATAGAGTTCCCCAGTTGGTTCCTCCCGATTGCTCGGCTCTATCACTTCTTCAATGCACCCCATAGCCGCTTGCTCCATCCCCAAATGTCTGAATCAGCTTCCTCGGGATACGTCTATTTTGTTTTGGGTATTTGCTGTTCCCTGCTGTTGCTCCTCCTTTTGCTCTGCTTTATCACTAACTGGTGCATCCTCTGATTTCAACATAATGTCCTCCTCCTCTGATCCTGAGGTTCCCTCCTCTGACGTGGTTTCTGGTTTCTCCCCTTCCTGTAGCCTAGTGTACTCGCTTGACCAGTTCCCGCAACCCCTCTGTATGTCCACTACTTTTTCAATCAGGTCTCCTACTTCCAGAGCTTCAGTTTTTTCTCGCATCTGGAGTATAGTTGTACCACACCCAGTCGCCCCACCTGTACTCTCTGAGGTCTGCATTTTTGTTGTAGTTCCTCTTCTGGAGGTGTGCTGCTGTCTGCAGATTTTGCTGAGCCTTTGTCTGGGTACCTTGCATTGCAATTCATACCCATTCCACATACCTCTGCTCACACTCTGGGTTTTCTATCTCCCCTGACTCGTCCATCAATTGTAGGGGGTTATGTTTACCTGTCAAATAGATTCAAGTTGAGTGTACACTAAGTGGACTCATGTACCAACGTCCTGTATTTTGCTACATATAAGGGAGCCCATCGTTCCAATTGTCTTGTTTGTCATTCACAAATGACGTGAGCACAGCGATAATGCTCCAGTTTGTTTGTTCTACCAGTCCGTCACTCTGCGGCCGGTACTGTGTTGTCCTCGTTTTCTGGCACTGTAATAATCTACATATCTCCTTCATCAACCTGAACTCAAACTCCGTGCCCTGGTGTACCTTCCTCGGTACTCTGTGCAAATGAATTGTGTCATGAATTGTGTCATCACAGTATCTGCAAGCTATCACCAACATGCAGTTTCAGATTTCCCTCCTTCCTGAAAATGAAAAATTACGACGCAGCAAAAATAAGGTAAAGGTCAAAGTTCATCGCTAATACCACTCAGACATGTTTGTCTAGGGCCACAAGTACGAAAATAACGTCCGTTTTGCCTTTTGATGTATTCGTTGCTGAAATATTGACGAAAATAAAAAATGCCGACTCGGCAAAAAAAAAATCCAGTTATAGTCATAGTTCATCTTTAATGTTGAGGATGTTTAAATTCTATATTGAAGAACCCACTACACCAAAACATAGACATAGAACAGAGATGGACTGCCAACTCTGATATCAATCTCTCTGTTTGTAGTTATTGAACTTGAGGTCACAAAAGGTCAGAGGAAGAGGGTAGTTACACTTCCGTTGTTAACCTATAACGTCGTATTGCCATTGTTCAATCTTGACGATCTTCTGAGTGATGATGTCACGTACGATATTTGACGCATTTTGACAATTCAATTTTCCATGAAAACGCCAAACCGGAAATAAAGTACCCCTCTTCCTCTGGACGCAAGCTCAAGGTCACAGAGTACGAGTTGGCAGTCCATCTCTGTTCTGTGTCTATGCCGAGACGACCTGGGCTGATCTGACAATTGGCTCGGCAGAGATTCTGGGTCAAAAACGTAATCTGACCTTTTGTTCTATAAATAGAAGCGTCGGGAGAAAAATCTTGGAAATCCCCTAAAAGCCGAATCCCATACAGTGGCCCTTTAAGCTCCAAACAATTTCCTTTCCATTATTCAAATGCGTTATCGTTGTATTGCACTGCACTGTCATGAAAGTTGATTAAATAAACTGATTTGGATTGAATTGAACTCCGGCCCCCGCCCGCCCCGCGCCGGATCCGCCTAGGGGATCCGCCTATGGAGAATCGAAGCTCCCGCCACCTACCGAATATCGCGTGAACGAGTCATGGGCGTTCTGAAACTATGTAGAAAGTTTATTAGTAATTCAGTGTGGATTTACATGAGTTTACTGTTATTATCTTCATTAACAAAGCAAATAACGTTCACTGAAACGGAAATAAAATCTTACAAGTATGTTTGATGGAAATATAATGAATAATATCGGTTTGGTTACCAGTGGGCGATAATAGAGTCATTAATCATATGCATACGTGGTAAACAGTGATAGGCCAAAACATACGGAACACAAATTGTCCACTGGCTTTATAGGTCTTACATTTAGTTCACTTTCAGATGCAAGATTTGCCTATGTGCGTTGCATTTTCACCGCAAATTTTACAAATAGCTATACTGGAACAAATTTCTGTAGTCTAGAGAAATTCTGTGCAGACTGATCAGTGCTGATGTCAATGAAAAGTTTTGCAATTCTGAAAACAATACATTCTGTACTGCCTTCTTTGCACCGGGAAGGCACCCTAGTGAAAATTTAAATTATCAATGAGTATGTAATCATTGGTAATGAATAGATCCTTAGCTCTACTCCTACATCTGTACATCATCCTGTTCACTGCCGCTGGTAATGCTAAAGTTGGCCTCCACTTTGTAGAGAAAGGGCCAGACGAATGTTCCAGCACGCTTACAATGGATATCTGAACTATGCATACCCCTACGATGAGTTGAGACCGCTGACTTGTGATGGTCAGGATACTTGGGGAAGGTAAAATAATTTTTTCAAAATTACCATAAATACTGAGGAGTCTGTCTGATAATTTGTACTAGAAGTATTCCATTTTAAAATTTTTCTTATCAGTTCATATCATTCCACCATATCATTTATCTATGTTTCAGTTATTCCTTAACTCTCATCGATGCCCTGGACACGCTGGTAATCATGGGTAATAACACTGAGTTCAAACGTGTTTCGGAACTTCTTGTCGACCGTTTGGACTTTGACCGAGACATCAACGTTTCCGTCTTTGAAACAAACATCCGGGGTAATTTGATGCAAATTTATTTTATTTTGTGTGAAAATTTATGTATGAAGTTGAGAATATTGGAAAGGTAGAATATTCTTTCCCAGCATATACTCGTTGCATACAGATACCACACTCTTGAATGGCATAACATTTTGAAAGCTTTAACACTAAATTTTTCAGTGCTGTACCATGCCTATCCTCTACACTATACCCTAAGTGAATATTGCCCCTTCTCTCCTAATTTGTCAGTGGTTGGCGGCCTGCTGTCAGCACATCTACTATCTCGGAGAGCTGGAGTACAACTGGACCCAGGCTGGCCCTGTAGTGGGCCTCTACTTAACCTCGCTGAGAGGGTCGCTAGAAAACTACTACCAGGTATAGTGGACTTTCAACAAGTTAATACATATAATTATGCAGTTTTACCCATTCGTAGGTAGTAAACTATGTGGCTCCAACTCTTACGATGGAAAATAATTTTGGAGTGTACACTGTACAATATACAGTGAATAACTGGGAGGGAATGTTGTAAATCTTGATTACATGTATCGGATTTCATTAATACCAGCTATGTATCTTCACATCTTACCTTGCATTTCACGCCTTGATACATGTATTGCCAAAATTTATTTTCCACTTGCAGCGTTTGATACAAACACAGGAATGCCGTATGGGACGGTTAACCTCCTACACGGCGTGCCAAAAGGGGAGACCCCTGTGACTTGTACAGCAGGGGTTGGGACATTTCTAGTGGAGTTTGGCACACTTTCCCGCCTGACGGGTGACCCTGTATTCGAAAGGACTGCCCGCCGAGCCATGGATAAACTTTGGGAGCTCAAGTCAACAATCGGTCTCGTGAGTTTATAGGAAACTGGAGATGGACCAGATGATGATTCGGCATTTTGATTTTTGAAATTATTCAGCAGCGCTTGATCATGACTCGTGAGTCAGATGTACATACCAAAAATTCCCAGATGATCTATATCACAAAAGTTAATAATATTTGAGTAAGTTTTCAGTGTTCGTAGAAAAATATTTTTGCATTTTCTGCATTCAAATTTTTTTGGAAAGGTTTAACAGTTGAAAATTTATTCAACATGAATAGCTTTTTCAGAAACTTCAACAGAGAAATTTACACTTAGGCATGATGTGAATGAGCTTGTGCTCTGCTGTTTTAACCGAATACCGGTAAACTTTACATGAACAGGTGGGGAACCACATAGATGTTGTGACTGGAAAGTGGACAGCCATTGACTCCGGGATAGGTGCCGGGGTTGACTCCTACTTTGAGTACCTAGTCAAGGGAGCAATGCTTTTAGAGGACGCCGATCTCATGGCCATGTTTAACGGTATGCATCCTATGCCGCTTGTGTTTTTGTTCGGACAGATGGTTGATAAACAGTGTTGTCAGTTCAGGATGGTTTCATTGAATATTAGTAGGGTCAGAATTCTGGAGGTCATCCACTGAATATTCGAAAGATGTATAAACACGATGCACCTGGAACTGTTTTCAGAATATTTTGACAGTATAGAGCGGTACTTGAAGAAGGAGGATTGGTTTATGTGGGCGAACATGAATAAAGGGACGATCACTCTACCAGTATTCCAGTCTTTAGAGGCCTTTTGGCCAGGGATTTTGGTAAGTTATACTGTAAAACTACTAATATTGGCGGCTATTAAATTTGGCCGTTTCGAAACCACATATATTTCTGAATATATATCTAGTTAATTTGGCAGACAATTTATTTTCGCGGTTTTTCCCCTACCACCAAATCCGCCAAATAAATCGTCCGCTAATATTAGTCGCTATACAGTACATGGTAATATAGATTTCTGAAATTTGCATCAATACAGATAAAATTTACAGATGGCATCTCAATTGATGATAGATATCACAATATAAATACTTATAAGAAATTTCTGTTTGATTCCCAGGCATTGGTTGGAGAATTAGACAAAGGCATGAAGACGATACATAACTACCATCAAGTGTGGAAACAGTTTGGATTTACTCCAGAATTTTACAACATTCCAAAAGCCGAAGCACATACGAACAGGGAGGGCTATCCCTTGCGGCCAGGTAATAACCGAGATGTTCTGTTCAAAGTGTGATTTAGGAATCTGCATTTGATGAAACATTGTATATTTTGGTCAGAGTAAAGCTTCCATTTTATAACTTGAAAGTTTATATTTTCCTCCCACAGAACTTATCGAGAGTACCATGTACTTATATCGTGCCACAAGCGACCCATTCCTTCTGGAAGTAGCTGTAGATATACTAGAATCTATAGAACAGCAGTGTAAAACAAAGTGTGGATTTGCAACAGTAAGTCATTCATAATTCCTAACTGCTACAGTGGTCCACCTCTATCCTTCTGCCACAAAATTGAAGTTTTATTTAAGGGGCAGTCATAGGAAAAAGTCATTACAGAGTGGGAAGTCTTTATAAAGGGTGGCCATATATGAGGAGAACTACTGTACATCTTATTAGCATAAATAGGATGTAAAAAGAACCAGTATGAATTGAGAAAACTATTCACGAAAGGCTTGACATACAGATATATTAAATTTAAAAAGCTTTTCAAGTTGTATCATGCACATGTATCTAGCTTTACATAGCCATGATATTTTACAATTTTCAACACATCTCAAATAATGCAAATGGATTCATGCAAAATGAAGAAACAATTGTAATATTTCACCAGTTTAATTGTTCCCTTTTTGAAAACTCAGGTGAAAGATGTCCGGGACCATCGCCTAGAGAATCGAATGGAATCGTTCTTCCTCGCCGAAACAATAAAATACCTCTACCTGATATTCGATAAGGACAACTTTATCCACAACAGTGGGGACCACGGGACTGTGATAGACACACCCAACGGACAGTGCATCATTGATGCAGGCAAGTCAGCTTGTTCTCTGTAGCAGGCATTTGTCGTCAATCAGCTGTCCAAATTTCATCCACACATACTGCAAAAAGACGGCTACATATTTGCACCTAGAAATATTCATGATATTTGCGTTTTTTATGTCCAGACAAATTTGCGGAGATTTTAGCTGTAATGAAAATTATGTACATATAGTGGTCTATATAGTGGTCCCTGTAAGATAAGACCTCACCTTTTGCAGAGAGAATGATGTCTTATTTTGCAGGAAGTCTTATTTCACAGGTTCATTTACATGTTAAATTGATCTTTGGGGAATACAAAAAAGTCTTTACAGGCAGGGAAGTCTTATTTCGGAGGTGTCTTATCTTACAGGGACCACTGTAGAAGACAAATATTTGCAGTCGATTTAATTGTGCTGTTGATACAAAACCATAAAATACCAGACTAACTTCTCTGCAAATACTTGTCTTTTTACAGTATATTTTTTTCATGAAGACTTTGGTTGCCAAGGATGCAAATTTGTATATGTACAAGAAGTTATATATGATGATCTTGTATTTACTATTTCCATTGATTTTGTATATATTTCAGGAGGCTATGTCTTCAACACCGAGGCTCATCCGGTGGATGTGGCTGCGTTATATTGCTGTAGTGCCAAGCGTGACGAGGACTTAGCACTGTTGCAAGACCTTCATGATAGTATTGACCTTCTAGATTTATTTGGACTGGGGGACGATGCCGACGACTATTTCAAAGATCCCAGCAACAGACGACAACGAAAACACGAGAAACTTAAAGCACCGAACATGGAAAATATACTGTACGATATTAACAGTGTTAGAAAACATGAAAGAGGTTCTATACCGAGAACACAAACTGTTGAAATTCTCGGGAAAACTTTTATGGTTCCTGGGGAGGATAATGCTACCCGACCAAAGACTCCAAGCTCAAATTCTCAATCAAACGCAAGCAACGCATGGATCTGGGAGGATCCGAGTAGCACCTGTGAGGCCGCGGAGGTGCGGGAATACAGGGAAAACTTGATTAGCCAATCAACGGTGGCGGACAGCGAGGAGGATATAGTAGAAATGTACGAGACTAGATTGTTGACTTGCCCGGCCCAACCCTTCCACAGTCGCCTCTCCGTCATGGGCGAAATATTCATCGAAGATTGACGCGTGCTGTTCAGGAAATACACTCATCAAAAGCTCATAACATCAAAATGATGTACTTGTTATGTATTTAATAAATCTATTTTGTTAACAAATATTGTTGATTTACATGTATGTGTAATAAATTGAATGAAATAATTACATGTAACAGTTGAGGCCCTGGTGCGTACATTTTATAGATTGTTCCTGAATGGGGTACCTGCTGATGCCATGTGCTTTTGGGGCTCTAAAACAGTCTATTATGCCCAAAAAAGTACAAAAAACGTCATGTCCATTGTCTGCATTATGCAAAAACAAACAAACAAAACTTTAATGTAACATTATTATGTTCTTGTATGTATTTGGTACAGTAGACTGTTTCTATGGTTTATCTATACATAATGTACCTGTAGCGCGTTCAGCGAGGAAAACGTTTTGTGGCGCTACAGGACGGAAGTAGTATTTTCTATTGTTCTTGCATAGCAACTAGGGGCCAACGGCGAACGTTAGCAAAGCGCTCGCTGTCACTGAACGCAAGGCTGAATTGCATGTAAATGGTGGCGATCCTGGTGGTAAACAGGAACCCCATTTGTATAACTGTTTGACTACAAAACCAACTGTGTATATTCTATACATGTAGCAACATTTATGCTGAATAGCAATAACGCCTAATATTAGGCGGTCAGTATGTGGTTGTGTACAAAAATAGGCTGTAATACAATTCTATTTCCATACCAAAACATCATACTTCCATACCAAAACAAAACAGCAGTCGCACTGTGGGTCCCAAATGCTCGGCATGCATCAGCACTGCAGCCAAAAGTTACAACAATTACGTCCTTAAATACTGTAAAACGATAAATTCTGGCGTACAATTTATTTGGCGGATTTGGCAGTAAGGGAAACACTGCCAAATTCAATCGTCCGCCAAATTATTCATATATATATGGTTATTCATATATATATGGTATATGGTTTTGAATAATGCATATTAAATTTTCGCCAAATAACGTTGGGGTCACAACTGCCAACTTTAATAGCCGCCAAAAGTAGTCTCTTTACAGTAAAACATATTACCGGTAATGGCTTTGTGTCGCAGGGTCTGATGACATTATATTATGGTTCCCCTTTGTATGAGACAAGTATATGTGTTTATGTATGTGATTTGCATCTATATGACAATGGACTTTTGTTTCTTGTTTTAAGAAACGACTCATCTTTGAGTTAAGATCAACGAAGTTCTGACATTTTATGTTTCAGAAATTATACTTTGGCATCAACGGAAAACATTAATATTGGTCATTGATAGCAAGCACAAAATTCTTTAAAAAACAAGTGAATACACTTAACATTCATCCCACGAAATAATCACAGTTCAACAATTTTCGAAATAAGAAAATGATTCCACATTATTCTCCACACATTAACATTGATTTATAAATAGTCATTAATATATATCTACTATCCATATATACAGTAAATAATTTATGTAGTTAAGATTAAATACTTTCGCAGTATGTTCTTTTTATATAGGTTGGTATAATTTACAAATAAATCTCAATATAAATAGATCAATGTACACATTTCATGAGATCCAGTCGAGATCAATCTATAATTCACGAAAGTCAAATAAACTTAATACAGTCGCCTTGGGAACAGCATCTGTGGGGGACTTGGGCTCCCGATGGGTGGTTTTGGGGGTAGCCATGACAACCATTCTGGAGATCTCACAGGTGCTGGCTCCCTACCTCCCCTTAGTAGTTGTCTGTCGCTGGCTTCCCGGGGGTACAAAGAATCTGTTGCCATGGGAACGACGGCCATAGCATGATGGTGACCATGCATGTGACTTGTTGAAGGTTGGTTCATGGAGCTATGATCGATGTACTCTAGAATATCCATGTTGTCATCGGACTGAGTACAGAGTATGAAAGGAAAACGTATGCACAAATTTATAATTTCGTACATACTGAACAAACATATGTACCTAGATTTGTTTCAAGCTTGATGTGATGTTTTATATTCCGGAAGAACATAGCATAAATGAGTATTTATATATTATGAATTTTTTTGACCAAACAAATAATATACAAAAGTGGACATTTCAGGGGATGAGGACAAAATAGATTTATACAAATTGACAACCTGTGCCTTATCACTGTGGAACAAGTTGTGGAAGGTGTCGTCTTGGTTACGGAGGCTGTAGTAGTCGTCATGGCTCTGCGGGATGTGAGTTGGGGGATGCACCAGTTCTGCCACAGCTCTCTATCCACAAAGAAGTCAAGTTTAGCATTTAGTACAAGATTATTTTGAATGATTATCAGTATTAAGTTTGTGATCTGAGATATCAGGACACTAATGATACTTGACCTACACTATGCACACGAGATCCAAGATATTTCTAAAAAAATTAATAATCAGTCAGTTGAGAAGTTGAACACCTTAAGATCTATTACATTTTTATGACAGACTTTGAATTTTTGCAACATTATTTGAGCGGCATATATATGTTAAACGTGTACAGCACTTCACATGCATCATGACAATAAGATACCTGAGGATTGTGCATGCTGTGTGTGTAGGCTCCTTGAAGTACCTTAGGACGACAATCTACCTCCATTTGTTCATGAGGTTGCTGGTGTCTTCCATCCAAACCGAATGAGATTGGCTCTGCATGCTCTTTTGGTGCGAACAACTCCAAAGCACTGCGACTTGGTAATTCTTTGTCTGTTATTTCCTGAGTACGCTGCCTTTCCGAGTCTTCCTGTGAACTCATCAAGCGTTCGCTAAGTGATAGAAAGGCTCTGCCATCCGTAAGAGCTTTGATCTCGAGACTGGACATTGGCTTTGGTTGAGGTATGGAAGGGGCCATGATCGGCCTTCGATCAACCAGGCTTCCTTGCAAGTGGTGTGAATGACCCCGGTATATACCCTCAGCATTAGAGCTAGATGTGTAACTTGAAGGTTTGTCACAGTTCTTTAAGATATTCCGGATTAGTTGTCCACCGAGGTTGACACTGCTCGGGGCTGAAATTTGTACAATGGTTTTCTGCATATCACAGGTTAGCAAATATACAATATACTTGCTCAATACAATCAATTTATCCAAGATACTGCTGACAATTGCCACACAGACCTTGTGCCTGTGAATGGTCCATGTTTGTTCTGGATACAGGCTCGGATGAGAGACTGCCCTTGAGGTTGTGTACAAGATCTGCTGCCGCTTTTGTGGCTGTCCCAGGGGTTTTCATACTCATGGCATCGCCACCAGGTCTGGAGGGTGAATGCATGTTAACATGCAATAATACATATGTAATAATGTGATATTGTTTTCAATTGTGTTCACTGTTCAGAATGACTATTGTACTTCTATTTGTACAGTCATTTCAGAGACAATCTGTAATGCCGGAAAATTGATCAAGCAACTTCGAAGACAAAATGATGAAACTTACCCTTGGTAAAATATTTTCTTTAGCTCTTGCTTGGTTTCCTGTACAAGGTCTGGGGGAATAAAGTAAAACATGAAAGGAATGAAATGCATGCAAGTCAGCAATGCTGTTTACTGAATTAAAGTACAGGGCTAGAATTTCGTAATATACTCATATATACTCAATAATATTTTGCGAGAATCAAGGGCCAGTTTGTGAGAATCTTTGCGAGGTTCTCCCTGAAATTATAGCCCTGAAATATTTATGATTGTGACAACAAATACCCGTATGTGGTACCTTTTCCTGGGTAGAGTTTCCTTGGATCCAGTTCACTTAGAATACTGGCTGCAATGTCAGACAGGGCAGGAGACTGTAAATAGATCGTAACAATAGCAAGTTTATCAAGAAAATACAGTAGTACTATTCAGTAGGTGACGAATAACGAACTGAGGTTAATATATTTTACATTTATTCTATAATATAGTTGAGCTTACAGATGGAAAAGAATCTGGTGAACTGTGTGGCGATTTATCCCCTGGACTGGCTGGATCCATGGCCATGGCACCTTCACATGGTGTTCTGTGGGTGAATATAAGAACAGCAAAAATATACGTGTGAATTATCGGGTACAATTTCATTCTTTTCTTTTGTTTTTAGGGGGCGTCAGGTACAATGGACACCAACTGCCCCAAGGCATAAAAATTACGCCTTCGAAATCTCTTGATTGCGATTCCGCACGGCCCCACAGGGGACCGTGTGCCACTGACGACAAAGGCCCTTTTATTGAGGAGGACTGGTGTTTTCAATACGTACTCGTGCACACGGAATATTATTGTGGTGTTACAAGTTGTGTACTCAAGTACTGACACCTGGCGATAGACTAGAACGTTCCGTTTGTTGACGTTATGATTTGTCATCATGTATTCATTTTATTTCCTTTGCTCTAAATTTCATACCAATTTCCTGAAGCCCCATAGAAATGTTAATGCTTATAAATAGATTTTGGGAACATTTGTATCTATGAAATTCAAATTAACAGTTTGTTTATCATTTTCAACAAGTCAAAATTAGTTGTGAAAAAGGGGAAAAATTGAACAATTCATTTCAGACAGAAAAGTTTGAATCAGCCGCATAATATTGCATGGAAAAACTATTTAGAAGTGGAAATATGAGTGATAATCTCACATACCGATGTGGTGAGATAGTCCAGTCAAAGTAGTGTTTAACCTTGAACAAATTGCAACAGAATTGATTTTTGCATAATCAGTACCCAAAAGGTGATATTTAACCCCTGTTGAAAATAGAAGAAAATAGAAATGGGGGAAATACTGTTTTCAGCCTCTTTTTCAAAATGGCTGCCGACCTGTCTCGAAAATCACATTTTATTTCTTAACTTTGCTTCTATGATAGAGACATGGTTTTGGTGTCTATACCCATGTTTTGGGATACCAGCTATCTAATGCACTGACATACAATACTCTACAACCTTTCTCTGAGTCTTGAAAATTTAAAATTGATAATTTTGAATAAAATTTGAAATTTTTTTTTTTAATGAAATTTGGACATTTTTCTAATGTTTCAGGAGCCATTGAAATAGCCATTGATAATTACGTTCTTGGACACAAGGTAAATTTTTCACTACTGCCATGAACAACTTGACCGTGTACCCAGGAAGCGCAAAACTCACCAATGAAACGTGCCCGATCAGTACTGACAGAGCAGCAAATAGACAGACGCACAGATGTGATTTTATTACCTCGTTGTTGCTAAAAGTTACAGATGTTTTCATCTGTCGTCGGCGCTACCGAGTTTGAACAACTCTAGAAATGGCACTTTCCACAAGTCACAAAATACTCTTATTCATGTTAGCGACACTTACAACGCATAGATGCCCAGTTCGATTTACACTTATAATGTATCGCTTCTAATAACGATGTCGGCGCTGCATCCATATCATTCTTCTGTGATCATCATTAGTGTGTGTCCATCTCCACTGTTCAGGTTTCATGTTCTTTCAATGGACATTGTTAATTCTTGGACCTGGTATTACACACGTATGCTCTGATACGCCATAGCTAAGCAGGTTAGTGACAGAGATTTCAGTTGTATCATATTAGTGCATTTGATACCTTTTCACAGAATTTCTGATACCTCAACTGGTCCAGTGTGCTTGGGTTTTTCCACTGTAGGAAAAGATGCTTTTTTCCAGGCAGCAGCAACATCAGTACACTTGTCATGGTCTGTTTAAGCGTCTTCATGATGGTTCGTTTCCCAACTCCATGGATCTTTGACATTGTGTCCCCGGGCGGTTAGTTCTCAATGCTCATCGATTTTCATGGCGGTCTTTTCAAGACTATATGACCAAATATCGTAAAAAAAACATTCAAATGGGTGTGGGGCGTTATTGGTTGCAGATAGGGCCTACTGATATTTTAGTATCGTATACTTACTGGAAGTCTTATATAAATATATGGACATGAAAATGTTGACCTCGATTATGACCTTGGATGACCTTGAAAGGTCGAATACTGATATTTTAGATCAGTTTGTTTGGGGAATTAGATGTAGGGATTAACGGTTGGGTTTAAATAGTCTATATTGATATAGAACACTGTGTCATAATGCATGTTTATGAAATTGATATGTGACCTTGATCCAACTATCTACGGTTGATCCTGCCAGCGGCTTTAAACTTGCTGCTGTTTTGAGAAATCATCATGGCACCTGAGCATTGTTACCCTGAATATGTTCTGTTGAATATCTGTATTCAGTAACTGTTCTGTCTAGTTGATTCTATACAAAAGATATAAATAAATATGACTCACATAACATGTGCCTGAGAAACAGGGCCTACACAGGAGTCCTCAGGTCTGTTGTACACAAAATGTACAACATATCAACGTTTATCTAAAGCACAATTATCCAATGTATTATGTATCCTTGCATTTAAATATATGCTGACAGTGCTAAACGTGGGAGTATCTGGTTGGCTTGGGGAAACATTATATAATCTTCACAGCATCCCCTCACAGGGGGTGTAGTGACGAGATGGGCAAGGGTGGCACTCTGATTCTGTCATTGTCAGCATTAAGCAGTATGTTTGTAGGGGTGAGGGGTTGAGGGGTAATTTGGGTAGAGTGTTGTAAACGATCTGAATCCAGAGTAGGTTAGATGTTGCTTTGGGACATGCAGATATACAGTATGTACACATATTGGCCTACATACACATTGGGTACGTATCGTTACTACGGGGTAAGATTACCAGAGAAAGTGTGCCGTTATGGGTGAATACGCTTCATTAATACATTCATTACATGTTTTGAGGGAGTAATATTTTGGTGTGTGGTGCTTGCATAGTCGAATCGTGAGAAATCTTTGCAATTTGCATGTGCAAGCAGATGTTTGGCGCCAATTCATGTGAAAAGATCACCTGTTGAATCTTGTGTGCTTTGATTAGTTCAAATATCTATTATATTGGTGATAAAGTGGTCCTCCTCAGATAAGACCCTCCCATATCTTTAATGACTTTTTCCTATGGCGCTAGGATGACTTTAACATGTGAATGAACCCCTCTAATGAGACTACCCTTTCATATAAGACTTCAATTTCGTGGCAGGAGTGTAGGTCGTATCTGAGAGAACTTTGATATGTGATCATATGGAACTGTGATATGTGGCTCGATAATTCTGAAGTTACCAGTATTCAAATTTTTGCTTGGAGGTGAATGCTCATACATATAAGTCACAAGTCCTGGAAATTCGGTTAGACATTTGGAATCTCATATCATTTTGATTTTTAGGGCGAGTGTGTAGAAAGAATCAACTTCAAAACCTTACAGCAAACAGGGAATGTCTGATGCCTGACTGCTGTACTTGTGTTAGTTTTGATTACATGTACTCGATTGCATGGGAGCTGTGATATGGGGGCGAGAGGAAAAACAACATTGTCGCCTGTAGCGACAGACCGTCTAGTCACCAGGTTCAACAATGGAAACACCTTTTACCAAGTCCAATGATGAAAACATCCTGAATCCTTGAACAATGGGAATAGACACACCCTTATGAAGAATTTGTTCCGAATGACACTGATGTGGATGTAGCACCGAGATCTTCATTGAAAGCGATACATTGCAAGTGTAAATCGCGCTGTGCCTCCATGCGTTGTAACATAGAAATCGAGGAGATTTATATGATTCTAAGTGTTGCAAACATGAATTAGTGTGTTGTACGAACTCCCTCGCGCGGACGACAGAAGATGATATTGGTGATATGTTGGCTTGATTGTTATCCCGCCAACAACGAGTTAATAAAATCACATCTGTGCGTCTGTCTCTTTGTTCTGCCAGTACTGATCCGCCATGTGTCATTGGTGAGATTTGCGCTTTCTGAGTACACGGTCAAGTTGTTCATGTCAATGTGAAAAAGTGTATAAGAACGTGATTCTCGATTGAATGAATGAATGATGTCAGTGGTTCCTGAAAAATTAGCAGGTTTGCCAAATTTTATCCAAAAATGATATTTTTTATATTTTAAGACTCAGAGAAAGGTTGTAGAGTATTGTAAATCAGTGCATTAGATAACTGGTATCCTAAAACATGGGTGTAGACACCAAAATCAAGTTGCTATCTGTCATAGAAACAAAGTTAAGCTGAAAAATGTGATTTTCGAGACAAGTCGGCAGCCATTTTGAAAAAGGCGCTGAAAACAGTATTTCCCCCATTTCTATTCTCCTCTATTTTTAACAGGGGTTAAATATTACCTTTTGGGTACTGATTTTGCAAAAATCAATTCTGTTGCAATTTGTTCAAGGTTGGGCAGAATTTCAGCCTAGTTTGACTGGACTAAGAGTGGAATACTGCAGGCAGACCTCGGTGCCACCTGTGAATCGGTCACAATTTTGGTCTTGTCCTTCTTCTGTTTCTCCCTGGTGGAATGTGTGGACTTCTCCCTGTGTTCCTTGGTTCTGGTATCCTTGTGGACTCCTGAACGCACCTGATCAGGCACTATCGAGCTGGAAGTGTAAAATTACATTGTATTATATTATACACATGTATGCAGGATGATTTTGCACACCAATTTTCTTCAAGCAGAATATACCGGTGGTTTATATTGCTACAGGGTACATGAATTCTAAGGCCTTCTAGTAATTGAACAAAGGTGCAATTAGTTCAGTTATTCGTGTGCATACTTGATCGAGGTGTCATCCAGTTTACTGCCCAGAATGCTTCTGATATCAGCCACTGTCTCTGCCTCAACACTGTCTGGTATCACAATATCTATAATTGAATATTCATAATGAAAAACAAGGAAAATATGTTTTTTTGTCAACACTCTCATTATGTAATTGTTGATAGAAAACTGTCAGCAACTAACCATGACCATGTCATTTCCATTGGCATAAAAAGATATCTAAAAGGGACGAATTATGAATAGATGGAAATGGCCCAAACGTAATGATGACATACCTCTAGCAACTCTTCCAGACGCTTTGCCTTGGTTATATATTCCTAGCTTTTGCTGAAACAGTATGGATGTGAAGATTTTGATTGAGCATTGATAGCAATTATTTATACAATGTAACAATTCACTAGGCAAAAAAAAATAGCAAACCACAGATTCCTTTATAGTTTGTAAAATTAATTAGTTTATATTCTGATGCTCACAACTTTTTATAGTTAACATATATGAAATTCAAAGCAATATTTTCAGTCACATGATGAAAAGGAGTATAAATTATTGTCTTACTGTCAGTCGGTTTTGAGTGATGGACACTAGCGGAGGGCCCCCGCTTCGGATAGTTGGCTGTTGTACTTTCTAGAAAAACAAAAACACAAAGTCTATAGAAAACTCAAGTGAGTGTTCCATGATTTAAATCATTCAGACTCAAATATCGACATAACATAACATTAGGCCTACTGACTCACCATAAGCCTCTGCCCCATCTGTACATGTCGCTTAAAGTTCAGTTTTTCTTTTGACTGGACGATTTCACCTTCTGGCTGTAGGTAAGGTTATAATAATATAACTCGTCCGAAAAGCAGTATCCAGTTAGATTTTTTTTCTAGAAACATGCAGACAATGATCAATTTTCCCCCCCAATATTAGTAGCATGCTGTTTCTCTCATCCCATCATCAATATACGGTATTGTATTATAATTATGTAGAATAACAAGATGGATATTCCATGGCATGGCAAGGAGGATATATGTGGAATATTTTTATGTTTCACCAGCATGAATACCTTGGATTTTCCTTTAGAGCGTATTTTGTTCCTCTCTGATCTTGTTTTTCGTTTCTTTAGTCGGCTAAAGATTTTCGGGCTGAAAGTCTTATGAGATGGCTTATTCTCGGCGTCTGAACTATGACTGTCAGAAATCAAAATCTTCACTTCTGTGTCCATATCTAAAACAGGAAATTACTTCTTTAATTATAAATATAACACTAGGTCTACTGACCAGTATGTGGGTAACTTTGTAAAAGCAGCAATTTCAAACATCCATACCAATTCACTGAATTCAGTACATGACTAGTATTCAAAATGAGTTCAAATGAACAAAAACACAGAATAATACAGTCACAGGGTAGAAACTTATTGGATGAATAGATCTGAATTATTAGTACAGTATCCACGCAGTGGTAATCAGGTCTAGTTGTCCGTGACTGCATCGATAATGAATATTAAAAATGCCATATATGCCGCATAGTTCACATTTTTTCATTTTTTTGTAGGTATACTCTGATTTTTCTAACTCGTTTACACTGTTTTTTGCTGATATTTTTGCGATGCTAAATGGTATAATTCTAGAACTTGGCATACTTCAACTGGGAGTCAAACGGTAATTTACCGGGGATCCCCGTATTTAAGCCCCCCTTTGGATAAGCCCATGGGCTAATACAAGGGGAGTACTACTCTTGTATAAGCCCATGGGCTTATAAACGGAATAAAATTTTGTCTCGCATCAGGACTGGGCCTATATTTGGGGAACCGTAGTTGACGTTTTTTCGTAGGAGACGTTGGTAAGTGTTGGTACCTAGAAGCTACTGGAATGCAATTGATAAAAGACGTACGTATATGCCTTGCCTAAGGCTACTATACTACGTATGCACGTGACCAGCTGGATTTTATCCGGTACATGCATGCATAGGCATGTATATGTGTACATTTTTATTCGTCATGCGTGCGTTTAATATGACTGTGAATATCTGAGATATTCTATCTTTATGGAATTACAGAATAAAATGTTTCTATAAATATAGTTATCACGCATATAATAAGTGTTTTCTTGTCTAATCGATTGTAAATTCAAGCGTGCAAAATAAAAATCGTGAAATAATCATTCCCCAAATATAAGCCCATGGGCCTATAATTGGAGTTAAATTTCATTGGACACAACCCCTTTTCCCCAATTATAAGCCCAGGGCTTAAATACGGGGATCCCCGGTAGTACCGAATTTCGGATTTCTATCTCAAAAATTGAAAAAGTTGGCAATCTACCCCAATGTTAAATTTAGCCCTGTCATTCAATTTCTGGGTCCGCACACGATTTTGTGTATTTGCTCGGTTTTGTAGCAGTGAAAAACTTCGAAATCAACATGTTTGTGTATAATACATCCCAGTGTCTTCCAGTCCAAAATTACAATAATACACTTAATCCTGATGGATGTGAACAGGACCAAATGCTCGATTATGCTCAGACTCTTGAGATCCCGTTTTGGGTTGAAATTTAACATTGGGGTAGATAGCCAACTTCTTCAATTTTTGCAATAGAAGTCTGAAATTGGGTACAAAATTGCCGTTTGACTCCCAGTTGAAGTATGCCAAATTATAGAACGATACGATTTAGCACCACAAAATTATCGTCAAAAGCCGGTGTAAACAAGTTATAGAGACTAGAGTAGAGACTAGAGTATAGAGACTAGATTCTAGTCTCTGTGAAAAATTGCGGCTTGAACGCGCAAAATTTCAAGTTGATCCGATGATCCAAAACAAAACTACAGTCGAAAAAGGTGTGTTTTTCACGCCTGTCATCACGAATACTTGAACTTGACTTTAGCAGATGTTTATATTGCACCACTGAAGCTAGATCTATATTATTGTATTTATTGACTCTTGTCTTGACTTGAGGCAATGATCATGATTGAAATTTGAATGAAAGTGTCGATCAGGTCTGAGCCTGCAGGTCACTCAGTCTCGAGATTAGCTAGGCATAAATATACATTGTACATGTATAGCTGTTTCTCTAGCTGTAATCAAAGTCGACAGAGTTATGTGTGTAACAACCAGATGAAATTTTTAAAAACTTCACCTAAAAATGAAAAACTTGAGCAGAAACAACACGCACTTTGGTGAGGCGCGCGTAGGATATATATAAAATAGTTTCGAAGGATTTCATCTAAGACTCTTTGGCGCAAATTCATTGATCACAATTGGTTTGAATGAAAAAATTAAAAAATTGTGTTAAATGAAATGAACTTTTAATACTGAACTTGTATTAAAAGTCAACAGAACTTGTTGATAAAAGTTCGAAAATGTGTCCACATTTATTAGCTCAGTTTGTACTCCGCGCATGCGCGTTACGTTAGCAACACCAAAACATCCTGTCTGTCAAAAAACCCAAACTCTAAAAGTGAGCAGAGAGTCAGAGACGTAAGAAGTGTTGGAATTCGTGAACAGGTGGATAGCAACAATAACCTGCTCGACAGAAGGGATACGGTAAATTTCAGGCAAATTTCAATCGAGGCATGATGATGGCATTGGCATATTATCCGTCATGAATTCGCCAACATCACTCCCCGTGACGGCGTGAGCAGCCACTGACTCAGTCAGTCAGTGACTGACACTGACCTGCTGACTGACTCACTGAGCAGCCATGCCCATGGTATGCAATAGTGTGCAATGATGCCTATGCCATGGCCAACACCACGGTCACTCGCTGTCACTGACAGTGACACTGCCAACTGCTGCCAGCTAGATTGAATGTAGTTCCTGGCAGTTACTCCGTACGGTCCGATGCGGTGATGTCACCGCATCGGACCGTACGGAGTGACTGCCAGGAACTAGATTGAATGCAATCTCTGTGATCTTGACGATAAACAGAGATTGAGACCAACGTCACAAAAATATAAACATTCAAGCTGGATGCATAGACAATGCAATAGAAAACGTCATAAACGTAATATGATGGTCGGGTGGGAAACTCAAAATGGGGATCGATAATCATGACTGAAAATGAAGACATTTGTCTCAAAAACTCTGGATAAAACGACTCTGCACTCAGGATGTAAAATTTTGTGTTTATATGCAGTAAGGTGAGTTATTTTAGATCCAAACTACATGTGTTAGATGATGTCCCCCGGTGATTTTCATACTTGTTTTGATGTTTCAAAAAGTCGTTTCTAGTAAAAAGGCATGTTGGTTTACAGCCGCTCTGAGGCGGCTGTACTTTATGGCTAGCTGCCAGCATGCAGTGTTTTTAATTTCAATGCAAACGTATTTTAATCTCCCAAAGTGCAGGAACCGGAATGTTAAAAATAGAAAATGCAGGTGGAGGATATGCATGGACCATGGTATATTTGGCGAATTCCTAAACTATGGCAAGACTTGCCCAATGTTATACGTACATCATTATCAAAAGCGTCATTCATACGCACCATATGTTTTTATATCAGACAATACTATTAACCGTCTCCACAAAGCCCCCACTCTCTTCAACTCACAGCAAACATTTCAGTTCGTGTATACCACTTACCACTATATCCTGATCTGAAAAATTGTGAAATATTCACATATTGATTTTCACGATTGTGTTTATTCCTCAGTATGTAGAGTAATCCAGCCTATTTTCGGACACCACCAGAAATCGGACACTTCATGATTTACCACCAATTTTCTATGTCAGTTATTATGTCGCAAACAAATTTTCTCAAGCACTGAACTGAGCCAAGTGTCTGTGGTCTTTGCTGGTTTAAAGAAATTTCTGCGAAGTGTTAGCAGAGGTATCTAGTTCGATAAGTTCCACAATGTTAGCTTCCCTGTTAGTGTTAGTGTCCGAAAACTGTCTAGTGTACTGTATATGATCTCCCTGTCCTCAGGGCTGCTTAATTTTCTTTCATAACTGATCTTTAGCCTTGCAACAACTACCGATTGACAGCTTCATGTATATAGCCTAAAATTATAATGATATAGTTTTTATTCTTAAAGACACAGAAGGTGTCCGATTTTTGTCTGGGGTGTCCGATTACTGTCACTTGAACTCACAGTTCATAATTCACCAATATCGGAGTCAGGACAAAATAATATTTCCATACGACTTTATAACTTTTACCACATTTACGTGCATATGCCGTTGCATGTAAAATAAATCATCTGGTATTTTTCTCTACAGTTATTATTGAGATTTCACCTTAAGTGTCCAAAAACTGTCTATGTATATATATTTATGTATCGGGGCACTACGGTTACAGACATTTATGTCTGGTAGTGCTCCTAGGGCCAAACGCACAATTTTATATTGTATTCAAAAAATGAATTCAAATCCATGTATATAGAATATGTTGGTGATGGGTTCTGAATAAACATTACATTACATTACAACCTCCTTTATATGATTTATACCCCCGCCCCATCCCATCCCACGCCCTCTCGGGAGACAAACCCCTGTGGCTGTTATCAGGGACAGGGTTATTGCTGAGGCTTAACTCAGGCATTCAAGGGAATTCCAATCTTCCAAAGGCATGGAATAAATATTGATCGAAAATACATACATGTATTAACCAGCCCCCTTATAGGAAAGGGACACCCGAAAACGAGTTTCAAGTTCCGAGTTTCAAGTTCCGAGTTTCAAGTTCTGAGTTCCAAGTTCTGAGTTCCAAGTTCTGAGTTCCAAGTTCCAAGTTCCAAGTTCCGAGTTCCAAGTTCCGCATTTAAAGTCCCAAGAAAGTGCAGTTGTCGTTTTTAGATTTCTACATCGGGTCTCTCCAACTCATTACATCACTTTCTTGTGCCACCTTTCAATATCACAAAGTCGAAAATTAACCTTCCAGCTCCCAAGCTGATGCCTGGTACACGCGGACCTCAGAGTGCCACGCGGGTATGATTTGAAATTTCGGATAGTTTACGGATTTGGGTGTGTTTTTCGTCCAATTCTTTTTAGTTCAAATGTAAGCCTCTATTTATATATCATTTCTATATTATACATTCACAAAATTAAAAACAAATGATGGGAAAATTGAAAACAAAGGGGAATGAAAATAATACTTATGTAGCGATTTCACGATTATTTGGTGCCGTGTATTTTCTCTTGTTGTGTTTATTTTTCGTATAGTCTTTTACGCAGAAATATTGTATTTCTGTAGTACCTCTCGTCTCTGTGTCCGAACGCTATGACAATTAATGGTGAGACGTCAGCAATTCCATAGTATTTCTTTGGTTAGAGAAAAGTGCTGAAGACATATTAATTCAAAGACACGGGTTTTATTATCAATATACTACGAGTTACTCACTCACAAAATATATGCAATATTTCCCAAATCACACAGTGACCAGGTTTAGACTAAGTCACCGGGCTTTACAATACTGAAAGGTTACACCGGGTCCAGGTTTAGACAAAGACCCTGCTTTAACGTTAGGCATCAGAACTATGGTCAGTTTCTTCCTACGCGAAGTCCATGCGGAGGTGAAGGTTCCCTGGCTCCGCAACTCTTCCGTCTCCGGAGGTGTGTACTTGCAGATTCTGTCTCGCCATCTTCCACGGAGATGTCGCCTGTGCGGAGGTCCTCACTTCTGCGGAGGTTCTCTGGACCTGCGGAGGTCTTCCGTGCTGCAGAGGTCCTCTCCCTGCGGAGGTCTACCGCGCTGCGGAGGTTCCGTGGCTCCTCAGAGCTCCCTCGTCCTTGCAGAGGGTCCTCCGCACGTCTGCTCCACCTCCCTCTTCCTCGGGTGCGGAGGTTCGTCGCCTGCAGAGTGTGTTCGCACATCAGGGGACTTCCCTCACCACTCCGCGGGTGCGGAGTATCGTCAGGGACTTCCTTCACAAGTCCGCGGATGCGGAGGTCCGTCTACTGCGGAGACGGGGTGTCTCTGCACATCGAAGAACGTCCCTCACAGGTCCGCGGGTTGCGGAGGTTCACCAGAGTCTTCCCCCGTGCTTGCACTGCTGTGAAAGAAGAGAACGCCGCATTGCTGTCAGCTGTAAGTCAAGAGGGCTGGGGTTCATATATTGAAGGGCCGTTGGACCGGGTTCATTAGATTGCCATCATCTTAACCCACACCCTTCCCCGTTACATTTCCCTTACATGGAGTCTGGGGCTCCGCACTGCGCAGGTAAAGTTGTGCGGAGATACAGAAAGTCTAATTCCTTTCCCTCGCCTGTCCCAGGAGGACAGAATCGTCTCAGGGAGATGTGTCTTCTGTGGTGTCTTGCCCCGACTGACTTTGACTGACTTTAAACGCGGAACTTGGAACTCGGAACTCGGAACTTGAAACTTGGAACTTGGAACTCGGAACTCGGAACTCGTTTTCGGGTGTCCCTATAGGAAACACCATATTCGGGCATAAGTGATTTATTAAAAATGACATAGTATAAAACAGATACATACACATAATACTGGTTAGAGACGATGTAAAAGACATTTACTACAAACTACGGTATAGTGAGGAACTACAAAATCACCCCAACAAACTAAGAGTTGTTATAGGGAGTTGGTGGCCCTCGAAAGAACTTGAAATTTTGTCTCTGTAGACGGTTTGAGGTAGTTGAAAACTGCATCACTTTTCCAGTCACTGATTACTTTGACCATTTCTAGGGGTGTACCGACAGAAAGAAGCCATGTGGCACCGCCACGCCTTAGACTGTGGGTGTTACGCTTGCATGACCCAAAGGCAAACTGATTTACTGTGCCGGCCACAAGCGGCTGATCGACCGGACGGTGCTGCCCTCATGTGGCGCCTTTAAATACCTTTTAAAAGGTTACAACATGTTGAGGTTTTTGTAGTATAGGAAGAAATACAGGTTCATTTCCTCGTGATCTTAGTCTTAGTAATAATTGCTTTCCCTGGTATTCCCGATAACACCACGTCATAGTCTCATCTGCTTTTTGTGTTTCACATTCCAGATCATGTTCCCTTGTGACTTGTGATCTTATTGCAGTCCCTCATATTTTGGATCATGTTCCCATGCAGTGATATTCATGCAAATAGTCTTGATTCTAAATCTATTGTGTTGCATACGTTTTTGCAGACAAATTTGAAGCATGGCGGACACAGTGATCTCAGCGAAGTATCCTCCACACATAGACCCGACCAGAACTCCACTGGCTTTCGGGGACCGGGCACTTCCCAGATTGGTGAGTAGCAAATTCTATTTTGATATATTCATGAAAACGAAACTTTATGGAATTATGAACAAAAGTTGTAAATTGTGATTTATAATAATTCTCTGAATGTAGATGGTATCAGGACAGGCTATGAATCGCAATGTTATTTGCTGTAACTAGATATTAGATTGTCATTGATTAAATTGTCATTCATTGATTGATTAAATGTTTGGTTTCAAAACAGAATAGAGAACTGAAAGATCCCACTTTGATGGTCAGACAGAGAGCTGTGATGTCACTATGCGACTACCTACATGACCCAGAACACATATCTGACGCCATTGCTGAAGGTAAATAAACGATCTACCGGTATCTACCAGTGAATGAACATGACACCAATGTACAACAATCTTTTGACTGAAACAAAAACACATTTATGACTGTATGTGGATATATTTATACTCATACTATATGCTTTTATTCCCTCAAAACTACTTGCACTTGTAAATGTGTATTGCACATGCTGAAATATGGAATTTCCACATCCACAGGCATCCCACAAACTCTCAAAAAACTACTGACAGATGGAGACCTAACTGTAAGACAGAAAAGCACAGAATGTCTTTTCGTAATAGCAGGTGAGGTTTGGTAATTGACTACTAAGCATATATATCAATCAGTCATGATATACTAATTTGTAGTGTTCATGAATTCCTTAGAAAAGGAGAAATTGTTTAGATTGTTTTTTGAGTGCAGTGTTGAGAACATGAATATCTAAGATCAACTACAAACCATGATTTACATGTATTCATTATCGATATTGAAGTTTTATTCTGTTTCGTTTTGTTTTGTTCTATCAGGTCATGCAATTGGACGGGATTCTTTCTTGGAAAATGAGATAATAATCCCTCTGTCAAACCTCTTTGATGACAAGGAGGACATTGCTCGCAAAAATGGTCACAAAGCCATTGAAATGGCTGCAGAGACTCCACTTGGTGAGTATGATACTAACTTATTGTACCGATTTGATAAAATTGTTAAATAATTGCATATCCAGTATTCATTTGCTTATGTGAATAGTGTTGATAACTCACAGGTGCAGAAGGTATCGTCAATGCAAATCTTGTCCCCAAGTTGGTAGAAAAACTGCGCACAGAACATGACGAAATCAAGGTATGCCTATTGGTATTATCTCATGATGAATTTAAAACCAGCAGCCCTGGGGCCTATTTCACGGAGAAACTAAATCGACTTCAGCCAACTAAGTTGGAATTTGGCATAGTGCTAAACTTACTGAGCTGAACTAGATTTAGATTTTTTTTGTGAGATTGGCTCCCAGGAATTTTTCCTTGTTCGATTGTTCCAGAGTGAAACAAAATGTTATGTTTTTCCAGGAGTTGATTCTGGACACGCTACACTTCTGTATGCGAGTTGACACGAGGGCAGCGCTCGCAAACCAAGCCATGGAAGTCTTCACCAACCTTCTAAACCACGAGTCGGAGGTGATCCGGTCAAAGGCTGCTCGAGATATCATGGACCTCAGGTACCCTACACAAATCGTCATAGTGGATAAAAATATAAACGCTCCATGTCCAATTGTCCATAACAAAGCCTATATTTTCACAAGGAGCATCTAGATTTTTGTAGTGTATGTACATAAGCAATTTGAGTAAATTGATGGCCTTGAAATGTTCCAAAATGTATGGCGCTATATGTAAGTTGTTGTGTATTTAATGTACATGTACCTTTTCAGTTGTACAATGCTAAGGTTATTCTGCATAAACTCTTCCAATAACGCCCGAGTCACATGTAAAACATGTGCAAAACCTAATACAAATGTAGTCCCAAGCTAAATGTCCCCTCTTGCTTTGTTTTCCTCAGTGTACCCTTGGATGGTAAGGACAAGGCCGTGGAAGTCAAATGTGTCCCGATTCTCGTCAAACTTCTGGCCGACACAAACAACGATGTCCGTGCAAACGCAGCTGGCGCTATCATGATGTAAGCAACCGGATCAGACACTAAATGTTTGTTATTTTTTGGACTACATTGTGCAAAATATGTGAGTCATTGCACAATTTCAGAACTTCGTGTCGAAAGGGACAATTTGGTTCTCATGCCAGTTATTTGATCATAAGGCATATATCCCACTCTGATGTGTGTTCTATCATGTGATTATATACAGGATTGCCATCACCACTAAAGGCAAGTACACAGCCCTCGAGTCGGATGCCATTGCTCCTCTCGTAGAACTAGTTGATGACTCAACCAGCGAAGTCAGACTGAACAGCCTCAAGGTATTTACCATAACTACTGCATCACACTGTATTGCTATCACTAATTTTAGAATACGAGTATACATATAGAAAGTAGGGCTAATACAAGTACACGGGTAACCGGTCACGGTCACAGAAACGCTCGTGACCGGTCACAGATGCAGTGACCGGTTAACCGGTTATAAGCTTTTTGTAAATAAAATGGTAGATCTATACAGATAAAGAGAATCTGAATAGGTGATCACAACAAGTTTCGTGGCTCCATGTTCCCTTTCAAAGTTTCAATTATCAGTTTTGATCACCTTGCTTCGGTGTTTTGCCTTGTTGCATTTCCTACCTCTAGCAGAAGATTTCCAATTACGTTTACATTATTAGCATTACCACATTAGCAAGTGCATAGCCAATCATGGTCTAATATTTTGCACGCGCAAAAATGGATAATCGCCCTCCAAGGTACTGCATGTACATACATGTATATACGTACATCATTACACATTAAAATATTGCGATATTGAAGCATCGCATGTTAATTACACATTCATTGGTCAGATATTTTACGTGTATATTTCATAATTTTCATTTGCAAGGAAGAGGGGAGGGGAGGCAGGAAGACCACTGTATTGCACTTGAAAAGATCTTTATATCATATACATATATTATGGGTTATGTTTTTGCGAACAGGCACTCACTTGTTTGTCGGAGGCACCCGAAGGAAGAAAAGAACTACTGAACCATGTAGATAGGGTGAGTATTGTCTAATGCCCAAAACAATAATTCTTTTTTTTCCCTCCAAATAACATTCCCTGTGAAGTACTTTACGTATATTATTAAAGTAACGAATCTACGGTACTATGGATGATGCACAGATTTTACAATGTCTGCCTTTTTCCTCGCAGATCAAGATCCGATGTAGTGACCCAATCCCTGCCGTTGTGAAGGCTGCAGAAATCGCTGTGCGTATCATCACATGGACCCCATGAACACTACTGGGATAGCATCTTATTCTTCATCATCATTCATACTCATTTATATCCATGACATCGTGTGTTGTTTCCTTATGAATTCCGGAACCTTTCTCGGACAAAACCATTGTGATAGTAGCCCATGCAGAAAACATGTACGTGTAATATTCATTTATTTATTTGATTGAACCATTCTCATGTGTCATCCGTGATATTGGCTGTTCATCTTTTATATGGCAAATATTTGTGAATAAACTCATGAATAACCCCAAATGTTACTTAGCATTATGATTTGGCAAAGTGGCTGGTAGGTAAAAAAGATAGCCGCTGTAAATATACATACATAGCAACTCAAAGCTAGAACCACTTTTAGATACGTGTTACAGTCTTCTGTTGTCATCGGTATTTGTGCGGATATGTTTAACTGTGATTTTCTCAATAACTGTCGCCGAACTGTGTATATTTCCCTTATATTCCCCGACAATTTCGAGATGTACTTCTAAGTTTACATGACAGACAAATATACTAAAATTGGCTATCAACTTGATAAGGCCTATGTTACTCTAAAATAGGTTGCTCAGTTGCATATAAAGATTTTGAATAGGATATCAGAAACAACATGTATTGTGTTTTTTATTGTAAGTCACTTACCAGGATCTGCACATTTGTTCTAAAAAGTATGTTACATACCGTATTGGTCCTAATAGTAGTATGGCGGGCCAAAGCAAGCCCACCTGAAGTAGTGCGCACGAAAATGAAGTCAAATTTAGGAAAAACCTTTGATTATGATTCAGATAACATAAATAGTGGATTGGAACACACCAAGAGTTCATTAGAAAGATATGACGTGAATTACAAGGTTACAAAAATCGAATATTTTTTAAGAAAAGAGGGGGGGGGGGCATGCTACTATTAGGGCACGTTCCACTATTAGGACCATTACTGTACCTAGATACCACAGGCTGGAATGTCTCGGAGTGGAAGAGTCGCCTAGTTGGACTTTTCCAGGAACTGTCGAGAACACGGCACACAGCAGGAAAGTAACCTTGAACTTGACCTAAGTTAACCCAGAGAGACAAATCTCAAGGTAACGTCCAAACTGAAATCTTTGAATAGACCTCACAGAATGCTTAGAATATACTAGTATATCCTACATGTACATACAGGCACATTAGGGGGAAGTCATATATATCACACTTTGATTGGTGACCTTGAATTTGACCTTTGATGGCCTGCAGAGGTCAATTTAGCCTTTCTGTCATTAACATAGTGACCTTTCTAAGCCATTGGAATAATTTTACACAAAAAATGTATTTGAAGTGGATGGACAGACGAAACACAAATTGCCTGAACTTTTTTTTTTTTTAATAAATATAGAAATCATTTTATTTTTTGGATGCTTATAAAAACAATCTGTCATCACGTTGTTCACAATAAAATCACAGCATAAAACATCACAAACCGGGATAGATAAAAAGCATTGAAGCAAAATGTTGACTGTCACATATTAGTTGATAGTAGGGCATGGACGATTTCAATTCAACCACAGAAATGGCATCGAAGCAATGCGCACAAGTCAAGCAGAACGAACTGTATATTTGATGTCACTAAGTGCGAACACTAGATGAGTTACCGTGCAGCAAGTGCTCATCTGTGTGGAGAATTTATAAATTGCCATCAATTGATCACTCGAGTTGCAATTGATTACATCATCTAATTGTCCATGCCCTAGAACATAGTAAATCCAGAACTTACATAACAGGAAACTGTATAACATGATTATAACAAAATACTGAACATGCAATTTGACAAAGTCCCAGCACACGAGGCATGAACATAGACTAAGGACTAAATGGAATGATCATTACACATGATAATCACAAGTACAACTAGACTAGAACCTATGCGGTGATGGTGACAGTCAACATAAATATTTCAATAAGCACCTAATTTTTGCACAGGGCATAATGATAACAATAGTAAGGACAGACATCGAGTTAAACTATTAACTGAAAATGTTGTCCACCACAAATACACCCATTGCGCTATCGGGAATTCGGTATTATCACCATATTGTTTTTCCCCAATGGCCTTGACTTTGCTCAAATTGCTGATTGTCCAGACAACTCAAATAGGGTCTTTAGCTCCTTAATAGTACTCATCTGACGAGACCTTAATTGAGTTTGTGTGCCTTACTGGACATAGAAGACTGAGTCGCACAATAAACGTGTTCCCAAAGTTTGGTGAGTCAATTTCATTGAGGTGCTGAGATGAGTAGAAAGTGATCTCTATCGCACTTTCAGCAATGTCATGGCAATAGGGGAAAAACAATGGGGTGATAATACCAAATTTCCAACAGTGCAATAAGTGTATGAATGGACATATTTATCATCATCACCATGGTGAAGCTCAATTTAGTTTCAGTTCCCCCATCAGGGCGAAAATTGGATCTTCAATATTCAACTTCCTTTTGTTGATTCCTTAGTATCTATTTATATACTATAACTTCATCTGTACTGAAAAAAGACTGATAGTGTCTGCCCAAATTAGTCATTTCACAGCAGTTCATCGTAAATGTTACTGATATACTCTGATCAACAACAAAAAATTGTTTACACTATTTTTCGCAGATTTTTTTGCAATGCTTTCATTATAGTACAATGAATATGTGTACCGTTAACGGTACAATCGAGCAATCATTCACTTTTTTTCTCCAGAACATGCTTCGCAGCTGGTAACTACCAGCTCTGTGGAAGGAATGTCATCATCCACTTCTAGTATGCCTTGTGGTGGAGGTACCATCCCTTGTCCTGGTGCCTGCCCTCCATCGCCCACCTCCTGCACTGGGAAGCGGTCTTCTGTACGAATTTTAAATTAGCAGGTTAAAAGAACTTAAAACTGAAACATCATCATGATTTTCACCATGTTGTATGGCAATAAATATATAACTCAGCCTGCGTCAATAGATCCTCACTATGTAAACATTTGAAGACTGGAACTTTACCTTCGAAAACAGAATCCATCACGTGAGTGATTCCTGTTATATACCCTATCCGCGGAACGTCAAGTCTAGAATGTATTGGGAAAAAACAAGTATAGGCACAACGAACCAGAATAGGACTTATGTTCTTATAATGCAGTGGCCTGCTGTGCAGAGAAGAGACTATTTACCTAATAAGATGTATCAAGGTTATCAAGATACGAGTTATGAGGCCGTTTCACTCAATTTATTGAACCCTATAAATTGGAAAATATAATAAACATCGTAAAAACACGATCATGTGACATATATAATACAGATGACAACATACACATAACTATAGGTTGATACGACACAGACCTCTTCCAATAACAACTTGCGATCCATCTTCCTTCTCAAACTATATTCGAGAATATTAAGTTATTGCAAGCCAATCACATCTCAATTCCTTGACAATTCCATGGCAGATGATCTTCCAAATATTGATTGCTTTGAGTCTGCCCACGATTTCACAACCCCACCATTACCATAATTCTAGAAATCTCAAATTTGAACTGGCTTCGAACATGTAGATCTACAGTTAAATTGCTTCAGCAGAAGATACATTCAGCCAATAAATCGGTCGTTCCTAGCTGATATTTCACGAGTAGCCTAATAGCCAAATGTAATGAAGTGAAAACAGGCCATATAGTACTTGTATGTATGTGCATGGTATTCTCGTGGTCCTGCTGCATCATGACGAGGCTTGTTCAATGTTCAGTCAAAATTTAGTAGAATCTAACACTATTTCAAATCAAATTTCTATATCTTGAACAACCTGGGGAAGTATTTGGGGTTGGTAGAGTGAACACTACACACGTCGGTCTCTCAGATTTTGATAAGGGGCACGTCATGATGCTCTGACAGGTCGCTGTCTCTGTCATCAGATTCGTCGGCAAGAACCACCCTCAAAGTCTCCTGCCGGGATCGTTTATGTCGTGGTCGAGGCATTTCTAACATCTTCTGATTCGAGCACATCAAATTCGCTGCTGTCACTTGATAATTAGCACATCATCAATGTTTTTGAGGCAGATGGGGTGATCGTTTTGACAGATGACAGATCGTTTGTGTACATTGACAACATGTGTACGCGGTCATGTGACTTCAGGACTTGTCAAAAACTCGGAAGCGACGCACAAAATCATAATATTCACCCAGTCAGAAACTACATTAGTTTCCTTTCGTGAAATATATAATTATAATTCACTTCGATTAAGCTCTTAGTTTGCAGGACTTTGTTTTTGGCCAGCGCGTCGCGCTGGTCTTTTAAGATGGTGAAACCCTGCCGATTGTTGGCAGTAAATTTCACGACTTTAGTACCGCATACAAAATATGAGCATTTGTCACAAAACTTCTGGTAGTCCGAAGTGACTTTTTGCAGTTGGAGTGAATAGAGGAGTCATTTTCTTGTTTTAGAAAAATACAATCTTCGACCTGAAACGTCTGGATCATTCCGGATCATAACGATAAAGTTGGTACATCCGTTCTCAATATCAACCACGTAATCTTCAGAATACATCGACTTTTTACATAGTGGAGCAGTCAGTGTCTATGAGCCGAGAATTACTTTTTGAATTTACCGCCTACATTTGTCACAAAATGCCCGACTGTCTTTGACACATTTACGAAATGCGCCATTTTCAAAATATCACGTGGATTTGGACAACATACAGACTTGAAATATCATCTATTATTTTGATGATTTTCAAAGAATAGCTGACTTACTTGGGATTGGTACATCGTAGACTCCATAACGAGCTATCCACAGCCATGTGACATTGCGTTTTCCCCCGTAAAATTGAGAACATCGGCTACTTTGAACGTCAGGTGCCACGAAATCGTGTTTACATATTTCCCAGGTCAAAGTTTGTATCCTTACGCGAGACTTATCTTTGGTCATGTCGATTCTGGTAATCTGTCTAATCCATTGATCACACCAAATAATCCACTTTCTGAATACTGAACGGAACTTAGCCCTGAAAACAAGGCAAAAGCAGGGTGTATTTTAAGATTTTTTTTTTTTTCGTTCACCCTGCTTGAACTGATGCATTTGAGAATCCACGGAGAAAATGACGAAACACCCCCGGTCACTTCAACTCGACAATTCATGCAGAAATACACATTTCACGCATACATCGCTTGTTTTTTCTTATGCACGGGTCCTTATACTACATAACCGGCCAGTTTATGTTGAGAAATATCCAAGTTTATTCATGAATACGAAGATTTTATCCAGTTTTCTGCAAATCTGCCAGCGGTCGGATTTTCGAGCCGCTCGTATGCCACCAAAATGGTCATGTGACCTGTCATGTGACGTGTCATTCGCTATATTTTATTATGGGCGGTTTCTTTATAATTCCAGATACCACAACCCGAAACTGGTACAGGTGTGTACCATCTGTTTAAATGTTGTCACAATTACGGTAAATGTTGTTACAATTAAAGGAACGCAACTAAAACTTCATTTGTTTGTGACAAAATATTTTCGTTATTTTGAAATCCACCGCTTCTAGAAAATAACCAGGAATGATTTACCACTCGCGCGACTCAGCGTCACATGACAGGTCACATGACCATTTTGGTGGCATACGAGCGGCTCAAAAATCCGACCGCTGGCAGATTTGCAGAAAACTGGATAAAATCTTCATATTCATGAATAAACTTGGATATTTCTCAACATAAACTGGCCGGTGATGTAGTATAAGGACCCGTGCATAAAAAAAAACAAGCGATGTATGCGTGAAATGTGTATTTCTGCATGAATTGTCGAGTTGAAGTGACGGGGGGTGTTTCGTCATTTTCTCCGTGGATTCTCAAATGCATCAGTTCAAGGCAAGCAGGGTGAACGAAAAAAAAAAAATCTTAAAATACACCCTGCTTTTGCCTTGTTTTCAGGGCTAAACGGAACTACGGCAGGAAATGTTCGCAGTACGACACATTACATGTGTTTTGTAATATCAATTGGTAGCGGTCATCCTCGGAATATTTCCTTCGGTTGTGAAGACCATATTTTGCGACTATGAGATTCGGTAGCTTCGTCTCCAAATGTTTTCCCGCGAGGCACCAACAGTCCCATGTGTTATGCATGTATATCGGCATATGACGGAGGTAATCCCAGAATTATGTACATAATCGAAGACATATTAGTTCATAGACAAAGAATTGTTGTAGATCGGGGAATGACAAACACTGAAAACCATGTTTCCAGACGATAACTGACATATCGCTCACCACGTGAGTTTGTATTCGCTCCGGTGAGAAAGCCGTTGAAATCCGTGCACGGAGTTTTGAGTTCAATGTGAAGAGCAATACTCACTAGCTGCTCAAGTCTAGTCTCGGTCAGTGATCGCATGCAACCACACGGAAAATCGTCGAGCACATGTCCTGGGGCGGATTATTAACCCTCTTTCGACCCTTCTTGCACATTGGGAGTTCATTTTCACAAATAGGTAATATAATATTATATTTGTTCAGGTACGTACATGTAATTTAAGCATTCTGTATATTGGATCCCCGTCTCTATCAACACTGATCAAGTATCTATGAGTACCTATTCCATAAGTTCGTGGTTAAATACATTTCGATAACAAAATGAAACTGTATGTAGATGTATATCTATATGTATGTCAAGAAATTTAAATCAGGTGCCCTGATTGGCACAAGTATATAAGGTTATTATCAATAAGCAGCTATATGAGTTATTCATATCACCAACATATATATATTTCTCTAAATCAAGAAGTTTACTTGATTGTAATATTCCAATGATCAAATCAAGGCAATGTGATTGGTATCAGCAACAGAATAGAGTGCCATGTGACAAATCCATCATCTCATATTTTTCTGACTCCAGATGACTCCAGATGTTGCTGACAACTCCACACCACTTTCCTGACAGCTCAGCCAGAAGACAACACAACCAGAAGCTCCATAAATCCTGGTTGAAGTCTCAATCAGAAGACAGGCACTAGCAGCTCCACACCACTTGACTGATCCCCCAATGACAGGCACCCAGGAGCAATCATAACAACTTGTGTTTTGAAGTTTGCACCAATATATACATGTATATTAAAACAATATATATATAAATTCAAATTAAGTGCATGTTGGATCTGTAATTCTGAAACACCTGTAGAGAATTGCACACCACCATTTTGGGTATTGTAATGTCACTATAAGGCAATTGGATATCTTATACAACAGCAATTTGGGGGTTCAATGGCCAATTAATAATATTTTCATATTTTATATTTTAATGGATAAAGTGGCCAACACATTGTATGTATCAAAAATTTGTTATTGATACACATGTGTAGGTCAGAAATACATTATGAAGATTTGAATGGCAGTGTATCAAGTGGCCATGTGCAATATTCTTTGCCAATTATGAGAAATTCATAATCTTTTTGATTGGTATTATATTTGATTTATTTTGTTCTTGTTTACCTTCCATGTACAAACTTTGTAAGATAAACATATGGATAAGGAGTATACTACCAAATACACTATTTATTCATGACATTTCTTGTCTGGTATGTTTGATATCATACATGTGATCCATGTATGTCAAAAGATGAATTGTACAAATAAAATGCTACCACTGTGTGAATTTCACATCAATTATGTTGACACAACCCATGTGCAATAATGATACTTTAATGTCACATGTAATCATGATGACAATGAATCAAAAGCCTGGTGATATCTACATTTACATGTTATTGGGATCAGGATGTATCCTGTATCTAGCTTGGGGTTTGTGTTCTTTGTATGCATAGACCGAGCATTATGCACAATAGGGTCAGTGAAAACATACATGTACTGTTGTTATTCGATGAACACTGAGTGTTATGAATTATGCCAAATGCAGGAAGATGTCACTTTCCCAGAAGTTTTAAACTTATAACTGTCACTTTGGAAATACGGGTTATTATTTGCATTGATCAGGTGAATAGAGTAGTGTCATGGCCCAATGCACACAGAAGCCCTAGCATGTAGCAGTCTACATGTAAAGGCCAGTGTGCATTGTGCACAGTGGAGCATATGATATTGAAGTCTCCCTCTCACAGTGGCAGTGTCTTGAAGGGTTAAAAAATAGTGCCTGTGCTGGCCACTTGGGAAAATTTTTTAGTTGTCCATAAATTTCTGAACTTCAAAAATCATTTGTGATGCAATGGATTTGAATTTCAAAAAAATATTTCTCGGCTCATAAACTAGCATATGTAGTAATGCTCAGAAAAATACTAGGAACATTCGTAATCGACTTTTTCCACAAGAACGGATGTCCCGAAATTTTGGTAGTCAATTTCACCAATTTTAACATAAGATGCATAATAACTGCGCGTAAAATGCTTTAAATTAGTTATTAACATGATAATATAACATTTATGTGAAATATGTGTTCATTTCTTCAAGAAAAATCATTTTCAAAAATATTCAGTGCGCATCACTGACTAAAATATGGCGAGGGTAACAACCCCTTAAGTTTGCCTAAAATGAGACCCACGGAGGGTAGATATGAGTGGGCACGGTCCTGCTATCATTTTGTTTTAAATAAAGTGGGCCTAATCTCATCAAAAGGATCACGGCACTTTCAAAAATAATATTTCTAAATGTTTCAATGAGGTTTTACATTTTAATCTTGTGAATAAACGCAAACACTGTGAGAGCTTTGCGATATTTGTTGATTTACCGTAATACATACGCACACAGTAGCGCAACAAAAATATTGAGCTAAATTTCTGATGTTGACAGAACAATTACGAAAGGTTGCCAACTTTTAAAGTTTACGATATAAGTGATAAAATGTGATTAAAAATATTTTTTTCACACCAAAATAGAGGCATAAACTATCAATTTGATCCAAAACATTGGGCAACATTAAAACCATTGAATGTCTGTGCTCGGATATACATACATAGATATGTACTTTTTTGTTTATTATATGGAGAATAATGAGCAATTTAATCCAAAAAATTAAGGTTATTAATCACATAAACTTTTCCATCCCAACATATTTCCGCTGGCCACAAAAATAATTCTCTCCACTGTTGGTTACTTGTGCGAAGTTGAAATTATCCATTTTTTTGTGCAGCTACCTAGCAGGTGCGTTGCGCATGCGCATTCCTCAAAATTGCCCCACTCGCAAACTTACGTTTTTATCACTATAATCAGGTAGAGGCTAGTCCCTGTTTCAGGTGCTTCACCTCGATTAAGGGGTGTCACCTCGATCGAGGTGTAATGTGAGATCATTCCTCATGTGACCAGCTGTTTTGCATATTTTTTGAGAGAATTTTCATAGTGGTAATTTGTAATTATCGTCACAAAAACAGCCAAATAACACTGGATATTGACATCTAGTCACGAGATACTTCATATATGGGTGTTGAATAGATTGTATTCGCATTCATATCTTAGATATAAAGCGTGAAAAAAAAACAATGTTGGTCAAAAATAAATGACAACATACATGTACATGTAAACAGCCCACTAAATTGAACATGCAAGCAACAAATCCATTATTATTAATTTATTATTACAAATATATTATTATTCCAGACCCAAGCCCAAAGGGAATTGGTGTTATGCTCCTTACTCTTGTTTCAAGATCAGATATTTTTGTAGGATACTAATTATTTGCCTTTTTTTGCGTGGTGTATTTCTTCCCCTCGATCGAGGTGAAGCACCTCGATTGAGGTGACAGCTCAATGCATTTTTACTAGGCCCTGTCTTAAAATTTGATTTGTGAAATAATCGATCGACAGATATGGAAATCGACTGACAAAGTTTCAGTTTAAACATTGTACTTCCATCTAAAACATTCATTACGATCGCATTCGATGAGATAGCATTTGTGTGGGCAGTTAAACATCATTTTTTCTAACTATATCAAGCAGGACGCCGTCTTTTAGTTGGAAGAAATCAACGAAATCTGACATGTGCTGCCACCTAGCGAATATATTGTAGCCAACAGTGCCCCCTGTGATTACTAAAAGAACAACAAGGCGTTTTACTCATGAATATTCACACTAATCGAAGACTACTTTCACCTCGATCGAGGTGACACCCCTCAATCGAGGTGAAACACCTCAAACAGGGACTAGCCTCTACCTGATAATTCCATGTTTCCACGAACTCGCAGATATATTGCCACGGAGACTGATAATATGATTACAATTTTATAACCTTACCAACAACTGGCTGTAAAATACGCCTTGATTTTTGAAGTGACAAAAAAGGCGGGAAATCCGATCAACCGGCGGTCATTTTCACGAAAGGCGGCGCTCCAGCACCTGATGACGAACTACTCAGGTTTTTGCATAGTTACTTTATTCTTGAACATGTAAACGAAGTTTCATGAACATATAAACAATTATTCATGAGACTGAAGAATTAGTAATTGTGACATCATATTTGTTGCATGGTGTAGCTCTAAACAATTATAACATTCTTTCCAGACATTCTTATGGCATCATAATTGCACGCATTTTGTGTGAAGAACTTGATGGACTAAAGTGCCTACAGAAAGCTGTGCCAACCATATCTGAGCACAATTACTCTGCCATCACCAATCGAGTGTCACAAGTGTTTCCACAGGAGGTTAGTTTCTGTTTTTATTTACATTTATTTCTCATATTTCTTGCTTTGAATGTTATATATTTGCTCACATGTGCCAACGGTTAAAACTTTACTGTAAAAAGGTGCAATGACATGACTAAACAAAGTGTTTCCTACTTTATACTGAATACCAGTGACACCCTAGTGACCACATGTAGGTCATTTCGCTAACATTAACCTGTGTATACATGTATGTACCATAACAGATAATTCTTGAGAATTCCAATGATCTTCCAAGTTGTGTCAAAATAATGGAACATATATCTCAATCACTTGGAGCATTGTATGCCAAAGCAGGCAGAGGTGACATGCATGTAAATTAAGTTTTATTGTTTATCATGTTTATTGCTTGATGTTATTGTTGCCATGGTGGACCTCTTCCATCAGAGTTTCTCGTTTTGTTTACATGGCTCCAATGGAAAAATAAAAAGTCCCCGTAGATCTACTTAAAAAGTACACATCATGTATTCTCAGTAGTACTACAGTCACATTACTCATAGCTTAAAGGTAAACAATTTTGATTCTGAGTAAAATGTGAAACAATGTTTTTGCATATTTACAGAACAAGAATATAACAGTGGAGGCATAAAAATCACAGTAGGAGGTGACCAGTTGACCAGATGTCACCTTGACTCTGCTCGGAATCTTCGCGCTGGGGCGCACAAGGCCACGGAGAGATTTGACAACTTACAGCCTGTCATAGAAGAACTTTTCCATGTACAACAAGATTTACTAGAGGTATGTATTCGAGCATCATCCATGCATCCCTTCATAACTTTACACAATATAACGATGCCAAGTCTTCCTGAACATATCAACAGGTGTACATCTCGGATTTGGTTAAAGGGGCTTGCAGCAATACACCACTTTTTTCTATGCCTCCCCCCCCCCCCACATATCATGTGACAACAGGGGAAGGGTACCCATTCACTGTTAATGAAAGAAGAGAGAAATCATTTTGTTATGGTCCTGGTCAAAGGGAGTTAAGTTGTTATCTTGTATCACCTCTTGTATTCACCTATGGAGTCTGGACCACTGGAGTCTGGACCACATCACAAATGTCGCAACATGCTGCATTTGATTCAGTGTTATAATCATGACCAAAGTAATCAAGGATCAACTTTCTTCGACAAATCTCATTTTGTTTGCAATAGTTAATCATGTCCTTTGTCATGCCAGGTCTGTTTGACCTAATGTCTGTGTTGTTGTAATATAGAGTGGCATGGGACTGCAGGCCATCTCTACCAGCTCTGCCAATTTCTTGAAAATATTTTTCAAGAGTTGTAGGTGGCTTGTAATGTATCACATGACGTATGCACTTGGCATCAAGACCCATACCAAGTGCAACTGTGGCAAAGACTAACCTAAGCTTGCTATCTGCTTTGCATATTTCTGTCACTATATAGGCCTTCATGTCAGATGTATAGTTCTGGTGATATTGACCAAATAGTCTATTTTCTGGACAAGGATCACCAACATATTGTGCATTACCAAGTTTTTGGTCCATGAACCAGTAACAATAAGATATGATTTTGGTATCTGTGTAGATTATTGTCATTGGGTAATCTGTTTTCTGAAGCTGAATATCATTCGAGATCTCTTCCAAAATCAGATCCAGATGATCCTGCGTTTGCTCGGATGGTGGGCGCATCAGTACAGAAATCTTTATGTTTGGTCTGTCTGGATTCCCAATCACAGTTTGTGGGTTTCGAACATGTAGCATGTCCAAAAGCTCCCTTCTTTTGCTTGGTGCAGACGTTGCAGTGAAAAGCAATACTGGCAATCCTGGGAATGTTGGGATAAGTTCGTCACCAATCTTCTTGAAAGCTGTCCTGAATGCACTTCCCCTACAAAATATTTAGTAGAACAAGTAAAAATTAATTGCAATAACATTTACTACCGGTACTATGTCATTTGTATAATTAGGTTGCCGGACCAATGGTCCGATAACCTATTGTCGTGGCGTTGAGTCCATTTTGCGCCATTTCTAGGGGAAAAAAAATTTGACCCTTTTGAAAAAAATTTGGACTCAAGGTCACGCCTGACCTGAAATGTGTAAATTGGCCTTTACAGACAAAATACTCGCAGATAGACATTATGAAGGCATTTCTGGTTTTGTCAGAATTCTTTTTAGCTTACCGGCCCTTTGGGCCAATAAGCTACATGTATTATCGTGGTTTTTCGTCCGTCCGTCGTCCGTCACTTTTTTTTTGGCATGATGAATTTCTCCATAAATTTGTCAGAACATACCTTAGGCCAATTTCTAGAAACGTTTTTTTTATTTTTAGGTTACCGGACCTTTGGTCCGATAACCTATTGCCGTGGCGTTGCGTCCGTCGTCGTCGGCGTCCGTCGTCCGTCGTCCGTCGGCGTCCGTCGTCCGTCAACATTCATATCTTTAAAGTTTACGATTGAATCTTCCTGAAATTTTGCACAAAAATGCTTAAAAATATTTCGAGAGGGAGGTATTTTTTAGTTTTTTGATTTTCGAATTATTTTCAAAATGGCGGCCATTTTTGACGAAAAACAGCTAATTTTGGACTTTGACGGTCGTTTTCTCAAAAACTGTCTGATCAGATTTGAGATTTTTGTTTCAAAAGATTCTCCTTATGTACCTCTGTGATGCGTATAAGTTTGGTTGCCCTTGAATCGCCGGTCTGCGTATGGCGGCCATTTTGAATTTTCGACGGGTCGACGAAAAAAAAAAATTTCGCCCCAAATCGCATTACTATCCATTTTGGGCCATTTCTAGGCAAAAATTTTTTTTCACCCTTTGAAAAAAATTTTGGACTTAGAAAATTTTCGGCACTTTTTTCCTTCATAATGGGAGCTGTCAGGACTGTACTCATAGAACGCTTGAAGATATAGCTTAGAAATTGGCACTTTCAAATGGGAAGTCATATATGGCGACTTGTGTGGTGACCTTGAATTTGACCTTGGAAAAAAAAAAATTTTTCACCCTTTGAAAAAAATTTTGGACTTAGAAAATTTTCGGCACTTTTTCCTTTCATAATGGGAGCTGCCCGGACTGTCCTCATAGTACGCTTGAAGATGGAGCTTAGATATTAGCACTTTCAAATGGGAAGTCATATATGGCGATTTGTGTGGTGACCTTGAATTTGACCTTCGATGACCTTGAAAGGTCAGAACAGCCATTTTGGGGTCAAAAAATGCCCAGATTTGTTTCTATAGATGAAATGCTTGCAGATAGAACTCATGTTTGCATTATGAACATATAGCAAGACATAATATATGGCACAACTAATGATGACCTTGATCTTAACGTCAGATGACCTTGAGTGCCAAATGTCTGACTCGTAATGTGTAAATTGACCTGAGCGGCCTAAACGATTCCACCCAGATATATCTTTGTATTATGAACATGTAATGGTGACATCGAAGTTCACACGGATGACCTTGATTGGTAAATCTCAAGGTCATTTGTTCACACTGCGAACCTTGATTGGTAAATCTCAAGGTCTGTTACCTGCCAATGCTGCCATGGCCAAACCAAAATTGTCCGGTAACCTGTCTTAGCCTTTGGGCTAATGTTATTATGATTACCGGTACTGCATTGATCTTTACACTGAGTTTGCATGTTCTGTGTCCAGAAAATCTTCAACAAGTACTACAGTACTGGCACCTGTCGAGAGTCGGGGACACTGAGCAACCTCCGGGCTGTGCTTCATCGAACCAATGTCAATGGTCATGTGAAAGTAAACCAGGGATATGATGCCCATAAGGATTTTGCTACAATCATCACAAGGCAAGTTATGACAATACATGTATATATTTCAATTAGGCCAAAAAATCCCTTGAAAGGTCAAAGGTCAAATTTGACGAATCAAATATCAGGTTATATAACACATTAACATGTGAAGATGCAGAGTAAGTTTGTATTGGGAGCATATAGGTAATATATGGGCCTTCCATTGGTAAATTAGGTTCTGACCTCAAATGACCTTAGAAGGTCAAATATTGATCACAAAGCAAGTTATACAGTAAAAAGCCCAACATGATGGGTGGCTTTTGAGTGCATGATTTATGAACGAAGGGAGTATCGGGCGATTGACGAATACATTTTTCTATTCGCGGGCGACTGAACTATCTATTTTTTGGCCTTCTCAGTTCATATGAGTGACTCAATATCTGCATAAAATATCTGTGTCAGTTGTATAGAGAAAGTCATTTTTACGTAGAAACATACAGCAACACTTTGTTCATACAGTACCGATTTCTCAAAACCTCACTAGCCATGCGAATACTATGCTACATGTAAATGCTAGGCCATACGATTACGTGCCACTTGATGCTAGCATCAACTCACATGGTGCAACCAGTGGGCGCGATGCCAACGCATCTGAGGCCATCTTAGTTGAACAGGCGAGCATTGTCTCACACTGATGCGGGCATCCTTTATTTCGGACGCAAATACAGACTTAATATGAACTGAACTTAAACACTGCATTTGCCCATACGATCTACATGATACAGACTGTCTATAAACCACTCGACCATGTGTTTGCAAGCATATGCGAGCATATAATGGCATTCACCAAAAAATGTGAAATGCTTTTAGTGTGCCACAGTGCCAAGAAGCAATGCTAGCATCGAGCAATGCTCGCATACACAATGCAAGCATCAAATCGCACGATGCTATGTCAGGCGAAGTTGGGCGAACACGTGCTAAATGCCAGGTTACTTGTTCTAGCATTTTGGTGAGGTTTTGCAAAATCGGTACTGTATACAAGGACGTATTCTGTATTGAACATTATCATATTGTTATTGTTCTTTCTTTTCCAGAAGCTTTATTGTGGAGTTCTTCCTCAATATCTACCAAATGGCTGACACTCATCAGGAAATTTCCAAGCCAGACACCTTCAAGAATTGGACCAACCAGAAGAAGCTGACCTGGCTACTGCAGTACTTGAAACCAATGACTGATGCGCTCTACGTGCCTTTTCATCCTCTTGCAACAGAGAACATTACATTGGATGTCTGGGTTGGGAATATGTTGCATAAGATACAACTGCCTGCATCTTGCCGTGGAAAAACAGTGAATATAATTGTTGGCGGACAGCAAATTAGTATCCCAATAAACACTGAATCAGAGTCATGTGAGGTTATCGATGATGAACTGAAAAGAACATCACTTGGCTTCCTGAGATGTATGCTAGATTTCTTGGTGCTCGATGATGTTGTTCGATCAGGTGACGTTGTCAGACTAGCAACAGTTCTGAAGAGACTTATACCTTTGTTTGTTGGGCTGCATTCTTACCGCTCAAAATACTCAATTGAAATGATAAATTTCCTCACAAAGACTGAATTTCTACTGTCGCCTAGAGAGAGCATGGCAGTAAAGCTACGTGCCTTCGTGAACGCAAAGGGTCAGACAGGACACAACAAACCTGCTGATATGCAGCAGGAAAACAATATAAAACTGGTGAAAACTGTGCTTCGTGGTTTGGGTGCTGGTAAGACAGACAAAGCACTGACTCGTGCATCTAAGGCCGCACCACCCATAATTGTTGCCTCCAATAAAATGGAAAATGCATTGGATATCAAGCAGCCTTCACCAAGATTCTCTCACAAGAAAGATGACCGAGATGACAGAAAAGTAGTGCAAGCCCTCCTTCGAAATATCCGTCCATTTGAGGATTGCTCAAGGAAAATCAACATGGACCATTGTGCCTCATCATCGCCTATGACGACACTGAACAAGCATGACTTTGATAATCATATAACAAGGAATGCACGACGTGCAATTGACAGAACATTCCTGGACCTTGATTAGGTGCTATTGCATTATATAGTATTAGAAAATGTCCTTGTGTTTTTGTCTATTTTTAGGTTACTGGATCTTTGGTCTGATGACCTATTGACATGGCGTTGCGTCCGGCGTCTGTTGTTAGCCTTTGGGCTATTTTCAGGTTACCGGACCTATTGGCATGGCGTTGCGTCCATCCGTCCGTCCGTCCATCGTCCGTCCACATTTTTATCTTTAAAGTTTACAGTCGAATCTTTCTGAAATTTTGCACAAAAATAGCTAAAAATATTCCCGTGGAAGGTTTTTTTTCGTTTTTTGATTTTCGCATTTTCCTCAAAATGGCGGCTATTTTCGTTGAGAAATGACCAATTTTGGACTTTGACGGCCATTTTCTCAAAAAATGTTCAGACAGTTTTCAGATTTTTGTTTCAAAAGATTCCCCTTATGTACCTATGTAATGCTTATAAGTTTGGTTGCCCTTGAATTGCCGGTCTGCGTGTGGCGGTCATTCTGATTTTTTGACAGGTCGACGAAAAAAAAAAAAATTTCGGCCATAATCGCGTTATTATCCATTGTGAGCCAAAAAAATTTTTTTACCCTTTGAAAAAAACTTTGGACTTCGGCACTTTTTTCCTTCATAATCATGATAATGGGAGCTGCCAGAACTGTACTCATAGAACGGCTGAAGATAGAGCTTAGAAATTGGCACTTTCAAATGAGAAGTCGTATATGGCGACTTGTGTGGTGACCTTGAATTTGACTTTCGATGACCTTGAAAGGTCAAAACAGCCATTTTGGGGTAAAAAAATGCCCAGATTTGCCTATATGCAGTGGTCCCTGTAAGACAAGACCTCAACTTTTGCAGGTGAAATGAGGTCTTATCTCACAGGAAGTCCTTTTTCACAGGTTCATTCACATGTTAAATTGATCTTTGGGGTATACAAAAAAGTCTTTACAGACAGGGAAGTCTAATTTCGGAGGTGTTTTATCTTACAGGGACCACCGTAGATGAAATGCTTGCAGATAGGGCTTATGTTTGCATTATGAACATATAGGATGACGTATAAGACATATATGGCACAACTAATGATGACCTTGAACATAACCTTGAGTGCCATATGTCTGACTCGGAATGTGTAAATTGGCCTGAGCGGCCTATACGCTTGCACCCTGACCCAGATGTATCATCGTATTATGAACATATAGAAAATCGAATACCGCACACGTACATGTAATGGTGACTTTGAAGTTCACATGGATGACCTTGATTGGTAAACCTGCCATTATCCAAACCAAAATTGTATGGTAACCTATCTTGGCCTTCGGGCTATTTTTTTTTTTTGGCTGCATCTGCATCGCTGATTAATTTTGTAGTGTTATTGAAATGCCCAAAGTCTTTAGGCATTGACGTCTAGTTTATAAAAGGTGGATGCAAGAGTTACCAGAGGGGTGTTGTGTGTGTGTGTGTGTGTGTGTGTGTGGGCAGGGGAGGGGGGGTTGGCAAACCCCTAACAGGGGCAGATGGGTGATAGTCAGGGGTGGGGTTTGTGTTGGTACCAAAGGGATCCGAGGATCAGCAGAACGATCCAAGGGGGTGCGACCTGAATGATCCAAGTGTAGGATTGCGTGCTAGGGATAATCAACAACAAGAGAGAAATGGCAAATTGAGGGCAGGTCTGCAGATAGTAATGTTTCTCCCAGAATTTTGGTAATCTTTCTCCCAGAATTAGTGTGACAATCTATGGTTCGATATTGGATATTTGGTGAATAACCTCACCATATTGGTGCTCCATGTGATTGTTGACACTGACATAAGTTCTAGTAATATACATGTGATGTTATTTTATATTGAACCGTGGCCGTTGTTGTATTGATTATTGATTATATTGATTGGACCGTGGCCGTTGTTTTTATTTTAGTTCATACACTCTATGAACATTATCTGATTATGAACAAATATAAAAATTTAATCAGTCCTTTTCATTGTTTAATTATGTGAGACATATTTACAATATTATATTTTTGTGTGTTTTAGTTCAATCAATGTGTATCGTACCATTCCAGAATTATGTGTGCTTCATCTATGGCCAATGCACATACACTTGGTTTCATGGTCTGGCACAGCAACTGTCCCCTTGGGCATGTCAGTGCCTCTGGGTGTGCGTATACTATGCTGTTGCTCACCACATCTTGCAATGTGATGCTGGTCTTTATAAAACCTGTTGAAAAAAATCATATGTGTTATTTCTTTGTATTGGTAAAACTGGAATAGTATGAATGCATGCACAAGCTATAGTAAAACACAGGTATCATTTTCCAGATTGTGCCGTTCCAAGTGGAGGCCAGGGACCAGACCATCTTGCCTGTCTCATCTTGGTCCTGGTCCTCGGCTCCATCTTCCTTCTCTGATTCAAAAAAAGAAGCCCCATGGGAACACTCGTAGTCCAGGTAGCAGGCTTTGATACCTCTCTCGCACAGTGTCTTCACTTGGTCAATCATGATGCTGTTTAAAGGTGTCACAACAATGACAATCCTGTTTGGCGTCTGGTCCCTGGCCTCCACTAGGAACGGCACACTTTGAAAAATGATACTTTTCCCATAGCCAGTGGGCAATAATGCGAGCAAGTCTTTGTTATCATATATCTTTTTAAGACATTCTACTTGTTTTTCCTTCCATGAAAAATCTGTCAACCCTAATTTTTCCGTGGCAAACTTCAGTGCCTCTGAAAATTCCATGGCTGTCATCCATGCAAAACAAGAAAGCACGTGTTGGTGTTTACAAAACGCGCATTAATACGGACTATTTGTTACCGCGCATTAACACTGTCCCCTGATTCAGGGGACCAGAGAATCGGTTATTACAAAGACGGGTGCTTCGGAGTGCCGTCTGGTGGACAAAACGAACCGGCGGTGTGACAGAAAGGGTCAAATTGCGTCATAACGTCAAAAAAAATGCAACTTTCGCCACAGCGTGGGAATGCATAAATGCAACTTTCGACGGGAAAGGGTTTAATATGTACTGTACGAACCACGAATTCGAAATAAAACGATACGAATGAATAAATGTACGGAGTACCAAATTTCCTTTCATAAGGAAATCAGATAAAAAGTTCACTAGATCTACTTCCGATTCATTAGCCGACAACCTTGTCAAAACTTATAGTAGCTGAGTATCACTGATATCCATCAGGACTTTGGCATCCACTTGGTTTATGCCATACTGTTGACTGCAGGTGTGAGATAACTATACTCGGATTTTTCTAACTTGTTTACACTGTTTTTCGCCAATATTTTTGTGATGGTGAACGCTATCGTTCTATAACTTGGCATACTTCACCTAGGAGTCAAACGGCAATTTTCTACCAAATTTCAGACAGCTGTCGCGAAAATTGAAAAAGTTGGCAATCTACCTCAATGTTAAATTTCAGCCCAAAACGGGATCTCGAGAATCTGAGCATTTTCGAGGAATTTGTCCTGTTTACATCCATCAGGATTCGAAATATTCTTGTAACTTTGAACCAGAAGAAACACTGGGATGTACTCAGTCAAACATGTTGATTTTGAAACATTACTCCGCTACAAAACCGAGCAAATGCACAAAATTGTGTGCGGGTCCAGAAATTAAATAATAGGGCTAAATTTAACATTGGGGTAGATTGCCAACTTTTTCAATTTTCGCGATAGCTGTCTGAAAGTTGGTAGAAAATTGCCGTTTGACTCCCAGGTGAAGCATGCCAAGTTATAGAACGATAGCGTTAAGCATCACAAAAATATTAGCGAAAAACAGTGTAAACGAGTTAGAAAAATCCGAGTATAAGCTGCCAGTTGTTGGCTCGCTATCGAACATTTGCCATGGATCGCTCTGGCAAACGTCTAATTACAAGCCAACAGATCCAAAACTGAACTAATCGCCTTGTTGTCCTTGACGTCTCGTACTCGTAGTTGAAATTTTTTTTTATAATACCACGGTATGCACTCAAATATTCGTTTGATATTTCTTCTACTGGTAGGGTTACATATTATGCTTATATATTATGATGTTTCATGAATTTTTCCAAGGAAATTCCCATACATTACAATGTTTTGTTCATTTATACTTGACAAACATGAATAAAGTAGTCAAATGTTGGCCTCAGTAGATAATATTTTATTTCTCAGTAAATAAAACTGTTTTACCACATCTACCAGATATCAACAAACTTGGTACAGATATATGCTGTTTCATGAATTATTCCTAGGAAATTCACATACATTACAATGTTTTGTTCATTTATACTTGACAAGCATGAATAAAGTAATCTGAATGTTGGCGTCAGCAGAGAAATAATGTTTTATTTCTCAGTAAATAAAACTGTTTTACCACATCTGCTAATATCAACAAACTTGGTACAAGTAAGGATTGCATGGCATAATTTCATCACTCAATCAAACAATATTGACCAAAGTGTTCCACGCACGGAGGCGATGACTTGATACACATATTTCAAAGTTCTACTTGAGCACAGAGCACAGATTATCACCAAAGCAGCAAAGTTAATTATCGTGAAACATCTGCTAGCTTGAGTCGTCATCAGAGTCGAATTCGGCATTCTCATCTCCCACCCAGTTCCCAAACTTGTCTTTTATGTATCCAGATCTGCAAGGGAAAAAGCGAATTTATGATACATTTACTTTGGAAGAAAGTTCAGCAAAAAGTTTATAGATAGACATGGACACAATCATTATGTAATTTTCTAAATCAAACATAATTCATCTAATAGTGGTATAGAAGTCAGTGTATGAATCTGTGACAGTTGTTGTACAATAAGGTTTTGTTTTTAGAACACTAAAGTATTACTTACGAAAACTCTTGGATAAATTCAGGACAGGGCTGTTTCATATCCGCACTGGATGACTTTTGAACCCTTGCAGAATCTGTAACTCTGTCGCTGTCCGTGAAAGGCTTTGCATCAGACGTCTTTGGGAACTTCCTCTGGTAAGGTCGGATATTCCCAAGCACATGTTCCTCCCTTGCTATTGCTGCTAGTTCTTTTCTGTGATCGGATATCGTTTCTGCGGTTTTCCTCTTGTTTTTCCCTGTTCTGCCATCATCATACATCTTTCGGCCAGTAACAGGATTAACTGGGTTGTATCTCTTGCCATCATATGAGCTTTGGGAATGGACCTTGTCTCCCTTTGAATCGCGCAGCTTGTATGATTTCCATGACTGACCAGTATCTTCCCCTTGGCTTTGACTCAAACTTGGCTGTGAATTTAGCTGTCTATTCCCTGGTAAATGCGAAGTCATTGTGGATGATGGAGGGGCATCTTGCGGAGTTTTGCTGCTTAAATCAACTGCAGGTTTGCGGTAGTGTGGATGCGTTTTATGTTTCTTGCACCTTGGGTCATATGCTGCTGCGCCCAGTAGTGCCTTAGTATTGTTTCCGGCACCGTTGGATTCTTCTTCCTGAAATAATATATATATATATGTTAATAAATTCCAAGCACTGTTGTACATTTGATGGTGAAATTAACCTGTGAGGTACTTTTCATTCAACATTTAAAATCAGTATTTCGATTAAAACAATGTAATTATGGTATATATCGCAGCACATGTCATTCATATTCATATCACAGGTACTCCGGAAAATGTACCTCAAATATAGGAATACATTTTGATGAGAAATTGTGCATGAAACAATAACAGATCCAGCTACTTTCATGAACCCACCAGCAGCGAGGCAGGGATCTGTCCGGTTCGCGTCCACTCCTCGTGTTGTCGCTTCCTGCGTAACTGTCTCAAGTCCTCTTCCTCGGCTAGCTTCTGTTCAACACCTGCAAGCCGACATACACAGATTGTGCCAGTAACTTGTGTGTAAATGTGATGTATTCATTTAGAATTCTGTATCATTATCAGTCAATTTGAGGAGTCCATTTTTCTGTGTGTGGAAGTATCATCACTGACGATATCATCATTCTTTAATATTCATTATTAGGTTCCAATCGCTTGAAACTTCTTCCTGATAGAGCACATTGAAACTAGACATTTCCGGTCGCCTACGACCGCTTGGGTGTATCCCCCGTAGCCTTATCATCCCTGTTGCCCCAAATATATTACTGATAAGTATGAAAAACTAGAGCAAGGGCTAAAAAAGATTACCAGAGAAATGTAAAATCTTAAGCCACAACTGTTTTGTTTTCCACCAATACTGCTGCAATGATCTTTCAAGATTATTGAAAGTTGAATTCAAGATCACCTCCAAAATCACTGCATATGGATTTCCATTTCGACATATTCGATAAAATAACGAAATTACAGCCAGATCAATCTTTTCACCTGAAGTTATATGTCAACACAGAATATTTGACAAACCTGGTTCAAAGTTGAAATTCAGAGTAAAAATTGACCAAAACTGCATTTCAAGTTGAAGAAATTGGAGCCAGATCGAACTTGAGTTATATTTCAACTCATAATATGTGCCAAACTTGGTTTCAAGTTGAAATTCAATGTAAAAGTTGACCAAACTGCACTTCAAGATGACGAAATTGGAGCCAGATCGAACTTTTCACCATGAGTTATATTTCAATTCATAATATGTGCCTAACTTGGTATTAAGTTGAAATTCAATGTAAAAATTGACCAAAACTGCATTTCAAGATGACGAAATTGGAGCCAGATAGAACTTTTCGTCATAAGTTATATTTTAACTCATAATATGTGCCAAACTTGGTTTCAAGTTGAAATTCAATATAAAAGTTGACCAAACTGCACTTCAAGATGACGAAATTGGAGCCAGATTGAACTTTTCACCATGAGTTATATTTCAACTCATAATATGTGCCAAACTTGGTTTCAAGTTGAAATTCGAACTAAAAGTTGACCAAAACTGCATTTCAAGATAACAAAATTGGAGCCAGATCGAACTTTTCGCCATAACTTATATTTTAACTCATGATATGTGCCAATTTTGGTTTCAAGTTGAAATTCAATGTAAAAGTTGACCAAAACTGCATTTCAAGATGACGAAATTGGAGCCAGATCGAACCTTTCGCCATAAGTTATATTTTAACTCATAATATGTGCCAAACTTGGTTTCAAGTTGAAATTCAAAATAAAATTGACTAAAACTGCATTCCAAGATGACAAATTTGGAGCCAGATCAATGTTTTCACAAAAGGTCTATTTTCACCCGAAATATGTTCCAAATTAGATTTGAATGTGAAATTCCATTACCTGGTTAGCTCAATAATAAACGTTTCCCGTCCTAACTATTTTTTTGAGGTAAATAATAGACTTAACTAGCAAAAATAATGTTAACTTATTTGGTTACAGCCATAAGACCTCTACTGAACAGAACCTTTACCTTGTTGAGCCCAATAATAAATATCTCTTGTCTTAACTATTTTTATTGTGGCCAATAATAGACTTAACCAGTAAAAATAATATTAACTTATTCGGTTACACCCATGAAATTTGTACTGGACGGAACTTTTACCTTGTTGAGCTTAATAATAAATGTTTCTCATCTTAACTATTTTTATTGTGGGAAATAATAGACTTAACTAGTAAAACTAACATTAACTTATTCAATAATATTGTTCTGTTTTCACCCAAAACATCAGTTCTCTATTCTGAACAAGAATCCATTGCCATTTACTTTCATAATACAGGGTATTGGAGTGAGCACAGATGTCAAAGTGGGTATTTTAAAAGTCGTAATAAGTTAGTCCATTAACTAATTAATATTTATTTGATCATTCTGAAAAACAATAGGTTTCGTGTGACTGTCTTCCTCATCGAGCCTGTGCGATTTCATGATCATTTATCGAAAACTCCCACTCGTAGAGCGTTCACAAGCCATGTGTGTTAAACAGGCTAATTTGAGCACAAAATGTATCGCCAATCGGCCAATTTGGTCGCTATGGCAACCAAAATCGATTGGTGTCGGGATCTTACCATAAGATGTGTCTGTATGAAAAATTATTAGAATCGGTTAAGATTTGCAACCTGTAGAGCGTTCACAAGAAAATCTCTACGGCGGACGCGGCGCGACGGAGACAAATCCATAGTATCCACCGAACTTCGTTCGGGGGATACAATAAAAATGCAGAAAATTGAATGCATACATTTCTGGATATATTATCTTTAAATCTAAACTGTTACATACTAGTATACTTACTTGCTGCATGTTTTTTGCCTTCTCTGTGTCTGGCCAGCATTAGAACAGTGTCAAAAATTGGTCGGTGAGCGCAAACAAGACAGGCAAACCTGAATATAAATGATTAGCATTCACGCTTGATTACTTGCATCTCTGACAGTACAGTTGTCCATGAATAATTGCCTTTATTCCTGTCCACTTGATTGTTCCATTTATGTATACTCAATAGTACAGTAGAAATCTATGTATTTTTAAAATTATATAATATATAAAATTATGTAATATATATAAAATATAATACAATCTATCTTGAAGTATAAGGGCTATAGAAATGTGATAGCAGGCATGTTGGCCTCATAGACATTGTACTCCATCTCTAGATATAAGAGCTATGTTCGTGTTATATATATATGTATATAAAACTGTACTTATCCGTCTTCCGCATGTACCTTCCATTTTTCATAAGATGAGCTTCACCTTCTGGTATGTCTTCTGCAAATAATTCAGCAACTCGTCGATTCTGCGTGTGTGGGAATAGTTGACCAAGATCAATGGCTCATTCGAATATTGAATAATATTCGCAATTAGCAAGGACTATGATATGCTATAAAACCGTTCTGATCAGATCACGTCGTGCTCTAACCGGAGCTCACATCATATTTTCATTTCACTCTAAGGTAGTCCGCTACAAACAGGGAGGTAATGAAAAGTCAAAATTTAAAAGATATATCTTGAATATTATCTCTTCAAAAAATCATATTTTATAGAGTAACTGATCAGCATTCTAATACTGAAAAGAAAATAGGGGGTCACCCTGCTGGTTTCTTCGATATTTTCGATCAAAAATCACCAAAATTGACTTAATTTATGGTATTTTTACACATTTTTTGCCCATATTCATATCTTGCATCTTGTTTTCCAAGAGAACGGATACGTGACCACCTACTTTCTTTTCAGTGTTAGGATGCTGATCACTTACTCTATATATAAAATATATCATTTTGAAGCTCTAGATTTTGTTAATACAGTCATTTATTTTGAAAAACTCTTTGACCCCCTCCCGTCAGTCCGTCACTGTTTTGAGCGGACTACCTTAACACTGTTTAATGATGATCACACATCTTTCGTGAACATTACACTACGTGCACGTCAGGAAAATTGGTAACCAGTTTTAAATGTGCACCAATGACTGCACCGTGACTGGTTAATCGCATATATATCTGCAACACAGCAGGCTAACAACTTGAACATCCCAGGTACGTTTATCACTGGTGTCCGCCCACTTCAGTCCACGTCCATCTCGGTCCTAGGACCGAAACAAGCTAACCGTGACCCAGCTCGGTCCTCGCCTGTGCATACCAATTGTCCATTTCATCCGATGTCAAAGAGGAATTGTTTGTCGAAACATCCCGCACACATTAAGACAACGGATAACCCAATTGCACTCAAGATCAATTGGACATTGAGGAATGTGACGTGTGTGGAGATATTGCAGCTTATGCATGGCCTAGCTCGTTATATCAGTGATTGATAACGAATGATGACCTTGTTAATTGTTAAACAGATTTATTGAACACATTTAATCATTCATGACAGGGCTTACATGTATATTCAAATTCCACAGAAATAATGATTCTCTATAAACAAATACTAAATGGCACAAACAGACAATTTCACGGGATTGACAAGACGACCATTGCATTGACTTTGATTTCTCGATTATGCGTACGCCTGATACAAAAGATAATTTTCGATGTACTCTCGAAATGGCAGTGATGTCGTCTACAGACATTTGTCTTCATTCAATTATCTCTTACAACATTAACTACTGCACATGTATTTCTGTACATGGCCTATTATCATTATTATTAGTGATCGGAATCGTTTGAAACTTCAACCTCGATTGATCGTTGTGAAAAACGAGCGATCATTGAGCGCGGTTCGAGCTTTACAACTATGTATGTTGGTGTGAGAATAAACGATCCCTCGAAGATTTTAACCTACTGGGTCTCACCACACCATCCAAGATTGTAACTGGAAGTGTAATATCGCAAAGTTGGAAAATGAAATAAATTGTGTTTGCGTCTTGTTGGTGCGAAATATGGGCTAAATTTCACGATTGCTATAGAAAACCAAGCACAATAAATAAGTTGAAATAATCGATCATTCGAATCGAGGCTCGAAATTTCAAACTTGCAAAATTCCGACCGAGTGCTCGAATTTCAGCTCGCTTGACAAATCACTAATTATTGTATTATTACTATACTCTAAACCCTAAAATATTAGCATCCGTTAAATTTAGCGTTTTTGGTTGTGCTGGCATATAAGCCACCGTTTAATTTAACGTTTTTATCTTGCCATCATATGTTGTGTTTAACAAATTAATATATTAGGGTCCATTGATATTAGTGTTTTAAACAAAAGGCTAAAAAAAAGCTGAATAAACGGACGCTAATAATTTCTGGGTTTAGAGTATTATACAATATAGATGTACTTTTTAGGATTTTTAAAATACAAGGACAAATATATTCATGATGAATTTTTCGATATAGACGTATGACGAACACTTAAGTTTTATATTTCCTCATAATGTCCATCGATATAATAGAGCGTATCCACTAATCAGTCCAGTGTAGGGCATGTACGATTACAAAATTTAGAAATCGATTAATCAGACATGAATAATCGAATCGATTAATCAGAAATTCATTCAAGTTTGTAACAAACGACAGAGTATGACCTTGATTGTCGCTGATGTGTGATTGTGTGTCTGTCCGCTACATAGTACAATGCAGACTGCAAAATATGGTCGTTCATTCATAGTGAATAACAGCTAAATGTGGTTTCTAAGCAACACGCGAAAACGAACGTGGTGTCATGCGATGTAACGGAGTGCAATCACGCTTGAGCATGTAGAGTTGCATTCGATTACGCGTACACGAGTTATCATGTCCCGAGTTCATGTTCTTTTCAACCGGGATTTTATTGTGATCAATCGATTATTCGGTTTGTAATCGATCACACCATGTAATCGAATCGTAATAGATTAATCGTGTAATCTTACATGCCCTAGTCCAGTGATCATCCTCGCCAGTGACAATGAAAAACCAGAGTAAACCACAGGACCGAATTGGCAATAGGAGAGGACCGAGGTGGGTTACGGGTCGGTCGTTTCGGTCATGGGACCGAGATGGGCGAGGACCGAAGTGGGTTGTATTCTTATCATTGGCTAGATAGAAATTTCCATTTCAATACGTGATCAGTGCTCCTATTATCGTCCACTTTCCAACGAATGAGATTAACAGATCAAAATTACCTTGAGCGAGTTTAACCAACTTCCATCATTCCCTTCTCTTTTGAATGCCATTGTTTTACTCTCTGGTGTCGCGTTAGTGGCAAGAGTGTCAGATCTATGAACAGTTATACTTTTGACAAGCTGAAATTTTGTTTTGACAGAGCAGCTCAATCTCGTTGACCAAGTCTCGCGAAGACGGGATCATTTTGTTAGTTTTTTGCGCGGAGCCTATGAAAGTGTGTGAGCATGTTCAAACTGCTTTTGCATGGTGGGTACATACAATCCGCTAGTCAGCGTTGGCGGATTTCGGATGACAACCGACGATGTGCATGCGCCACAAACCGGAGTCTCGGCAAGTACACCAGAAGACGAAAGAACCCAATTCATTGTAATCAACAAGTTTGTAAAACTTGATGAATTAGTGTAGAGGCAACTAGGGTCTTGAACTTTGAATGTGTACTTGATACATGGGCACCCGGCAATATATGTTGTGAGGATGTGATAGCATTCCATACTATATAATTCCTAAAAAATACAAAATTACCGAAGATCGTGGTCTCCCAGTCCCAGCTGATTGGAAATATTGAAGTCATCTTATAACGAGACAATCAGAGATTGCAGACCCTCGCCCCTTCAGATTTACGGTAGTTACTAAAATCAAAGCTGTTGACCCTTACATTGCCGACCTTGGGCGATAAAAGGGAATTTGGATCGTTGGACCATCGATCATATAGCAAATGATGTGGAATTGACTATCGAAAAATACAAAATTAATGAAGGAAATTAATCATGGATATAAGCAGAGCTCTTGCGACTTTTCGATTTTGACCTTTTCTGTGACCTTGACCTTGTCGTTCAATATTGTGCTGTAAATTTTCGCAATGTTGTTTCTATTATCAAAACACGTCTCCTGAACGAAAATGGTTCAAAAAGATCGAAAATGGCTTTGCAACATGTCATATGGTCTTGAATTTCAGAACACCCAAAATAAAAAAAAATTGTGACCCCCAATGTTTCGACATTGAGCGATAATGGAGAGTTTTCGTCGTACTACCATCGGCTGTACACCATACGATCGGGAATTGGTCAAAGATAAATACAAAAATAGTTGGAAAAATTAATATTAAGTAGAACCGGAGTTATAGACAATTATGTGATTTTCACTGTTTCCGTTGCCATGGCAACCTGTTTCATCCGATTTTGACAAAATTTGTGGAAAACCGAGTCACTACCATAGCGCTCCAGCCCTATAAATGTCAGATTGATTGGATTGTGTGTCGTCGAGTTATGAGCGCAGGCATGCACTGAAAAGTCACTGTAAAAAAATAACCAAGGTCGTGACCCCCAATTTTTCGACATCGGGTGATAATGGAGAGTTTTCATCCTACGATAATCGGTCGTACACCATACGATTGGGAATTGGCCAAAGAAAAATACAAAAATAGTTGGAAAAATTAATATCAAGTAGAACTGGAGTTATAACCCATTATGTGATTTCCACGTTTTCCGTTGCAATGGAACCTTTTCCATCCGATTCCGACAAAATTTGAGGAGAACCGAGCCACAGTCATAGTGCTTCGGTCCCATAAATTTCAGATTGATCATATTGATGGTTTTCGACTATTGACCGCAGACATTTGCACTGAAAAGTCGCTGGCAAAAAATAACCGAAATTTGACCCCCAATTTTTCGACATCGGGCGATAATGGAATTTTTTTCATCGTACGATCATTCGCCGTACACCATACGATCGGGAATTGGCCCAAGAAAAGCACAAAAGTAGTTGGAAAAATTAATATCAAGTAGTATTTTCACGTTTTCCGTTGCAATGGCAACCGTTTTCATGCGATTCCCACAAAATTTGAGGAGGACAGAGCCACTGCCATACCGCTTCATTCTTGTTAGTTTGATGTCTATAGCGCCATATGTTGTTGAGTCATGCGCGCGGAAGGACAGACAGACAAACAGACAGACCCAAATGCAATACCCTCTCCCCCTATCGGAGCGAGGGTAAAAAGTTTTCTTGGTGCATTAGGGGCATTTGCTTAGGGGTAAAATGTCAGGATGCTTTCAAATCTAAAACGCCCACCAGTGATGGACGAGGAGTTTGAGAGAAAGCATTCCTTAAACATAACTTTTGAAGTATGTGGTGACAAGCTCCTGAGGCAGTCAACCGATATGGGATCTCATATCTGTATAACCAGAAACCCATAAGCAAGTTCTGATGTAACCTATTCTTTGCCTCACATGTGCGAATGGTATTCAGGTCAATCACAACATACAGGCCATACTCGAAGTACCGCAACATATAGACACAAACTAACAATGATACCATTACAGCACCACGAAGGTACAATCATGGCAATCGCTGTTCTAATCAGGCCTGGGATGATGCTGGTTGGGCATTTTCTCACTTGCATGTGGGTGTCAACTCATGTAACCAGGTAGCACCTATACAGGACTACATCAGTTATTATCACAGAATGCGTAATCATCGGGGAAGAGCACATAGCAATTTTTATAGCCCTGAGGGACTACATCAGTTATTATCACAGAATGCGTAATCACCGGGGAAGAGCACATAGCAATTTTTATAGCCCTGAGGGACGAAGGCGGTCCTGCAGAGCTAAATTTTGAATTCATATCCGTGTTTTTTGTCGAGTTGCTCATTTTTTTTTGGGAGGGAGGGGGGGGGGGAGGGGTCTTAAAGTACTAGGAACATGAAAATATGATGTGAGCTCAGATTAAAGCACGATGTGAGCTGATCAGAACGACTTTTACAGCATGTGAATATCTCGATTCCTTCAAAAGTGCCCAAATTACAATTTGAAAAATCATATAGCTCATTAATATGCAAATTTGTATGCATGACGTCACAGGGGGACATTTTTTTAATTAGATGGTTTTAATGGCATATTAAAGTTTTAAGAAATTGCAATTATTCAACAAAGCTTATTCCACATGCTCTACATAATTGATAGTCAATGAATTTCACATCCGGATAGTTGCCAAGGTCACCAGTATTGATATAAAGACCTTAGCAACCATGGTTGATATGGCCCAAATCCACAGTCATATCGTTAAGCAAACAAAACCAAAGGTGAAAATGGATTGACTCCACATGCATAATTAATATGCAATAATCAAATTCTGTCAAAACCCCTATTTCTGGCAGTTAGGACCCATAGTAACCAATGGTTGCTAGGAACTCCAGCAGGTGAACACTGATTATTGACCATGCTTATCAATGTTTGAAGTTCAGGTTTGCAATAATTCTGACCAGATCAATTATATTAAGACTCAAACTTGCCTAATTAAAAAATATTCCCCCTTCTAAGTCACGAATACTTCATTTGCATACTAATTAGCTTCTCATAAAATCCAGAAGTGTTCAATCCAGTATATGTCATAACCTGCCAAAATGTGACATTCAAATAGCCATAACTTTTTCACCAATAGAGATATTGGCATGCAGTAAACTGCATTTTACTCAGCAAAACCAGGTCTCTCATTTGAGTTAAGCAGGTCGCTGTTCAGAAAAATATTCATTAATCATGCCTGGAACTTGCCATCCTTTTAGCTGTCGATAGTGCATCCATGATTTTTTTTCTGACTATATTTATCTACAACTCATTTTGATTCAAAGCCATATCAATCCGACCAGTTGGCTAAATTATATCAAGCAAGAATGTTCTACTCTGCATTGGAATTCTGATCACACAGCTCCGTGGAATCCCTAGATGACAAAACAGTGTAATGACCAGACTGGACACAGTTTGGAACATATACTAGTACATTTTAACTTTGACCTTAGATACATTTTAACTCTGACCTGATTTCAGGGTTAAAATGTCTAATACATTTTACCCCTTTAACATTCATAACCGTTTTTCACCTACAATATCAGGAAATTTACTTACTTACTTGTAGTAATTGTGATGGGTTAAAGGATCACTCCCATAGGTTGTCGCCTCTCATGATAGACAGTGCGATTCCTGAGTCTTTCCCTTCCCCCTGGGTTGTGAGCATTGCGCAGGGGCTATGGGGAGCGTCTATGGTGTCAAGTCAAGCAGACTGTTGGAATCCGCTCTTCTGCAGACTGTGTTACCTGGGATTTGTGGCTCACCTAGCAAAATTGCCATTATACTTGTCAAGCTTTCGCTAGAACATTGTCGTTGGGCAATCCAAAGTGTTTCTCACCTTAGCTGTCATTTTCCTGTACAGTATGTTGCAGCCCACAGATTTGCTTCTGGAGCTGTGGTGGTGCAGGGCTCCTGACCCTGGGAACCGTGCATGGGCGTCCCTGTCCCAGTCTGATGAGTGGATTCGCCACCTTTCATTGGGTCATGGAGATTTGGGACCATATTATCCAAGATGTACCATGTGTAGCTTATCATAATATTGCACTCACACCTCCGTTTAAGAAAGTACAATTTGAGTTTCCGGAGTTGTTTCCAGTAGTCAAGACATTGAATGCCTTTGATTTTTCTGATTTATGACTGCTGAATCATTTCAAGTGTTTGAATGTCACCTATCTCTAGGGTCACCAGAGTTAACTGCAATAGTCAGGCAGGACTAGAAACCTCCATAGTGTGAGCAATGGATGGGCATCTCTCATGTGGAATGTACGCAAAATGAATCCACATATACATGTAATGTTTGCTGATGTAATGGTCTTGGCAATTTGAGCTTTGGCTGTGGCATCACTACTCATTATGAGCCCTAGATCCCTCATGGCGTTTCCTCGATGGCGGGACTCTCATTTGACAGATACTTGGTAGAGGCCTGTATACTCTTGTTTCTTTCATAACACAAGTACTCGAACACAATTGATATGCATGTTGTTTTTGACAGCCCACTGGTAAATGGAGTCGGGGTCAGCCTGCAGATCCTTGATATCTGATACTGTTAGTATATGTCTGCCCATCCTGGTATCATTAGCGAAGTGTGGCCATAAATGAGGTAGCCACATGAGGTAGGGTAAGAAACACCAAAAGTCCCAGAACAGGGACTCTCGATTGAACATCCGATGGACTGGCCTTGAATCCATTCACCACAACAGTTTGTGTGCATCTTGTCAGAAATGCATGCAACCAACGGCTCAGTTTGCCTCTAACGTCAAGTCTCCCTAGATTCCCACTGGTGACCAAGAAGTCCACATAGGCAAAGAAATCCTTGGCAAAGTCGACGTAGAGGATGTCAACATTAACCTTATCTTGCAATATATCTAAGATATTATTAAAGTGGAACATCCGTTGACTCAGACATGACCATGACTGAGTGGTAGTCATGTTGACCTGGGTTTAGGAGTTAATTATACCCCAAGTATGATACATTACAAGGTGATGTTGTACAACCTTTCGATAACGTTTGTGAGATGCGAAGTGAGTGCAACGTAGTATATGGGGACTTCCCGACTGCTTCGTTTGTGGATTAGGATGGTATTTGCCATTTTCGTCATGGTCGGAACTTCCCCAATATCAGGTATACAGAGCCTTGGAAAGTGATTTGCAGCACTTCTTCAGTAGAATCGTTGGGAATCCACCAGGGCCTGTTGTTGAAATCTGACAAAGTTCCTGGATTGCCATGACAATATCTTCCTCAATGGAATCGATGTCACAGAGTGTTATCGTCCTTGGGAACACTGTAACCCGACTCGTTATGTTCTGCAAGCATGTTTGCCGAGGTCAAATCACAGGTTACAATGCAGTTGTTTGCATCAGTGTGTGGGCCAATGCAGGATTTTTGCTTGCTGAACTTTTTTGTGTGGCAGAAAAAGTACTTGATGTTTGTCTTGAATGCAGAATTAGTGTTGTGTTCATTTTCGTCTCTGTCCTTGTCATATCATGGAGCCTCTAACAGGACATAAGAAAAAGTAATATGAAACACATTGTGTAGGGGGTTAGCGAAATAATACAACCTAAAGCAAAGATATGAGGATGAAAGGAAAGTATCTGGCATCTTGCAGAAAAATACTGAAAACTGAGGCCCGATGATGTGTAATGTTTGGGTACCTTGAAGATTATAGATTTGATTGGCTTCATGCAGTGTTTCCGAGAAAAGGGTTCTGAGGGAATGCATTGCAGAACTTGCATTTGATTTGAACTATCATAAGACTATCACAAGGTTCCAACTATATGGAAAACGTCAAATATCGTCAACTCCCCAAAAAGATTCATCCATCTGCTCATCCATTCTCCAATATGAAGTGCTTGGAATGTGTTGTGTTGTCTCTGCTGCTCCCGTCAGTGAGATTCCTCCTGGATCCACACCAGTTCGCTTAATGCCACGGTGACCTTGGTGCAGTACTTCTATCAGCACCTTGACAACACAGGAAATATGGCCCGTGTTCTCATGGTAGATTTCCCAAGTACATTCAACACAATACGGCTACACTAAGCGATGAACAATCTTATTTTGTGAACTGAGTCGTTTCTCACTTGTCGACCACAATGTGTCCGGCTCGAACCTCGGATCCTTCGTGTCTGATGTCATGGTGACAAACACTGGCGATTCACAGGGATGTGTGCAGTCGCCCATGCTCTTCACACTATACATCAAAAGACTGTCGATCAGAGCATGGTGCATGTGATGTCATCAAATACATGGACGATACTGCGATAGTCAGCAGTATGTCCAGAAACTCAGATACTGACCTCACCACCTACAAGCACTGTGTGGCGGACTTCGTGGCCCGATGTATGTATGTATGTATGTATGTGTTTGTGTCAGTAACAGGTTTCCTTCTCTCTCAGGTCCTTCCCCGAGGACCTGACCCCAATTATGTCCACGGGCTAAACAGGGTGGAGACACAATGCTCGCATCTGTCTGTTTTGACAGCCTGGTGGACACTGATTGAGGCGCACTGGTCACATGAAACAAAGAGATCGTGTGATCACAAGGCTTTACAGTGTACCTGGCAGAACAACTGAAAGCATTGCAAAGGAAAGGTGTGCTTAGAATGATGAGCAGCCAGAAACATTAGAGAGCCAAATGCCTGTCTCAGCATAGATAGATAGCTGTTTCCAAATTATGTACATTGAAGATACATGTAAAAGCTGTAACAATACATATACATGCATGCATGTAATTTAAGGATTACCGCAGAGGTCATATAGATCTGTAGTATCCATACAAGAACATTATGTTTTACGAATGGCTAGGGAAATGTTGTGGAGATAACTCATACGGGCATAATGAGGGCATATACCATAACAATAAAGGTATAAATCAGGTAATATGACATTACTCACAACAATTATAAATTGCAACTATAAGTGTGTCAAAAACAATCTACGGTCGAAATTCATATGGATAAAGTTTTTTTTTTAAAGATCAGGATGTCGTAGTACAATGCATACAGGGACCAAGTCACTTATCTCTCACAGGGAAATTTGGTGTTCATGAACTTCCACTATAGAACAACACTTATGAACTATGACTTGTAATTAACTTTACATCACAAAGACAATTTGTGATGTAAGTGGCAGTTCGCTTCTTTGAGTTGACTTTGTGGCAAGTTTCCCTAAAAGGTCTATTGATTCAAGGATGCAACCACTTACGTCCTGACCTTGTGCCAAGTTGTGTGAAGTCCGTGCTGAAAAAACCCCCCCAACAAATGCCACCAGATATATATAACCATTCATCATGTGTATGTGTATTATAAAAATTTTCTTGGGGGCATGCTCTCAGGTTCCCTTAATTGTGTGGCTTCGCCCCTTTGGGGCTCGTACTTTAAAAAATTAGGCCAAGGGCTAAGATAGGTTACCGGACAATTTTGGTTGAAGCACGACAGGTGAGATATGACGTTCAGATTAACCATTCGAGGTCATCTTCGTGAACTTCAATGTCACCATTGAGTGTGCAGCATATAACCTTGTATATGTTCAAAATACAAATACAAGGTATATCTACAAGTATTTTGTCTTTAGAGAAAATTTACACATTTCTCAAACAAAAATCTCAAAACTGATCTGACAGTTTTTGAGAAAACAGCCAAAAAATGAATTTTCAGCCTTTTGAGCCTAGATTTAGGGCATTCCAATCGATTCGAGACATTCCATCTTTAAACACAATGTCAGGGACCCCAATTAGCATGTTTGACAACAAAAATTTCAAAACTGATCAGATAATTTTTGAGAAAACGACCTTTTTTGAGCCTTTTGAGCCTAGTCTTGGAGCCGTTCCAGCAATTCAAGGCACTCCATCTCTATACACAATGCCAAAACCCATCAACCAGTTTTCGAGAAATTTGGGCATTTTTCGACCCCAAAATGGCTGTTTTGACCTTTCAAGGTCATCCAAGGTCAAATTCAAGGTCACAACACAAGTCGCCGTTTATGACTTCCCATTTGAAAGTGCCAATTTCTAAGCTTTATCCTCAGGCATTCTAGGAGTACAGTTCTGGCAGATCCCATTATGAAGGAAAAAAGTGTCGAAAAGTTTCCAAGTCCCATAGGTCCGATAACCTAAAAATCATTTTCTCTATTCCAACATTGTACAGAGTCTCTCCACCATGTTTTACACCATGGTTGCACCATTGCCTGGATCCGGATCCTATATCTATAGCCTAGTTCCAGCATCGTCACTGAATGTGTGTTGTTGTATTTTAAAAAATACAATTCTTGTTTTTCAGTTTATTTTTTACGTTTTTCAGTTTTGTTATTCAAAAGTATATTTTGTTTCCTTATCTTAACTTATAAAAATACCAGAATCCAACCAGTATAATGAAAATAATGCCTTAATATTTGATGAATAAATATTGAAAGCCGCGAGATTTCACGCGACATACCTGGCACATCCGGGCACCAATTGCGCATAAAGTTGCGCAGACGATTGAAAAGTTTACTGTCGTCAATCGAAATCCTGACAGGATTGGTAGGAAAATATTCCATTGTAAGTGACATATACCCATGTACTTGTAATCATCTCGAAAATAAAGTACCCAATTTCCCGTAGAACCTGGATGAAATGTGTTTTTGTTGTTAACGAGTCTGGTTCCCTTCAAAATGTTCATGATAAAGCCCCAAATTTCACGTCAGTTGACCTTCATTTGTTGATGTCTGATGATTTCCAGTTTTCCTTCTTTTGGAGAAGTGCCAAATAAACAGATAAACAACAATTTCACACACAGTGACACAAAATACAACAATATCTAAATGTTCCCTGATTTTTTTTTCACACTTCCGTGTCCGTAAGTCAGTCCTCTTACTGTGTGTGTAGACAAGATCTACTCTGTGTTTGCCAAAATGTTAGTTTGTTACAACAAGAACAGCAGTGATTCAGAGATCAGACATCATGAGCTAAAATTCACGTTCACAGTTTGTCACTCACTGTCAGTCACTTCACTTGAAGTCAGATTCAATCGTTTGTGAAAATGAGAGAAAACATGAAGGATAAGCGGGCAATTTTTTATCGCCATGTTGTTATGACAAATCATAATGTACCCATTGAGGCGCAGCATTTTATGACATAGGTCAACCGAAATTGACCATTTGCAGCTGAGATGGGACCTGACCCGAATACGCGGATCGGATCTAATTTCGCCATTTAACATTCACAGGGGAAACCAACCAAAAAATTCCCCATACAACCCCCCGCTACCTTCAGTGATGGGAATCGGTTATATTTTCACTTTCGATCATCGGTTGCAATCGTTTACCACCAACCGATCGATGATCGATCATAATCGGTTGCACGCGCTTCCTAGTAAGTGAAAGCCACGGAACCCTGTTGTAGCAATGTACATGCATTCAAATGATTCCATTTCTCTAATTTTCAATAAACAAACATTGCATCCAGTCATTTTCTTCTGCTAACTGTAAAGTTATTTTCAACTACCTAAATCTTAAAAACATGTGGAGTTCTGTGTAAGGCCACAGTCATTTGATCTCTTCTCTGACCGATTCTGGCAAAATCCGATGATCGATTATTGACTATCATAGTCGATCATCGTAATCTAGGATGACTTTTCAACCGACTTTCGAAAAGAATTGATCATCGGAACATAATAATCAATAAAATTTTACTGGTATTATGCGCCTCACTATTGGCTGAATGTAGGTGTAATCTTTGCCCTCGACCGATCTCAGCGCTTGTTTCGTTTTTTTGGGCAACCTCGTGGAAAAATGGCAACCCCACGCCACCTGCCCCATGCCATCAACATTTATCGCAATTTATCGCATAAACAATAAAAGAAAGTGAATAACAACACAATCAATCAATGAAACAGGAAGAACATCAAGATGATGTAGTATTGTAGTGTCAGTTCAACATTCAGCTCAAACATACTGTTGGAAATCATGCTGACACATTTGGCAGCACATATATCTTGATACATGTACATATCAAAGGTATCGGAAATACACATCGATGTGTCGACAGTATTGTGAGTGCTATATCAAGACACGATTCGTTGCTTGGAAAAACGTATTGTTGCACCCATATATTCCCCTAGTGAAAATAAAAAGAATTGGATGAAAATTTGTGATAATTTTGGTCCTTCATATGTTAACTGACCTATTTAAAGCTATAATCACTTTTAGAATTGACAAAATGTATTCAGTCTGCAATAGCTATATTTTGTCTATAGAATGAGAATTCATGCAAATTTTGGTCTGAAAAAGTGTATTATGTGCCTAAATTGAATTGCAAAAATCGAGATTCAAACTCGGGCCGCATCCATTTTTCCTCAGAGCGGCCCGCGTTGCGCCTACACACAGTCTTGTGACGTCATTGGTATTAGTGTAGATACTGTGGCAACTGGCTATGAATGCAGGCCGATCATTCTCTATCCGATGATTTCATGCACAGTTAATGGCTATTTTATGATTATCTGTCGTCGAGTTGTACATGTTTCTTGTTTATTCCTGACAATCTCGCGATGTACTTTCAAGTTTGCGTGACAAACAAGAATGCTAGATCTGGCTGATTTTAAAATAGATTCCAACTTTAATAACAAGATTGTTTAGAATATCATCCAAATATCATGTCGCAAATATCAGTATTAATATGCTTCTGAGATTAATTGTGAGAATGATCTTTTATTCCAGTGCTCCCTGAGTAGGATTCTTGAGGAACTACAATCAAAGTTCAAAATGTCTCTGGAAGATCAAACGGAGGTAAGAACAATCCACATTCCGTATAAAATAAACTGTTTACAACATGTGCTTAGATGAGTAAGTTAACTCTATGGCTTTACCAGTAATGTATTGTACTAATATTCTGCTTTATAAATGTCGTCTTGACGTCAGATAGTTCATGAAATGCGTCTCAATTATGAACTTTTTCTTCATTCAGTGCCCTTTGTGCATGGAACCCTTGGAGTTGGATGACATCAACTTTTTTCCCTGCACCTGTGGATATCAGGTACGTAATGGTGATGTTCAACTGCTCCGACTCATAATAATGTTATTGTTATACATGTACTACTCATTGCACACCACACTCATCACAAAATGATATATGTTCACAACTAGATTAAAAGCTGTTAGCATGTTGCAGAACTTGCAGCTCAGCAATAAATATGCCAAGTCTGATGTACATGTACACTCTAGAATGTAGCTATGAAATGAATAGAGTTCTAGATGATAGCATTCCAAGGAATACCAGTTCATCTTACTAACGATGCTAAACCAAATGATTATTGTCTATTATTGACAATATTTATGGGCAACGAATTCATGTGATGTCGAGGCTATTCATCGATATATTTTTCAGATCTGTAGGTTTTGCTGGCACAGAATAAGGACAGATGAGAATGGACTGTGTCCAGCGTGCAGAAAGGTGGGTAGTTTGCAGTATTGGTCTAACGAGTAGCCAGTTTTGAAACTGGCTATGGTTTTACTACTTCAATTAACCAGTTAGACTAACACTTTTGATTTCTTCAACTAGATAAGTATTGTCTCAAATTGTTGAGAAGTTTTCGTTTGAAATTTTTATCATCATCAAAACATAACAGTCAATTACCTTCAATTGTTTCACATATACTAGTCAAGTACATGATCTGACCACGGTCATACATACATTTTGTAGTGTCGAGTACCTGGTTATAAGTGAAGTGCCTGGTCAGAAAAATGGCTACTTTTTAGACCATTATCTCACTTCTATTTGTTACACTTCAATGGTGTTGCGGTTTTTGGTATTGGCAGTGAGTGAATCGGAGCAGAATCACATACATAATTATTCTTGCATAATATGTATTTGAAATTGTATACTTGTGTGCTGTGTCCTTTTCTTTCGAGATTATTGCACAGTTTTGAGTAGAACGATCTTTTTTTTTTTGCCAACAAATTTCCCGTTCATATATACACTATATGTATCAAATGTGTTGAAATGTTCGGTGTTCCAAGTTTCCTGGTAAAAATGTGTTATGGTTTTCGATTTCAGAGACATACATATTTCATTCATCACGAATTTGCTATGTTTATTTGAGAAACTTGATAGTTCTTCCTATTTCGCAGTCAGGAGACGAATACAAAATTACTTTTGAAGTTGCAGATGTACAATATTAAATTTCACGAAATTCCTCTTTATAACGTTAAATATAATATATGTTTCGTAAATAAATATCCAGTATATTTCCAATTCTGTATACCTGTGCACAATACTCTGGGCTGTAAAACAATATTCCCATCGAGCCTTTGAATCAAGGCTGTTTGTTGGTTGGCAGTAAGTGATTCACTCGATATTGTTCATGATATCATCATTGTTGTTTGCACAGTGGACATAAATTCTGATCTCTTTTTATGGATAGGGAATAGAGGAGAGCTTTGTAGATGGGAGAACACATCATCATACCCATTGCCCAGCAAAGTGTCTGATATGAATCAGGAATGACTCAGAACTTGTTTCCATGGGTACATTATGATCCTGCTGTTTATAACAGTGCTGGTATCACAACATCCATGAATGAATGGTAGCTTGGTGGATGACTTTGGCGGAAACCTTTTCTCATTTCATATTCCTGACTCTGTCTGATATATTAATCTTTAACTATAATACTACTTGAGTAAGTCGACAGTCACACTGGAGATCTTACTTTAAAATTGGCTTATTTGTTTGATTCAGAAATTAGACATGTGAGTCACTGTCAAATGGATTCGTACTTCACTACTGAATTTTATATTTAAAAAAACAAACAATTCACTGAATATTAATAAGCTGAATACTTCTGATACCATACGAATTGTTATGTTCATGAGTTGTTGAATCAATGAAGTGAGTCTCTGATCCGTGCATAGTTTAATGTAAAATATCTAATCAATATATAGTGCGAGACCAAAGCTCACAGATGGTAGTGACACCAGACAGATTCATTTTCTCCGCGACACAAAAACAAAAAGCACTGACTGCTACTGTATTCCTCGCCACCGTGGCAGACAATATGGTCTGCAGTGTCTGTGTCATGACCAGTTAGTGGTCAATTTAACTCCTTATTCACTCTGACAGGCGTCCATATGATAGGTTCAACTCGGGAGTTTTAGGGGTGGTCCTGCCAAAAAAAGCTGCACCAGACTCGTCATTTACCTACTGACAGCCACAATCAATTCTCAATTGAACTTCCATGACCATTGCCTGGTAGCCTACATGTACATCGTACCCGCCGCTAAACCTCTAAATCTTCCGTTTATCATTTTATACTTTTCGCATTTTACCCCAGACAGATTTCTCTCGGTGGCTGTATATTTCTATCACCAGCTGAGGTATATCCGTGTTTTCAATGTGTCTCGAGCGGGCCATTTCTCTGCATGGAGAATCCGAACGGAATCCCACAATTGAGCCGGGCTGAGATATGAATGTCAAGGGATTTGCTGTAACCTAAAACAAATTTTCGAGGGGGATTGTATGTATGAATGAATGAACATTGACCATCAACGAGAATATTTTTCGTCATCAAAGTATGTTCATTGTGTCGGCTATCTACTGTATTTGTTAGTATTGCGGGATGCTATGAGGAAATTTTCCTATTATCATGATTATAATTATCCCTCCTTATCTACATGTACGGCGGTGTTTGCAAACAGTATCTCTTGGCATACATACTTACTGCAGTGTGCTCGAACATGTAAATTTTAGGACTAGTCAGTATCTCATCTCTGCCAAGAATGACTAATGGACATTTGCTCACATTTGGCTTTCTAGACCATTGTATTTCTAGAACACAGTCTTGTATTAGTGTAATATGAAGATGATGTGATGGATCAAGATATATATGTGCAAAGTTTTGCAGGAACAGAGATAAAAGGAATTCACGCAGCATATTTTTTATGCCAATTCAGGTTGTTGAATGCATCAAATGTTCTTCCAAACTACAAGATACATGTACTCGGTATGCTGAATGGCTGCAATATGCATGTAAATGATAATATATGATGATACCAGGGCTCCCGGTAGGATTTTTTCGAAGGAGTACCGTATCCCATGGGTCAAATTACAAGGGGTAAATTTTGAAATGAAGGGGTAATTTTCAAAAAAGGATGTACAGTGGTTTTTATTTATTTTTTTTCAGTCAAAGTGACAACTTCCATTATGTTCACAAATCTCGCATATCCTCCAGGTTTTTTCTCAAAATTTCAGCACAATCCTATTAGTCAAGGATAGCACTTGCCCAGAGTAGCTTTCTGAAGGTCTTCTATCGCAGAAAACGCACTTGCTTTGCTTTGAATAGTTCGTCGATTCATTGTCGAGTCATGTTGAAGAAACGAAAGTGGGGAAATCCTTAAATTTATATTCGCTAGGGGGCGCACACATAGGCTTTTGATCATGTTGATGTTGCAGCCATTCGCACGGGGGCGCTGCAGTTTATTGTGCTCGAATTTTGATGACGTGTCCCACAACTTATTCGCCAGCGAGTGCATTGCGCATGCATCTCTTTGGCGGAAATTGACATTGTTTGATTATTTTCTAGAACTTCGTTTTTTTACCTAATAAATCAATGTCATTGTTTTTAAATTAGTTTCCACGAATCTTTCGAGTGCGTAATCATACGCACTGGCTGTGATAGCACTGCGTAAATTTCAAAAAGTCATGCGTAATTACGCATTATTTTACGCTATCGGGAGCCCTGATGATACGTTGAATAAATTTGACAGATCTAGTACAACAATAGATCTATGTACTTGAAAGGACATCCAGGCGCAAATTTCTATCTGGAAGCATTCGAGCAAACACTGCGTTTCAATTTCAAGGGAGAGGCACCAAATTTATACATGGTGTGGATTTACAATCCTCAAGATTGTACTCCAGACAGCATGCCGAGTGGTTTATAGATTCCATGCCGGAATGGGTAAATGCCCCACCTGTCTTATATTACTGGCAAATGTTAGGTATTCCCCTGATGCGGTATTGTTAGAAGGCCAAATAATGCCAGAGGGAGGCAGCTCAAGAGTAACATTGCTCAAAGGTGATTGTTATCTCTGGTGTTTGGGAGTATGTCATTTTTGGGGGGAGAATTCCACAGGTCCATGTATAAAATATGGATAGTTTTATGCGAGTGTCTGTCTGTCTGGCTGGCCGTTGGAGATGTTATGGGGTATCACTTGCCATGATTACAGCTCTAAGGTGACTCCATATCATTATATCAGGTGGCAGTCGGTAATGAATCCCGTCTGTAAAGACAATAAAACTCTAATTCCAGTAGCCAAGTTGTATGTATCTTTCTGTGTCCTATACAATGTCATGTGGTATGATTGCGTTTGGTATTGAGTAATGCAACATAAAGTGCTTAGTGGTTGATCAATAATGGTTGGACATCAGCCATTACATTAACTAGAGATCTCCAGGCTGGCCTAAAATCGGAATGCTATGATTGCATTTAGTGGCGAGGGAAAAAAGGGACAATGTTCCAACCATTACACGTGTGCCTTACTGGCCACAAAGCTAATGACATTCAAAACTGTAATTAGGGTTTTAGTATGCTGCAGGGGACAGGGGGCACCAGTGGAGGTGTAACTGTGGATCAGGAACTGTAGTATATTGATGTATTCAAGGGCGGCTCAGACGTCATTTAGCCCAGGCGGAACCAAGCGATCTCATCAGATCAGTAGGACATTTGTCTAGCCAATCTAGTCGGAATTTCGGAATTTGTCCCCGCCGTTCGGTTCGTTCAGTGTTCCTGGGTCTGTCTCGGACATTGCAAAGAATCCCTGTTGTATGCCGATCCGTCTATCTGGTATGAACTATATCGTGATGTATGATCTAAAAGCAGATTTACACACCACAAGAATAGATTCTTGGCCATCAAGCGTGATTTCACCTGGCTACGTGTTCTAGCAACCGTGCTGCACTGGTCTTCTTTTTGGCAGGAATATATGTATAGAGGAGTATGGGTAAAGTTACCGTGCACTAAAAACAAAAGCTCCTGGGAGCAAGCGGAGAAAAAAACTACTTTGCAGAAAGTATCATCCACCGACCAGTCAATGCAAATATACTGTATGGTGTTGGCCACTGTAAATCAGTCAGGGGCGATGGCTCGCAGGATAGAGCAACAGCAACAGAGCAGCTGTAGCAAAATGAGCTGATCTGGATGGAAATGCCTGTGTGTTTGTATTTCCTGGGTGTGTGGGGAGGGTGGCAGTTTTGTCAGTGTTTGACCCCCACATGGGGCTATTGTATGGGGAGCTGCGGGGATTGTATAGACACTGACAGGCTACCACCACCTTGGGTCTCATCATAATCATCAGCAATAGCAACAGGCTCTGGCCAGTGGCACACACATGTGAGGCTGTGAGCAGTACAGACTCCCTCCCCCCGGACCCCTCCCATGCCATGAAAAAAAAAACATACCACACCACACATACTGAACGTCTGGTCGGCAAAAGGCGGCCACTTTACTTACGAGTGGAGAGGCACTGCTCTGCTCCATTGGGAACTTGCCATTGTGGGTTCTGGGGCCCAGTGGCACACACGCACTCACACACTGCGGGCACATAGGGATCAGAGCTGGCTACTCTTGGAGTTGGTGTGTTACATTGACACATGCACCTTCCCCATCAGTACCGTGCCCTGTGAAAACTTGGCCAGACTTGATACAGGGAGCAGACAGACAGACAGACAGACCGCGGGAGGGAGAGGGAAGGAACCAGGGCAAGTGGGAGCTTGGGAGCACTCCACGGTGAACTGACATCGATAGCTACAACCTTGTGATCTTGCTGCGCCTCTCAAGGAGTTTCGTGAGCGTTCCCGGCTCATCTAAAGTGGCCTGACTGGACTCTACGCGTGTTTCTGCCACAGGTTTTACACTTCCAGGGCACGTGTTTTTGGTCGTCTCCGGTTACGGGTTTTATTTCGGTGAATCGTCCTGATTGCCCTGGGGAGTGCGTGATTGTGAAGTGAGACGCCAACAGAGCAGTCACATCAGCGCAAAGTGGGGGAAAAAAAATCCGCAGCTCATCTACTTTCGTCTGCTCGTCATCATCAACGGAGCTCCGGCTGCTGCCATCGACACACACCCAGACTTGCGTCCCACTTTGTGATCAGAGGAGACTGATAGTAGCACGCAGGGACATACATATGGCAGTGACAGCCACACTAATATAACACCAGGCCGGCACACAGTCCCCAACAGGCTTCTCGTAGAGGGGTAGGACCTTGTGAAAGTGGACACCCAATTTATCGTGACTTGTGGGATCCCCTCTAGGCCACTTCCATGCTGGATAAATGTGAGATTTGCATCTTCTCGGGGCAGGGGTCTAGCCATGTGGAGGGAGCCAGCTTATCATGTAACAGGCTGCATTACAAGGATTACTGAACACCTACGGAATAGCTTCTAGCATGTCGAGGGGGACTGCATTGTTACGATTGTGATGATCCAATACAGTCTGGACTGCGTGCATCTGTGTGAAGACTGAACAACTTTGCATTCCAACTGGTATCCAGCGTGACACATTGCATTAGAACAGAGGAGTTAAATGGGCCAGGAAAGCGCACATTTTCTCAACTGGACGACTGAGAAAGGATCAAGACACATGGTGTTAACTAACGAATAATTTTCTTGGCAAACTAGTAGATGTTGAATGCTGTACGCCAGCATTAGCAACCTAACATCCAAATGTTTGCTGTACAGCATCCGTATCTACCCAGAGAATGTCTGGGGCCGCTCAAACGAGGGAATATATTTGGAAATCAGTGCATCTTTGGGCCCTCGCCGCCCCCTATAAAGGTATGCCTTTACATACATGTATATTTATTTACATACATGGGGAGTCCATGGATAGTAGCATGTCCTTGATATCTGATGGACTTGTAATTGCTCTGCTTTATCAGCAACTGTACAACTACCGGTCATGGTGTATTTGTTTGCGAGCTGTGCTGATAAGTGACTCGTAAATTATCTGACCGCGTGTATGTATAGAGAAGAACCAGTGGAATAACTGACATGCCATGATCGCTATGCTCCGTACAGAGGTATCGGTGGTAGTATGGATAGATCTGACAGTGGTTGGCCAGCGTTTGGTTGTACATGTACACACACGCTTCCAACTCAACAAACAGCTTGGTTTGATCCCAGTCAGCTGCTCGAAATCTGGGCGTACTAGACAAGCTTCCAACTTGACCAATGAATGATGTTTGGTGTTCCGTTAGTGTTCTTGATTTTCCTTTGCCGCTGATTTCCAGGCAGCCTGAGATCATGTTTATATGTACATCTAAGTTGTTTTCAGTCCGAGATGCCTCAGCCTGAGAAAACATATCTGTACTGTATCTGTCGGCATGTTGTTAAACATGGGAGATTAGTTGTTCAAAGGTGTGATTCTATGGATTTTATACATGTACGTGCTTTAGAAATCACATAATTCGGAATTATATGACATGTATGAAGTCATGTTTCAACTGTGAAGAAAAAATTCAACTGCAATGCTGTCAATCAAATGATTGTATGGTGGAAGTTTTTGTTGTTTTGATGGAAATGCAGAACATCAAGGTCGCAGATCTACAGTTACAAGATTGTTTTGAGTATTGCGGAGCATTTAGTACGCCGCTGATCGGGGAAAACGTGCATGCCAGCTACGATTACAGATAACTGCGACGGACAATGTCGGACATGATAAATATGCTGAGGAAAAGTAGATCATACTGTGCAAAGGTCACCCTCAAACAATACTTCCGATTTGTTATGTGTCATTGCACTACGGGACGCAGAAGACAATAATCAACTGAGACTTCAACTGAACACAATGGCTAAACATGTTCCTTGTCATGAAATGACAGGCTCTTGACCTATTGAACGCTAAAACATGATATTGCCATGGAGCAGTCTGCTTTCAATGTTGTTGCCCTATCCAAGGTATTGTTTTGAGGGAAGTTCCCACTTGATACAACTTGCATGAAATTTTTAATTCCACTTAAACATGTTAAAACAGGTGGCCAAGAAAAGAAATTCATGTGGCTGATAAACCCAGGGAGATAATCATGTGGCAGTACATGTATTATTGTATACATTAACAAATTATCCTCAATGATTAAAAGAGATCCCTTTACATACTGTGCATGCTGATTTACAAGATTTGTAGATTGTATTTTGGAATCAACAAATTTCGCTCTTGACACCCACAGTTGATGAAAAAGGATTAATCAATCCATCAATTCCAGTGTGTTCTATTGTCAAATTAGGATTCTCTTTGAGTTTAGAACCTAATCAAAGCCAGACACGTTTGGATTTCTGATGCCTCTCGAAATACGGGGCATTCTTCTAGGAGCCGCCTTTGGTTTTTGTAGCAACTGGCGTTGTTCACAGAAATAGGGATTTATGTCAGCGCAGTTGCTATAAAATCTTGAAAAAAATCTCGGTTTATGCATCGCTCAACGTGCTCAGGAGTAGGCAAAATAATTTGACAACTTTGAACAGACTCAGGTAGCATAAATCCGTTTTTTGTCAAAACCTTTAATAATTTGTAAGTTTCATTTTTAAAAAAAATGAAATAATAATGTAATAATAATTATATTGAACGAGAACTTGGATTATTAACAGTAGCCATATCTAGATCATTTAATTTTGCTGGAACTGGTCCAAGTTTGAAAGTATGCCTCATGGTAGGCAATGAATCATAACTTTGTGCAACACTTTTATAAGTACTAGTACCTCGCAGTGCAATGCTGGATAGTGTTAATGGCTCCTCTTTTGAGTCATGAATGGAATCTCGGTGAGAAGTCAGGAATGAGAGGTCTAATCTATCGTGCTGGTATTCCCTCTACATGTACTGTATATAAATATTCTTCATGCTACAGTATGTATATGCATTGTGTACTATGAATAGCTCACTGCCAATACCATGATTACCATCACTGCTTTTGTCAGTAGTATTATCTGCAGGTTTGAATGTATCCTGAACGACTGAAACTGATCTTTCAATAGCTCTGCCTAGTTTATGTTTTCGGAATATTTTGAATGTTTATGGTATATTTTAGACATGATGAATGCATCTCAAAATGTTCTACATTGTATACATTATTGCTGTCTATTTTGACGTTGCCTTATATCGTGTCTGTTGCAGGCGTACCCCGAAGATCCTGCAGAGTTCAAACCCCTCACAGAAGATGAGTAAGTAAAGTACTGGTACACCAACAGTAATCTTGAATTTCTAGCAACAAAATCTTCCTAAATATTTCATGTGTTTATGTTATGTAACTGACATACAAGTAATCATGATTCTGCCTGTTTATGAGGAAGTGGAGTCAAAAGTCCTGGCGTCATTTCTAAATGCTTGTTTATATAACACTTGAAAATTTAGGTGGAGAATGATTAGATAAAGTTTGGGTTATCAATTAATTTCCTTCAAAACACACAGCAAGCAGGGATGTGAAGAATGTTATATATCGAAAATCCTCTTTTCATCTGTCCGCATATGGCTGAATTCATGGGATAGTGGGACATTTCAGGGCCATACCTAGATGGCTTTGACTCACAGCCCATCATCTGTATACGTACGAGCTGTAAAATCACTCTATTATTTCTGCTCCATGCTTTGTGGCTACTGTTGATATTGTAGCGGATTCGTCCTAAAAGCTTTATGTCTGGTGCGGGCAGTTTATACTGGCAGTAAATTTGCTGTAATGTAATTGGAAATCTGCTTGCTCGGTGAGGCAGACTCCTCTTCGTTATAAGTGACACCGGGATGTGTTTTGTCACGAGAGAGTCCTGACATGAGCTCGTCTCGGTGATAAATGTTAGGAACAGGTCTGATCCATGGGGAAACGGTGCAGACGGTCATCGTGTATACCGCGAACAATTTTACATGTACCTTCCAAATTGCCACCATTTAGTGTATGCAATCTTTGGTGTCGTTTGCGTGTTGCTCACAATATGATTGCATGTTTACGACAGTGGTGAATGTAATATCACACTTGTATCATGCTTATATACCATATAGACATGGCGTTAAATTTGCTCCCAAAAAATATCTATCTAAATAATCAGACTGATCATATTTAAATCCCAGTCTGAGTATTGGGTGATTGCAAATTTTATAGGCTGATCCGCATTGTTCAATAATGAACGGAAGTCATGAGTTGGGTATGATCTTCAAATAACAATGAATTTTTCCCAGATACTGTATTACATGTGTTTTAAAACTTGGATTATGAATCCCGACATGAGAATATAATGAAGAAAAAAAAAATCCACAAAAGATTGGTGGGTTGTGGAAGGATTTGCAGCCTAAGCACTACTTTCTGGACAGATTCCTCCACATACTATATAGTTTTGTGTTTTGTCTGGCTAAAGCCATATACCACGTAGACGAGATTTGATACTCTGTCTTATCTATCGGATGTTGCTAGTTTTTGGTTCATGTTTGACTGGCCAGAGCCAGCCGCTCTGTGAAGATGACGACATTAAATCTTCACTTAGTTCCTGTGTGGTTTTAATAAATTGGCACATCTAGCAATTATGGTGTGTAAATGGGCGTAGTGACTTTGATAAAAGACCGTGAGGAGTTTGTTTTTGGACGAGTGGTGCAGTGTCATCACTGTTTCTATTGTTTATAGGAAAATTTTCAAATATAAAGGAGAATAATGATTAAACCCGCAAGTGCAAAACACATGTCGATTGAAGTTTTACTTCTGTATCACTCACACAGGCTGCAAAGAATCAAGAAAGAACGACGACAAAAGGAGGCGCAGAGGAAACAGAAAGCGGCAGAGAACAGGAAACATTTAGCCAATGTCAGGTACGCTTGTAATATTAATATAACCACGAAAAACTTGGCTGATTTGCAGCCTGCATTTTACTGATCTTCAAAATCAATTGTGTAAGGCTGCAAAGCTATAACTGATGCATGGTATGAGGCATATTCTTTTGGGTAATTTCTCAAAGTAGTTTTGAAATTCTTCCCACTGAAATTATTGGAGGAAGCCTTGCAGACAGATAATCATGTTTGTAAATAAGCAAGGTAGAATTTTACGTAGTGCGCAGGTCTATTTTCTCAAGATATTTGTATTGATTCAACGAAAGAAATAACTGATGGACTGTAAAATTACTTGCAAGGTCATCAAGTCTGGAGTATGTTCAAGACCTGTCTGACTACAAATTCGCACATGATTTAGAACAAAATGGGTCACCTTTATAAAAACTCTCCTGTTTTCCGACAACATTTACCAGTTCCCAACTCGCAATATATAAACAGGTATCAATAACACTAAGTTGTATAAACAATATCTTTGTCCTAACAATAACTCGCTGTATTGTTTCTACCTTGTAGAGTCGTACAGAAGAACCTTGTTTTTGTCGTGGGCCTGTCGCAACGACTCGCGGATACAGAAGTGCTCAAAAAGCATGAGTACTTTGGTAAATTTGGCAAGATTCACAAAGTTGTCATAAACCAGAGTACGTCATATGCTGGAGCACAGGTAAGTGTAAGTGACATAATCATCCTCCTATTTTTGCTAGGACCTTTTTTTTTGCTTCAAAGGCGCGTTCCACATTCAAGGGATGCTCTTGGGTTCAAGGAAGTGCCAAATTTTCTCCCGAAATGTTTGCTGTCCCAAATAAAATTTGCCAATTTTCAATATACTTTAAGCTTGGAATCCTTCAAGAAATTAACGAAAAAATTATGTTCAAAACTGTTTTGCATTGTGTGTACAATGATCACCGCCCTTGCCCCTTCCGTTTGACAGTGGAATGTTCCTTTGAGTTAGATTCTATTTACACTAAGTGAAAAACTAATAAAACATACCCAATATTGTGTATGCATGGTACTACTTAAGCCCCGTATATTCCCAATTTTGTGCTTCTTGATTTGGTCAATCAAACGATGTCATGTCTATGCCGAGTCTGCCCCCCCTGAACTAACTACTCTTGTTGTCATGACGATATCACAGATTATACGGTTAAACTTTACCAGAAAACTGCATGCTTTAAGGCTGTCCCTGGCTTGCATGAGGTAGGTCTTCATCTGTGATGTGTAGAGGATTTGAAGTACAAGGATACAAGGAGATTTGATACACGATACTAAGACTTTTTTGGGTGGGTAGGTTACGGCTAGGTGGGTTGGGCGGGGCTGGGTGTTATGTATACTGTTCATGTCACTGCCGATTTGCTTGAAAATGCACCAACGGAATGTGTTTGTTATGTAAAATGTTGTTTCTGAAATGGCCCTATCGGTATACTCTATAGATGTGCAAATTTCTCTCTACGTGTAAACTCAAACTCAATTTAAATCCCAGTGATTCATTGCATAACTTTGTCCACACCGTCTAAACTGTGATAATGCAGGCTCCCTTCAATCTTTCTTACAGGGTCCGAGTGCCAGTGCGTATGTGACATACCATAAACCAGAGGACGCTCTGAAGGCGATACAAGCAGTCAATAACATTCACGTAGACGGCAGAACTTTGAAGGCATCGCTGGGAACTACAAAGTACTGCAGTCACTTTCTAAGGGGCTCGCAGTGTCCCAAATCCGTAAGCATTTCCTCAGGTTGTAAGTTTCTCAGCTGGGTCTATTCATGTAGTAGGTGTTGGTAAAAAAATGCGCTCAAATTTTCTTCATCATTTTAGCTGTAACATGTTTCTGCCATCACTTAAGAATAGGATAAAAAAAGAACATCACATCAGAATGAGAAACATCAAATTTTCGAAGCAACACACGTATATAAAATGTAGTGTCTAAACTAGCTGCTGCTTTTGTTTGATTGTATCGGTAACCTTCTGACTGAGCATATCACATTTCCTACTACTGTTGTGTTTTCTAGGACTGTATGTATTTACACGAGCTGGGCGAGGAAGCGGCCAGCTTCACTAAAGAAGAAATGCAACAAGGGTAATGGGCATAGAATAGAAATAAAACAAAAAATGCTTTGCAAGATTCAGAAGGAAGACTCAATTGTCTTGAGTGAAATAAAAAACTGTCAATGACTGAAGAAATTTAAGTTAGTTTGTATATCTCTTATTTCAGAAAGCACCAAGAATATGAACAAAAGCTTTATGAACTATTCATGAATAGTCAAAATTTGGCCAGTACTGTTCAAAGTACAACAGCTCCGACTACATCAGTATCAACTACAACAAATAGCAAAACACAGAACAGGTATGTCATCACGCAACGAATAGGAATTTTGTTTGGCCCAATTTCTTTTATGTAAGATATTGAAACAACTGTAATACTCGCATCATACTAGTATTCTACACATCACCCATTTTGAACTTTACAGAAAGAAGCCTCACTCCCCGGCACCAAGCCCCAGTCCACCGACACACACACCCCCGCCACAGACCAACACAAAGGAGGCATGGCCATCGCTACACGCACAGTCCATAGTCCCCGGCACGAACAAACCCGACAGACTGACAAACGGCAACGCCCCACAGACACACGTCAACCCCAGCGGGTTACATTCCCAGGCTACAACAGCCGCGGGCAAGTCAGAAACACAGAACAGGGCCCCCGGCTTCCATCGGACAAACCAGCTCATGGATATGAACATAGCACCACCGCTCGCACCCAGCCCAGACTTGTCGCCGGGCAGTGGAAGCAGTGGTAGCAACAGCCCAAATATCCTCGGAAGTCACGCTAATGGTCGTGTGCAACCGCCGTCGCTATCGCCACAGCATCATACAGGGCCGCCACCGACGTCAGTTCTCAAACATCCGGGTAACAGCGGGACACAGGCAGCCTTCCAGGGTATGGGGGGTAGCGGGGTCGCTGCCCCGCCACCGGGGCTTATGTCCGCCACAGCCATGGCCGCAGCAGTCAACAGAAAACTGCCATTCCAAAGTGCCACAGATTCCATGTCTCTGTTCAGCAGTACCAATGGCTTCCCTGCGATACGAAACCCTAAACCACTTCAACAGACGCTACATCCACTTCAACCTGCAGGTTAGGCTTTCATTTGAAGAAGGAATAATAGAATGTGTAGTATGCTTGTGTATTGAAATTGTGACATTTGGAAATTATGATATCAATCGATCAAGATATTAAAAAAATTTTTTAATGATAAAAGCCTGTCCAAGTATATGCCTTTAGGTCCATGTAGCAGAAATATATGAAAATGTTTGTTATTCGAGCAAATGCCTATCATAAATGGTTGGTCTCAAAAAGAAATTTAACACAAGTGTTCTTGCACACAGATGATGGGCTACCTGTAAGTTCTGATATATCCGACGCAATTCCTGTTTCAACAAGTACAGACTGGCAAGCAGCTTTCGGTTTCACTTCGAACACATCTTCTGAACCACATGACGACGACTTAGGTTGGTGAAAAAATTATCATAAATCTCGTCGATTTGTATTGATAAATTGGACCATTGATTGTCATATTGTGATTACCATTTCAAAGCTAAACAGCTGTAAACTAAACAGCTAGACAACTATAAAGACCCAAGAAGAGTTGAATGTCTCATCACTCTCCACGCAGGTTTTGACCCTTGGAACGAATCAGCGAAGGCCCTGGCAGAAATCATCGAGAACGAAAGCACTTCGAACAGCAACCACAATCACATGCACAGCCATCAAAACCACTTGAGGAACCCTTACTATCCCCAGACACACCCCCACACACACTCGCCCTCCTCCCCCAGACAGACAGACGCCGGACACGGGTCAGCGCGCGTCCCGCCCGGAATGCCGCAACTCGTATCCAGCATGGCACAGATCACACAACTGCTAGAGAACAGACCTAAAAACCTGCCGCCCGGATTCACTCAAAACCACCTTGGTGCTATGGGCAATAATCAAAGTGAGTTGGGTGGAGTGCAGCGTCACTTCATATGTCGCTTTGTATTTACAAAAAGAAAATAATTTGTGAATGTTTACTTCTATTGAAAATAGTTTTCTCGTGGGATATTTCATGTATGACAGCTAAATTATGATGTGTTGAGCTATGTTTCACGACTTTCTTTCGGAAGTAATGTCACCAAATCGTTGAAGTTAAAGTTCTTGGCGTACTATGCCCATCATCGTATGACAATATGTTAAAGTTGCCTGTACTTTACTGTTTCCAGTGGGTATGCGAGGTAGCAAAATTATGGGCATGATGCATTTACCATCAGTGCCAGCTAATGCCCCCAATCACAGTGCCTATGGTGATATGCTAAATAGTGATATTCATTCTGTCAATCGAGAAGGCCTTCCCCATCCACAGGTACGTATGTATCCATAACAGCGAAAAATCATTACTTGTACAGCACTTTCCAGTAATGAATCAATCAAAGAGTATTTGTACATATTGGAGTGACTTGATTGTCTGTAGTATTAAGTTGTCACTTTGAACTTTTTCTGTTCTGTTTATTCTAACTCACGAGAGATCATGTTGATATAAATTATGAATATTTCAGCATTAACATAAATCATTACAATAAATAAGTTGTTAACTTGTTATGAAAGCTATGCAAGTTTCAAGTTGTTTGTATTTAGAAAGTCAAGTTCATTCTTGGTATTTACAAATCTCCAGTTTGTGTTCATGCTGAACTGTGTGTAATCAGTGTTTGGGTTTAATTGAATCAAAGTTTGATTTTGCACTCTTGTCTGCATATTAAACATTTTAAAGCACATTGGTGAACTGGGTACACTTCAAACCTCTTTTGGGTGCACTCAAAATAATATACAAATTATGTGAAAAAAATGTATTCACAAAAATAGTGTTCTAGTGCAAAACATTACCATATCAGACTAATGAAAACTGGAGTAAAGTTAGAATTGAATGTTGTGAGCTGTTACAGTTTGTACCTGCTTCGTTGGTTGTAAGTGGGTGCTCTCTGTAGGAAGTAGGGACACTTTGTTTGCTTGGTGGCGGTCTCCTACCCTCCCCTAACCTTCACACACTCTTCTCAATTCAAAATTAACTAACGACCAGAAAAACATAATGTAAAACAAATGCGGCTGTCGATTAACGATAAGTTGTCGCTCCCCCTCTCCCTTTGCCCCACTCGTATCGCAGTCACAGAACGACGACCCAGCAAGCAGAACAGACTGGCAAGACGGACTTCGAGCCCTCCTCCCAAATATTAACATTAGCTTTGGTGCCCCACAGGGAGGTGAGGACCGAAGGTTTGACAGGCAGCCACTGCACCAGTCACACCCCAGCAACTCACACAAAAGTAAGTCCAGGCAATACTTGAATTGCGCAATTGTGAAAATAAAATAACTCGTGATAATTGCGCAACTCTTCAGCAAGTTACATTCAAATTGTTCGCTATAAGTTCAATATTGATCGATTGTAGGTTTTACTTTTTCTTATGTACATCCTTCTCTTGCACATAGAATGGCCCACGTCGGGCTCTGTTCAACAGAACCCTGTCCTAGACAGGAACTGGGACCCCGCCATAGTCACATCAGGAAACGTCGCAGATAGTGAGTCAAAACAAACAATGTTATTGGCGGACCCCAACTAAAAATACAGTTTGTTCGCTTTTCCCTCGATCATGTTGATTAAATGTACCTGAGAGGTATTCAAAGAAAAAAATAATACATGTAAAATACTGAACAACTGATTATTTTGGACATTCTGTGAAGAAAAGTTTTGCTGCGGAGATAAAGTGACATGAATAAACTTATCATCGACATGAACTTGTCATAGAATTGAAAGTTTCAACGTAAAAACCTACATGTTACCTTCCCAGGTCATGGAGAGGAGCCACACTGGATGGCATCGTTACAACACTTGACCGAGGACAGCAGCACCTCCAGTAGCAACAACACATCGTCTAGTTCACAGCCTCATCGCGTCGCCGGCCTGCCGCCGGCGTTCCACGGCAACACACCGGCCCAGACCTGGTCCCCACAGACCCTGGGCGGTGCCCCTCACCCCCCACCTGGCTTCCACACACCCCAGATCCGACCACACACACAGAGGGCTCACACAGAGATCCAACAGCTCGCAGAAGGTACTTGAAAGCTCGGCATCTTGGCGAATAATGAATGAGAATTCATACTTTGCTGTGTGAAGAATTTACATAATTTTTAGAATCCGAGCTTTGAGTTTGGTAAACAAAGCTCATTTTGGGCAATACTTCTTGACAGTCAGGTTCAATACTAGTATACTATTTTCATAGTGTTTTAAAATATATTTTAAAACAAATTCTTGTTTTCTTGTTGTTTGCAGGATACCAATAGAGAGTGATAACCCTGGTCTTTCATAAAGGAGCCGACGATTTTAGAAGATAGATTGTTTGGCGATTTTACTGCTTTCAACTTGCTGTTTGGATTATATTTGGAGCATTTTTTCATGTGATTGCCTATGCCCTTGTTAATTTTTCGTTCAAAAATCACCAACCTAACTACTATATGTTTGCTTTCATTTGAATTTTTTTCGTGAATATTATTTAAACCATCATGTGCTTTTTGGCAAAATATGAAATTGTTTGCCCATCAAAAACCAGCTACCATGTGACTTAGTGACAGGCATTTACTGGGACATGTAAAATTCATATTGTCGTAAAACTTGCCTGGTAACTTGGATTGTTGAAACAGAAAGTGCAATACAACTTTTTGCTGAGCAATAGTTCCACTTGTATGCAATAGCTTTTGTCGAGCTTTTCTACACATATTGTTATGCAGGTTTTATTGTGAGAAACAAAACAGCTGATTTATTTGTATCCGAAATGGTTTGTTTTGAAACTGGTACTGAAAACGAGCAGGCTATATGACAGAATAAATGTTGTACTTTTCAAAAACATATTCATTTAACAGAGGTAAACATTTATCGTTTGGACTCAAACTGGTTGCAAACTATGTAACCAGATATATGCATAATTGACTGACGAGCAAAAATATGACTGATGATATTGTCTCCAAGAAAATGAAGTCCGTAGCATGAGTGTTGTGTTTGATAACAATATCCTTGAGCTGAATTCTCCCAAAATACTAGTAGATCGAAGTGGTTAAATTTCTGGACACGTTACAACCAAGTATATTAAAATGGTGATGCTTATAACGGTTTATTATATTCTGTGCTTACTTTCTTTACCTTATGTGTAACCGATTTAGGACTCGGGAAAAATTCTGTTAAGAAACAACTATAGGAAAACATTATATTACACACACACTGACACATATTGACGACAAAGACATAATTACAGACATTGAATTAAATGATCTGCAAACTGCAGATATTGCTGTCCTTTCTGAGTGTGATTCTCGATGTGTTCTGCCGGTTGGGGAGGGTAAACTTCGCCATCGTGGCATAAAATTTCGCTTTAAACTGGAAGAATTGTTCGGTATGCGAGGGAGGCATGAATAAGACGATTGTACCGAGGCCATTTTGTGCACCCGCTGCATGAAGTCATTCTTTTGTTGGTGCGTTGAGGCATCCCTCCTAATGTTTCCTGATGCCAAACTTGTTAATAAATTAAACCATATACACCAAATGTGTCGTGTTCATGATTTCTTACATTTAGGTCCAGAAAAGTAGATGAATTAGATAAGTTTTCACAAAATTTTTTTTTTTTGCACCAATGGTCTCGCAACTTGGAAAGAATAAGCCATTTTCATTAGCTATGGTACTAGTACTGGTATGTGATTCGCTAAATAATGTCGGATTGGTACAATTTTGGCTGCTCTATTTCTAAGCGAATTTTACACACGCATCTGCCAAAAAAAATTACGGATTTGCATTGACTCACAAGATATATCGCAATATGATCAGCAAAACAAGTTTTCATCAAAGTTGTGGCATAAACGTAAATTGGGGTTGGGACCAGGCAAATCATAATGTTCTCACACTAACATTGACTGAAATACAAAGGGCCAAGTAGCTTGACTACCAGTATATTTATCACTGTATTTGTATGAAAAGATGAATTAAGCATGAAAAAACTCAAAATTTAGCGACTGCTTGGCCCCACTGCATTGGTACTAGAGATTATGTATTACCTGAAAATCTGGTAGCAACATATTTATGATAATGATGTGTATGCGGGATGTACCATTTACTTCGTACATGTACACTAATGCAATGTAAGTGCAACTCATAATTAGGTAATATAAACTGAAATAAGTCGGCAGAAATAAGAAACTCGATTCAGTTTTAAAAGGGATATATTTTTTTGTACAACAGAAGTGTATACAACACATATAAGCATCCATAGAGCACACCTCATTCAAATATGCACGACAAATTCAACTATTGGTGACACCATAGATATAAGCTTCCCCTGTCCCCACACGAAATATTTCTCCCGAATGTCTCGTGAATACTGAGGACTTCATGATGAACATAATGATATCATAATGTACTCCACCAATCACCTCAGCGCAAGGCCTTTCTCTCTGCAGCTTTGGCAGCTGCTTTCTTCTTCATCATCTGCACTTTCTTGTCGGCGTTCATCAGCGAACTCATCTTGGTTGTCCCAGAACTACCGGAGCTGGAAGTGGTTCTAGACAGAGACGACGCACTTGAAGACTTCGGCAGCGATCCCGAACCACCGCTTGACGAGGATGAAGCCCTAGAAAGGAGCGAAATTCCTGCGGGTTTTCCCGACAATGATGATGACGAAGTCCCGGATGATCCCGGACTGAACGACTTCGACCCAGACGAACTTTTCCCGCTGCTTGATCCGAATTTCCCAGAACTTTTCCCTTCGCTGGACGATGAAGTCGATTTCTGACTACCACTGCCACTCATGGTGGTGATCTTGTGAGCGTCGGGCTTGAAAAGGAAGCCCAAGCCCTTGGAGTGGTCAGCCTTGCTGCTCGTCTGACTCCCAGGGCTCGACTTTGTCGAGTCACGTGAGGATTTTGCTGAGGCCGCCAGACTGGCGAGTCCAGTGAAAGGCTTGCTGCCGCTGCCACTGTTTGTGCTTGATGTGGTGTCCTTTGTTGTACCGCTCTGGAAGGGAAGAGACAATTTTATTAACATAAACATCATACTATTTAGATTTAGTTGCACTATTCCTCTATTGCATGAACAATCTGTGTCCACAAACTCAGTCATGAGTGGTTAGATGCGTTTGAGGACATTAGAAATTAGAAATTATCAACAACTCTGAATTCTGTTCATTGGGACTAGTTCAGATCTCAATCATGTCACTACTCTAAGCAAACCCTTGCCTTGCTAGGTTCCAGTCGTTTGAAGGGCTGTAGGGCAGGCTCTGCTTTGAAAGCCTTGTGTGGAGCGCTTGTATCCCTTTCTTTACCGGACGAACCTTGGCCTGACTTGGGCTTCTGGGCCTTCACCTAGTTGTTGGTATTAACATGATTAAAGGATATGTTTTATCAAGTACGAATATCTGCATACCTGAAATCATAGTCTTTGTATAAGATGTATAGTAAATGAATGTAAATGTTTTTTATATCAATAAACACTACTACTACTACAACTATAACATTTAGAATGCTGATCCAAGCAACTAAACGTTATGTATGGTACTGGTCATAACTGTTTTGAGTAAACTGGAAAAAAAGGTATCAACATTTGATGTGCTTTGGTATTTACTGAGTAGCCTGTATGAGAAACATGCACAAAAATACAGTTTCATATACGGAGGAAAGTTCAGGAAACCCTTTTGCGTCTACGGCTGTGGGAATTTTATTGAAACGGTACATTTGAGTTTTATTGTACTGACCATTTTCTTCATGTTCTTGGAGCACTTGGAACAATACCAGACAAATCGTGGGTCATCAACGTCTTCGTCCACCGGAGGCTTGTGGCATTCCTGTTGTAAAGTGTACATTTTCATGATTGTGAGAAATATGAGTACACAGACTGAAACAGCGACAAAATTTTCTACTAGTCGGCATTGATTGAATTGCTGAACCTCCGAAAATACGAAAGAAAGGAAAGAAGCATAATGTTTTTCTCCAATACAATTACCTGATGATAAAGTCTGTGGCATTCTTGACAGTCGAGCAGCCTATTACCAGACGTGATGTCCATTTGACTGAAACCAAAATTTTTCATGCTTATTCACTGGTTATTTGGCGAAGCATATTGAAACATATAATTCAATGTTGAATCATTAATCAATGTTTCAATGAATTATGAAGGTTGTTTGAAAACAATATCATTTTACACATATCTTGAAAGTGAATCACGGAGGCTGAAATGAGAAATGTCGTTTCACAATTCAAACCTGTGTACTGATTAGCAAGCACTTACTTGCAAACGACACAGGCCAGGTCCATCATGTCGTTAGCGAACTGTTCCGCATCCAGTCCAGGAAAACTTCCCGAGTCCTCATTGTCATCACTGCTATCACTGTCCTTGTTCCCGCCCAAAATAAACCTCTTTTCTGGTGGGGGGTCCTCGGCTTTTGCTTTGACCTTGGCGGAAGAAATTTCTCGACCCGAGTCGAGCCAGGAGGGGTCTTCCTTGATCATGGGCTTGGCGTGACCGTCATCACGTTCACGTTTAGTGTCCCGATGGGTGGAACGGTCACTGCTGCCATCTTTCGATCGGTCCCTGTCTCGTGAGGAATCACGGTCCTTCCAAGAGGAGAGCTTGGATTCGGACGATGAGGGTTCCAGTTTGGGTTTTTTGAGAGGTACAGGATCTTCTCCCAGGCTTGCCAAGTCATCTTTGAGCTGATGGGTTAAATTTTCCATGTATCATTAAGTAATGTTGTATCTGTTTGTACATTTGCTGCGAAATATATGAGACAACATGTATTTACTATATAAATAGTCATGTTAAAACCATACAATAGGTACTTTTTAGCTTGATAATAAACTATTGATTTAGATCATACATTCATATCCTTTACCTTGTCCAAAGATTTTTTTTCACTGTCTCGTTTCTTGTCGACTTCAGAGAAGTCTCGCTTGGACTTGTGCATCGGCTTAATGTCATCTCCCCTTGTGCCGTCTTCCTGTTTTATAAACGAACAAAGAACCCACCATCAGATCATAGCCCTGTGATAACTGTAAATTAATCTCTTCTAAGCACCATGAACACTGCTAGTATTCATAAATGTTGCAGTTTTTGCTTAACTCTCGCTTACAACTGGTTAATGAATAGTGTGCCAACCATTCATTGTTGGATCAAATGCAAATATGAAATTTTATGTTTAAATGTTGCAATACTAGTACACACATGGAGTGACATCAAGAGTAGGTCAAGTTATTATCCGATTGATTTATTGTTAGGAATTAATTTGTGAATATTCTGCTTTCTTGGGTGGGATACAAAGTATATTAGCAGCTGATTTATGTATTATCCCTGCTGATCTTATGTCAGTAATGATCATGATTCATGATAAATTTGTCTTCTCCAGTTCAAGTTGATTCGATTATTGGCTTCGTAGTGCCATTTCGGAACTGACAGAATGGTATTTTTCTATTCAGTTTTTTCAGCAGAATGAGAAAAATCACATTTCTGCAATTAGCAAAAAAGGATTAGAATTTGCAGTCGATTGGTAGATTATTAAGATTGAAATGCGCATGCGTATCCATTCCAGAATGTAATATTCAGAATACACCGTAGCCCCAAACGAACAGGGCTAATGATGGAGTACTTATACTCAAGTTCAACACAAAATGTATGATTTTTGGCGATAACTTCTTTTAGGATGGTCAGATCAATTTGAAATTTTATATTCTTCCATTTGGCACAAAACCATATTTTTTCACCAAATTTCAGACTTATATCTTGAAAACTGAGAAAGTTGGCAATCTACCCCAATGTTAAATGTTGGGCACTAATCGGATCACAGGAATTCAAGCAAATTTGGGGATTTCATGACCTTTATTCCGCTAAGAAATGTAATATGAGGAAATTTTTTGAGTTAGAAGAATACAGGTGTATTCTAATAGAATATCATTCTTACAAAGTACTGTGCAGTGTGAACATCGAACAACATGCCAAATTCTGTTCAAACTTGCAAATTTCACGTTTAATGTGGAATTTAACATTGGAGTAGATTGCCAACTTTTTAAATTTTCAAGACAGAAGTCTGAAATTTGGTGAAAAAATACAGTTTTATGCCAAATGAAAAAAATTAGCCCAAAGGCTAAGATAGGTTACCGGACAATTTTGGTTTGGCCATGGCAGCATTGGCAGGTACAGACCTTTTACCAATCAAGGTTAGCAGTGTAAACATATGACCTTGGGATTTACCAATCAAGGTCATCCGTATGAACTTCGATGTTACCATTACATGTATGTGTGCGGCATTTGATATTCTATATGTTGGTTGGAATCATTTAGGCCGCTCAGGTCAATTTACACATTCCAAGTCAGACATTTGGCACTCAAGGTCATCTGACGTCAAGTTCAAGGTCATCATTGCCATTTTCTAAAAATGTGTCCAATAAGATTAGAGATTTTTTATCTGAAAGAGCACCCTCATGTACGTGTATAAGTTTCGTTGACCTTGCACAGCTCTGCATGTAGCGGCCATTTTGATTTTTTCGACGGGTCCCAAAGGGGACTTTACCGAGTTAAATTCTCCCATGAAATGTGACATGTTTTCCCCAATATCTCACTTAATATTGAGATTAGAGAATGATATATGGTGAATATTCTCGTGACCATGAATTTAGACTTTGAACTAATTTTCGAAGTCAGACTACAAAATATAAAAATTATTATGGTCTATAATAAGCTAATATCTCGCTTATTATCGACTTTACAGCTCAGGAATCGAGCGTTTTTCGACAAAAACGGCCGCCATTTTGAAAAAAGTGCGAAAATCAAAAAACAAAAAAATACCTCCTTCTCAAAATATTTTTATTCATTTTTGTGCAAAATTTCAGAAAAGTTCGATCGTTAACTTTGAAGATAAAAATGTTAACGCCGGACGGACGGACGGACGGATGACGGACGCAACGCCATGCCAATAGGTTATCGGACCAAAGGTCCGGTAACCTAACAAACAGAATTTCAAATTGATCCGACCATCCTAAACGAAGTTATCGCCAAAAATCATATGAGGTTTGCACTTTTGAGGCCAAGCACAAGTGGGAAAATAGTTTAATTATCGTCAACAGGTGACAAACTGCAAACACCGGCACCTGTGAAGAAGGTATGAAGTTTAACAGCACTGTCAAAATCTAACGCCATTGAAAGCAACGAAGGGAAGCTTAATTTAGATATCCCCTAAATGTCTGCGTCTACCCACTTTCTCCAAAGAAACATGAGATAAGATTCGCTAGAAATCTCTAAGTTTTGGGTCATACCACCTAGTCATGTGGGGGTCTTTACGATGTCTAGTGTTGAAAGAGTGGATATAATTGTTTGCCACAAGAAGTGTTCAGCGTAGTTCGTTGCGGGAATGAAGATACATGAAATTACTAAGTTCAATATTGATTCTTAACATTGAACCATCAGTCAAGGTCCACTGTGATGATCATATATTATCAATAAACAATTACCCATATTCACAATTATATGGAATATCTGAATTATCTTTCTCACAAAATAAACTGTATTATTATATGTCTAATCAGTGCATTCCTATCTTATTCAATGTAATTTGGCGAGTGCAATAAATATCCGTATTGCACTGTTGTCATTACTGCACTGGCCAGAAACCGTTGCTATGACGTCACTCATTGTGACGTCACTCATTGTCTCTTTTGTGCTGAAAAACGTTATTGTAGACATATAATAAACCAAATACTACATTGTACTATAGGGTTATTGCACAATATGGGGTTTTATGCCCGAGGGCTAAGTCTTCGAGAAGCCCGACGCGAAGCGGAGGGCTTCTTGAAGACTTGGCCCGAGGGCATGAAACCCCATATTGTGCAATAACCCGTTTATCATATGCCAGTGCATGTCCGGGACATTTTAGTCTGTTTCATATGACCGAATCATATCCGATTAGAAAGAAATAAGCAAGAAATACAGCTTTTATTCACACATTTTTTCGATTCACAGGCCATTTCGGAGTTCCAAGAGCATCAGCGTAAAACGTAAATTAGCGGCAAAAACGTCAAACACAACGGAATCGGGCCAGGAGAGCGACCATGTGCTTTTGTTTACCCTTCAAAATAATGACGTTTTCTTGAACTGGGAGCTGCCCGGGCAAGTGTGGAATTTACAGCCCGCCGGGCAGAAGTTTGTTATTGGAAGAATAGGCACAGCTATTGAAAAACAAAATACATAGAAATGGTGTATTTTCAGGTCTAAGTTTGTTGATAGTAATTTAAATTACTGTATAATAGCATTAACTACGCTATTCGCATCGACTGTCATTCTGGCATATGATAATGTGTTTTATTCCGCACTTGGTCCTTTCGCGGAGCACTCGTAAACTCGTGCTCCGTGAAAGGACCCGTGCGGAATAAAACCCAGTACAATGTAGTATTTGCTTAGTATATTTGACTACAATGATATTGTTACCGATGTTGCCTTTTCATGAGATTATGGAATTATGTTGGGGTTTTTTCGCAGCTGAGACTATAAGGCCAAAAAAAATAAATGTTTTGGTTTGCGTCCCCGCGCGTCGACCCAAACCTCCCGCGTCAGATTTTTGTTGTTGCCATGATCGTATTTTACAAGGAGCGGCCACATTTCAATTCTATGCAAGTCGATGAGCGTCCCCAACGTGGCTGTATTAGTGACAGTCGAGGATTGCAATCTTGCAGGAACCAATCAGGCGTTTAACTGTGAAAGCTACAAACCAATCAACTAGCAACCTAATACTATAGAGATTCGTTTTTAAGATAATTGTTGGTCGTTATATTACACTGGCTGATCACAAGGAGAGAAAGAGTCGTCCGGTAAATGATTTCTTAAATCCCGACACTAGCATAATTCCTTGCCATGGAGGTAATTACACCTAATTTTCCATACGAGCCCCTTCCATTTGTCATTGATTAAAACAGCAGATCACCCCAGTGAACCACTTCGTGAGAAACTTGTTTCATACAGACATAGGGAGTTGCATGCGTGGCAATAAAGACAGTCTTGCTTAGAAACAATACGAGTTTATATCGTTGATATATTTTCAAAGTAAACATTTTTTTTGTATTTATTTAGTTTTTTTTTAGTTGATTTTTTTCATTACATGACTATTTTTATTGATTCTGTTATCAATTACTTTTTTCCACTCTTTATTTGATCCATACTGTGGCTGATTTTATTATGGTCTATAATAAGCTAATATCTCGCTTATTATCGACTTTACAGCTCAGGAATCAATTGTGCAAAAATATGCTATGCTGAATATTCCGATGACCTTGAACTTGACCTGTGATCTTATTTTCAAGGTCGGAGCAAAAAATGGCCAATATCTCGCTTATTATAGACGTTACTGCTTATGATTCAATTGTGAAAATATGGGAAATGATTAAACGCTGAATATTGTCATGAGCTTGAATTGGACCATAATATATCTTTTATCATTGACTACAAGTTGGGAATCAGTTGTGGACATGCAAGAATTTGTATATGCTGAATATCGTTGTCACCCTGAATATGACAAGTCACCCTGAACAATAACAAACGAAGAATACAATATTTTGCACTAGAAACAAAGCCCGACCGAATAGTTTATCCTAAGACACACTGGCGTCATCAGGGGCAGACAGTGTGTTAAATGTAGTTGTTTCTACTGTACACCTGATGGAATTAGTATACAACCGCCCAACAACCTATGAAAACAATTTAGAAATCCGAAACAAACCCAATGGAACAGATATATGACAAGTACATAAGTACCTAATCACAAGCCCGAAGGCTACTGAGTTGATGGTATCCTCGGGGACAGATTTAATGTCCGCCAGCAGTGACACCGACTCAGTGGTATGAATGTAAGTATCAATCTATTACCACCAATACAGTGAGATTTTAATGATGCCAATAACAAACGAAAAATACAATATTTTGCACTAGAAACAAAGCCCGACCGAATAGTTTATCCTAAGACACACTGGCGTCATCACGGGCAGACAGTGTGTTAAATGTAGTTGTTTCTACTGTACACCTGATGGAATTAGTATACAACTGCCCAACAACCTATGAAAAAAATTAGCCCAATGGGCTAGTAAGGTTACCGGAGAAATATACAGAGTTAAGCCGAGAAAGTTGAAAGTCAAATTCAAGGTGACCACTGAAATCGCCATATCTCTAACCGTGAAAATGGGATCAAAGGTTAAATTCTAGATCACCAAACTATTCAGCATACATCATTTCCTATATGTTCACTATGGACCCCTAAGCTGTAAATTTGATAATAAGCGAGATATAAGCCATTTTGTAATCTGACTTTGAAAATAAAATGACTGACCTTGAAATTTGGGTCAAAGGTCAAATTCAATATCATTAAAATATTCAGAATATATCATTTCCTATATGTTCACAATTGATTCCTAAGCTGTAAAGTCGATAATAAGCAAGATATTAGCCATTTTGTCCTGTTGACCTTGAAAATGAGGTCAAAGGTCAAATTCAAGGTCATGAGAATTTTCAGCATATATCATTTCCTATATGTTCACAATTAATTCCTAAGCTGTAAAGTCGCTAATCAGCAAGATATTGGCCATTTTGTCCTGTGACCTTGAAAATAGGTCAAAGGTCAAATTCAAGGTCACGAGCATTTTCAGCATATATCATTTCCTATATGTTCACAATTGATTCCTAAGCTGTAAAGTCGCTAATAAGCAAGATATTGGCCATTTTGTCCTGTGACCTTGAAAATAGGTCAAAGGTCAAATTCAAGGTCACAAGCATTTTCAGCATATATCATTTCCTATATGTTCACAATTGATTCCTAAGCTGTAAAGTCGCTAATAAGCAAGATATTGGCCATTTTGTCCTGTGACCTTGAAAATGAGGTCAAAGGTCAAATTCAAGGTCACAAGAATATTCAGCATATATCATTTCCCATATGTTCACAATTGATTCCTAAGCTGTAAAGTCGCTAATAAGCAAGATATTGGCCATTTTGTCCTGTGACCTTGAAAATGAGGTCAAAGGTCAAATTCAAGGTCACGAGAATATTCAGCATATATCATTCCCCATATGTTCACAATTGATGCCTAAGCTGTAAAGTCGATAATAAGCGAGATATCAGCAATTTTGTCCTGTGAGCTTGGAAATGAGGTCAAAGGTCAAATTCAAGGTCATGAGAATATTCTGCGTATATCATTTCCTATATGTTCACAATTGATTCCTAAGCTGTAAAGTCGATAATAAGCGAGATCTTAGCCGTTTTGTCATGTGACCTTCAAAATGAGGTCAAAGGTCAAATTCAAGGTCATGAGAATTTTCAGCATCTATCATTTCCTATATGTTCACAATTGATTTCTAAGCTGTTAAGTCGCTGATAAGCAAAGATATTGGCCATTTTGTCCTGTGACCTTGAAAATGAGGTCAACGGTCAAATTCAAGGTCACAAGAATTTTCAGCATATATCATTTCCTATATGTTCACAATTGATTCCTAAGCTGTAAAGTCGCTAATAAGCAAGATATTGGCCAATTTGTCCCGTGACCTTGAAAATGAGGTCAAAAGTCAAATTCAAGGTAATGAGAATATTCAGCATATATCATTTCCTATATGTTCACAATTGATTCCTAAGCTGTAAAGTCGATAATAAGTGAGATATTAGCAATTTTGTCCTGTGACCTTGGAAATGAGGTCAGGGTCAAATTCAGGGTCATGAAAATATTCAGCATATATCATTTCCTATATGTTCACAATTGATTCCTAAACTGTAAAGTCGATAATAAGCGAGATATTAGCCATTTTGTCATGTGACCTTGAAAATGAGGTCAAAGGTCAAATTCAAGGTCACGAGAATATTCAGCATATATCATTTCCTATATGTTCACAATTGATTCCTAAGCTGTAAAGTCAATAATAAGCGAGATATTAGCCATTTTGTCCTGTGACCTTGAAAATGAGGTCAAAGGTCAAATTCAAGGTCACGAGAATTTTCAGCATATATCATTTCCTATATGTTCACAATCGATTCCTAAGCTGTAAAGTCGCTAATAAGCAAGATATTGGCCATTTTGTCCTGTGACCTTGAAAATGAGGTCAAAGCTCAAATTCAAGGCCACGAGAATATTCAGAATATATCATTTCCTATATGTTCACAATTGATTCCTAAGCTGTAAAGTCGATAATAAGCGAGATATTAGCAATTTTGTCCTGCGACCTTGGAAATGAGGTCAAAGGTCAAATTCAAGGTCACGAAAATATTCAGCATATATCATTTCCTATATGTTCACAATTGATTCCTAAACTGTAAAGTCGATAATAAGCGAGATAATAGCCATTTTGTCATGTGACCTTGAAAATGAGGTCAAAGGTCAAATTCAAGGTCACAAGAATATTCAGCATATATCATTTCCTATATGTTCACAACTGATTCCTAAGCTGTAAAGTCGATAATAAGCGAGATATTAGCCATTTTGTCCTGTGACCTTGAAAATGAGGTCAAAAGTCAAATTCAAGGTCACGAGAATATTCAGCATATATCATTTCCTATATGTCCACAATTCATTCCTAGTCTCTAATTTCAATATTAAGTGAGATATTAGGCTTAATGTGTCCCATTATAAAGCATAGGAGAATTTAACATGGGAAAGTCCCATTTGGGCTGAGTTTGGGCCCAAAATGGCCCACTTCGAGCGATTCAAGGGCAACGAAATTTATACATGTCACAGGGGTACATAGGAGGAGTGTCATGCATCAATAAGAAAAAAAGTTACTGAACAGATTTTGAGAAAACGACCGTCGAAGTCCAAAATTGGCCATTTTTCGACGAAAACGGCCGCTCTGACCTTGAAACCAAGGTCAGAGGTCAAATTCAAGGTCACGACAATATTCAGCATATATCATTTCCTATATGTCCACAATTGATTCCAAGTCTCTAATCTCAATATTAAGTGAGATATTAGGCTTTAATGTGTCCCATTATAAAGCATAGGAGAATTTAACATGGGAAAGTCCCATTTGGGCCGAGTTTGGGCCAGAATGGCCCACTTCGAGCGATTCAAGCGCAACGAAATTTATAGACATCATAGAAGTACATATGAGGAGTCTTATGTATCAAAGAGAAAAAAAGTTACTGAACAGATTTTGAGGAAAATGGCCGCCAAAGTCCAAAATCAGGCCTTTTTCGTCGAAAACGGCCGCCATTTTGAAGAAAAAGCGAAAATCAAAAAACTAACAAGGGCCACTGGCCCCATAGGAAGAGCTTTGAAAATGTTTGCACAGAACTAGTTCAAAACCCTCGAATACTGTATCCTATTCGGTACATATATGTTGTTGCCATATTGTAACTGTAGCCCATGATATTGTACCAACTGGCCAATCATTTGCTTATTGTTTGATTTGGCCTAATATAAAATTGATTGATACCATTATTAAGGTACTGATTCCATCTGCTCCCATCTTCCAAACTAGGTGTTCTCCAGTCGCTGACGACTGCTGGAATGTATCTCCCGTAGCCCTATCACCCCCCCCCCCCCCCCAAAAAAAAAATCTCCCCCCCCCCCACACCCCCAAACTATTAATAGATTCAACTTTTCACTGTGGGCGGGATCAAACAAATATTAACCTATTCGGTTACAGTCATGAAATATGTAGTGGACACAACCTTTACCTTATTGTGCCCAAAAATAAATGTTTTATGTTTTAACTAAATTTACTGTGGTCAATAATAGACCTAATTAGTATTCACCCATCGGTTTATTTTTTTTATCTCCATCAGTAGACATGTTATATGTCCAAACTACACAGCTCAGAATGCCACATCACGATTCCCATGCAACCAATAATAGTGGTGTAGCAATCACAGGCCTATCTGATCATACGTGACATTCAACAGATGGCGCTCTTGCAGCATGCAGTAGGCCCCTACAGGAAAGTTGTGCGGTTCATTATGATGAGAACTGTCATTTTGTGATAAATGTGATGATGTGATTGTTGCATTACGAACTCGACTGGCGATTTTTGCTTTGATCATTTGTGTATGATTCTAGTAACCTAATTACAGTGTACTCTGCCGAAACCGGCTCTTGTATATACCGGAATTTTGTCTATACCGGCGTTCCTCTTAGGTCCCGAATTCTTCCCCTTTGTTTCTACAGTAAGCAACTCTCGATATACCGGATGTTGTCCATTCTAAAAATCGACCCTATTCCTGTGACCCAACCGGCCATATCGTATTGTCCAAACCGGCGTTACTCCAATAATTCAAAATTGCGGCGTCTAAATTGCAATCAGGCATACGTCATCGGATCACAGACCGATGTCAAAGGCTGCGCTTTAGTCACACGTCTGTAAACACAACAACATCAGGAACATGGCGCTCACAAATTGTAATTAACGACAACTAAACTTCGTCAGTTAGGGGTCGTTTGAAGAATGCATGATTTACCTGACATAATTTCTCGAATAAAAATCACTACAAGCTCATCACTGGGGTGACACGCATCAGCGCATGTTATAAACGCCATAGACATAGAGCAAATTACTTTCTATGTCTATGATAAACACAGACGTCAATTCTATGACATCATGCAATCTTGTCTCACTATGTATATTCTGAAATTGGTTTTGATATTTGCTGATAGCACAAGATTATAATAATGTCAATAAAAAAAAAACTACAATTAATAATCGATTGACTCAAATTATTTACTTGAGTGTTCTGCAATAAATCAATACAGATCCGACCTATTACCAATAAGATAACTTTAACTACGCCGATGTCCATAAAGTTTATAACTACATGTACCTAAGATGGCTGGCCGGTATTTATTTACGTCATGTTGTGTACCGGTAACAGTGAAAACGAAGTCGGCCGGTATCTGCATATCAGACTCTTGAGACTCAGACTCTTGATAAACCGGCGCTTTGTCCATACCGGATTTTTTCCCTGGTCCCATGGAGATCCGGTTTATACAGAGTACACTGTACTAGTAACCTATCATGCACAAAATAATCGAGTGCTTGAAACATGACTCAACCAACAAATCACCGATTTTAAAAGATGGTTGATAAGCTATGATCAATTGATTTATTTTTGTATTAAGTGCTGCAGTATCTCGTGATGTCATCTCATTAATTATTCATTAGGCTATGAGGCACGCTCACCCAACGAACAGCGATGTTTAGGTGGAAGAGGAGGGGGGAGGCATCGTGAAGAAAGTGAACTTGTTGTCATCGGCATATATGATCTCTCGAGGTGGATCATATTACTGAAATGCATCAGTAATCGCCGATTGCGATCTTGCAGATAGTTTAGCGATATATTCATGCGAGAAAACTCATCGGACCATTCAGCAGACCTGATTTTTACCCGGGTGCGGGCCAGCTTTCATTTATCACGATTGGGTCGTAGTCCGACGTCTTCACGCGGATGGGGGGGGGGGGGGGGGGGGGGCGGGGGGCAGGCTGTGGTGCGGGACGGGGATGAAGCGGGTCGAGTGTGGCTGGCTGCCTCGCTAGGGGGGGCCACACTTATTTGCATTTGGCCTACTGAGCATACCAGCACTTGCCACAAGTTTTCATTTATTATGTTGCCGTATCAAGCCGTTTTTCCGTTTTTGCAATAGCTTATGTACTATCTATGTAGTGTGGAATGTTTATGCAAAATTTTGAGTGCATCTGATACAAGAAAGCCCTGTTTCAGAGAAGATCAAAACGGGAGTGGTGATGGGTGATGAAACGGTGACACACAAAAAAAATAAACGGTCGGAACACACGTCTCCTGTGGCTAATATTGCTTATAACTTATTACAGTAACCATACTTGGGTACACGGGTGTCATATTCTTTCCAACTGGCCCCAGGCCCTCCTAATTAGCCACAATTGAATGGTTTGCTCTGGCTCCAAGTCGGACTTTCAAAAATGTAAACAAAGGAAAATTCTCCAAAATCAAAAAAAAACTAACATCATAGAGGAAGAGCTCTGCTCTTCCTAAAAAATACCTCCTTCTTGAATTATTTTTAAGTATTTTTCTGCAAAATTTCAGAAAAATTCGCCCGTAAACAAAAAAGATAAAAATGTGGACGACGAAGACGACGACGACGACGGACGACGGACGCAACGCCATGCCAATAGGTTATCGGACCATAGGTCCGGTAACCTAACAATTTAGAAATCCGAAACAAACCCAATGGAACAGATATATGACAAGTACATAAGTACCTAATCACAAGCCCGAAGGCTACCGAGTTGATGGTATCCTCGGGGACAGATTTAACGTCCGCCAGCATGTTTTTTTGTTGCGCGGAATGAATATGCAATTATATCGCGCAATGAATTAACCAATCATGGACGGTGTTTTATGGCGCGATCAAAATATATTTATATCGCTCATTAATTCAACCATTCATATACCGTTTCTTCATACGCGACACATTTAAGGATACTTATTGCGCGCATTAAATCAGGAATTGTATCGCGCAGTAAACCAGCCAATCACGTAAGGTGTTTTATGTCGCGGTACAATTTGATTTAGGTCCCGGAGTAAGTCACCCAATGACAACCTGTGGGTTCATGCCCGCAAAAAATATATCATTCGAAATGCATCGCGCAATAAAAGACGGGTTATGAATGGTTGACATACAGCGCGACATAACTATAATTTAATCGCGATATAAATCACCTCCCTCGATTGGTTGATTTACTGCGCGACATAATTCCATATTTATGTCGCGCAACAAAGTTCAGTTCTGACTAGTTTGGCCAACCATAGTCTTGAAGTTGACCTCAGAAGACCTTAAGTGGCGAATTCGAAGGTCAAATCGGTCCTGAAATGTGTCAATTGGCTCTGCAACACAACACAGTTGTAGATGGACGTTAGGGCCCAAGTATCATATCCTGTGCCCTTCCTCTATGTTCAATAAGGATTAAAAAGGTGACAGACGGATTGAATGGTATTCATTTAGTGGGCAAGTAGTATTAAGGCGCAGCGTATGATACTTGGGCCGAGGTTAGGTTCATATTGTGAACTTATAAGAAATCATTAGATTAAGCATCCAATCAATCATCCATCAGATTATGGATTAGTCTTGACACTGCCCCGGTATCACCTCGAGTGGTAAATCCGATTTCTGTAGATTGAACGCTGCAAACAAATCGGCTATAGATGAAGCTAGATTCGAACTGTGCATATAGAAAATATAGAAAATCATGTAGGAACTACATGTATGATAGAGCTGTTGGTGAGATTAAAATTGATCTCCGATGTGCTTGAGTGGTCGCCATCAATAATCATAGTCAACCTTGACTGATACATCTCGAGGTCATATCTCACCTGTGACGTTTGAAACTAAAATTGTCCGGTAACCTATCTCAGCCCTTGGGCTAATTTTTGGAATAGCAGAAAAGAATAAATACAGTTGCCTATCACATTCTCAAGACACAATGCCTGAATGTTTCGTATTGAAATTGAAATCAAATTGACATGGTGTTGTGTTCTGTTGTCTGTTACAGCTCCACAACCCTGCGGAAGAAGAAAACGAAGATGGTTGACATGCACTTCTCCAAGGCGATACTCGTCACGCTGTTGCTATGGCAACTGGCGGTAAATGAGGCTGCATCTTGCGGTGGAAAATGCGACATCACCGGTAAAGAGTTGCGGACTGGATACACGATTCAGAAAGTTTGTCGAGATTGTGGCCAAATGTATAATTGGGAGATGCAGTGCTGTTGCTTGTTCCTGGACAATTTTTTTCATTGGTGTATGAATGAGACGATGGATATGTAGTTAAGCAGAACACGTTAGAGGACTGAAATAAATGTCTTGAGATCATTGCTTTGTTGTTCTCCCGTCGTTCTTCCTGTCTGCTAATAGGGGCTACTTTTAATATAGATCTCGGCCAGGTGTTTCTATGAAGTTACTAAATATGTTCCTGTGATCAGGTGCGTTAGAAACTTATTTCGGAATAGGCGATCTGTGCATTGTATTGCGAATTCATCTCATGAAGGCTATTAGATATGGCAATATAAAATATAACATAGTTACAACTGTCTGCTGTTGTCATAACATTCATTCTGTATGAACAGCTCAAGCAACCCAAGCAACTATGGTTATGGGTTATATCTCGAGAATGGTATAACACAGCATCCAAACATGTAACCATACGCTGATCATTACTGATGCCAAATATAATAAATGGTGAATTAGACATTTTTAAAGGTTAAATGATTAATAAGTATTCATTCGTTATCATAATTATTGGATTGACAGGTAAATTTTCACCAAAACTGTGATATTGTCTTAACGAACGGGGAAGTTGACATGCTGTTTAAACCATTATAATCTATAATATTCATTCTATCGCTTGTCAAAACTATGTTTTTGAGGTTTACTCGCACTTCAACCGTAATTCATCTCAGAATGTTTTCCATATCAGCAATATCTTCCAAACTGATAAAATCAGCCCAAGGGCTAAAATAGGTTACCGGACATTTTTTATTTGAAGCATTACAGGTGACATATGACCTTGAAATATACCATTCAAGGTCATCCTTGAGAACTTCAATGTCACCATTATGTGTGCTTGCACATTACTTTCTATATGTTCATAATACAAACATGTCAGCTCGAGCAAAAAGCATTTTGTCTGTAGAGGCCAAGTTCACATTTCAGGTCAGGCAAAACGTAGCCCTAAGGTCAAGTTCAAAGTCACCAAACAACATGCTGTATGACTTCTTATACCGTAAAACGAGAAAAAAAATGTGAAGATTAATGCTCGCGTTTTTGTAAAGACTCTGTTGTTTTCGCGCCTCTGTGAAACTTAAAAATAAATGATAAGGAAGGTTACCGGAATATATATGTTTCATATTTTAGATATTAGATCTACATCTACAAGACTACATCCTCGGACTGACTGTGAATAACGTTACAGGGCAGTGTACAGTAATTCGCTCAGCCAATCAGCGAGTGTTCACCTCACTTAGGCAATTTATAGGGAAACTGTTGTTAAACATCGCCTCATATATTTTTCAAGCCAGACTTCTGGACGAGTGTATATTCACCTGAAAGAACGCAGTGCTGGGATATAATGACCCGGTTTTCAAGGCAGTATCTTGTTGGCATTCTTCTCAGGAGCTGGGGAATCAAAGGGGTTTTGCATGGGCATCAGTACCCATAATTTTGGGTATTTTCACCCCGGGTCCATTCAAGGCAGAATAGCGAAAAATCCCATGTGTCGTCAAATATATTCATGCTTACCACGCGATGCCCAATACGTTGAGGGATAAAACTAGCATAGTGGTTAGGCTGGGATTTTTTTTTAGGAAGGTGTTATGGACCGTCAAAGTAAGATCATTTAACATTGAGTTGAATGGCCAATATAATTAATATACAGTAGCCTTAACTGATTACACAATTTTCACTCTGCGTGGCCTGGGAGCGCAAAAAATGTCATAATTTGTTTGACTAGGTAACAGTTGAAGGTTCCCGACCTAATTTAATGTTAATTTGCCGTGTTTTGTGTGGTTAAGGAGAAAATTGTGGAATACACATGAATCACATGGTCGGTCGGCATACAAAAATGTTCTAACTATCCTCAGCGGCTAAATTATGACTTGAATTACAATTTGTTTGCACAATATTAATGATACTGATGCATTTCAATAGCTCAGCCTTCTACAGGTGTCAGGGACTAGGAAATTTTGACCACCGGACCAGATCACAAGAATTGAGGTCGGCCCTATGCCGAGCTCACGCTTATCATAAGCAGCCCCCTGACCCTGACATCATTCTAGAGACACAAGGTTGCATGCAAATAATAACCCCTTGATATTCTTGACTTTCTAAATAAATTATTAGTGGTTTGTTACGTTTCACATGGGTTCTATAGATAATTTTCCGTTTTTAGTGTGATAAATTCACGGTTTTTTTTAATCTTACTTTACTAAATAATCCAAACTGCCATTGAATTATACCAACGATTGGGTCTTGATGCTAATTGCACTTATATTCTATACTCATCCTGAAATTTTCAAGGCTTTTGCATGAAAACTCAATGAGTTTTCAACAATTTCAATTCTAAGAATTTGGCAGACTGGCAAATCCCAGCACATGTAGCATATGTATTAAATGGACTGAAACAGAGAATTGAATCGGGATATCAGGTTTATATTTCGTTTCACAATTACATACATATAAGACTACCTACTAACAAAATATAATTCATATATCTCAGAAACGCCTATATATTAAGGGCAGTGTACAGTAATTCGCTCAGCCAATCAGCGAGTGTTCACCTCACTTAGGCAATTTATAGGGAAACTGTTGTTAAACATCGCCTCATATATTTTTTAGGCCAGACTTCTGGACGAGTGTATATTCACCTGAAAGAACGCAGTGCTGGGATATAATGACCCGGTTTTCAAGGCAGTATCTTGTTGGCATTCTTCTCAGGAGCTGGGGAATCAAAGGGGTTTTGCATGGGCATCAGTACCCATAATTTTGGGTATTTTCACCCCGGGTCCATTCAAGGCAGAATAGCGAAAAATCCCATGTGTCGTCAAATATATTCATGCTTACCACGCGATGCCCAATACGTTGAGGGATAAAACTAGCATAGTGGTTAGGCTGGGATTTTTTTTTAGGAAGGTGTTATGGACCGTCAAAGTAAGATCATTTAACATTGAGTTGAATGGCCAATATAATTAATATACAGTAGCCTACAGGTCTACCGTAGATTTCCTGTATTATCGCTCAAATATCAATCAATATTTTGTCAACACACCAGTCTTTTCAAAGCTAATTCTCCTCTTCTTTGAGCAATGGCTTCATCAGTCATTTGTTTAAGCTGATCCAAGGCATCTTTACTGCGACTGTGCAAGAGTTTTAATGCACGGACAAAAATCGGGTCCAAATCAGTCGCCATTTTCACGTTAACAAGAAAGTATTTGAAAAGAGTCGACGCATGCGACGTGTTAATGACCGCACTCCTGTTACCCGTGAGAAGAGCGTTATGATTTTGAGTCTGAGCATAGCGTCAAAGATTTTATGGTCATGACGCAGGTACCATGGAGTTTATTGTAGTAATGCTTTTTTTATTAAAAAAAAATAAATCAAATGAAATCACATCACTTTATTTCATAAAAAAAAAAAAACTCACACGAAATTGTTCGAGATAGAGACAAGCTCCTGGAAATATACATGCATCTCAAATCACTCGTTGTATATTTTCAGATCATAATATGCACCAGCACTATGCCATAATACCATCAGATCAGAGAGACCTCACTCTCTGGTCTGCTTGTGGCGGCCATGCATGTATAATACATGTATAGTAACTTCTGGGGTACCGCGTTAACCTTTAATTTGAACTTTAGTGATTTTGAAAGGCCAAAACGGCAATTATATTGAAAAAAAAAACAGCTGTGGCCAACATTATCCGGTAATTTTCCTTAGCCTTCGGGCTAGTTTTTGCTCATATCATCACGATGCTAAATTGTATCGTGTTAAAACTTGATATCCTGGGAGTCTCACTTTCATCGCAAAAATTGAAAAAAAAATCGAATCTACGGTTTACTTCAATATTAATTTTTGCCCCATCATTCAATTTTCGGTCCGCCCACGATTTTATGCATTTGCTTGCTCTTATAGCTGTGCAATCTTTTGTGAGTAGCATGTTGCGTAGACTTACCCCTAATGTGTTTTCTGGTCTCAAATTACATGTACAACAATACTTCCATCCTGGTGGACATAAACACGACCAACTGCCGAAGAATGTCCAGACTCTTGATCGAGATACCCTTTAGGGCTGAAGTTTAACAACTACCAAATTTAAATTTTTTTTGCGACCAAAGTCTGAATTTGGTAAAAAAAAAAGCCGTATAGGTAAAAAAATGACTTATAAGTGAAATATGCCAAATAATATCACCATATCATTTAGCTTCGCAATAATATGAGCGAAAAGCCATAACAAAGGTGTAAACGAGTTATACAAATATGAGAAAACGTCTGGAAATCGTATTTTGAACCAAACTTTTTTTGTCCGTTTTTTTTTCATTATGATGGGGCCGACCATATCAGAATAGAGCTTGGATATTGGCACATTCAAAAGCAAATCATTTATGGCAATTTTAGTGGTGACCTTGATTTGTCCTTCGATGATTTTGGAAGGTCACTTTCGGACCTTTTGGCTAAACACTATAAAATCTTTCTTCGCCCGCTTTTTTTCTAAAATCTATTTACGTAAATTTTGCTCGTAGTTCAGTTCAGACTTCTAGATCTCTCTAAATTGAAATAGTTGGCAATCTACCCCAATGTTAAATTGTAGCATATAAAATCTGAAACCTGATCAAATTCAGAAAATTGTTCACCTCACAGAGAGTGAGTATCGTATTGTGGGAATTTCGAACATTCTTTTTTTTCCTTCATGGTTTCATGGTTATTTCACAATTTCCAGTTTTACTTTGTACTTTTTAGTTGATATATAGTAACATCACCTTTTCTTGGAAGAGATTGATAAAACACTTGTGTTATTTCTGCGACCTTTTCTGTTCTTTTGCTGAACACCTATACATGACATCTGAATGTCATTATTACCGGTATACATTATATAGTACTGGTGTTGTGCAATATATTTTCATAGGCATCAACCCCCATTCATGCTGCTTTTTCACACAAAATTCAGTAGGAAAACGAAAATTGATCGTAGCTCTATTCATACATGAAGATTTGGCCTGCACTTAAAATCCCTCAATCCCACCAAAGCTTTGGAATTTGCATTTGAATAATTTGCCTCGAATAGGTAGCCTACTTGTGTAAGGATTTTGAAACTGCATAATAATATAATATAATAAATCGTAATGCAATACCAAGTTTTGGTAATATAGATTATGCAATCTCGTTTTTGAAATTAACGAAACATGTCACATGTGGTTCGAGTTGCCATGTTTTCTTGTAGTCGATATCAACTGTTTATGCATGTAGGCCTATGTCTACATGTATGTACGTTTACCGAGTGAAAAATAACTACAAATTGTAAGACATTTTTATTTTCAGCCGCGCAGTATCGCTACCCTGCAAGCCCTGGGACCGCCGACACGTTGTCATGGTAACCAGGGCTTACAGTGGGAGTCAGGAGATGTAAACACGGTCACTCATACAGGTACATATATATTCAGCGGGTAGGGTGTCAACGCGTGAAAAAAAAAACATGCATTAAAATGTATGATATTAAGCACACATTATTTTCCATTACACCAAGCATTTTTTAGTCAAAATGTACCACAATGAATCCCTTTTTTTCATGAATTGTCAAACACAAAACATGGGAACGCATATATCGAGTATAATTTGACGTCGTTAACAATTTGTTTTCCAATTCTGTTTGCATTTTGAAACTGGGTAATAAATACAAAAGCGAAATCAATATCATGTATTAATATTCATCACTATAATCAACTCACGAAGCTCAGACACGTTACATCACATTCTGCACACACGGGTTGATAAAATTTGTACGATGATATAATAGGAATCCGTTGAAATGGCTTCTAGGAATAGAATTTCATACAACAGACAATGTCCGAAAATTTACAAATGATGGAGAAATATGCACAAGAATCGCCGATATACAGACAGGTCCAAGGTAAGGTATTTACAATATTTACAAAATGTTTGCTTAGAACTAGATCTATGCGGAGAATTAAATTAACGAAAAAAATATTTCGAACTGGACTGTACAATCATCATTCCTATTTTATCACTGATATTGAAAACACAAGTTGTACCAAAAGAGTTAAATTTGCCTTTGCATTGTTAGTTCATTGTTTAGCACAAATCAGAAATTGTTAAACACTTTCGCATGATTTGATGTCAATAAATCGTTACTAATTGATATTTGGTATGAAAAATATGGGAGGAACGCGCGCTGGAAATAATATGTAAATGGATTGTTAAAATTACATTCGAGGAAAAAAGTTTACAACAAATACAAAAGCAATTGAATGTGCCCTCGCAAAATGACACATCTCTATAAAAGCATTATATATAATAATATTTATGCAAGATGATATGGGGTTATGCAAATCCTGAATGGAGGTTACAAACTTGGACAAGGAAAGGCAAGCCATTGCAAGCTCATATTTATAATATCTGCGTCAACACATTCACTTGGTTTCAGGGAGCATTTCATCAAACACTATATACAAATATCGTGATATCCCAATATAGCCACATAAATACCAGTTGGAACATGTACACAGTACTGTTTTAAGATGTCTGACCTTAAATTCGTCGTGTTCCCAAAAGAACATTCAAAAACTTTTTCCGGCAATATTTTACTTTAAGTCTACGAACATATATATGCACATAATGCTGTTCAGATTTCGTGTTTCATAATGCTAACGCAGCCTTCAGAACCGTAGAAAAACAACAATATCAAGACAACTGCTAAACCGTTTACATAACTAGCAACTTTCCGCACGACTTGAATGGCTGGGAGCACAAAGACTATCTGTTTACAATTGTCTACCACAAGGGAATGTTTATCATTGCGATTCTGTTATCCTTGTTGGTGAACACTGAAAGGAGGAAAAGTCTAACTGGCAATCGTAGGTGTACAGAATCAACAATGACTGAACGTACCTATTCTCATCAAAAGTCAGACAGAAATAACGATTTCTGCAGTTTTCATCCGCCCACGAACTTGATTATGTGTACAGACCACTCACAAACTGAAACCATAACGTCACGATGCCTTTCATTCTATCTTCCGTTCTTCTCAAACATTTTCATTTTGTTTTTCACGTTCCCAAGTAAAATGGAAGGTGTGTTATCATCACCGTTAGCACTTTGGTCATCAGAGTCTTTCCCATTTCCTTTAGCGCCACGGTCACCACCGTTAGCACCACTTGACTTAGAACCATTACCATTAGCACCATTCGACTTAGCACCATTTCCATTAGTGTCACTGTCACCATTACCCTTTTTACTGGAAAGGTCATTGCTGTCCTGGTCATGAACAACGGAGCCGTTCATCTCAAAGTCTTTCCCAAAGAACAAGTCCTTTTTCTTGACACCAGGCGTAGTCACGTAGACTTCCTGTTTGGTTTTAGGACCGACTTTCCTTTTCGTCGAATCCTTCTTCACCAAACCCCCGGGTACTGACTTGTCCTTCGTCTTTTTAGACGTTCCTTTCTTCGTGGATTTATCTTTTTTCAAGGTGGCATCCTTATCCTTATTATTTGAAAACAAGCCACCAAACTTCTCGATCACAGACTTTTTACCACTTGAGCTGCCTTCGTTCTGCGGGCTTTTGCGAGCGGATAGCAGCGGCTTCGAACTCCAGCTCTTTCGCTTCTCACTTGGCGACTCTGGTTCGATGTTTTCCTTGGGGGGTTCTAGCGAGGCGCCGTCCTTCTTCATCGACTCCTTTGACTTGGCTCCACTCTCGGACGCACCGACGTCATTGGACAAGCCAGCTTGACTCGTGGAAGGTTCTGGATCACTGCCGATGTCGCCATCTGGAGCGAAGTCCTTCGCGGCATCCTTATCACCGACCGCGACTGATTCGTATCCGGAATCGCTAGGTTTGCGCTTGTTCAAGTCGTAGGCCTTGGCTCCCAGCGCGTTGGGTACAGTGGCGTCGTCTCCTTGTGCGTTCTGCGAGGTACTGCCGTCAGTAAAGTCACGGCCGTAGATCTCCTCGGTAGTAGCGATATGTCCTAGCGAATTCCTGGAGTAAATTTCAAATATAGCTATCATTGAAATATAATACGAAACTAAGCTGTGTTTTATTAATAAAGACGATGTCGTTTTGCTCCATCAATAATTAACTGTACTCTTTTAGTTACCGTTTTATAGACATAAGTTGGAAGCCCATTCTCCTGAGCGCAATAATGGCGTTGACAATTTTCTGAAAACATGAGCACGAACGGTCTCACAATATACGTGGAAAAACCCCACAACAACACCCAAGTACAAGTTATATCATATAAAATAATAAGTGTCATGAGATGTAGCGTAGGGTTTATAATTATATTATACACACCTGCCACTTCCTCCTGTAGACAAACCGCTTGAGACGACGTTTTGTCAACTGTAGTGATGCGCCAGGAGAATCCGGGGCAGGCTTCTGCTTTGTCAGAGAAATATTTGAGAGTATGAGTAGAATTATATGAAATAACGAATAGAAATATATGGGATTATGAGTAGAAATATATTATGGGACTATCAGTAGAAATATATATGAGATTTGAATGGTGCCGAATGAGTGGATGCTAGTGTTATCGTGACACAATCTTAACACGTTTTTGTGAAGTATATGCAAACTTGTATGTCCAAGAATGAGGTTGATGACAAGATTTTGGATGAGACAGGTCCCAACACTTACCTGTAACCAAGGATGAGCTAAACACTGGGCGGCTGTCAACCGTTTCCTATACAATTCAATACATCAATTCAATAAATTAAATTGTTAAATATAATAAGATTCATGTATATCGACGGAACAAACGCATATTAAAATTTGGTATCGAAATAAAGAATTCTTTTTGCGTGTACAATGTATGCAAGTCTCACGTCTTTTCTTTGACGAGCAAGTTGGAGATGAGGTCCTTCGCTTCATCAGAAACCTCCTCGAACTCAGCATAGTTGTAGTCGAACTGACACTTGATGACATTTGACAGCGTGTCGGCGTCAGTGTCACCCATGAACGGAGACAGTCCCGACAGTCTGCAAAACACCGTGGAGAATCATGAAACAGATATTAGCTTTGCTCACTCATATGCACGTACTGAACGGAATGTACAATGTGAGAGATGTTTCATCAACATTTCATAATGTGATATTATTCAGTCATTGACCATTGATCTGATTAATATAACTATTATCAACGATACACAGAATCACAGAATTTTTTTTGAGTGTGTAGCCTATTCGCCTGTGTGCATTATTAGCGTGTACTTGTCTTTTTATGAATCTCAACGAGTAGGAACGGTGCAATATTGTTTCCCACAAATGACTGATGTCGTTGGCTGATATGTCCTGGTGAGCTGTTTGTTCAATCCCCTTTAGGAATGTGTCTGAACCCGGCGGAAAACTCAACGCTCTACCGATCCTAACTTTCGAGAGTATCAAAAAATCAGTCCGTTCTATGTCAGATGAGGTGTTTCGAAACATCCTCGAGTAACCACAGAATACGATTTTTTATCAGTCTCTGTGCTGTGTAACGGGTAAAAATTCAGACATTCCTGGCTGCTTGCAGACGCATTAAAGCTACTATGAAAAAGGTGATGTCATAAAGAATAGAATTTGCCGCGAAAAGAAAATCCTACATAGTATCGTCTGCGCTAACTTCCTAATCGTCTGCCTTTGCAGGTGGTTAATATAATAACTGTTGGAAGTCAGAATCAATATCTCCAAGGCCAGTCGGATGGAAACGTCCAACACGAAATAAAGATATTAACAAGATATGAATAAATTGATATAAAATAATTTCTTATGTCAGCATCACTTAGCGATAGCCATGATCTATGAACCTGATTCCAAACTGGAATTCGTTGCACGATTTATCACAGCTTAATTTGAAATGTCTGATGTAATTGCAAGCGTGACTGCGAAATGTATCATTTATCATGGTGTGCAAGACAGCAATGATCTGTGCTGTGTTTTGATCACTAGAATTCTTTAGATATGATCCGGCGACTCAGCCCGATTGCCGTCTGTTGCGAGCGTAAACTTGTCTGGATCACATCAATCACATGCCATGGTCAAATGTTATCATCAGACTGACGAATTTTGGAGCAAACGTGCGCTCACACACGAATACAATACTGTACCGCACAAACTGATGCCATTATTTGAACATGCAAAGATATAAACGCCACTTTCCAATAACATCTCCGTTTATTATATCGCACTGCTCTTCCCGTTGGAAATTCGTATCATAGTAATGTCGGGCGGAAGTGGCCACGAAGCCATGTTGCGGAAAATTATAACTATATGATCATGTGGAGCATTGGCAGCACTCAGTATTGTACGTTTTTCCCCCCACAAACTTGAAGGTGGGCAATATATTATACACCTTGATATGGTCTACATGAGCGTGTCTTTGAACTGATCGAAGCAGTCTTGTAGAAACAGTTTATGCGCAAAACGATAGCGCTATGATAACTTAGACTACGGTTCAGGCCATAATTCTGCAGTTTTGTTGGATTGTGATGATGACCACACACACCGACTTTATACCAGTATTGGAGATTTGCACATATTTCCACATGAAAACATGATATGAAATATTGAACTGATCACCAAAGTACATAATGGATAAGACTGGACTATTATCTAATATGATGGCATAAACATGTATTTTAACTTTTTGAAGCACGTTTCATGATAAGATTTGGATAAAAATAAAACTATGGCCAATCATTTCGTTACTATTGGCTATCAGGCAGCTACATACTTACAAGATTTGCATTCACTTTAAAAAGTTACCTCAATGTATCATATCATTTCATTCCAGAAGAAAAATATATCATTGGTTGTGATAGAAAATCATTTCAGTGACGTTATGTATCTCATGAATATTTTCCCGCTGAGCAATTTATTGCAAAACGTGCTCAAGTCGACCATATCCGGACAGAGGGCACTCAACATGGTGGACGTTCTATTCTGCACGTAAACTACTCTTTCCGTATCATTTGCTGGTTCCCAAAGTTCTTTATCAATTCCCCTCCCCCTTTCACCTGACATGAGAGTCGCAAATCTAGTTCTTCTTCACACCTCTATGGGTGATAAGAAGCCTCTGCGTACATCACAACCCATTCAGCATAGCTAGGGAGCTTTCGCTCTTGCTAGATTAACGCGCGAGGCTTTTTAGGGCCATATAAATCGAACATTTGTGGAAGATGAGAGTTATGTATGCCTTGACAAGACTAGAAATTAACGTGGCAAAAGATTAATATCGTCCTGAACCTGATGGCATGAATTACTGCTCATGTCTCTAAGTTCTCAAATGGCTTTGTCCTGTTTGTACTATTTCTCGACAGTACCAAATCAATTTGTCTTCTGTCGACGGAGAAATGAGTACTTTTTCTCCGGTTTCCGCGTACCCGTTGCTCCCGATTTACCGTGTTCTTTATCAGAGTGAGCTGACGTCATAAGGCGCTCAAAATTGCAACCCACAAATCACTTTATGCCATAACTAGGGCCGTGTTTTTTTCTTCTTCCGCGAACTATTATTACACGTTGCTTCTCACCGAGAGCAAATGTTTAAATAGACTTAAACGTGATAAAAATAACTGGGATTGTGATAAGCAACGGACGTGGCCTGTTCCGATAGGGCATAAAAGTATCAACGGACTGGTGTTCAAGTGATTTTTTTTTCAAAAGCAGTGCGCAACTGAGTACCTGATTTGACATGATGCAGACCAGCTTGTAATAAATTTAGACCTCAAAGTAACGCACGTGGGTTGATTACTCTTTGATTTTGTTATTGCAAAATAAACGTTCTGTCGTTGTAAAATCTCAACCGAAGTTCATGTTGGTTAATACCTACTAAACTAACTGTTAAAAGTGACAGATTTGTAGCCACCGATATGGAACAATATTTCAACTCGTGAATCTAATACGTCAAAGGCGCGTACGCACCCGGATTGAACCGGAATTATAAGGTTCTAAAATGATTTTATAACATAATCCTTCCATTGGACCGACGGTGATAAAGACCACCCTGTTTAATTTCCGTTGGATATACTGTATCGTTCCTATCAATAGAAGATAACACTACGGTTGATGGCATATATATTACGGTTACATGGTACGAACACATAGATGTTTTTATTGCATGTGCCTAATATCGGGATAGAAGTACAATATTTCTTTGCATGGGTGAACACGTCAACACAGTCATTCAAAGACGATTCTCGTGGCTTCATAATAGCACCTCAGGTGCCAAGTACCGTACAAGAAACATCTACGCCCTTGAACCCCCTCACAAATACTTACAACACGTAGCATATGACGCCCACGCTCCACATATCCGTGCCAAAGTTGATTGGCTCATACTGGACGACCTCGGGAGCCATGAACTCCGGGGTCCCGAAGAGGACTCGGAGGTCCTTTTTCGGGTGGAACTCCCGGGCCAGGCCGAAGTCTATGATCTTGATGCGGTTCCCCGTGCGCGTGAGACAGAGGATGTTTTCCGGCTGTGTTGGGAGGTTGGGTAGGTGACAAAAGGGGGAGTGTGTCATTAAAATTGTCGTGTTGTGATTCGCATGAAATCGTTGGTTGACTTAATGTTGAAAGAGGATTAGACATCATCTTGCCTTTAAGCAACCAGCAACCATGGTATGATAGTCATGTATCGAGTACCAACTTATGCCTCATTGAATGACGATGGTATCCAACTGGTATATGTTTATTTTAGTGCATTTTGGTTGTGTTACAATGAAAATTATGTCATATGTGGTATCTCACTAGTAGAAGAGCCAATTGGGTCAGAAAATAATTTTGGCACATAGGTTGGCAAATGGAGAGCACTTTGACATCCAGCCGTCAAATATAGACAAGCAACTTATTAAAGCCTACATCAAGATATGACTTATGTATTGGCATACAGGTGATTCTACATTTGGTCGGTTTCAAACGGAGAAACTGTAGTATATTTATGGACTAGAAAGTACATCGTTGTTAAACATAGTACATGGCTTGTATTTAGTGCCTGAATTCAGCGGAAACAGTCATTTTCTAGGACGAGCCGAGATATGGTTTCAAGTGGCAACCTTGTAATATTTCGATAGTAGAGGAAGGAACCCTCACGAGAATTGGGTGAAGATGGTTCAATGACACTCTGTGAAGGTGGGTGGTCGCACCATTTCTATAAGTGGAAGTGATAATTGTTTAAATACTGTAGAAGCCGTGATATAACTGGCTTTTGGGGGCTCAAAACGCGAGTGGAAACTAGGTCTGTACTTATTACTAGATGGTGAGAAGTGAAGACAAAATAGCATGCCAAATTGAGAGTGAAAACACATTGGTTTAGTTATTGAAATGTTCTACTGACGATGATTTTGGCAACTCGTATTGCACACAAGGCGTTGGAAACGTAGATCCATGTAACAAATTTCAATCAGTCAGTGCATGAGTCTATCCATTGCATTACTACAAATTTACCATAAGATTTGGTACTAAAATAACAATATTGGCCCTCAACTGTACCTTCATGTCGAGGTGTATGATGCGCTTGCCGTGCATGTATTCCAGACCCTCACATATCTGTCTGACAAAGGCGACACACGCCTTCTCCGTCAGGATAAAGTCTTCACTGATCACACGGTCAAACAACTCGCCCCCGTATATGCTAGAAAATAGGTAAATGATACATACACATTAGGATAAATATATGACAAATAAATAACATAATTACAAGTGTATGACAAGATGACACGGAATCCATTTGTCGGTGATGAAATATATATAAAGTTTAACTGTGAATAAGATTAAAATGTAAATCAAATACACGATCATGATTGTTCTTTGCCCATAAATATGCGACGATATATACATTATCACGAAAAAAACATAGATAAATCATAACTATCCCCCCAAAATACTATGTAAATGAGACTATACAAAAAAATAATGTAGTTGGTCACACATGTAAATTTGATTATTGGTTCAGCTTTATTTGTTACAGAGTCTTATTCATAAATTATTTCAGTCTTATTCAAAAATTTATATCCCACCACTGAACACATACGATACACAATAAACCCACACACTACATGTTCTCATAAAACATGGCAAAACGTCAGTGCTGACACCAAATTCGGACAATTAAAACATGATCATCCATTCATCATTGTAGCCACGTGTCTGACGTCGACCCACTAAATGATGATGTAAACACTTCAACGTCTTCTCCGAATGAACGTACTGTACTGATTGGTAAATGGGTTGTAGTGTATGAAGTATATACGTCTTTTGACACCATATGCTTTCTTTGAAAATGATTATTTCTTATACTACACTCCAACGACAAAAGCTGCCAGCCTAGATATGTTCTGGATGTATTCTAATAAAACAGTAATTTGAATAAAATGTAGGCCTACTATTAAACCTAGCAGTAATTGCGTCCAATTTCATTGGAATAGAGCTATTTACTTGAATAAAATGCATTCATATGTCACTATCAATGCTCATACAGCATCGCAGAGAAAAATTATACGTGTTAACATATGAACGGAACCATTTGCCATTCTGAACCATTTATTGATTCAGTGGCACTTCCGGCGTCCGTTCAGTGGCATTTCGTAACCCCCTCGTATTAACTTGGCTCGTGTCTACGACTTTCACTGAAGCTGGGTAATATTTGTGTACTTTATCGACATAAAGGGGCTTTTGTGGTTAAACTTCAACCGCAGTACCAGACCGAGATCAAGCAGGCATCGCCAGTTCATCTTATTATTTCTCTTCACCCCGATCACTGATACGACATCCTGAACAACTGCTAACGTCCGGTGCGTTTTTAGTTTCGAAAATTTCTCGCGCGCATTTTACTTCCGTTCGGTGGGAAACTGTACCAACGTTCCATAATGTCGCTTAGGACGACATTAATGAATAAACAAACCAATTCATTACCGCGAGATGGAAAGATGACGTGCATAATATCGTGCAATTAGTAAAGATAATATACCGTACCTAATCGCCTGATGTTGTTAGTTCAACACGCCTACCAGCTGACACTAAGAGACGAGGGTATTGAGTGGGCATGCACTCGCGTGCATTTCATCTGGAAACTGTCTGGGATATGATCAGCAAGTGGTACTCTTGTTTGTTTTCAATATGATGACTCTAGAGATCCAATGCTCACTAAGAGAACCCTCCCGGTACAGAAGCATGGACGGAAGATACAAATACTAACCATTGCAAGCTTCTAAGTCCTTGGGCCCAGTACAGTAACTGGTCAAAAGTGTACCGAGGAAGGAGGTGTTTCGTTTCCTAAACAGACATTCCAAGAAATGCACGTAGTTCACATGGGAACTCTGTTGCTATTTTAGACCGAGCACTTGCTATTATTCTGCTGAATTTACGACGTGCTATCTTGGATTAATAGCGTCGTGAAAGGCGGACATGGAAGGGGAAGATCCCCGTGAGCGTTGCCCAACTGGTACAAGATACCTTCTATCTGAGACAACGCGTCAACATCCGATGTTTATTGAATCTTCCTCTCAACAAAATACCGTTACACCCTGCTCTACAAAGTTCCTTCTGATTTTGAAACGTGTTTCGTTTAGCAAGTCAACATCAACCTACCGATATACAACAAACTATCTTATAGCAAGTTTGAGAAATTATCAATTTGGCCGCTATCCTGATGTGAACATGAGAAATGGACCACGCCAATTTACACGTCCGGCAAACAATATCTCCCATGCCCCATCAAAGACTATGTATTACAGTGTTTGTCTCGTTATGTAAGATACGAAGCACAATCAACAAACAATCTAGATGAGTCTATGACAACATAGACCATCTGCATCGACTACAAAGACAAAACCAACCAATCTAGCTACATGTAACGAATTTAGAGAGCAAAAAAAAAATACTAAGTTAGCATGTAACTCGACTTGTATAAACAAGTGAGGAGACCTAACAAAGAGAAAAGAGTTTATTTTTCGTGGAAAAAAACGAGAAAGTTTAGCCGAGTTCTGTGCATCTGGCTTTGGTACTAACAACGTGTACACAGTACGGCAATAGTTAGTGGGCTAAAAATGTAACCAAAGGTCAGAATCTTCCTGCGCCATCGGGGCGAATGGAAGAGCAATTGTTGTCCCTAGAAATAGCCAGATATAGGTTCCTTATCAGCTGGGGGCAATGTCTGTGTCTAGCGTTATTAAATTTCTAGAATATTTAGTGCGAACTTTGCAAGGCAAATCACTTGGGGTTTGGTTGAGGATAAAAGTTGTTTTCGCCCATATGGTATAGTCGGATTGAAATTCTTGGCCCTGGTATAGATTATATTTAGAAGATGTAGGTGCACTGAGGGCAGAAAGAAGAAAGCAAACAAACAGAAAACAAACGGATAGGTAAATCTTCCACTAGTCTTCAATGCGGGCAACTTTTTATTGGCGTTTCTGTCGGTTTGAGGAGTAAACAACTGAAGAATATATAATGCTTTACAGAACAACGGTCGTAACATAATTGTTCATGTATATGTTTTTTTTTCAATATTCGATGCTTCTCTGTCTGTGAGAAATGGCAAGATGGCATTTCAAGTTGAAGAAGAGTAATGTACACCTGTAATACTACCATGAGCAGCACAGAACCAGTTCAACAACATTTTTGTTTGCTTCGTGATATTGATATTATGGACATACACTAAGAAGCCTATAATATTAAATAGGTACAAAGTTCATTGTCAGCTGCATGTACACAATTGAATCTGAAACGTTCGTGGTCTGTTGTGAATGTTCCTAACTAATTATGCTGCCCCAGGTAATGGCTGGTTTACACGATCAAACTACTTCAAAATTTTTACTTCAAACTCCTGAAAAGTTAGTTTGAAATAGTTTGATGGTGGGTGTTTACATGATCAAACTCGTCATGTCAAACTACTTCAAAATACATCAAACTCTTTCAAACACCGGTTTACATGGTCAAACTTCTCACTTCAAACTACTTCAAAATCCATCAAAATTTTAATTTGGCGTTAATTTATAATACTCCTTTGTTAAAAGCTGCATCAAAACTGAACGACTGTGTTATATACTTCAATGTCACGTGTTTCAAAGTGAAAATTATGCTATATGGACATGAGCCTTTTCTTCCATATGATATGGACATGAGCCTGAATAGTTTGACTGAGTTTGATAAAACTTTGCAATGGAGTTCGAAGTATTTTGAAGTAGTTTAACGTAGTCTCGGTTTGCACGATCAAACTTGGCGTCAAACTCCAAAGTTTGAAGTAGTTTGAAGTAAAAGTTTGAAGTAGTTTGATCGTGTAAACCAAGGCTTTACATTTATTTTGTCAAAACTGTTTCCTGCAATTAAAATTTCCACACGATTCTCCCAAATCCCCTCTGAATATGATATTCCGCTAGGAACCACACCTAGTCTACTGTATTTAGGGTTTGGGGTAGACATTTGGGTGTCAAAGCTGAATTTTTGCACAGTGACTCTGGAGACCACATAGATAACTCACAAAAAAGTCCCCATCAATCCCATGGGGGGGTTTTCCCAAAAATCCAAGATGGCTGCCATTTATACGCAAAATAGCTTAAAATTGAACTAGCGAGTTATCTACTGCACCTACGTTGTTGATTTTAGTGTCTACCCCCATGTTTTCTGACCCAAGGAATCTGATGGTGATATTGCTGAGTCTCTGTGACAGTTGGTTCTTTCAAAATCCAAAATGGCTGCCACGAAACCCCGAGAAATTCGCAAAATCACGTTTCCAGCAATATTTCAGCAGCTATGGCAGATAGGAGCAAAATTTTCGTGTCTACCCCTATGTTCTCTGACCTAGAAGGATTCCAGTGGTGATAATGCTGAGTCTATGTGACTGTTGGTTGTTTCAAAATCTAAAATAGCTGCCACAAAAACCTGGTAAATTCGAAAAATCACGTTTCCAGCTATATTTCAGCTTCTATGGCAGATAGAAGCAAAGTTTTGGTGTCTACCCCCACGTTTTCTGACCTAAGGAATCAAGTTGTGCTAATGTTGAGTCTGTGACTGTTGGTTGTTTCAAAATCCAATATGGCCACAACAAAACCCCGGAGAATTAAAAAAAATCATGTCTCCAGCTATATTCCAGCTTCTATTGCAGATTGAGGCAACATTTCGGTGTCAACCCCCATATTTTCTGAGCCAAGGAATAAAGTGGTGATAATGTGGTGTCTCTGTAACTGTTGGTTGCCACAGAAATGAATATGGCTGCCATCAAAATATGCAAAAAAAAAGCACCAGTGGACCCATATTCAACTAACAAGTTAAAAATGCCACATAATCTCTGTGAACTCATAAATTGAAGTTTAGAACAAACACAGACATTGGCTTACTACAGTTTATGTGACGTAATGACAGTCACAGTGCCGAATTGAATTTGCAGGAATGTGGAGGGACTGTATCTTAGCCGAGCCATTTTCTCAAGAGAGACAACTCAGTTTTTCATGACTGAAAGTAGCAATCATCTGTTCGATAGTAGTTTGGAATAAGTCTACAATTTTGATGAATAATCGAATGACAACCACAGCTGTGTGAACGGTGTCTGACCAGCACAGCAAAGAGTTTTGATGATCCCTCGTCATATTCACGAACGGGGAGAGTAGATTATTGCTTATTTATGAGAGGCAAAGCATGTCAAAATTCTTGATGGAGCATGTTTACATGTACTTCTAAAGCAGATCATTGCACGACAAGAACTCCTCCACAATGGATCTCAGCTGATCCCCATCCACAACTCTCACCCACAATGATACCGTAAGCAAGTGGCTCTGCTGAGATCCCGTCAAGCAAACTAAATGTTTGATGGTGTTTTACACACGTGATGATTATTTATATTGCAAATATATATGTGTGCTCATATATATATGATACATCATGACATAAACTCCAGTTTATGGATACATTCAATACATTGTACATGGTAGCCATATTGAATCTATAAAAGTTATACGTTGCACTTATATATGGGTCCACGGTTGCCTCCCTCGAATTCCTTGGGTCACAAAACCAGGATGTGGACTCCAGAATCTTGTATATGTTTGTCATACATGTGCACATAAAAGCTGACATAATCTCGATGAATTATATTGCTGATATAAGAGAATAGCTACATGTAGTTCGTTAAATTTCACCTTTTATTGATGGTGTCATATCACGGAATAACCCTAGATTTGGTGAAAACCTACATCAGATATATCCAGACGGATTGAAAAGCAAACAAATTATTGATTCTTCAATGTCAACTTCTTACCTTGACATTTTCCTCGAAATTGACCACAAAGGTAAAGTGTGTACAATGTTATATGACAAATGTGACGAATTTGGGTTTCCTCTTATCAATATCCATGTCTTGAGCAGTAACATCGCAACTTTACTAGCCTATGGCGTCTAAACATGTGTGTTGCAGTTTTCCAGCTATGCCAGATGAATACATCTTACCAGGAACTCATAGCCGGAGCACAGGTTTCGACTTCCAAACTGCTCAAACATGATTGTATAATGTTCACACTCAATTGCTTGGGTATATGTGATGTTTAGGTGGCTACGACTTTGTAGCTGATGACTTATCATCTGGATTTTACCACTTACATCTATTTTGATTGGATGGATTGTGTCCTTGGTCTTCGGATATGAATTTATATGTTTGTTGATATATCTATTCGTGCTCATCTAGCCAGAAACCTGGATTTGAGGTTTCGATTGCACTGGAACTTTGATATTACAACGCGTTTCAGAGACTATTATTACCGTTCCAACATTACAATTGGACTCCATGGGTCAGACAACATGGGGTAAACACCAAAATCTTGCTTCGCTCTGCCAGAGAAGCTTACATAATCGAAATTTAATTTTGTGAATTTCACAGGTTTTGATGACAATCATATTGAATTCTGAGGAGAATATTTGTGACAGAGACGCAATATCTTTAGAATATCCTCTGATCAGAACGCAAGGGGGTAGATACCAAAACGTACGCCAGATCATTAGCTGAAGTATTGCACAAAAAAAACGTAATTTTGTAAATTTCACCGGTATTGGTGGCAGCCATTTTGAATTCCGAGGCAATTAACAGTCACACCGACCCAGCATTATCACCATTGGATTCCTTAGGTCAGAAAACGTGGGGGTAGACACCAAAATGTTGCCTCTATTTGCCATAGCAGCTGAAATATAGCTGAAAACGTGATTTTAAGAATTTCTCGGGTTTTCGTGGCAGCCATATTGGAATTTGAAACAACCAACCATCGCAAAGACTCAGCAATATCGCCATCAGATTCCTTGGGTCAGAAAACATGGGGGTAGACACTAAAATCACAAACGTAAGTGCAGTAGGTAACTCGCTAGGTCAATTTTAAGCTATTTCGCGTATAAATGGCGGCCATCTTGGATTTTGGGGAAAACCACCCACGGGATTGATGGGGACTTTTTTGTGGGTTATCTATCTATATGGTCTCCAGAGTCACTGTGCCAAAATTCAGCTTTGACACCCAAATGTCTACCTTATGGGCTTTTTGGACCTAATTTTGGTAGACTAACCTGTACCGTTGATACTCACATCTCCAGTACGAGACACATCTCGCTCTTCGACTCGAAGGCATCGTACAGTTGGATGAGGCGTTTGTGCTGTAACTTCTTCATGATGTCAACCTCGTGTTCCACATCCTTTTTGTCCTGTGCCCGCGGCGCGCAGATGAACTTGGCCGCGAACTCTCGGTCTGTGGCCAGCTCGCGACATCGCTTCACCTCACCGAACTTTCCCCTTCGGAAAACAAAAACAGTTAGAGGTGTATTGTCAGTAGTACAACGTATATGGTGCGAGTGTTGATAGATTTTAACAGCAAAAGAAGTTATCCAGAGTTGTCTATTGTTTTCGAGATTGGCTCGGTTTTTCGTTAGGCTGTTTCAGTTGTACACACCGACGGTTTCATGAATGACTGTCGTGCATGTTCATCGTACAAGATAACGAAATAACCAATGAACGAATGAATGGGTTAATGAACGAATGAATAGCACCGTATGGTGATTTTACCTTCCGAGGAAGTCGAGTATTTCAAACTCGTCCTTGACCCACTTGTCCTTACGGATGGGAACCTCTCTGTACTCAAACGGCGGGTCGTCAACGTCTGGAACCACACGGACAGAATGTCATCAAACTTGAAAATTGTGGAATTCACAGTTTGTGCGCGTGTACAGCCAGGTAGTGTTCGGACTAAGTATTCTACCATTTGTTGTTATTGTCGCGGAGTGCAGATTCAAATCTGTCTTTTCGATACGATGTACGTTGATAGCGGAACTTGATAATTTGTTTAACACCAGTAATAGTTCTAGGCGTGTCAAAATTGGAAGGGCTGAACGATTTCAATTTGCACGTTAGTGACTTTTATATTTCGGGTGTTTTCGGTGATATCTCTCAGAGATTATTTCCCTGGATCAAAACCCAGGACAATGTTTTAGTTAAATACCACGTGGACATTGAACATGTACGATCAATTTCAAAGAGGTAACACGATGAAGGCAAGAATGAAAAATATCATAACAGTTCACAACAATTGCGACCTTCGTGATATTATTTCAGCGGCTGTATATCCTAGCTGCCAGTTTCCAACAACTGGATCAAAAACACCCGCTGAGTCATTGGCGTTTGTAGTGTTAGTATACACGGGATAATGGACCTGCGGCGTGCCATAGTCTTCACAGGAGTCGAAAACAAGGAAATTGAATATTAACCGAATATCATCTATCCGGGGGCTGTTCAGGATCAAAGATCCAGAGAGGGGGCTCCTATTTGTGTCTGGAGATGTATAGATTCTCGATGATTGTGAAAGGTCAGTGAAGCCGCCCACACCTGTGGGGCTCAGCTGAAAAGTTGGATCTTTCCTGAGACACAAGAGGGCAACGTTCGAGGGGTTTTGTTCTGAACTCTTCTGACAATTTTAATCCATGCATTTATAGTGCTGAATACTTTGTATGTGGCTGAGATTGTGAGATATCGAGACAATGAAAACACAGTGAACCAAATTTTGATATACTGTAAATATTCAAAATACAAAGGCCACCGAAGTATCCTATAAGACACAGTGAGCACAATTGCATTGAATAGGTATGAAGGTTACAGCGAGCATTTGGTTGGTCCAGTATATCATCGCAGCTATTGTCTTGATGTATATTATGACTTTGGACACAATAAATGTCACTCGGATGATTTACAAGCATAAACGAGTTTCTCTTGTTCCATTCAACATTGCACCAATTGTGCATCGAGTGTGTTGCTGTTGTAGCTAATACAGTTCTGACAGGCTTTCTGACATACTGCAGCAATGAATGGGCAAGAATTTGCTGCACAACCACAATGCAGGCCAGATCTCCAAGTCAAGGTTATCGTAGACATATCGGTTCTGCTAGAGGTGCATTATTTGATGGACAGCAGGGCGCCATCGGGCAAAACTGCCGTGGCCACGTCAACCTCGCACTTCGTAGCACAAAAGACCCATTCAAATTTGTACGAACAACCTATTTACACTTCTACCGAAGCAAACGGGCATCTCGACGTGATATTAAGTGATATAGAAGTGAAAAGATTGCAGAGAAATCATTAATAACCACATGCCTTGGACCATAGAACTGGACCGAAGTGTGGTCGATACGTAATGGCCTATTTCCGCGGCTGCAATATGTCTTTGCATTTCCTATGCCATTACAGTTGGTCCAGATGATGGGAAATCGCTACCGGCCACCTTGGCACTGTATCACGTATCCCAACGGTGTGAATGAAACGTTATTTATTACCCGCACACGTAACGTTTACGCACTTCCTTTTCTACAATGAATATAGAGTGTTGTTTTTTCCTGCTCATATTATTTTGACCATCAACACTGGCAAGAAGCTCCAGTTCCTTATCAATCTTTTCCGTCAGAAGATCTATGACGGACGAGGCGGAAATTGAACGTGTATTCTCGCTAAAATACCTGATCTGAAATATGATTGATCGCGGTGGAAACGAGTCTACTTTTAATCACTAGTGCCTTATCCAAGTGTTTTGAAAACACTTGCACGACGCACAATGTTTTTGCAAGTGGCAAAGATTGATCCTGATTTGAGCTAACCGTGATCACAGCAATGTATGCATCTGGATTGCATCACTAACAGCTAATAATATAATTGGAACTGAAACACCGTGAAGTATAGATTAGAAAAACCCCAGAGTGCAACGTAAACTGTTAGTGATAAAGAGCGGATGAAAGCCTGATCGAGACGCAAAAAACTAGTATTATAATGAGCATGTAAAAATAGCAAATTGAAACTGATAGGAAGGTAGGAATTGCCCAAGGACAAAAGCATAGGTGATGTGAATTACATGTATATGAGTTCGGTCACACCCATTGCATATATGTGTGTTTCTTTATCTCTAAATAACTTTTGGTGATATAGATTTTGTTGATATTATAGATATCTTCGATGATATTGGTGCTGCTTGAGTTGTATCCACTCCCAAAACAAAACAAAGAATTCGCACAATACCAATTATTCTCAACTCTAAATATATACCACCATGACTGATATGCACAATTGAATACATGTAGGCCTACTGATAGCCCAAGGTTCTGACAAAGTTATATTGATTTTATAGGTAAAAATTTCGAATGCAATCACACATTACTTACCATCAGTCGGGTCATCTTCATCTACAACTATTCGTGAAGTCATGTCCAACACCTGTAAATATACACAAATAAAGATAATATCACACACATTTAAATATTTCTATGATTATTGTGTACATACATTGTAATGATAATTTGATTTTATTTGATTTATGCATATATTGAACATTTTTTACATATACATGTAAATTCATGTGAAATGGTAACTACTAGTAAATCGAATTGGGAAATTCAAATTGAATGATATAGTTTTATACAATACGCGAAAATGATCAATGTAGCTATTTGAATAGGACAGATCCAGAAACACAAACGGTCTCTCACTAAGGAAGACAGACCCTGCTACTTCCAACTAATTTCATTTGAGAAATCAATATATCGATCGAAGAGTTGATTGGGAACAACTGGATATAAACTGCACATCACAATGCAAAGTATTAAATCAGATTATAAGAGTAGATAATTTCTCACTTTCCAAAATGAGAATAACTCTAGAATAACATTGTTAGATTTGCTTTGACTGCGCCCAGGTTTCAACAATGACAGACAAAATTTGGAATATATACATTATATATACTCGTAATGTTTAAACATTTTACGATTGATGGTAGTTCAGCATTGTTTTGAAAAAGAAAAGACAAACATAGCTTGACATATTACACCTCTTGACATATTACACCTCAGAATCGAACAGAAATGCTCCACCATGTCTTGTGTGCGTTTTTTTTCTCAAAATGGAAAATACTGGAATATGTATCCATTTTTTCTAAAAAAGCGGAATCTAATATATTGGAATGTTGTAAAAAGAACGTTTTCATCTATCAAACCTCTTATCGAATATCAAATCTTACAGCCGATTAAACAACTTTTTACGATATGACTAAGTACACGTCACGTTAATACAAGTTGATAATCAATATACAGTTATAGTAGAAGTAAAACTTAAAATTACAGTTTAGTGCTGAGTTTCACCAGAAGGCCTACACGAAGTAAAGTAATACATTTAAGCAACCCAGTACAAACTACAATTTCGATCTTGCGAATATATATAAAAATGAATGAAAAACACACCTTCAATGACGTCATAGAAAGAGTCAAAATATCAAGGTAGGCGAGGTTTGGTAAAGTTTTTTTTTCTACCTATATAAAATTCAGATCTGCTTTGTTCAAATCATTCGAATCTTGTTGATATAGAAGCCTCCTCGTTGTTCTAATTGCTATCGCTTAGGGAATTAGTTCAAGGCCCGTGGACGGATGTAAATTTACGTGTACGTTTAAACACCAATGGCTCTATTCTTCATTTCTCATTCTCAGATGATCAGACAGAACGCAATATCCCAGTCGAGTTGTGTGTAAACATAACATGTCTTTTCAAAGTAAATAAACACGCATGTCGTTGACCTGCAACGTGCTATTTCTATTAGATAATATATAGTATACTCTAGGCACATGTACTAGATCTAAATTCAAATTCACGAATATTATATACAAAATTACCGCAGTGTACATGCCAGTAATCCAGTCATTTAATACGATATTCTCGTAATGTATTGTTTTTTTTTTGCTTGGTATAGACATAATTTTAAAAATCTGCTATGCAATCCTGATATTGAAATTTGCATATAAATCACCGCGTTAATCATACATTGCATATACACTATGTCAAGACATATGTATTTCACTTGAACGATGATAATAAATTGATATCATCTATAATAGCAAAAAATGAAATCTTGATGAAAACAACCTGACTAATAACTTATGTCTTGTAGAAATATAAGAATATATGTATGGAACCCATGAAATAATTGCTTATAAATACATGTACTTGATGCAGTCAAATATACCAGGTCATTGACGTTTGCCCCAAACTTCACCCACTCCCCCAACCCCCTGCGCCATTCCCTATCCCCTTACATTATACCAGCCAAACGTTTACATAACAAACACCCAAAAATAGAATTATTAAAAGTACAATCAACGGGCTGATCCAGGTACGCCATAGGTGGAATACAGCTTTGTTATTACATATGCTGCCTTATCCACACACACGCCTGTATGTATCTGGTGGCCAATGGGCGAGGCGGATCCTACTGTATAATGGAATTGGGTGACGCGGATCTGTAGGGAAGGGGGGAGGGGGTTATTGTGTATTGTTGGGTGATTATGCACACTGTTGTTGGTGATTATTGGCTCCAGTAATGAAGAAAATGTTAGTGACTCCCAGGTATACCAACGATGATACAATTGATATATTGACATAGCCATGACATGAACCAATGAAGGATCGATGCTGGGTACACGAGATACAAAAACTGATGGGGCTATGATACGTATAAGCAGCTTGATTTGTATTTCTGTGCATACTATAGCCGATAGTTGTTTGGCAATTACTGCAGTGTGTGATATTGCATATCATTCGATATATGGAAATACATCTGCAATACTGTATTTTTGCAATATTGATTTTTTTCTGGGTACGACATTTGAAATTTGCGCATTTTGAAGTATACATGTTAACATATACTCCGACAATATATTTAATTCTTACCGGTATTTTATCTGAAATATATGAAGAAACAGTCAAATGCTAGTATGCAATTATATGTATAAGAGACTATAACGTTATCGGAGATATCTGCAACTTCGCGACGAAAATAACCCATAGAACACCAGAAGACGTAAGTTCCATACGACATACAATTCTACTTACACTGACCACTAAACTAGAAGAACAGAGAAAGAGAGCCTAGTGGAGAAAAAAAACCGTCCGTAGTCCGAACATCAAAATTCAAGGGCATCAAACCTCAAGTATATACATCGAGCAGTTCCATACGACATACAATTCTACTTACACTGACCACTAAACTAGAAGAACAGAGAAAGAGAGCCTAGTGGAGAAAAAAAAACGTCCGTAGTCCGAACATCAAAATCCAAGGGCATCAAACCTCAAGTATATACATCGAGCTATTCAAGGCAGCAGCTTACAAGGGGCAGTAGACAGTTGTAGATAGGACTGGCGCTTGCCAATGTTCACGAAGCAATGCTTTTGTCTGGCTCGGCAGACAATGGTATTCCTTGAGATAACAATGGCGATAGTAAGCTAAGGTACACCCTGATACAAGCACTGATGGAACAATGATGTATAGACAGTTTGGTTTGTGTTCTATGCTTTATAGTATTGATATGTGGTTTTGGTCTTGATATTTATGGTTGGTTTAGTTACAACAAACAGGGCATTATTTTCATCTTCTGCCACAAAAGCAAAAGATACAGTCTCCCATCCCATAAATCCACCCCCAAATGAACGAATTCTAAAACATGTAGTTTTTTTTTTATTTCGCAGATTTTGGTTCTTCCTCACCTAGTTCTGAGGCATCCTTATCACACCACACCCTTCTGAAACGAGGGCATAGTTTGACTGATGTCAGTTGCGCGATCGTGACAGGTCGAATTATCGTTAGCAGTGCGCGAGGAATCTCCTGGTCCTTGTGAGAAAATTGAGGCAGTCACATCGTGCGGATCATGACAAGGTGTTGCAAGATTTTCGGGCGTTGGATACACTAGAGTGTGCCTCCTGCTGTTGCACCAATAATTGTGAAACTCCACTATGCAATTCACACCGAGAAATCTACTCCGTCCATGGCAGTATCCTGTAGCTACTCTGAGCTTGTGTTCTTTGAGGCTCCAACGCAGGGCTTTCACTCTTGTAATTAAGAATAACGGTTCGGTTATGCAACATCTGACAGCTTTGCATGCGAGAGCCGCAGGTTAACCGCAGAGTACAAACCCGGTCATTACCCTCAAAAGTCAGGAACCGGAAACGAACGGAATTAGATTCCGGACATTTTCGGGAAGTCTCGTTGAACATCGGCAATTGAAGAAGGAATTTACTTAACACGTGCACCTATAGTTTTGTTGAATCAACCACTGAGTGATATACGATGCAACGTGGAGATGTATTTCTCAGAAGCGACAGTGATCGACTATAGAAAAACTGAACAACTATGTCATTCATGAATCACTTGCGGTCATATCAAACAATCGAGGAAATAACAGACTGATGTGATGATCATAGATAGCCTGACATAGCTTTCAGACAGAAAATGTATGTCCGAACATAATCAATATATGTTTTAGGCATAATGTTCATTTTGTTTGTATGATGTTTAGACAGGAGTTAATATAGCTCTTGGTAGTCGATTTTGCTCCGTTTGATTATTAGTATATCAAAAATGTTTTTTATTAATACGGAAAACATTAATACCGAACTAAAGTGACAAATACTATATCTTTTGTTTACCAAACTAACCACGCTAATCAATGTTTTATTGAGTAGGCAATAACAGAACATGCAAAATATCACTTGACATATGATATATTATGAATAGATATGCAGAAGACAACGTATCTTTTGAGACATGGAAAATGGCAGAGGGGATACACGGCAAATACCTGACTAAAACAACACGTGGAATCGCTAAACACATTAGCTACAAGTGATAAGTGCACAGCAGGTTAAACGAGGTCAGAACGAACGGAAACATAAGAAAGTATGACGACGGTGTTTAATGGGTTCCTTGCAGAAGCATTTACAAACGCGGCAGGTATGAAGGCGAGAGAGGTCAAGGAATGCCTCGCGAGTCAACGAAAAACATATCTTGGCGATATTCAGTCGTCATATATGCCACCTCATTACATACCGAAATATTACAGGAATGCCGTACATGTGGTTACTGAAAACACGCCTTCACGCTACATTCCGAAGTGGAACATTCGCTTGAACGGCTTCACAAGATCTGATTCCCTGGAACCGAGTCGTATATCGTGTGATGCGTTCTGGGATCAATATTTATCCAGCAGATTCGCTGATTGGTTCCGATCTTTTTGTTGAACAAATATCTGGCGTTTACAGGGAAAAATTCCTCAGTGGAATTGGGCACTGGTTGTCAGGCCCAATATCTCACCGGGACATTCTTTTCTGGGAAAGCCCCTCTGCACCGGATGTGACGTTATGTTTGCTGCAGTGTACGTTGTTGACCATTTGTCCTGATCAGCTGCACCATGAGGCTGAGTCGCCAAGACAATTTTGAATCCATGCTCGCCAAATATCAACTCATGTAACCTAGACATAGTTTTTGGATAATTTGTTTTTGGTCTGTATATTCTCTATAGACCCAATATTCCCTGGGAATCGAATGCCACTTTCTTGGCAGATATCAAGAGATAAACACTTCATATCCTTACAGATAGTGTGTGTTTTGCAACGAAGTCTGTTCTTTCCATTGGTTTCTAAGATGAAGTTGTCGCCGATGTTTTTGTCCAGAAAGCAGAACATTCCTATCGATGTATATATACTGTAAGCACTTCAGACGTATATACTATAGTACTCTACATATTGTTAGCAAGGAACGAAGCTATATGTAATCTGGGAAAACTTATCCATATTTTTTTCTTGACAGAAACGTGCATAAGGTAACATGGAAGAACATATCATGAGTGGGTCTTCAGTTTTTGGTAAGTTCGCACATGTACATGTACTTACATCTGTAAAAGTTTCTAGTTACCTAGGAAACAGTATTCAAACATGGTTATCTGCTAAGTGATATTGCACCCATGTGAATGATTCATTTTAACCAGTTAATTGAAATTGACACTTGTATCTATTCTGGAAAAAAAATCGTATGCCAGAAAGTTTCAATATACAGTCCAATATACATACTAAGACAATTAGGCCTCTATATGTAAAATATTTGTCCTGAAAACAGGGCATAGCTTTAATGATACATATTATAATGAGATACACAGATGCACCAAGAGAGGATGATACATTGAATCATTTGTATCATTGATGGTATTATAGTATAAACTATATAGTATAAACTAGAGTTTATAGTATAAACTATACAGTATGACATAGTGAATTCCAGTGAAACGCAAGTTCAGGATGGACGGATCCTCGAATCAGTTGTTTCTGCCAGCAAGACTAGAAACCATGAAAACAACCACGTTCCACAAAATGTGCTACTGAATAAAAACTATATTCCTCGAAGCATACTTCGATCAAAATTCGAGAGAGTTTCCCATTTCTGAGACGGTACTTATTCTGGGAGGAATATAAACTGGGTCGAGAGCAGTATAAACATGGAATGCAGTTAATACTTGGTGCCTCTAGGTGGAAATCTACCATTGATATCGCATGCAGACTGGGTTTGTTTGGGCCTAGTTATGCCTGGACCACTTAGTCTGACTGGGGCATCGTTGTTTCCCAGACGGGGTATTTAGATTTTCTGCACAGATAAATTTCAGAAATGGAGGAAGAAACGACGATCTTCCAAGTAAAGGTACTACCGTGAGAAAAATTTCCCCAGTAGAGTTAATTTTTGTTCACAGTGATCTGTGTGATGGTTCCACAATGACATTTTGCGTTATGGGGTGCCGTTGGAGGGCAGGAAATGCCAACACTTTGAATGTATGGAGTCAAGCCTTGGTGCAAGATTTCAGATACACTGTACGTGTATCAAATGTTTTGAATTTTCGACACACTCACTACTCACGGTACATATTGGGCGGCACTGGAACGGACACATGCATATTAGTTCTAATAATTGCGGTTATATAAACAAGAACAGCCACATCCTATATTCATACCCTTTAAGATTTGCCCATCTGCCTCCAGCGTAAAGAGACAAAAGTGATATAGAACCCACACTTCCTTGTTTGTGTAAACACTATTTGTTTGTTGTGGTTCCCTGTTGCCGCCCATAATAAAAAGTCGCCGAATGCAATTGGTTCGAGGGTTTAACCAAATCCGAGGAGTTTACTTTGGCACGGGGTACAGGTTGGTACCCGCTAAACTGAACGGTTCATTGTGCTTATAATCTTTCTCTTAGGTAACAGTAATCATTACATCGCCCATTTGTGTAGGTATATTGTTGGTTATAAAGAAGGAAGTTTGGCTACTAATTCAACGTCGAGTTCTGGTTGTTGGACAAGTAAAAAACAACTACAGCTAATCTGTTTTCTATATGTTTAGTTAACTACATGGCATGAGTTATCAGATTATTGCAACCGTAATTTGGATTTGGTGTTGAAATTATTTCCAATTATTTCATCGATTGTCAGCAGTGATCTTAGCATAAACTCATATGGAATCAAATTAGAATCTGACATTCTTTAGCACGTACTTGCTTTGATTTCCGTGTACTAGTATGCATGTTGTTTCTTAGACAAGATAAGGAGTGAGCAGCTACCTGCAACAACAGATACAACAGAACAACTGCCCCCTATAGCCTTCATAAAGTATAAGTGACATCTTATGCAAGACTTCTACAACAGAGATTACTGAGGAAGATAATAACAATGTACAGGAAAGCGTGGGTTGTTGATCGTTGTCTCTATGAACCTTAGTCTCATTTCAGAGGGGACCAGTCGCCCAAATAAAGTTTGTTTACCTCTGTTCCTCGTTTAATATCAGTTTCTTCCTCAGGTGAAGAAAAACATGAGGAAAAAAACAATTCACGTTTCACATTTCGCGGCATTCCTCAGAACCCCTAGCTGTAGAGTTGGTTCAACTAGAAGTCTGAATGAACTTCATCCGCCGTCACTGACGCACGTGCCACGTCAGCGTACCACGTGACTGGAACTCTTCAGTGATGGAGGCGTGATGTGTCAATCACACCTTCTTCAAAGAACGAAGTATATCAACTCTTCCCCATCACCAATTGCCTCAGGACTGACCAAAGATCGGACAAAATTGCGTATGTTTTCAGGTACCAAACTGAAGGTGTCGACCTCAAGTCTCTACCTGGTAAAACTCACGCAAATAGCTTGGCTTCCACCAACTGTTGTTTATTAAAAATCAGACTGCACTAATTATAGGGCCGACCTTCATTCCCGGATGAAAATAGAGCTGGCCAGTTCAGTCATAGACCGACAGGCTTCCAAGATCTGGACTGGCGATTCGTTCGGCGGACGGAGTGATCGAGTTCCAGCAACGCGTTGGGGCCCCATGAATGAACGGATGAAAACATCGCGCGTACAGGCTCGGGGGTCAAGGATAAAGTCGTGGTACTGGTGAGAGAACCTCAAAGAGATACGGCTTTTCTCTTTTCCACGTCTTCTCACATAGCTGACTAGACTTTCATTCAGCACCCGACTTGTGAGGTAGCCTAGCTAACGCCGAGTAATCTCAAGTTATCATACCCGAGATATTTCAGATGAACTGTACTGGGATGGCATCCTCAGTATGAGTCTAGTCGCGGCAGACCTTAAAGCTCTTTCCGACAGACTTCAGACAAGTCTAGAAGTGAATTACAGGCAAACGTTCTTCACCGCATTATATTCAGTTCTCTATGTGATTTGACTCCGATGTTATGCCCGACCAACAGCGATCACACATAACTCGAAACAACAGACCCACGAAATATCAATTATGCTGATAGGGAAGACAGTAAATTGCACGGGAAGACCCCAGAACAATACAAAAACTGACCGAGGCTGGCCACTGATGAGCTATGCGCGTGTGTTGGATGAGTTCCCCTTAAAACAACCTCTACACGCCATTCGTCTAATGTTATCTGCGGCAGTTCCCTCCAGACGAGTCTAGGGTTACCGCTTGTGGTGCAACTATCAGACTGGTGCTATGGTGAGGCAGCAGCTGCGACATGAAGGCAACCCAATACAGACGAAATGCCAAGAAGGTCTACTTGGAAAGAATTATAGATATTCATCAACACGTGAATGATCAGACAATCGTAATTCAGTTAGAATGAACCAACTACAAAGATACAGACGTGTCATATCCTACAAACAAATCTAAGTCCAACCCGTCTTGGCGAGCTTGATATGTACATCACAACCATTCACACACATAATCATGAATTATATGGAATTATGAAATATAATTTGAAATATACTTGCATATGTCTACATGTACATGAATGTCATCATTTGAACATGACATGTCTAATACTTACCACTAGACATAGATACTGTATAAAGAATGACAATTTGATTATATAGATTGAATGATTGACCACCATATTCACGAGATATGGAAAACAAAATGTACACGTAATCGTGGGATGTCTATGGTTATGACACCCATAAACAACCATCCTAATGGATTGCTGTCTGTTTATGGGGAAAATGTATGACCATTGCTCTCATGCGTATCACATCGTGCATTAAGAGTTTAATGTGTGGATAGCGGTGAGCCTCGCTTCTGTTTGTTTATGAGGACAATGATAATGACATTTATGGCACACTTATATTGTTCTATATCGTCATGCGAATTACCCATTGATGCTGCAAACGGTGCTATACGATATATACGCTCCTCTTAGGAAATGAGTGAAATAGATGGGAGTGATGAATAGTTAATGCGATTTAACACCTAGGTACAGATTCAGGAATGAGAATGTCGTCCAACCCACTGAGATCTCAGCATGCCCTATGGTGGAGCTCGTCATGAAATACACCAGTTGGACGATGCTAAACTGACCAGTACCATCGGCGATTATAGCCTTTAGCCCAGCTACCGTCTGAGTTTTATGGTGTTGCAGTCATTTTCGTTAGATTTATTCGATTCTTTGTTCACGGGAGGCGATGCTGAGTTGACCTTTCCTCTGGTCAATGTTTTAAGGCCTTACCGAGAGGTAACACCTGGACAACAAAGGAATCCCCCACTAGATTTCCCCAGGTGAGAACCCCATGAGATATTCGCTGACCGTTGACCTGAGGACCAGCACCATGCTGGGAAGACAGTATGACCACTGGACTAGAGTTTCACAAGATCGTTACACCCTTAGCGTACCCTGAATTACTTGAAACTCTACGTTTCGTTGGTCACGTTGGTACATGTTGATTCATGTGGGCAATATCCGATCGCGAGTGCCAATATTGAGGCTTTGAACTTATAGACAGTCAATGGTAGTCTTAAAGGTCCTTTGGGGGATATTCAACTTAGGGGGATGCTCGTTCAACTAAGTTGAACAGAGGTACTAACCATAGAACAGAGACCTGACTATCTTACGTAACAGTAATCCGCGTTGGACTGAAAGATTGTAGTTCTAGGACTCTAAATTTAGGAAAGAGAGTTCGTTGCACTCAGTGATAATTAGGTGACAATGAATGGAATTCTATTCTTGTCCCTACAGTGGTTTACGTATTTTTATCGGCAGACGTCAGAGCCATTGTAACTTGTTCATGGAATATACCACTGAGAGAAGTGCCACTCTATCTAAACTTAGACCTTTTATTAGTTGAAAGATCGCCCTACTCGACCACCACCATCAGATAACCAGTTACATACACAGAACCCCTATCTACATCTAGAACTGACGTCTTGTGTATACTGGAGTTGGATCGTGGTTACCGTCAGTTTGGAACAAGGTACGCAATTCCTCGTGCAATGACCAGGTGGCGTTGACTGACTGACGGTCAGTTCAGAACAAGGTGTAGAAAGGGTCAGCAAGAGATCTCGACGGATCGACGTGGTAGATTTGAAGCTTTATTGCTATGTTCGTGGGACGGGACAAGCTTGGCTAAGTCCAAGGCCATCAACCAGTGGAGATGCTATCGATGATTTTTCAAACGAAATTCTTGTTGGTCTCTCTCCGTTGCAATGGAAAAGTTACACTATTTCCAATCGGGGCGTTTTGATTTTCTTCGTCTGTCGAAAAGTGAAAACATTTCATGTCTTTTCCGTCTTAATTATGACTGAGGGAATTAGTTTTGCATCTGAGAGCAGTTAGACGTCTTAGTTTAAACATGGAAGACATAATCAATTAGGTCCCGATAAATAGGTTAATTCTTAGTTAGCGTCAATCAACATTCACGAACATTCTTAGTTAGCGTCAATCAACATTCATAAACATTCACAATATATACATGGTACTTCTTTTTTTTAGATGCAAGTTATATATGAAAGGCTAGTAATTCGAGGAAGCAATGGTTCGACGAACTAAATATTATAAAAGCTGACTTACTTTTGAGATAATTATGAGAATAACTACTTTAGAAAAGATTTTTTTTCAATGTTTACGTTGATGTTCATTTATAGTTCTGCTGGCTGATCACCATCTCCGCATATAACGAATATTCCATTCCGTATAAGGGTAGGTATTGAATGAAAATCGACAAACGTATTGTCCAGAACAAGGTTTTCCTGAATAGAATGCACGACCCGACACATCTTATTCCACATAGATATGAGGGGGGAAGATGAAGCGAAACTGTGACCTTGTCAATATGCTGCACTGTTGAATGGTATGCCTTTGTCCAATACAAACGTTTTCTCGGAATAACTCAGACCCAACAAATAATGAACCTTCGGTCAGAGAAAGAACGATATTGACCGGTATGATAATCGATTATAGCCATTGGATAAAGATGACCATCACCTAGTAACCAGTACACGGCACTATCGGGAAATAGTATTTCGAATTCGTTCGCCCCGTATGTTCGCTTATCGTTACTCTCTGATTGTTTGAAGCCGGTATTCTCAGCTGGACCTATTTCAGTTATCCAATTACATAAGAATTAGCTTGCACTAGATGCCCTTCACTTCGTACTCAATGACGTCGACTGCATGCACCTAGCGACCCACATGTTACATTGGAATTAAATTTAAAGTACAAGAATACATTCCTGGTTGCCATATTGCAACAACCGCGGGCTTCTCGACAAGACGACGGACACGTGCCGGTAGCAGACGAACTCGCTAGCAGTCGTTCATTATCCGCGACAGATGTTCGGGCGTTACGTTGCAGTTATATGCATCTATTTATATATCAGTATAACATACATATCCTCGATATGTTTACGCCTTGTGTGTTACATCGTGTGTATTAGAGTGTGAAACAGGCGCGTTGATACTTCATGTATCAGAAGAAGATCTCATACACATGTTGCATACAATACCAAACAGTATGACTTCACTAGTAGTAGGCCTGCGGATACCTGCTTCTAGCTAACTATTTTCTCATGAGGCGATTTACTAACGACTATACTCGATATAATTAAATGTGAGAGAATGCTCACTACGTCCAGAATTTCACCGTTAGGCCAAACCGGTCCCAACTTATCAGTCAATGGGCATGTAGATGGTATAATATTGTAAACACCAATGTACTTGTCTAAGATCCGCCACGTACGTGAAACCCAATATAGATCCGCCCCTACAGCCCACCCACCCACAACACCCATGGATACAGAAGAGAGAACATCTTGTAGGCATCCGGCAATGATTAGCAATTATTGGCTCCCGCTAGCTCCAGCATGCATGCATCCTATACACGAGTACAATGCATCTACCTATGCATGGAACAAGAACACCTTCATAGATCAACACATCATCCATGGATATCACACAGTAACCTGCATCTAGAATACACGGTCTCTTTGAAGTTTTCCTGACATTACATGCCTATTGGCCATTAAATGAACTGTATCTCAAAATGTAGATATAATTTATGCAATGAAGTAAATGCTAGAACCTGGATAGAGATACGGCTATGATAGTTATGATGCAAACTGCGGCATCGTTCAGCCATTCATTGAATTCCAATGCGCTCAACCAGTACTCACCCATTAGCCCCGCGGAGCTGAGTAATGGCAAGACGTAGTAAACCCAGCTACAGCCAATATGATATACACACATTTCAAAGGAATGACTCGACCAACTAATTTATATCCATTACTACCATCGACAGAACAAAACAATTTTCAACGTATTTATTACGATGTGTAATCCCGCTGCTTAATGAGTGTTAGAAAATGTTATGTGATATGAGAGGTACATGTAGGCGCATTACCGACGATGTTGAGTCTTGGAAGAATTGTGTATGTGCTGCATACGTGAATGTGTCATAGATAGACTAGGTACATGACTAACGTGCCACATGTGGGCTGTTGTTTGAACCAACACTACAGTACAACTATCGATGTACAGTATATATATGAACACGTGGGAGTATGATGGTACGCCAAAAAGAAGAAAAAAAATCACACGACTGATAGGCCTATCACGAGAGAGAACTGAGGAAAACATACACTGGTCTAGCACTTATATTGTACTGTGCATGGAAGAAGGCTACCTTTTATCGCACGATTTTTGCTGAAGAGAAACCAATGATGGTGAGATGTTCACTCAAGCAAACTCACCTGTAGTTGGTTAGATGATATCCAACCATTTCTTGTGGAAAATATTTAATATCCAGTTTTCGGGATCGTCTCAGTAATATGTTGATTCTGAAATCAAACTCAACTTGAAAAAAAGAACCGCATATTTTATATATGAGTAATATTCAATTAGGGAATCGTTGCTTATTATACGTATTGTAAAATATTTCATTGCACTATACCACTCACCTCTATTGATTGATGTATTGGCTGAGTGGCTAATCCTCAAAATTGAATCAACACGCACAATCACGTTTATTCCCGTTTATCCAAGTCAAATGTGCGATGAGGAGAAATAACCGCAGTCAAACACTGCTAGCAAGGTAAATCTCTGGCATCTATGGGCTGACTCTGATCAAACCTAATCCAGTCTTGGTATCCTTAGCTTAGTCTGTGGCACCGGAAACCATTCTCCGCTCGCCAGAACTCCGCAGCGAATGTACGCAATAAAAATAGCGGCAAAAAGAATCACGTAAAATAGCAGTCGGAATCGAGGTTCATCGAATGCAGACTTTTCTCCCGTTGAAAATGTAATTTTGACAAGCAACCCATCTATGTAATCCGTGGCAGAAAAAGTATCGTAATGAACGAAGAAGCCTGATTCCCCCACACACTGCAGACGAACGATCCTATTATGATTTTCTTGTGTTATTTTACTGATAGTTTTTAGACTTCTTCCTATCAAGTCTTCCTATCTCCTATTCCCTGCTGCACGGTTATTGCCCGTAGATAGAATGAGCAAACAGCTGGTCATCAGTGGCGGTGCTGGGCAGCGCGCACGGGATCGGTCGGGATCAATCGATTCTTCTCCTAGCTGTACTGCTAGTTCATCCTATCCGGAGACTCTACTGTGCATCGGGCACTGGCACGGGCGATAGAAGGAATTGGGAGGGAGGGAGGGGGGGGGGGGGGGGGAGGCATTTGCGTCGATGAGCAGGGGATGGTGATTGCCCTGCAGAAGAGGTTCCAGGATGGAGTACGAACGAGGAAAAGGCGCTGCCATTGCAGAATATTAGTCCATATACTTAGGGAGTTACTGCGAGATTCAAGGAGAACTGCCTGCTTTCGTGCAATGGTGTGCAACAACACCTAGGTGGGGGGGGGGGGATTTGGTGCTACCGACTAAAGACCAGCAGGGGGAGGGTGATCTCTGTTCGTGATGAGAACGCTACCAAAACGTTTCAGCGCCGCTCAGCACAGCGCGGGAACGAGTCTGAAACCCCCAGTTGAGATCCGAGAATTCTATTTTTGAGAGCTTTACCTCCGACTGAGTCTGCGGTCAAGATTTGAGGAGGTGTGCATGCAGGCCGTAATGATGGAAACTTTGCTGGAGCGGTTCATTCGAGAAGGTATACATACTTGGATACGTGGGACAGGTTCTGAACTGAGACTGACGAGTGTCGGGATTGTCGATGATAACAAAAAATACTGACCAATATGATCACGTTTATGACGAGATAGGCTGAACACTGACAACGCATTGTAAACTACATACAGCATATCAAATATTTCCCTTTCCCCTGGAAGTTTGTGTTTGCTACGTCATCTGCTCTGAAATATCTTCCGTTATGACTTGATCAATATGATCATGTATACGTGTGGGCTACATGTACTGGGCAACTTTATGGAAACATACGTGAATGTTATTTGCAAATAAAACCGACTAGTAAAACAATCTATAAATCTGTAATGATCTTTGAATTGTTCTGACTGACATTGACATGTGTATGAGGTATTAGGTCATTACCTTACGTATTGAGTATATACATATCTCTATCTTGATCAAGCAGAACCTTGATCACTGTATTAATATCAGTGCCCAATAATACTGATCTTCGGGTCCCTTTTTTGTAAGTAATGAATATCTGACAGTGAGCTTTTTTATTGCCTAGTATTATTTCACACAACAATACTATTACTAGATGATATGGTAATGCATATGAAGTGCATCAACATATCCGTGAATATTATAAATTAATATGTACCAAGCCTTTAAGGTTAATGGTGCTTCGGTTGAATTGATTTTGCTGGCTTTATTCTCACTAATTATATTGGTCCATCAAATCAAATTAATTGGTCACATGCTGATTTCACGTTCTCTCGTCGCTATCAGTAATCCCAGGCTGGTGCGTGTGGGACCACAATAATAGTAACATTTACAGCGTATTCTCTGAAGAATATCATACAATGGGGGTAAATCAGTATACATTTACAGTTGATGACTCCACAAGCCCCGCCACCATCACTAACAACTATAGACAATACATACGCGTGCATCAGATAATGCATGATTGGTGAAATTAAATCGTGCACAGTAAATGGAAATCAAATGTTCACTTTTATTCTACTCCATTCCATCGTTTTGTGATCCATACCTTCACTGATCCCAGTATGGCCATGTATATCATTGGTTTACGCGGAATATTATTATTTCCAAGAAGTACAAAATCATACCAACCCATCGATTATTATTAAATAATTGATGGATAAATACGGATTGTATTATGATTAGACCTGCCGATTGTCTCTTTTCATCAACTAGTATTTCCAATATGTTTCGTTTTATTGCACATCTCTTCGATTTTGCACTTCTGCAAATACCAGCTTCCATATACGTAATCATAATAAAAGGACAAGGCTATGTTTTTTTGCATTTACTTGCCAAAGGTGAAATATGAAATATTCATTCTGTTGAAACAAACAAAATGGAGTGTCCGATTCGCTTGGATAACATGTGTTGCATTCTCATATTGTATTGACAGGTATGTTTCAGACGCAAGTTCACTGATATATTGCATGTCAATATGGGTCCCTGTCAGGTATGTCTCGAAAAAATAGGGTAATTTGCAACAGCGTCAGGGAAACATCTAATGGGGCATACATCTATATCTGATAATGCTTACAATACTTACATTTCCTAATATTCATGAAAACTCGACAATCAAGGGAAATTTTGCACTCGTTAATAAAGTAATAACAATACTACAGCGAACAATAATAAAACTTATTCTGATGAAATGTTATTGCAGCTAAATTATATCAAGCAGTACACTTCACATCTGTGAGCTTGGTTGTACCTGGACACATATATTATTTACTCGACCGGAGAAATACAATACCCAATGCAAAAACATATACACAACCAGTCGAGCGAAACTCAAGTGATGCGAGATACTTCAAAGCAAATCTCTTTCCAGGGTTTCAAGGTGAAACGAACAAATGACAACATGGCGAAATCAATCTATTGTATGAGATTTTGGTGTCCAGTTTCTTCGACTCTATGTGGTTTGTAATCACTTGCTCCCACGATTGCAGAAAGCGAACTATTTGTCCGCATGCATCCGTTTACATTTTCGAGTTGGTCATGTGTGTGACATCAAAAACCATCAAGACATTATCCAAAAGCAGGGATCGAATGTAACGCGTAACGCACTCGGTTGAACAAAGCATGTTCAAATCAATATCATTGATAATTGAACGAGGAACACGATGGATTTAGTGTTCATAAGTGCCAAAATGTTCAAACATCGATGTCCGGTGGATGACCCAAAATACCAAACGTCTGTTGTTATATCGTTGCACTGACTATTACCGTGTGTTTGATGTGCATTTCGTTGTCACGTGTGTATTTCTAATGTAGCTACTTGATATAATGACCTTGTCACTACAAGGAGCCGACTGCATCTTATAATGAAGGTTCGAGAAACAAAACACGATTACGTGGAACATAGCTACATTTGTATCGTCACATAGTGGCTATCATTTCAATCAAGTATACAATATTGGACATGTGAAATTTAGCTCATTGAAAGTAAATCGACACTCACATTTCCAAAGCACCTGATCTGATCTCACACTCCGCTGGCTGTGTGCGTGTGTGTATGTGATATTCACATGGCTCTGACCATGATACTGATAGTATCCCTCGGACTTGACCACTTATAATAAACCTCGTCCATAGACTCAGTCTTGGAATTTGGATTTATCTGTTTGTCGGCATCCATTTGTGTTTTCATGCCACAACTATTGGCATGCAATATGTACACTTGTTATGTGACAGGTCCATGTCCTTGTTTCAGGTGGAAATTGTATTTTTTTATGAAAAGACACAACATGGATATCAAATTCGGTAGTAAGGGAAGTATGCGACCAATTTTTGATCTGATCCACGTATGTGTGAGTCCGTACAAATTGATAAATCACTAAGATTTTGTGATTATGATGTTCAGCATGCAGCGCATTAATTAATTGCAAGCCATACAACGATCATGGTACCAGGAAATGTGTACAATACCTGGTCTGGTTCATTTGGGAATAATGTTTCTCATATGATGATCCATATGTGGTGACCTTGGGTGCTACGTCGGCTTTCCCGTTGTCAGTATTGTGCAGTATTGAGAAAATTATCTGACAGAACATTTGTGATACCGAATACGATACACCCCGATAGGATATGAGGTTCATCCACGTCCATGGAAGCAGTGCTAGCACATTAAGAATTGCCAAAATTTTCGGTCCATTATCACACCTAATTTTTGGTGAAGTGAGTAATTAATCGAAAATGGTACTGTGTCTGTCAAGGCCAACCAATTAATCATATGCTGATTCTACATTCTCTTGTCAATCCTTGGTCACATACATATACATACATTTACTCATGGTTCATATTACAAGTCATGATTACTGTGGAGTTGTCATAAGTTCGTTTCATCTTGAAACCATCGTTGCTTTGAAGTATCTTGATCGACTTGTACTCTGTTCGAATGATTGTTCGATGCATCTTTTTGAATTGTGTAATGATTTATTTCAGGTCGAGTGTGCAATATCTGTGTCCATGTGTACCAAGTATAAAAAATTAATTTGTCGGTTACATATATTTTGCCTGCAATAACATTCCCTCCTGATAATGATGATTGTCATTGAAGTATAAGTATGATCATTGTTATCGAAGTTGACAGTGTAGTTACTTCTGGTGTTCGAGTTCTCATTTTCAATAAATCATCCAAGTATTGTATGTATCATGACTGTTTCGTATCTCTTCCCATTTAGATCAGTTCATGATATAGTTGAAGACTACATTCATTTTTCGGGACTTACTACATAAAAGCATGATGAAACACTTTATTTCATGGGCCTAACGTCAGAAACACTTCCTTTCCAATCATCATAAAATGCCTTGCAATACTTCATTTGAATCGGACAATCCATTTCACTTCAATTGTACGTTCTATAGCTTACGGACTAGCAAATAACACAGCCTCGTCATGCAGACGCCATTCCTGTTATCGTATGATTATGTATGTGAAACTAAAGTAAAGTGCAAAATCAAAGTCATGCAATAAAACGGTATTACACTCTCAAATCTATTTGCTGGAAATACAACCATGCAGCATCCATTTGGCAAGTATAATCGAAATACTATTATGCACCGTTTCTTTATGTTACATGTGCATTATTTATGCAACTTAACTGAAAGGAAATAAGATTTCCTACTGCTTGTATAAATAAAGATGATGCGTGCAAACGATAAAAGCAATACTTGATTGATATCCGCAAAGGTTCAGATTACGTAACGATAAAAAGTATTCACCATGCAACGCTTATTTACACTAGATGATGCATAATGTTGAAATTCAATAATATAATTGCATTGCTATCAAATGAGATGTATTTACCAAGCAACGTGGCAATAACAAGGACTTTATCACGGTCCTTCAGGGGCTGAATCCAATTTCAGATTGGAGTTTGGTGCCACTTTTATGACCTCAAGGAGACACGTGCCTTCATAAATATGTTTTCGGCAATTAACAGCACACATGGAAATGCATACGAATGGATTAAATAATCCACTAATGTAGATTAGATTTCTGCAAAAATGTAAGGAAGTTCGATATGCGTGCGTGAGTTGACTGTCAAATATCTATTGTAGCTAGGAACGTAACCCCCCCCCGCCCCATAGCCCTCGCCCTTCCATTCTATCAGAGCTACAACCTTGTTGTCTCATCTTCGATCTGGGGCGATCCTTTAGGATGGCGCGATGGGTAGCAATGGTCCACTTTTCTCCCAGTCTGAATGAACGACAGAGGACGACGAGGACTGACAATACATGTATATGCACAGGAAATATAGTCCGAGGCATTGCTTCCCAATAGCATTGACATAAGTTTGAGAAATATTTCTATGAAATTCTAGATATTTAGTTATCGTTATCGTCTTCGGATAGATGGTGACATTTTTAACTTGCTACGAGATATACCCAGTTAAATACAACGATGCTCCTTGGAGTAACATTGTGTGCCTTGTTTCATCACATAAGTGGTTGTATATTCTATAAACTTCACCATCACGCCGCCCCGGCTCACTTTGTGACGGAAAGTCGGACAGTTCGGAATTACGCGGCTGGATGTGAGATACTCTGTTACAAGGCTGCACACTGTGATGCCGCTAACGTGGTCGTACAAGGTCCAGGAACGTTCCTCTGTCAGTTCGTCACTCTGGTCGTAAGATCAGACCATAAGTACCTGCTTGTGGAGAATACTGACGGAAAATATATCTCAAAAGTTTCTGGTGAGTCCGTGAGGTACCAACGATGAGCTAAAAATGTCATATTGATAGATATACGTTATATTCATTTAAACAGGACTTTTTCGTGAACGCGTGAGATGTATACTCAAGAACTAAGGAAACTATCTTGTTCGAAACCAAACGTTACTTTGTGTTGTACTTTTACAAGATACTGAAGCAGTCTTTTTTCCTTTTTCGAGTTTATTATTACCTTTGTTAAAATTACCTTCTATTACCTTTGTTAAAATTATTGTTTGTGTGGTTCATCGAAAAAAAAAGTCCCACAATTCCAGAATAAAGTCCCTAAGATATATGTCAAAATGAATAACGCAATTGCAGGCAATGGCTTGAAACAATAAAACGTATCACATACTGCGAAACTTTAAAAGTGAAAACTTTTAATGTGTGAATGTACGGTAAACCATTAGAAAGTTGCTCATTGGAATTCGCCAGGTGATGTTTGATGGGCATCACATAATTAATATGCAAATAACACAATGATATATTGTATATATTGTAGTGCCGATGACTCTAGATACACAATATGTACGATCCATGGCCTGGTTTTTATTTGGGAATAGTGTTTCTCATATAATGACGTATACCTATTGATCCTGGATGGTACATTGGATTTCCTGTTGACATATTGAACAGTATTGAGAATCAATTATATTGCAGGACATTAGTATTATCCATGACAACAAACTCCAATGGCGGCACATGTCAATAATGCAGTCCCATTGTGAGGAACACACTCTCATTGAAAAACCGGCCCAACAAAATTGATCAGCCAAAATTATATCATTGAATAAATTGTAAGAAACTGAAAATTTTCTCTCAATTTCGTAGGAAAAGGAAAACATTTATTAATTATAGTACCTTTCATATAAATCTGACCTATGATAAAAATAGACGATGAACTGTTAAATGGAACGACTGGAAAATTCGTAATAAGCCTATCCCAATCATGCGATCAAGCTTAACGTGAATTGCTTTTACTGCATACACATTTGATGACAATAATAACTGTTCCACTTTTCATAATGAATCATAATCCAGAATGTTAGTAGGTTGTTTTCCTGAGTATTTACAAGGGGCAAGCAAGGTTTTTAAAAAATATTTTTTGAATACAAAAATAACTTTGTTACATTCGCACACAATATCTTACTCAAATACCAGTGTGACACATCCTTCATTAGTAAACCTAGTATGTATAATATGTACCTAAAATGTACCTTACAACGTATCTATTATTGTTGAAGTAATTAATCGAAGATGATATTATGTCCATCAAGGTCTAATAATTAGTCACATGCTGGTCTCACATTCTATTGTCTGTACCCGTGATCATGTGCCTATATAATCCAAGGCATACCAATATCGGTTACAATATAGTAGCATGTTCTCTGAAGATTATCAGACAAAGGGGGGTAATGGTTATACAATTGATGTCCCTACGCGAGCCACTACCGTAACTAACGATTGAGTAGACTATAATATGATATTCAGTTATAGGCGAAAGGTCATCATGCTTTTTCAAGGATAAGTGTACATACTGCATACTAAGATTTATGCGATATCAAATTGATTTTCGATAAAGCTAAATTACGTTTATTCACATTATGTATTTGGGCAGAAGTATCACCATTATGCTACGGTAAATAAGTCTGTCAAGTATTCTTCACAAGGGGCTGTCGATACTATATAGTAACAAGGTAATTGCGTCGAGTGAGTGCCTTATTAGATTCACACACTCCATCATGATATACGCGTCAAACCCTCAGTGCAATGATCTAACAACAGAAGTTTGGTATCATATGTCACCGTCTTCGATGTTTGAACATTTCTGCACTTTCAAATACAATATGTATATCCATCTCGTTTCTCATCCAGCTGTTAATGATATTGACTTGAACATAGTTTGTTCGGTAAAGTGTTTTGTGATATAATTGAATCGCTACTTTTTCATAATCACTTTGATGGTAGACTTCACACTCGAAAATGTAACGGATACATATGAAGAAATAGCTCACATTTCTGTGACCATGTGAGCAAATGATTTCAAATCACATCAGGGTGGAGCAAATGGACATCAGTGTCTCATACAATAGATTGATTTTGCCAAGTTGTCATTTGTTCACCTCATATTCAAACCCTGGAAAGAAATTTGCTTTGAAGTACCTCACTCCACTTGAGTTTTGCTCGCACATTCCTCTGTGTGTGATTTTGCTTCAGTTATTGGATTTTCAGGTAGAGTATGTAACGTTTGTGTTACGTACAACCAAACGTACACATGTGCAGGGTACCTGCTGCTATAATTTGACAGCAGTATCATTCCCTTCCGATAAAACTGACTGCTATCAAGGTGTGTTACTGTTATTGTTGTTTTGTCATAGTTCTCAAATTTTCAAATTTCACTGGGAGTTGTAATTAAAACATGACGAATATTTCATATATCATCCCCAATATTTGTTTTATCAGTGTATTTGCAAATGACATGCATTCTGTGTCTGTTATCCTAAGAGGGCATGATGCAATACGCGTATTCCATAGGACTGACTTCTGGAACATCGTTTTTTATAATTATAAAATGCTTCGCAATAGTTGGTGCTCATGCAAAGTGTTCATTACAAACCGCTCATTGATTTTATGAAAACTTTAATCGAATTATCAAAGATTGATAACTGAAAGTAATTGCATTTTCGACAACTCGTATAGATAAAAATGGTATGTGCAAGCAATTCTCGATTATACTGACATATGTAAAAGTCCATTACATGCAATGCTTATTCACCTTTGATAATGCATAATTGAAGAGATTCAATCATGTAATAGGTATGCTATCAAATGACCTGTTTTCACCAGGCAATGGCAGTAACAAAGGCATTATGACGATCATCCAGAGGCTGAATCCAATTCGAGATATGAGTTGGGTGCCATTTTTAAGTCCTCAAGGTGGCATGTGGCCCCATAAATATGTCATTGGCAGTTAACCACAGACATGGTGATTCATACAAATGGATGATATAATCCACTAATGTAGATTTCTGCAAAAATGTGACAAAGCTCGATATGTGTGCGTGAGTGGACTGTCCAATACCTATTGTAGCTAGGAACGCAATCCTGTCTGATACCTACAACCCCCACCCTCCCCCCGCCCGTTAGCCCTCTCCCTTCCATTCTATCAGAGCTACAACCTTGTTGCCTCATCTTCGATCTGGGGCGATCCCTTTGAGTGGCACGAAGGGTAGCGAAGTCTACTTTACTAAGAGTCTGAATGATTGTCAGTGGCAGATGAGAAACGACATTACATATATATGGACTGAAAATATAGTATGAGGCATTGCTTCCGATAGCATTAACAAAAGTTTCTCAGATTGAGATATATTCTGAGATTCAAGACAATTATTTTTTGGGAGTAGTTGTCTCTGGATAGCTCATGATTTTGAACATGCGACATGTGACCTTTAAACACAACCAGTTGAATACAACGATGCTCCTTGGAATAACATTGTGTGCCTTGTTTCATCACATGAGTGGTTGTATATTCTATAAACTTCACCATCACGCTGCCCCAGCTCACTTTGTGACTGAAAGCCATACAGTTCGGAATTACGCGGCTGGCTGCGAGATACTCTGCTACAAGGCTGCACACTGTGACGCCGCTAACCTGTTCGTACAAGGTCCAGGAACGTTCCTCTGTCAGTTTGTCACTCTGGTCGTGAGATCAGACCATAAGTACCTGCTGGTGGAGAACACTGACGGAAAATATATCTCAAAAGTTTCTGGTGAGTCCGTGAGCTATGGGTTGTTAATGATGAGCAAAAAATGTCACATTCATTGTTATATTCATTTAAACAGGATAATTCTGTAAACACATAACATGTATACTCGAGAACCAAGGAAAACTATCTTTTTCAAAACCAAACCCTACTTTTTGTTGCATTTTCATCAGCTACTGAAGCAGTCAAAATTGTTTTTTCGTTTTTGAGTCCGTCACACTAATTGCAGTCAGTAGCTTGAAACGAAAAAAAAACCTATAACATGATGTCAAATTGAAAAAAAAAACTAGTGTGAAGAAAAGCAATTAGGAAGTCAATTATATAGATGGCATGTAAGCGTTGTGATGTTTATTGGGCCGCACATAAATTAACTTGCCAATGCCACAATGATCATATGTGGTCCCAACGACACCAAATACAAAATAAGTTCAATGACCTGGTTTTGATTGTCGAATAGTGTTTCATATTCAATGACGCATACCTGCTGACCTTGGGTTTGCTGTTGGCATTACGAACAGTATTGTTAATCAAATATATTGTGGGACATAAGTGATAGCCATGACAATGCCTTCCAATGGCATATGGTCAATAATCCAGTCCCATTGTGAGGAACTTACTCTCATGGAAAAATTGTGCCAACGAAAATTGATTAGCCTAAATTCTTTCATTGAATGAATTGTAGGCAACAGAATTATCTCTCAAATCATAACCAATCACGCGCAATAATTAACAGTTCAGTAGATTTCATCAATAACTGAATATCATATGAGATCTAAAACGGTGGCAATATATGATGGGGATAGATCATGAACTATGACAAAGACATTGAAGGAATGAATTGTTGAATGAGATGAATGGGATATGTGTGTTGTGTTTATCCCAATCATGCAATCAAGCTTGACGTGAATTGTTGTTGGTGCATAGTCTTTGGTGAGAATGATGATTGTTCCACTAGTCATAATGATTTATTCAAAAACACCTAGGAAGGGGGGGGGGGGGGGTGGCTGTGCGGGATGTGGTGCTACCGACTAGATAACAAGGAGGGATCTATTCGTGATGAGAACGCTACCAAAACTGCTCAGCACAGCGTGGGAACAAGTCTGAAAACCTACAGTTGAGATTCGAGAATTCTATCTTTGAGAGTTTTACATCCGACAGGGTCTGCGGTCAAGACTCGAGGAGGTGTGCATGCATGCCATAATGATGGAAACTCTGCTGGAACGGTTCATTCGAAGAGGGATACTTACTTGGATACGTGGATCAGGTCCTGAACTGAGACTGACGACTGTCGGGATTGTCGATAACAAAAAATACTGACCAATATGATCACGTTCATGACGAGATAAGCTGAACACTGACAACGCATTGTAAACTACACACAGCATATAGATTCAAATATTTCCCTTTTCCCTGGAAGTTTGTGTTTGCTACGTCGATCTGCTCTGAAATATCTTCCGTTATGACTTGATCAATATGATCATGCATTCGTGTGGGCTACATGTACTGGGCAACTTTATGGAAACATACGTGAATGTTATTTGCAAATAAAACCGACTAGTAAAACAATCTATAAATCTGTAATGATCTTTGAATTGTTCTGACTGACATTGACATGTGTATGAGGTATTAGGTCATTACCTTAAGTATTGAGTATATACATATCTCTATCTTGATCAAGCAGAACCTTGATCACTGTATTAATATCGGTGCCCAATAATACTAATCTTCGGGTCCCTTTTCTGTAAGTAATGAATATCTGACAGTGAGCTTTTTTATTGCCTAGTATTATTTCACACAACAATACTATTACTAGATGATATGGTAATGCATATGAAGTGCATCAACATATCCGTGAATATTATAAATTAATATGTACCAAGCCTTTAAGGTTAATGGTGCTTCGGTTGAATTGATTTTGCTGGCTTAATTCTCACTAATTATATTGGTCCATCAAATCAAATTAATTGGTCACATGCTGACTTCACGTTCTCTCGTCGCTATCAGTAATGCCAGGCTGGTGCGTGTGGGACCACAATAATAGTAACAGTTACTGTTACAATACAATAGCGTATTCTAGCGTATTTACAGTTGATGTCCCCACAAGCCCCGCCACCATCACTAACAACTATAGACAGTATATACACGTGCATCAGATAATGCATAATCATGACAATTGGTAAAATTAAATCGTGCACAGTAAATGGAAATCAAATGTTCACTTTTATTTTACTCCATTCCATCGTTATGTGATCCATACTTCACTGATCCAGGTATGGTTTTGGTTTACGCGGAATATTATTATTTCCAAGAAGTACTAAATCATACCAACCCATCGATCATTAATAAATAAGTTGGAGAAAAGAAACAATCGGCAGGTCCAATCATAATACAATCCGTATTTATCCAGCAATAGTATTTTTTTTCAGTATGTTACGTTTCATTGCACATCTCTTCGATTTTGCACTTCTGCAAATACCAGCTTCCATATACGTAATCTCATATTAAAAGGAACTACATTCATCAGCTGCGACAAGGCTATGTTTTTTTATTTACTTGCCAAAGATGAAATATGAAATATTCATTCTGTTGTAACAAACAAAATGGAGTGTCCGATTCGCATGGATAATTGTGTTGCATTCTCATAATGTTTTGACAGGTATGTTTCCGACGCAAGTTTCCTGATATATGCATGCCATTATGGGTCCCTATCAGGTATGTCTCGAAAGAATAGGGTAATTTGCAACAGCGTCAGGGGAACATTTAATAGGGCATACATTTATCTGCTAATGCTTACAATACATACATGTACATTTCCTAATGTTCATGAAAACTCGACAACCAAGGAGAATTTTACACTCGGTAATAAAGTAATAACAATATTACAGCAATATTAACAATATTGCAGTAAACTTATTCAGATGAAATGCTATTGCAGCTAAATTATATCAAGCAGTACACTTCTCATCTGTGAGCTTGGTTGTACCTGGACACATATACAGTGTCATCCATTAATTCGGAGCCACCAAAAAGTAGTGACACATTTCAAACTGTTGTGCAACCAATTGATTATTGATGTATGATGTACTTGTTTCTTATTTTTTCCACATTCTGATATTCTGGACTACCAAATAATCACATAATATGGATTCTGAAGTGCCATATGACCATACAGATGATCCGGATTTGCGCATCTGGATCCAGGACTTTTATTCCTGATCTGTGGGCGAGCACAGACCTCAAATTCTCTTCATGAATGTTTTTCATCCAATATCCTCATCCACCTTGAAAGATTCTGAGCAGTAATTGTTTTGAAATTGAATATATTCCCAAAGAAAGGGATTCAACGAACGTATGTTCCCTCGAGATTATGTGATATATGATCCAGAACAAAAGGAAGATCCAGTCAAGTCGTTACGGCTATCACTCTCATTGTAACCCAAATGTAGCCTGTAAGTTTTGTCACTGGGTTTATTGAGAATATACACTCATAATCGTGTGACTGCAATACAAAATTGTGGTAGTCAAGACCTCACTAAAATGGCTCCAAATTAATGGATGGCACTGTATTATTTACTCGACCAGAGAAATACAATACCCAATGCAAAAACATATACACAACCAGTCGAGCGAAATTCAAGTGATGCCATATACTTCAAAGCAAATCTCTTTCCAGGGTTTCAAGGTGAAACGAACAAATGACAACATGGCGAAATCAATCTCTTGTATGAGATTTTGGTGTCCAGTTTCTTCGACTCTATGTGGTTTGTAATCACTTGCTCCCACGATTGCAGAAAACGAACTATTTGTCCGAATGTATCCGTTTACATTTTCGAGTTGGTGATGTGTGTGACATCAAAAAACATGAAGACAGTATCCAAAAGCAGGGATCGAATGTAACGCGTAACGCACTCCGCTGAACAAAGCATGTTCAAATCGATATCATTGATAGCTGGACGAGGAACACGATGGATTTAGTGTTCATAAGTGCCAAAATGTTCAAACATCGATGTCCGGTGGATGACCTAAAATACCAAACGTCTGTTGTTATATCGTGAGACTGACAATTACTGTGTGTTTGAGGTGCATTTGGTTGTCACGTGTGTATTTCTAATGTAGCTACTTGATATAATGACCTTGTCATTACATGAAACCCACTGCAGCTCATGAAGGTTCGAGAAGAAAAGAAGATTACGTATACAGTTTGGACATACAATTTGAAATCGGGTTCGATTTGGGAATAATGTTTCTCATATAATGACCCATACATGTTGACCTTGGGGGAAACGTCGGCTTTCCCATTGACTGTATTTGGCAGTATTGAGAATCAATTATCTGACAGAACTTTTGTGATACCAAATACGATACACCCAAATAGGATATAAGGTTCATCCACGTCCATGGGAACAGTCCTAGCACATTAAGGATTGTCTAAATTTTCCGTCTATCATCCCACCTACAATTTTTGGTGAAATTAGTAATTAATCGAGAATGGTATTGTGTCAGTCACTCTTGTGACTCCTTGGTTACATACATATGTACATATACATATACTCATGGTGCATATTGCTAGTCATGATTACTATGGAGTTCTGATTTGTTCGTTTCATCTTGAAAACATCGAAAGAGATTTGCTTAGAAGTATCTTGATCGACTTGTATTCTGTTCGAATGATTGTTCGATACATCTTTTTGTATTGTGTATTGATCGTATTCAGGTCAGGTATGCAACATCTGTGTTCATGTGTAACCAAGCGTACAACATTAATTTGTCGGGTACATATATTTTGCCTGCAATAACATTCCCTCCTAATAATGATTATTGTCATTGAGGTATACGTATGATTATTGTTTTCGAAGTTGATAGTATGGTTACTTCTCGCGTTCGAGTTATCATTTTCATTAAATAATGTAAGTATTGAAAATATCATGACTGTTTCGTATCTCTTCCCATTTAGATGAGTTCACGATATAGTTGGAGAGCACATCCATTTTTCAGGACATACTACATAGTAGCACGAGGAAACACGTTTATTTCATGGGACTAAGGTCTAAAACACTTCCTTTCCAATCATCATAAAATGCCACGCAATACTTCATTTGAATCGGACAATCCTTTCATTTCAAATGTACGTTCTATAGCCCACAGACTAGCAAATGTCACAGCCTCGTCATGCGGACGCCACTCGAGTTATCGTATGATTATGTGTGTGAAACTAAAGTAAAGTGCAAAATCAAAGTCATGCAATAAGACGGTATTACACTCTCAACTCTATTTGCTGGAAATACAACCATGCAGCATCCATTTGGCAAGTATATTCGAAATACTATGCACCTTTTCTTTATGTTACATGTGCGTTATTTATGCAACTTAACTGAAAGGAAATAGGATTTCCTACTGCTTGTATGAATAAAGATGATGCGTGCAAACTATAAATGCAATACTTGATTGATATCCGCTTGGCTTACGTAACGATAAAATGGAATCACCGTGCAACGCTTGCAAATCACCATGCAACGCTTATTTACACTAGATGATGCATAATGATGAAATTCAATAATATAATTGCATTGCTATCAAATGAGATGTATTTACCAAGCAACGTCGAAATAACAAGGACATTATCACGGTCATTCAGAGGCTGAATCCAATTTCAGATGGGAGGTTGGTGCCACTATTATGAGCTGAAGGTGACACGTGCCTTCATAAATATGTTATCGGCAATTAACAACACACATGGAAAGGCATACGAATGGATTAAATAATCCACTAATGTAGATTAGATTTCTGCAGAAATGTAAGGATGTTCGATATGCGTGCGTGAGTGGACTGTCAAATATCTATTGTAGCTAGGAACGTACCCCCCCCCCCCCGGCCCCATAGCCCTCGCCCTTCCATTCGCTCAGAGCTACAACCTTGTTGTCTCATCTTCGATCTGGGGCGATCCTTTAGGATGGCGCGATGGGTAGCAATGGTCCACTTTTCTCCCAGTCTGAATGAACGACAGAGGACGACGAGGAATGGCAATATATGTATATGCACAGGAAATATAGTCCGAGGCATTGCTTCCCAATAGCATTGACATAAGTTTGAGAAATATTTCTATGAAATTCAAGATATTTAGTTATCGTTATTGTCTTCGGATAGATGGTGACATTTTTAACATGCTACGAGATATACCCAGTTAAATACAACGATGCTCCTTGGAGTAACATTGTGTGCCTTGTTTCATCACATAAGTGGTTGTATATTCTATAAACTCCCCCATCACGCCGCCCCGGCTCACTTTGTGACGGAAAGTCGGACAGTTCGGAATTACGCGGCTGGATGTGAGATACTCTGCTACAAGGCTGCACACTGTGATGCCGCTAACGTGGTCGTACAAGGTCCAGGAACGTTCCTCTGTCAGTTCGTCACTCTGGTCGTAAGATCAGACCATAAGTACCTGCTTGTGGAGAATACTGACGGAAAATATATCTCAAAAGTTTCTGGTGAGTCCGTGAGGTACCAACGATGAGCTAAAAATGTCATATTGATAGATATACGTTATATTCATTTAAACAGGACTTTTTTCGTGAACGCGTGAGATGTATACTCAAGAACTAAGGAAACTATCTTGTTCGAAACCAAACGTTACTTTGTGTTGTACTTTTACAAGATACTGAAGCAGTCTTTTTTCCTTTTTCGAGTTTATTATTACCTTTGTTAAAATTCCCTTTTATTACCTTTGTTAAAATTATTGTTTGTGTGGTTCATTGAAAAAAAGTCCCACAATTCCAAAATAAAGTCCCTAAGATATATGTCAAAATGAATAACGCAATTGCAGGCAATGGCTTGAAACAATAAAACGTATCACATACTGCGAAACTTTAAAAGTGAAAACCTTTTAATGTGTGAATGTACGGTTAACCATTAGAAAGTTGCTGATTGGAATTCGCCAGATGGCACATAAATGTTGTGATGTTTAAAGGACAACACATAAATTAATATGCAACTAACACAATGATATATTGTGGTGTCGAGGACACTAGATACACAATATGTACGATCCATGGCCTGGTTTTTATTTGGGAATAGTGTTTCTCATATAATGACGTATACCTATTGATCCTGGGTGGTACATTGGATTTCCTGTTGACATATTGAACAGTATTGATAATCGATTATATTGCAGGACATTAGTATTATCCATGACAACAAACTCCAATGGCGGCACATGTCAATAATGCAGTCCCATTGTGAGGAACACACTCTCATTGAAAAACCGGCCCAACAAAATTGATCAGCCAAAATTATATCATTGAATAAATTGTAGGAAACAGAATCTCAATTTCGTAGGAAAAGGAAAACCATTTATTAATTACAGCACCTTTCATTAGAAGCAGAGTCATATAAAATCTGAACTATGATGAAAGTAGACCATGAATTGTTAAATGGAACGAATGGACAATTCGTAATAAGCCTATCCCAATCATGCGATCAAGCTTGACATGAATTGCTTTTACTGCATACACATTTGGTGACAACAATAATTGTTCCACTTTTCATAATGAAATCATAATCCGGAATGTTTGTAGGTTGTTTTCCTAAGTATTTACAAGGGGCAAGCAAGGTCTTTTTTCATTTTTTGAATACAAAAATAACTTAGTTACACTCGCACACAATAACTTACTCAAATACTAGTGTGACACATCCTTCATTATTATACCTAATATGTATAATATATACCTAAAATGTACCTTACAACGTATCTATTATTGTTGAAGCAATTAATCGAAGATGATATTGTGTCCATCAAGGTCTAATACAGTAGATAGTCATATGCTGATCTCACATTCTATTGTCTGTACCCGTTGCCTATATAATCCAAGGCATACCAATTTCGGTTACAATATAGTAGCATGTTCTCTGAAGATTATCAGACAAAGGGGGGTAATGGTTATACAATTAATGTCCCTACATGAGCCTCTACCGTCACTTACGATTGAGTAGACTTAATAACTACGAACGAATTATAAAATGTATAAAAAATGATTTATCATCAAACAAGTTATGACTCTCTGATCCCAATCCTCATCCTAATCGAAGAACCCTGAACATTAGCAATCATAAATGATATTCGGTTTTAGACGAAAGGACATCATGCTTTTTCAAGGATAAGTGTACATATTGCATACCAAAGTCTATGAGATATCAAGTTGATTTTCCCTAACGCTAAATTACGTTTGTTCACATTATGTATTTGTGGAGAAGTATCACCATTATGCTACGTTAAATGAGTCTGTCAAGTATTCTTCACAAGGGGCTGTCGATATTATATAGTAACAAGGTCGAGTGAGTGCCTTATTAGATACACACACTCCATAATGATATACGCACCAAACCCTCAGTGCAATGATCTGACAACAGAAGTTTGGTATCATATGTCACCGTCTTCGATGTTTGAACATTTCTGCACTTTCAAATACAATATGTATATCCATCTCGTTTCTCATCCAGCTGTTAATGATATTGACTTGAACATACTTTGTTCGGTAAAGTGTTTTGTGATATAATTGAATCGCTACTTTTTCATAATCACTTTGATGGTAGACTTCACACTCGAAAATGTAAAGGATACATATGAAGAAACAGCTCACATTTCTGTGACCATGTGAGCAAATGATTTCAAATCACATCAGGGTGGAGCAAATGGACATCAGTGTCTCATACAATAGATTGATTTTGCCAAGTTGTCATCTGTTCACCTCATATTCAAACCCTGGAAAGAAATTTGCTTTGAAGTACCTCGCTCCACTTGAGTTTTGCTCGCACATTCCTCTGTGTGTGATTTTGCTTCAGTTATTGGATTTTCAGGTAGAGTATGTAACGTTTGTGTTACGTACAACCAAACGTACACAAGTGCAGGGTACCTGCTGCTATAATTTGACAGCAGTATCATTCCCTTCCGATAAAACTGACTGCTATCAAGGTGTGTTACTGTTATTGTTGTTTTGTCATAGTTCTCAAATTTTCAAATTTCACTGGGAGTTGTAATTAAAACATGACGAATATTTCATATATCATCCCCAATATTTGTTTTATCAGTGTATTTGCAAATGACATGCATTCTGTGTCTGTTATCCTAAGAGGGCATGATGAAATACGCGTATTCCATAGGACTGACTTCTGGAACATCGTTTTTTATAATTATAAAATGCTTCGCAATAGTTGGTGCTCATGCAAAGTGTTCATTACAAACCGCTCATTGATTTTATGAAAACTTTAATCGAATTATAAAAGATTGATAACTGAATGTAATTGCATTTTCGACAACTCGTATAGATAAAAATGGTATGTGCAAGCAATTCTCGATTATACTGACATATGTAAAAGTCCATTACATGCAATGCTTATTCACCTTTGATAATGCATAATTGAAGAGATTCAATCATGTAATAGGTATGCTATCAAATGACCTGTTTTCACCAGGCAATGTGGCAGTAACAAAGGCATTATGACGATCATCCAGAGGCTGAATCCAATTCGAGATATGAGTTGGGTGCCATTTTTAAGTCCTCAAGGTGGCATGTGGCCCCATAAATATGTCATTGGCAGTTAACCACAGACATGGTGATTCATACAAATGGATGATATAATCCACTAATGTAGATTAGATTTCTGCAAAAATGTGACAAAGCTCGATATGTGTGCGTGAGTGGACTGTCCAATACCTATTGTAGCTAGGAACGCAATCCTGTCTGATACCTACAACCCCCACCCTCCCCCCGCCCGTTAGCCCTCTCCCTTCCATTCTATCAGAGCTACAACCTTGTTGCCTCATCTTCGATCTGGGGCGATCCCTTTGAGTGGCACGAAGGGTAGCGAAGTCTACTTTACTAAGAGTCTGAATGATTGTCAGTGGCAGATGAGAAACGACATTACATATATATGGACTGAAAATATAGTATGAGGCATTGCTTCCGATAGCATTAGCACAAGTTTCTCAGACTGAGATATATTCTGAGATTCAAGACAATTATTTTTTGGGAGTAGTTGTCTCTGGATAGCTCATGATTTTGAACATGCGACATGTGACCTTTAAACACAACCAGTTGAATACAACGATGCTCCTTGGAATAACATTGTGTGCCTTGTTTCATCATATAAGTGGTTGTATATTCTATAAACTTCACCATCACGCTGCCCCAGCTCACTTTGTGACTGAAAGCCATACAGTTCGGAATTACGCGGCTGGCTGCGAGATACTCTGCTACAAGGCTGCACACTGTGACGCCGCTAACCTGTTCGTACAAGGTCCAGGAACGTTCCTCTGTCAGTTTGTCACTCTGGTCGTGAGATCAGACCATAAGTACCTGCTGGTGGAGAACACTGACGGAAAATATATCTCAAAAGTTTCTGGTGAGTCCGTGAGCTATGGGTTGTTAATGATGAGCAAAAAATGTCACATTCATTGTTATATTCATTTAAACAGGATAATTCTGTAAATACATAACATGTATACTCGAGAACCAAGGAAAACTATCTTTTTCAAAACCAAACCCTACTTTTTGTTGCATTTTCATCAGCTACTGAAGCAGTCAAAATTGTTTTTTTCGTTTTTGAGTCCGTCACACTAATTGCAGTCAGTAGCTTGAAACGAAAAAAAACCCTATAACATGATGTCAAATTGAAAAAAAAAACTAGTGTGAAGAAAAGCAATTAGGAAGTCAATTATATAGATGGCATGTAAGCGTTGTGATGTTTATTGGGCCGCACATAAATTAATTTGCCAATGCCACAATGATCATATGTGGTCCCAACGACACCAAATACAAAATAAGTTCAATGACCTGGTTTTGATTGTCGAATAGTGTTTCATATTCAATGACGCATACCTGCTGACCTTGGGTTTGCTGTTGGCATTACGAACAGTATTGTTAATCAAATATATTGTGGGACATAAGTGATAGCCATGACAATGCCTTCCAATGGCATATGGTCAATAATCCAGTCCCATTGTGAGGAACTTACTCTCATGGAAAAATTGTGCCAACGAAAATTGATTAGCCTAAATTCTTTCATTGAATGAATTGTAGGCAACAGAATTATCTCTCAAATCATAACCAATCACGCGCAATAATTAACAGTTCAGTAGATTTCATCAATAACTGAATATCATATGAGATCTAAAACGGTGGCAATATATGATGGGGATAGATCATGAACTATGACAAAGACATTGAAGGAATGAATTGTTGAATGAGATGAATGGGATATGTGTGTTGTGTTTATCCCAATCATGCAATCAAGCTTGACGTGAATTGTTGTTGCTGCATAGTCTTTGGTGAGAATGATGATTGTTCCACTAGTCATAATGATTTATGCAAAAACACCTAGGAAGGGGGGGGGGGGGGCTGTGCGGGATGTGGTGCTACCGACTAGATAACAAGGAGGGATCTATTCGTGATGAGAACGCTACCAAAACTGCTCAGCACAGCGCGGGAACAAGTCTAAAACCCCCAGTTGAGATCCGAGAATTCTATTTTTGAGAGTTTTACATCCGACAGAGTCTGCGGTCAAGACTCGAAGAGGTGTGCATGCATGCCATAATGATGGAAACTTTGCTGGAACGGTTCATTCGAGGAGGGATACTTACTTGGATACGTTGGACACGTTCTGAACTGAGACTGACAGACGAATGTCGGGAGTGTCGATGATAACGAAAAATACTGACCATATGATCACGTTCATGACGAGATAAGCTGAACACTGACAACACATTGTATACTACATACAGCATATAGATTCAAATATTTCCCCTCTGCCCTGGAATTTTGCGTTTGTTACGTCGATCTGCTCTGAAATATCTTCCGTTATGACTTGATGAATATATTAATTATGTATATATGTGGGCTACATGTAGTTACTGGTCAACTTTATGGAAATATACGTAAACGTAATTTGCGAAGAGAACCGACTAGTAAAACAGTCCATAAATCTGTAATGATCTTTGAATTGTTCTGACTGAGATTGACCTGTGTATGAGATGTTAGGTCATTGCCTTAAATATTGTGTACCGGTATAAACATCTCTCTATCTTGATCAAGCAGAACCTTGATCACTGTAATAATATCAGTGCTAATGATACTGATCTTCGGGTCCCTTTTCTGTAAGTATTGAATATCTGACAGTAATTTCAATTCAAGCTTTTTCATTGTCTAGTATTATTTCACACAACAATACTATTACTAGATGACATGGTAATGCATAAAAGGTGCTTCAACTATCAGTGAATATTATATATTAATATGCACCGAGCCTTTAAGGTTAATTGTGTTTTGGCTGAACTAATCATATTGGACATCAAGGCAAATTGATTGGTCACATGTTGACTTCACGTTCTCTCGTCGCTATCAGTAATCCCAGACTGCTGCGTTTGGGACCAAAATATTAGTACCAGTTACTGTTACAATACAATAGCGTATTCTCTGAAGAATATCTTACAGTGGGGTAAATCAGTATGTATTTACAGTTGATGTCCCTACATGCCCCGCCACCATCACGAACAACTATAGACAGTATATACACGTGCATCAGATAATGCATAATTGGTGAACTTAAATCACGCACAGTAAATGGAAATCAAATGTTCACTATTATTTTACTCCATTCCATTGTTATGTTATCCTGACCTTCACTTATTCCGGTATGGTCAAGTATTTCATTGGTTTGCGCAGAATATTATCTTTTCCAAGAAGTACAAAATCATAAAAACCCATCGATTATTTTAAAATAATTGATGGAAAAAAATACATAATGTATTTTGATTAGACCTGCCAAATCGACGCCCATGCCGATTGTTTCTTTCCATCAACTAGTATTTTCAGTATGCTACGGTTTATTACATTATCTCTTCGATTCTGCACTTCTGCAAATACCACCTAACATAAACGCGATCTCATGATAAAAGGAATTGCGTTCATCAGCTGCGACCAGGCTATGTGTTTTTGCATTTGCTTGCCAATGATGACATCTGAAATATTCATTCTGTTGGAACAAGCAAAATGGAGTGTCCGATTCGCATGGATAATTGTTTTGCATTCTCGTAATGTTTTGACAGGTATGTTTCAGACGCAAGTTTCCTGATACATGCATGTCATTAGGGGTCTCTATTGGGTATGTCTCGGAAAAATAGGGTAATTTGCAACAGCATCACGGAAACAGCTAATGGCGCCAGATACATTCATCTGATAATGTTTACAATACACTTACATTTCCTAATATTCATGAACAACCAAGGGGAATATCGCAAAATCGTTAATTAAGTAATACATAACAATAATACAGCTAACAATAATAAAACTTATTTTGATGAAATGTTATTGCAGCTAAATTGTATCAAGCAGTACACTTCACATCTGTGAGCTTGGTTGTACCTGGACACACATATTATATACTCGACCAGAGAAATACAATACCCGTTGCAAAAACATATACACAACCAGTCAAGCAAAACTCGAATAAATGCGAGATACTTCAAAGCAAATCTCTTTCCAGGGTTTCAAGGTGAATCGAACAAATGACAACATGGCGAAATCATTCTCTTGTATGAGATTTTGGTGTCCAGTTTCTTCGACTCTATGTGGTTTGTAATCACTTGCTCCCACGATTGCAGAAAGCGAACTATTTGTCCGAATGTATCCGTTTACATTTTCGAGTTGGTCATGTGTGTGACATCAAAAAACATGAAGACATCACCCAAAAGCAGGGGTCGAATGTAACGCGTAACGTACTCCGTTGAACAAAGCATGTTCAAATCGATATCATTGATAACTGGACGAGGAACACGATGGATAGAGTGTTCATAAGTGCCAAAATGTTCAAACATCGATGTCCGGTGAATGATCCAAAATACCAAACGTCTGTTGTTATGTCTTTGCACTGACAATTACTGTGTGTTTGATGTGCATTTCGTTGTCACGTGTGTATTCCTAATTCCTATCATGTAGTATTCCTAATGCTACATGATATAATGACAGTGTCACTACAAGGAGCCGTCTGCATCTTAAAATGAAGGTTGGAGAAACAAAAAAAACGATTACGTGGAACATAGCTACATATGTAACGTCACATAGTGGCTATCATTCCAACCAAGTATACAATTCGGACATGTGTAATTTAGCTCATTGAAAGTAATTGACACTCACATTTCCAGAGCACCTGATCTCACACTCCACTGGCTGGGTGTGTGAGTGATATTCACATGACTCTGACTATGATACTGGTAGTATCTCTCGGACCTGACCATGGATTCAGTCTTGGAATTTGGATTCCATTGTGTTTCATGCCACAACTATTGGTATGTAATATGTACACTTGTTATGTGGTGGGTTCATCCCTGTTACTTTGAAGTCTGAAAATTATGTGGCACTCGGCTTCGCCTCGTACCATATAATTTTCCGATGTGCCATTAAAAGTGATATTGCACTCAACCAAGCCCCATATTTATATAGCATGTACACTGTGTGTGTAATATGGTTAACCAACTGTACAAAATTAATTTGTCGGGTACATATACTTTGCCTGCAATAACATTCCCTCCTAATAATGATTATTGTCATCGAGGTATATATATATAAAACCATGCGAGTGTGTTTTCCGCAAAAAGATATCGGTCGAGTTTGGTCTGGCGGATGAATTCAGGATGCACGAGTCCGAAGGACGAGTGTATTCTGTGTTCATCCGCCAGACCAAACCGTTTGACGAGACCGATATCTTTTTGCGGAAAACACACAAGCGTGGTTTTTATTTTTTCACACACAACTGTTCAGACATAATTTTAGATACTATCGTTATCATACGAAAATTGATAATGATCATTAAGATAATAATATTAATTTAATAATATTCATGAATATGCCCGTGATGTCCGAAAAACCTCAAGCAGAGTGTTCTACACTCTCTGTCTGAGCTGGGAAAGTAACTCTCGGTTGCTAGGTTACTTTACGTACATAACATTGTTTATTTAAGTAATAATGGTCTTTACGTAATCTGCAGTAAAAAAGTAGTTTCGGCCCGATGTGGCTCAGCGAGTGATACAGATTATATTTGAAGTAGGGTGATACAGAAAAGGTTATCACACCTTTTGGAGTCCTATAGCATTGTAGTTTATAGTGTGTGATAAATATGATTATTGTAATCGAAGTTGACAATATAGTTACTTCTGGTGTTTGAGTTCTCATTTTCATTAAATAATGTAAGTATTGAAAATATCATGACTGTTTCGTATCTCTTCCCATTTAGATGAGTTCACGATATAGTTGAAGACTACATTCATTTTTCAGGACATACCACATAGTAGCATGGGGAAACACGTTTATTTCATGGGACTGACGTCTAAAACACTTTCTTTCCAATCAACATGAAATGCATCGCAATACATCATTTGAATCGGACTATGCATTTCACTTCTAGCAAATAGCAGATAACATATTCTCGTCATGCAGACGCCTTTCATGTTATCGTATGATTATGTAATATAATACTATGTGAAACTAAAGTAAAGTACAAAATCAAAGTCATGCGATAAAACGGTATTAAACTCTCAACTATATTTGCTCGAGATACAACCATGCAACGTCCATTTGGCAAGTCTAATCGAGATACTATTATGCACCTTTTACTTTATGTTACATGTGCATTATTTATGCAGCGTAACTGAATGGAAATAGGATTTCCTACTGCTTGTATAAACAAAGATGATGCGTGCAAACTAGAAAAGCAATACTTGATTGATATCCGCAAAGGTTTGAATTACGTAGCGATAAAAAGGAATCAACATGCAACGCTTATTTACACTAGATGATGCATAATGATGAAATTCAATAATATAATTGCATTGCTATCAAATGAGATGTATTTACCAAGCAACGTCGAAATAACAAGGACATTATCACGGTCATTCAGAGGCTGAATCCAATTTCAGATGGGAGGTTGGTGCCACTATTATGAGCTGAAGGTGACACGTGCCTTCATAAATATGTTATCGGCAATTAACAACACACATGGAAAGGCATACGAATGGATTAAATAATCCACTAATGTAGATTAGATTTCTGCAGAAATGTAAGGATGTTCGATAAGCGTGCGTGAGTGGACTGTCCAATATCTATTGTAGCTAGGAACGCACCCCTTTCCCCCTAACCCTCGCCCTTCCATTCTATCGTGGCTACAGCCTCGTTGTCTCATCTTCGATCTGGGGCGATCCTTTCGGCGCGATGGGTAGCAATGGTCTACTTTTCTCCCAGTCTGAATGAATGACAGAGGAAGACGAGGAACGACAATACATGTATATGCACAGGAAATATAGTCTGAGGCATTGCTTTCCAATAGCATTGACATAAGTTTGAGAAATATTTTCCGTGAAATTCAAAACATTTAGTTATCGTTGTCGTCTTTGGATAGATGGTGGCACTTCGAAAACTACTTCGAGATATACCCAGTTGAATACAACGATGCTCCTTGGAATAACATTGTGTGCCTTGTTTCATCACATAAGTGGTTGTATATTCTATAAACTTCACCATCACGCCGCCCCGGCTCACTTTGTGACGGAAAGCCGGACAGTTCGGAATTACGCGGGTGGTTGTGAGATACTCTGCTACAAGGCTGCACACTGTGACGCCGCTAACCTGGTCGTACAAGGTCCAGGAACGTTCCTCTGTCAGTTTGTCACTCTGGTCGTGAGATCAGACCATAAGTACCTGCTGGCGGAGAACACTGACGGAAAATATATCTCAAAAGTTTCTGGTGAGTCCGTGAGGTGTGGGTTGCCTATGATGAGCAAAAAATGTCACATTCATTGTTATACTCATTCAAATAGGATATAATTCTCTAAACACATAACATGTATACTCAAAAACCAAGGAAAAACTATCCTGTTCAAAACCAAACCGTAGTTTTTGTTGCATTTTCACCAGATACTGGAGCAGTCGAAATTGTATTTATCGTTTCCGAGTTTGGTGTTCATTATCTTTGACCAAATTAGCATTTGTTTGGTTCAAAGAAGAAAATAATCCTATGATTCCAAAATGATAATCCCAAAGAAATATGTCCAACCATGTCACATGAATTGCAGTCAGTGGCTCAAAACAAAAATAACCTGTCGTTCGTTTGGTTCAAAGGAAAAATTCCTAAAATTCCAAAATAATAATCCCAAAGACTATGTCCAACCATGTCACACGAATTGCAGTCAGTGGTTTGAAACAAAAATAACGTGTCACATGATGTCAAGTTGAAAAAACTAGCGTGAAGAAAAGTAAATAGAAAGTCAATTAGACAGATGACATATAATCGTTGTGATGTTTATTGGGCCTCACATGAATTAATCTGCCACATTGATCATATGTGGTGCCAACGACACTAAATACAAATTAGGTTCCATGACATGATTGTAGAATATTGTTTCTCATATAATGACGCATACCTGTTGACCTTGGGTTTGCTGTTGGCACTATGAACAGTATTGTTAATCAATTATATTGTAGGACATAAGTAATAACCATGACAATACACTCCAATGGGTATGATCAATAATCCAGTCCCATTGTGAGGAACTCACTCTCACGGAAATATTTTGCCAATATAAATTGATCAGCCCAAATTCTTTCATTGAATGAATTTTAGGCAACAGAATTATGTCTCGAATCAAAACCAATCAGGGGCAATAATTAACAATTCAGTACATTTCATCAAGAACTGAAAATCTAAAGTGGTGGCAAATATATGAGGAAAGTAGACCATAAACTATGACAAAGCCATTTAAAGGGTGAATTGTTGAATGAGATGACTGGAATATTCGTGTTGTGCTTATCCCAACCATGTGATCAAGCTTGACATGAATTGTTGTTGCTGCACAATCTTTGGTGATAATGATAATTGTTCCACTAGTCATAATGAATTCATGTTATAGAATGTTAATAGTTGTTCTTTGTTAGTGTTTACAATTGGGCAACTAACAGATTTTTGAAACAAAAAGTCTGAATATAATTTAATATAATCACACCTGCGCAAAATAACTCACTCAAATTCCACACATCCTTCATTATTATATTTTATAATTATTATACGTAATATGTACATTACAACGTACATAATATGTTTGGTGAAGTAAATGATGGAAAATGACATTGTGTCCATCAAGGTCAACTTATAGGTCACATGCTAATTCCAAATTCTATTGTCAGTACCCACGATTACGTGCCGATATCATCCGAGGCATACATAAATCGGTTCCAGAACAATAACATATTCTCTATAGATTATCAGACAGTGGGTTAATGATCATTTTACACGCCAAATTACATCATACTTTATCAATATTCTATCTGAATTTTCATAGTCTGATACCTGATATTTAACGTAGAGTTTGCATACCAAATTGTTGGTATGAAATGCGCTTTAAAATTGATCTTGGATCAGACTAAATTACACTTGTTCACACTATGTATTTGTGCAGAAGTATCACCATTATGCTACGATACACACGTCTGTTAAGTATTTTTCGCAAGAAGCTGTCGATACTTTAATTGTGTGGAGTGGTGCATTATTAGATGTACACAGGCCATAATAGACGTGGAATCAATACCCAGTATCAAGTATTCCGAGCAAACAAAACAGGGTCCGTTATCCAATCTCATAGTCCGGGGACAGAAAGTCATATCAGGCATACGAAGTGAGAGAAAACAAAAATGACAGGGAAACTCATGAACCCCCGTAAATGGCCATCAGGAGGTGAAATCAGGTGTTCCGGAAAGAGTGAGCATTTCCTGCCCCACTAGTGGCACCCGTCATGAATTCCCCAAAATTAACATGAAAATAGATCTAGTTGCATGGCAGACATGGATTTGCTGTATTTATCAACCAGATCATGATGACGTCCATAGAATTTCTTAAACGCAGCGATAAGTCTTGGTAAAACATATCCTTGTCGTAGCAGTTTAGAGACTAGCTGGGCACTTCGATAGACAAAGTCCTCATATTTGCAACTAGCTCTGGAATAGCGTATAAGTTGAGAAACAAACACACCATATGCCGGTGACATAGGAATGTTGCTGCACGGAAATAGGAATATCACTCACGTTTATCGACTATTGAAAATTTATGCTCAAGCTGTCCGAAAGATCGTCCACTGTATTATAACGATATAATTATACGATATAATTGACTACGATATAATTGACTCCTGAATACTCACCCTTTGTCTGAGTTTGGCGGTGATCCCAACCAGGCCCCGCTGTGGGGGCCTGGTTGGCCCCATTATATAAATAATGATATACTCAGTGATCCTCAGTGCAATGATCTGACGAAAGAAGTTCGGTCTCCTACATCACTGACCAGGCAACAATGTTTAAACATTTCAGCTCTTTGGAACACTACATGTTTATTCATCTCTTTTCTCGTCCATCTAGTACTCATTTTGATAGTAGATTCCCAACTCGAAAATGTAAACGAATACATTTGAAGATATAGTTAACTTTTCTGCGATCATGTGAGCAAACGATTACAAACCACATAAGGTAAAAAAAAAACTGGACACCAGAATCTCATGAAAGAGATTGATTTCGCGAAGTTGTCATTTGTTTGCTTCACATTGAAACCGTGGAAAGAGATTTGCTCTCAAGTACCTCGCTCCATTTGGTCTTTTCTCGATTGATTGCGTATGTTTTTGCTTCTGTCATTGTTTTTGTCAGGTAGAATATGTAACTTGTGTGTCATCTACAACCAAGTTGACACATGTGTAGGGTACTTGTTGCTATAATTTCACAGCAATATCATTCCCTTCAGATGAGCTTTTGCTATCAAGGTCTATTATTGTTATCGATGTTGCTACTGTTCTCAAGTTTCACTAACAACTGTAAATATTTTAAACATGATGCGTATTCCATCATGTCCATATGGCATCTCTATTTGTTATATTGGTGCATTTGGGAATGGCACACATTTTTGTATGAATTATTCTAGAGGAGGCTAATGAATTATGCATATTTCATGGGACTTAACGTCTGAAACATAATTTTTCAATCATCATAAAATGCTTCACAATAGTTAATTTGACTGAGACAATCCGTATTACTGCCTTTCCCATGGTCATGTCATTGTACGATCTCGATCATGTTTGTGAAAGCTGCTAATTACAGATATTTATTATCGATGAGACAAGCAATGAAACATACAAGCACGTCTCTTGGGCAGGTCCAATCAATAAACATGGAACCAATACCCAAGTACAAGGTATTTCGAGTGAACAAAACCGAGTCCGTTAACCAATCTCAAAATCCAGTGTCAGGCAGAATCAAGAAAATTATATGGAACTTCATGAACCTCCACTATACATGCTATATGGCCATAAGGAGGTGAAATCAGGTGTTCTGGAACGGGTGAGCATTTCCTGCCCCACTTGTGGCACCCATCATGAAACATTAACATACAAAAACATTAACATACAAACATGTCATGCTGCGTACTGGTGACAGATTTTGTGTACTCATCAATCGGATTGTGATGAAGTCCATAATAAAAAAAAACAGAACAACCTGCTGTTAGTCTTGGTAAAACATATCCTAGTCCTCATTTCAGCAGCTAGCTCTGGAATAGCATATGAGTTGGGAGACAAACGCGCCATATGCTGGCGAAATAGAAATGTTGCTGTTTAGAAAAAGGATTGTAACTATAGAAAAATTGAAATGATCGCGCTTATCATATGATCAAGTTGAGAGGTTAGAATCCTCATCAATCTCCAACCTGAGTTATAAGTAGTTCGTAAAATTGAAGGAGTCTGTGGTATCTTTAGTTTCAAGTTTACTGGGATATATGGCATCCAAATAATCACCAATCAGCAATCACCAAGGATTATTCAGTGACAATACATCACCTATGTATCGGAAAGTGAAATTAGGGCTAATAGTTTGCTTCTAAGTTTCTCTTTGTAGATGTGATTTGTGTTCATCAATTGTTGATACGAATCAATAATGCAGTTTCATATTTCACAATATCATGTCCATGGGTCGTTAATACATTTGCTCATTAAAAAGCAGCGCATTTAAATTATTTTATGAAAACGCTAATCAAATTGGGAAAGATTGATAACTGAATATAACTGCACTATTGTATTGCTTGGATGAAAAAAAATGGTATGTGTAAACCAACGCAATACTCGATTATATCATTATCTGTAAAGGTTTGGATTACATAACGACAGAAAGGGAATCAAATTAAAGTCACCATGCAATATTTATTTACACTAGAAGATGAAAAATTATGAAATTCAATCATATAATTGCCTTGCTATCGAATAAGGTGAAATTATCGAGCATTGGTAACAGCGACATCTTCACGATCATTCAGAGGCTGAATCCAGATCTGAGTTGGGTGACACTTTTATGTGGTGAGGGTGGCATGTGCCTTCATAAATATGTTATCGATGATTAACCACACACACGATGATGCATACAAATGGATTAAATGATCCACTAATGTAGATTAGATTTGTGCAAAAAATGTGACAAAGCTCGATATGCGTGCGTGAGTGGACTGTCCAATACCTATTGTAGCTAGGAACACACCCCTGTCTGATACCTCCACCCCCCCCCCGCCGGTCCGTCAGCCCTCTCCTTTCCATTCTATCGTGGCTACAACCTCGTTGCCTCATCTTCGATCTGGGGCGATCCTTTTGAGTGACACGAAGGGTAGCGAGGTCTACTCTACTGGGAGTCTGAATGATTGTCAGTGGGAGATGAGAAACGACATTACATGTATATGGACAGAAAATATAGTATGAGGCATTGCTTCCCATAGCATTTACATAAGTTTCTCAGTTTGAGATATTTTCTGAGATTCAAGACAATTATTTTGTGGGGGTAGTTGTCTCTGGATAGCTAGATTTTGAAGATGCGACATGCGACTCTTGAACACAACCAGTTAAACACAACGATGCTCCTTGGAATAACATTCTGTGCCTTGTTTCATCACATAAGTGGCTGTATATTCCATAAAATTCTCAATCATGCTGCTCCGGCTCACTTTGTGACGGAAAGCCGGACAGTTCGGAATTACGCGGGTGGCTGTGAGATACTCTGCTACAGGTCTGCACACTGTGACGCCGCTAACGTGGTCGTACAAGGACCAGGAACGTTCCTCTGTCAGTTTGTCACTCTGGTCGCGAGATCAGACCATAAGTACCTGCTTGTGGAGAATACAGACGGAAAATATATCTCGAAAGTTTCTGGTGAGTGAGTGGGCGAGAAAGTTATATGTGACGAGCAACAAAATTGCCATATTCGTTTTTCGGAGAAATATCGGTAATTTATAGAAAATATTGGGCTTGTTGTTTCTCAAATTCATGCTGAAAATATATAAAAAGAGCGTTTGAAATCTGGAAAATATAGACAGAAGGTGGCTTTTCTATATAAAATTGATATTTTTGTTTGAAGAGACGTAAAATCAATATCCAAGCAGATGACTCAATATCGTGTTCAAAAGCGGATCCTACGTTTGGCTGCATAGTTTTCCTCGGGTGATGATACAGTCACAACAGTGCTTTGTTCACAAACGAAGATGATGGCCACATGTCTTTGCAAACAGTTTTCATCTGAATAATATAGTTAACACGATTCTCTGCATACGCATGTTATATATTTTATATATATACGTATAACGTATTGCACCGCTATAACAAAAAAGTTCAAATGCGAATGATAATGAGGAATGTCTAAATTAACAAATGGACCATAACTACCATATAAAATATACAATGTGCATCACATAAATTAATTTGCCACTGACACAATAATAAGGAGTGGCAACGACACCGAATACGAAATATTAATTATCGATGATGTCGGAGAATATCACGCATTTTGCACGCAGTGGCATAAAACATAACGTATTTGCACCGCTATAACAAAAAAGTTCAAATGCGAATTATAATGAGGTATGTCCAAATTAACAAATGGATCATAACTACCATATTCAATGTATAATGTACATAACATAAATTAATTTGCCAACGACACAATCATAACGAGTGGCGATGACACAGAATACGAAATACGTACGATACCTGGCCTAGTTCGATTTGGGAATTGTGTTCATCATATAATGACCCATACGTGTTAACCTTGTGTGGGACATTGGATATCCTGTTGTTCATATTGTACATTATTGAGAATCAATTATCTCTCAGAAATTCCCAATAGCACTTACAACGCGACCCAGTAGGATATGGTCAATAATGCAGTCCTATGATGATACGTTCATGGAAACTGTCTCAACAAAAATTGATCAAGCATTGTTCTCCCGTTGAATGAGTTCTTGGAAAGAGAATCCTTTCTCATTGAATCATAGTCAATTTCGACAAGTAGATAATTAAAATGCAATTCAACAAACATGATCCAAATTCGATAGGTGAAGTGGATTAATCCATAAATGCAACACTGACATACAATGCTGTTCAACGTCCCTCATTTGAAACCCCCAACAATTTTAAAAATGAATACGTACATATGGTCTTGATGAATCAAAGATCATACGAGAGTGAAAGAATAAAAGAAAATTTCAGGTGATGGCTATAACTTAACTGATCCACTTGGCTAATACATTTTCATACCACACGCAAGGAAACTCCATACGCCAGTGCTGTATCGAAATCTAACCATATATATGTTCACGAAGTTCGTCCTAATTTCTTGTTCTCCCCCACTCTCGAACCCTTCAGCCCCGATTAGCGTGCAAAACGTGGCTTCGACGTTGTCCGGATCTACGTGTTCTGCCTCAACAGAATTCAGTTCAGAAATGGCGTGTGAAGTTGCCTTGGAGGGGACGTTCCATGCCACAGATACGGATGCCTGGTCACCTTTCACCAATGACCGCCTCGGCTCATGGATACAGGTAGATTTCCCTCAGATGGCCGAGGTGGTCGGGGTGGAGCTGTATGGACGGTGTGACTGGGAGAACCACCTCGCATCCATACTTCGACTGCACTTCAGCGACGGAAGTAACCAAGAGGTATGAGTGAAAAACGCCTTATCTACAATGTATAGCATGATTGGTTATGATAAGAAATTATGATTATTTTATTTAAAGTTTGTTTATTGCATTTTGATATATCTATTGAATTTTATTGAGAATTGGAACACAATCGATGCTTGTTGCAGTTGTTTCATTAGTTCCAATCATAAATTCAAAACATAAATATATATTATGCTTAAACACAATGTATTTTTATAGATTGATGTTCTGATCATGACCTATTCCACAGTTGAGTGATCTACCCTGTACTGCTTCCGGTTGTCTGGCTGGCATCAAAAGGCGATTAACACCGACCAACAGCACATTTATTAAATTGGAACTGATATCTTCGTGTGCCGTGAAATATCACAATGGATTCATTGAAATGTTCGTGTGGGAAAACGTATAGTTTATTGCTCAATATTTTTTGTACACACACTGAACTCACAGTTCGCTTGCTAATAAATGTTCTTATGAAAGTAAGTATCAACCTATTACCATCACTACAACCAGATTTTGATGACGCCATTGGCATACCTAAGACACAACATTCTGGAATAGAAACGAAGCCCGACCATACATTGTTGTTTTTTCATAGTTCTCAAATTTCACTGGGAGTTGTAATTAAAACATGACGAATATTTCATATATCATCCCCATTATTTGTTTTATCGGTGTATTTGCAAATGACATGCATTTTGTGTCTGTTATCCTAAGAGGGCATGATGAAATACGCGTATTCCATAGGACTGACTTCTGGAACATCGTTTTTTATAATTATGAAATGCTTCGCGATAGTTGGTGCTCATGCAAAGTGTTCATTACAATCAGCTCATTGTTTTTATGAAAACTTTAATCAAATTATGAAAGATTGATAACTGAATGTAATTGCATTTTCGACAACTCGTATAGATAAAAAATGGTATGTGCAAGCAATTCTCGATTATACTGACATAGGTAAAGGTCCATTACATGCAATGCTTATTCACATTTGATAATGCATAATTGAAGAGATTCAATCATGTAATAGGTATGCTACCAAATTACCTGTATTTTACCAGGCAATGTGGCAGTAACGAAGGCATTATGACGATCATCCAGAGGCTGAATCCAATTCGAGATATGAGTTGGTTGCCATTTTTATGTCCTCAAGGTGGAATGTGCCCCCATAAATATGTCATTGGCAGTTAACCACAGACATGATGATGCATACAAATGGATGATATAATCCACTAATGTAGATTAGATTTCTGTAGAAATGTGACAGAGCTGGATATGCGTGCGTGAGTGGACTGTCCAATACCTATTGTAGCTAGGAACGCAATCCTGTATGATACCTACAACCCCCCCTCCACCCCCCCCCCCCGCCCGTCAGCCCTTTCCCTTCCATTCTATCAGAGCTACAACCTCGTTGCCTCATCTTTGATCTGGGGCGATCCCTTTGAGTGACACGAAGGGTAGCGAGGTCTACCTTACTGAGAGTCTGAATGATTGTCAGTGGCAGATGAGAAACGACATTACATATATATGGACAGAAAATATAGTATGAGGCATTGCTTCCGATAGCATTAACATAAGTTTCTCAGATTGAGATATATTCTGAGATTCAAGACAATTATTTTTTGGGAGTAGTTGTCTCTGGATAGCTCATGATTTTGAACATGCGACATGACTGTGACCTTTGAACACAACCAGTTAAATACAACGATGCTCCTTGGAATAGCAGTGTGTGCCTTGTTTCAACACAAAAGTGGTTGTATATTTTATAAACTTCACCATCACGCTGCCCCGGCTCACTTTGTGAGGGAAAGTCGCACACTTCGGAATTACGCAGCTGGCTGTGAGATACTCTGCTTTGTGACGCCGCTAACGTGGTCGTACAAGGTCCAGAAACGTTCCTCTGTCAGTTTGTCACTCTGGTCGTAAGATCAGAGCATAAGTACCTGCTGGTGGAGAACACTGACGGAAAATATATCTCAAAAGTTTCTGGTGAGTCCGTGAGGTGTGGGGCGCCAACGATGAGCAAAAAATGTCACATTCATAGATATATGTTATATTCATTCAAACAGGACTTTTTTCTTGAACGCATGAGATGTATATTCAAGAACCAAGGAACATGATCTTTTTCGAAATCAAACATTACTTTGTTTTGTATTTTTACAAGATACTGAAGCAGTGTTTTTTTTCCTTTTTCGAGTTTATTATTACCTTTGTTGAAATTACCTTTTATTACCTTTGTTAAAATTATTGTTTGTGTGGTTCATCGAAGAAAAGTCCCACAATTCTAGAATAAAGTCTCTAAGATATATGTCAAAATGAATAACGCAATTGCAGGCAATGGCTTGAAACAATAAAACGTATCACATACTGCGAAACTTTAAAAGTGAAAATCTTTTAATGTGTGAATTACGGTAAACCATTAGAAAGTTGTTCATTGGAATTCGCCAGGTGATGTTTAATGGGCATCACATAAATTAATATGCAAATAACACAATGATATATTGTGGTGCCGATGACACTAGATACACAATATGTACGATCCATGGCCTGGTTTTTATTTGGGAATAGTGTTTCTCATATAATGAGGTATACCTATTGATCCAGGGTGGTACACTGGATTTCCTGTTGACATATTGAACAGTATTGATAATCAATTATATTGCAGGACATTAGTATTATCCATGACAACAAACTCCAATGGCGGCACATGTCAATAATGCAGTCCCATTGTGAGGAACACACTCTCATTGAAAAACCGGCCCAACAAAATTGATCAGCCAAATTATATCATTGAATAAATTGTAAGAAACAGAAAATTTTCTCTCAATTTCGTAGGAAAAGGAAAACATTTATTAATTATAGTACCTTTCATATTAAATCTGACCTATGATGAAAATAGACGATGAATTGTTAAATGGAACGACTGGAAAATTCGTAATAAGCCTATCCCAATCATGCGATCAAGCTTAACGTGAATTGCTTCTACTGCATACACATTTGGTGACAATAATAACTGTTCCACTTTTCATAATGAATCATAATCCAGAATGTTAGTAGATTGTTTTCCTGAGTATTTACAAGGGGCAAGCAAGGTTTTTTAAAAATAGTTTTTGAATACAAAAATAACTTTGTTACATTCGCACACAATAACTTACTCAAATACCAGTGTGACACATCCTTCATTAGTATACCTAATATGTATAATATGTACCTAAAATGTACCTTACAACGTATCTATTATTGTTGAAGTAATTAATCGAAGATGATATCATGTCCATCAAGGTCTAATAATTAGTCACATGCTGATCTCACATTCTTTTGTCTGTACCCGTGATCATGTGCCTATATAATCCAAGGCATACCAATATCGGTTACAATATAGCACCATGTTCTCTGAAGATTATAAGACAAAGGGGGGTAATGGTTATACAATTAATGTTCCTAGGCGAGCCACTATCGTAAATAACGATAGAGTAGACTATAATAACTACGAACGAATTATGAAATGTATGAAAAAATGATTTATCATCAAACAAGTTATGACTCTCTGATCACAATCCTCATCCTAATCGAAGAACCCTGAACATTAGCAATCATAAATGATATTCAGGTATAGGCGAAAAGACATCATGCTTTTTCAAGGATAAGTGTACATATTGCATACCAAAGTCTATGCGATATCAAGTTGATTTTCCCTAACGCTAAATTACGTTTATTCACATTATGTATTTGTGGAGAAGTATCACCATTATGCTACGTTAAATTAGTCTGTCAAGTATTCTTCACAAGGGGCTGTCGATATTATATAGTAACAAGGTAATTGTGTCGAGTGAGTGCCTTATTAGATACACACACTCCATAATGATATACGCGTCAAACCCTCAGTGCAATGATCTAACATCAGTGGTATCGTATGTCACCGTCTTCGATGCTTGAACATTTCTGCACTTTCAAACACAATATGTATATCTATCTCTTTTCTCATCCAGCTATTAATGATATTGACTTGAACAGACTTTGTTCAGTGAAGTGTTATGCGATATAACTGAATGGCTATTTTTCATAGTCACTTTAATGGTAGATTCGCAACTCGAAAATATAAACGGATACATTTGAAGAAATAGCTCACATTTCTGTGTCCATGTGAGCAAATGATTTCAAATCACATCAGGTTGAAGAAACTGGACATCGGTGTCTCATACAATAGATTGATTTCGAAGTTGAAGTTGTTATTTGTTCGCTTTGAAGTACCTTGCTCCACTTGAGTTTTTTTTGACTGATTGTGTGTGATTTTGTTTCAGTTATTGGATTTTCAGGTAGCGTATGTAACGTTTGTGTTTCGTACAACCAAACGTACACATGTTCAGAGTACATTCTGCTATAATTTGACAGCAGTACCATTCCCTTCAGATAGAACTGATTGCTATCGAGGTGTGTTATTGTTATCGTTGTTTCGCCATAGTTCTCAATTTTCACTGCCAGTTGTAATTGTTTAAAACATGACGAATATTTCATATACCATCTTCATTATTTGTTTTATTGGTGTATTTGTAAATGACATGCATTTTTTGTATGTTATCCTAAGAAGGCATGATGAAATACGCGTGTTCCATAGGACTGACTCCTTTATAAAATGCTTCGCAATAGTTGATACGACACAGACACTCTATTTCACCGCCTTTCCTATAGTCATGTCATTGTAGGATCTGGACCTTGTATATGAGAGCTGGTAATTACAAATGTGTAAAATCGATGAGATGTGCAATAAAACAGCATCACACGATCACCATTTTCTGAAACATACAACCAACATCTCTTATTAAGGTACAATCAAAATACATTCTTAATTTGTATTCACCAGTTGTTGATTATAATCGAGAATACAGTTTCATATTTTCCCCAAATCAGCTGTCCAGGTTGTTGTTCCATTTGACCCTCAGGTGTTCATGCAAAGTGTTCATTGAAATCAGCTCATTGTTTTCATGAAAACCTTAATCAAATTATGAAAGATTGATAACTGAATGTAATTACATTTCCATACAGCTCGTATAGATAAAAAATGGTATGTGCAAGCAATTCTCGATTGTACTGATTATGTAAAGGTCCATTACATACAATGCTTATTCACACCTGACAATGCATAATTGAAGAAATTCAATCATGTAATAGGTATGCTATCAAATGACCTGTATTTTACCAGGCAATGTGGAAGTAACAAAGGCATTACTACGATCATCCAGAGGCTAAATCCAATTCGAGATATGAGTTGGGTGCCATTTTTAAGTCCTCAAGGTGGCATGTGCCCCCATATATATGTTATTGGCAGTTAACCACAGACACGGTGATGCATACAAATGGATGATATAATCCACTAATGTAGATTAGATTTCTGTAGAAATGTGACAGAGCTGGATATGCGTGCGTGAGTGGACTGTCCAATACCTATTGTAGCTAGGAACGCAATCCTGTCTGATACCTACAACCCCCACCCCACCCTCCCGTCAGCCCTCTCACTCCCATTCTATCAGAGCTACAACCTAGTTGCCTCATCTTCGATATGGGGCGATCCTTTTGAGTGACACGAAGGGTAGCGAGGTCTACTCTACTGGGAGTCTGAATGATTGTCAGTGGGAGATGAGAAACGACATTACATGTATATGGACAGAAAATATAGTATGAGGCATTGCTTCCCATAGCATTTACATAAGTTTCTCAGTTTGAGATATTTTCTGAGATTCAAGACAATTATTTTGTGGGGGTAGTTGTCTCTAAATAGCTAAATTTTGAAGATGCGACATGCGACTCTTGAACACAACCAGTTAAATACAACGATGCTCCTTGGAATAACATTCTGTGCCTTGTTTCATCATATAAGTGGCTGTATATTCCATAAAATTCTCAATCATGCTGCTCCGGCTCACTTTGTGACGGAAAGCCGGACAGTTCGGAATTACGCGGGTGGCTGTGAGATACTCTGCTACAGGTCTGCACACTGTGACGCCGCTAACGTGGTCGTACAAGGACCAGGAACGTTCCTCTGTCAGTTTGTCACTCTGGTCGCGAGATCAGACCATAAGTACCTGCTTGTGGAGAATACAGACGGAAAATATATCTCGAAAGTTTCTGGTGAGTGAGTGGGCGAGAAAGTTATATGTGACGAGCAACAAAATTGCCATATTCGTTTTTCGGAGAAATATCGGTAATTTATAGAAAATATTGGGCTTGTTGTTTCTCAAATTCATGCTGAAAATATATAAAAAGAGCGTTTGAAATCTGGAAAATATAGACAGAAGGTGGCTTTTCTATATAAAATTGATATTTTTGTTTGAAGAGACGTAAAATCAATATCCAAGCAGATGACTCAATATCGTGTTCAAAAGCGGATCCTACGTTTGGCTGCATAGTTTTCCTCGGGTGATGATACAGTCACAACAGTGCTTTGTTCACAAACGAAGATGATGGCCACATGTCTTTGCAAACAGTTCTCATCCGAATAATATAGTTAACACATATTCTCTTCACATGCATGTTGAATAACTTATTATCGATGATGTCAGATTATATCACGCAACTTGCACACAGTGGCATAAACATAACGTATTGCACCGCTATAACAAAAAAAATCAAATGCGAATGATAATGAGGTATGTACAAATCACCAAATGGACCATAACTACCATATTAAATGTGTAATGTGCATCACATAAATTTATCTGCCAACGACACAATCATAACGAGTGGCGATGACACAGAATACGAAATACGTACGATACCTGGCCTAGCTCGATTTGGGAATTGTGTTCATCATATAATGACCCATACGTGTTAACCTTGTGTGGGACATTGGATATCCTGTTGTCCATATTGTACATTATTGAGAATCAATTATCTCCCAGAAATTCCCAATAGCACTTACAACGCGACCCAGTAGGATATGGTCAATAATGCAGTCCTATGATGATACGTTCATGGAAACTGTCTCAACAAAAATTGATCAAGCATTGTTCTCCCGTTGAATGAGTTCTTGGAAAGAGAATCCTTTCTCATTGAATCATAGTCAATTTCGACAAGTAGATAATTAATATGCAATTCAACAAACAGGATCCAAGTTCGATAGGTGAAGTGGATTAATCCATAAATGCAACACTGACATACAATGCTGTTCAACGTCCCTCATTTGAAACCCCCCAACAATTTTAAAAATGAATACGTACATATGGTCTCGATGAATCAAAGATCACACGAGAGTGAAAGAATGAAAGAAAATTTCAGGTGATGGCTATAACTTAACTGATCCACTTAACTTAACTGATGGCTCATACATTTTCATACCACACGCAAGGAAACTCCATACGCCAGTGCTGTATCGAAATCTAACCATATATATGTTCACGAAGTTCGTCCTAAATTCCTGTTCTCCCCCACTCTCGAACCCTCCAGCCCCGATTAGCGTGCAAAACGTGGCTTCGACGTTGTCCGGATCTACGTGTTCTGCCTCAACAGAATTCAGTTCAGAAATGGCGTGTGAAGTTGCCTTGGAGGGGACGTTCCATGCCACAGATACGGATGCCTGGTCACCTTTCACCAATGACCGACTCGGCTCATGGATACAGGTGGATTTCCCTCAGATGGCCGAGGTGGTCGGGGTGGAGCTGTATGGACGGTGTGACTGGGAGAACCACCTCGCATCCATACTACGACTGCACTTCAGCGACGGAAGTAACCAAGAGGTATGAGTGAAAAACGCCTTATCTACAATGTATAGCACGATTGGTTATGATAAGAAATTATGATTATTTTAGAGTTTGTTTATTGCATTTTGCTTGTTGTATGCTTGTTATATTATATTATGCTTGTTATAATATATCCTTGTAGCAGTTGTTTCATTAGTTCCAATCATAAATTCAAAACATAAATATATATTATGCTTAAACATAATGTATTTTTATAGATTGATGTTCTAATCATCACCTATTCCACAGTTGAGTGATCTACCCTGTACTGCTTCCGGTTGTCTGGCTGGCATCAAAAGGCGATTAACACCGACTAACAGCACATTTATTAAATTGGAACTGATAACTTCGTGTGCCATGAAATATCACAATGGATTCATTGAAATGTTCGTGTGGGAAAACGTATAGTTTATTGCTCAATATTTTTTGTACACACATTGAACTCACAGTTCGCTTGCTAACAAACGATCTTATGAAAGTAAGTATCAACCTATTACCATCACTACAACCAGATTTTGATGACGCCATTGGCATACCCAAGACACAACATTCTGGAATAGAAACGAAGCCCGACCAAACATTTTGTCTGAAGACACACTGGCGTCATCAGGGACAGATTTTGTGTAAAATGTAGTTATTTCTACTGTACACCTGATGCATTTAGTATATGACAGCCAAACAATATATAAAAACAATTAAGGGTATGGGCCGGTATTGATTTCCTTTATGGTCAAAACGGAGCATGAAGATACTAAATTATTTTTAAAAATCACAGTTTCTGTTCAAAATGCACAAATGGTGTAGGAATGGTCTTGTTTAATTTGTATGCTTGTGGGACAATCATTTCCCTTGCTACATGTGAGTTTTCTAGATGAAATGAACTTTCACTGGGCGGAAGCACAACTGAGTAAATCGGCCCTTTATCTTGGCGTTTGTTTCTCAAGGTATTCGCCAGGTGTCAGTCAAGTGCTCATAGCGAACGATCTATACCTACAACTTATGCTCAATATTTTAGAAGTCATATAAAAGGCTTTCACAAACTAAATATATTCGAAGATTGAAAATATTTTAATAAGTATTTTCCAGCAAACATTACAATGGGAGTGTATGTGATTCTTAATGGGGTGAAGTGGCCTTTAGACGTCCGAAACAAACCCCATGAAATAGGTTGACAAGTACATAAAAAAGTGTATGACAAGTACATATTAGGTATCTAATCACAAGCCAAAAGGCATTATAGTCAAGTCCAACGCCAAACTTTGAATACATTTTGTCCATTACTTTGGATAGTCGAATCAATTTAAATTTGTCTGCTTTCATTTGGCCTAAAACAATATTTTGTTACCAAATTTAGGACTTCTATCCTTCCTATTTATAGTATCTGAGAGATTTCTTGATGTTCGTGTCGGTGTGGAATATACCCATTGTGTTGTTTTTCAGCCAGAAAAAAAAGAAACATACACGTGTATTCTAATCAAAATTTTTTTTCGAACACTGTTATCTAATCAGCGAGTAATCTGCCTAATTGTTTCAGGCTCGTAAAATTCGATGTTCGATGCGAAATTTAACGTTGGAGTGGATTACATTTCCCACTCTTGAAGAAAGGAGAGGCGAAGGATTTTAGAGCGAAAGAAATAATGTATGCTAAGTGGAGAAGGTGTCAAGTTTCACATTGTTCTGATGACCCGAAACAAAGTTAAAAAATCACTGGAGGTTTTGTGTTGAATTTGACTTTAGACTTGAGAGCAAACAAACATGGTCTACAGCCTATATTTAGGCATTGAACGAACTCTGTAGATACCTTTACATTATAGTGTGTGTCTCTGCCATTCTTAAGTGTTACTCCTAAGTGTTACACTTCCTTTACTCTTTTAGTCATGTCAACAATTTCTTGGTGAGGGCGTGAGATTGAGGACATTGGTAAACACCGACTTACGTTAAATGCATTTCCAGTTGCAAAACCTTACATGGAATATCATATATCAGGAAAGAAAATTGTGAAGAATAAACGGCACTACTAGACAATGAACCATGAAAACAACGTTATTGAATGTCAATGAATCGTTAAATGAAATAATAGTAGAGTTACAAAAAATACGTGGCTTACATACAACAGAGTAACACCGGATTTATTCATCGGATATCACCTTGAGACGTTTTAATTCGGGCAGGTATTTTTTGTTTTGTTTTGCGCACGTTCATCAATAACGTGTATAAATTAACACAGGGCATGATGATGTCATTCCGCCCGTTTCAGTGCTCTCCATGTTTTCTGTCTAAGTAGGTTGGATGCCACAGTTACTCAGACACACCTATTCCGAACCTACTCTGTATTGCCAGAGTGATATGAAGCTATATGAAGCTGAGTGATCTGATACCCAGCTGCACATGAGTTGAATATGTGACTTTGAGGGATACATTCATATCAGGTTTAAATAAACCACCCATGCTTAGAATGTGCTGTTTTGGAGTAGATTGGTAGGGATTGTTTTTCTATCCCCGGAATGTTGTATTTTAGGATTGCTATTGATTTTATACAAATATTGATTTGATGCAATGATCTGGTAGTTTTGGTGGTAAAATGTTGACAAATACGTTAACAAGTTTTGAATGGGGAGATGTTCCAGACCACGTACCTGGCAACGTCATGATTTGTTATAACTAAACGTAGTTCTCCTAAGATCAGGAAAACATCAAATTTGTTTTACATTCTTTAATGGACATGTTAAGAATGGACATTGTATGGACATGCTGAACTTAGTGCCAGTTCTGAGACACAGGCTGATTTATTTAACAGATTATTCCCCGTACACCGGACCAGTTGTACCTGCAAAATAATTAAAGTGATCGGCGACAAGCCGAAAACGAGAAGTTTATGAATACTATCGAATTACAAATGAAGCATATTCTATACAACATACTTATATATAGGGTCTATCGTAGAACCAACACGTCAATACTACCTCTTGTGATATATCATATAGAAATGGAGACTGCTCTCGTTAACAAAAATAGATCCTCACTCTCCGCTCTCTATTTCAAACTGGTTTAGTCTCGGCACGAACATATTCTCGAAGATTCTTCTGGTGACATTTCAGTGCGTCAACGCGTGCAGCTATAGCTATATAAGGATACGTGTTTGCCAACAGGGTGACTACTTTGATGTCCAATGGCGGCCATCTCGCAACCTCTTAATTCTCACAACCTCTGGTGAGAATGATAATTGTTCCATTAGTGATAATGAATTTATATTCTAGAATGTTAATAGTTGTTTTTTGTCAGTGTTTACAATTGGGCAACCAACAGATTTTTAAACAAAAGTTCTGAATATAGTTTAATATCACACCTGCACAAAACAGCTCACTCAAATTCCACACATCTTTCTTTTTTAATACTTAATAGTTCTTATACCTATATGTACATCACAACGTATATTGTATGTTTGGTGAAGTAATTGATGGAAAAATGTGCCTATATTATTCAAAGCACACCAATATCGGTTCAAATGCAACAGCATATTCTCCGAAGATTATCAGACAGTGGGTTAATGATCATACTGTTAATGTTCTCAAATGAGCTACTACCGTCACTAAAAAAAGATCATACATATGATATTTGGTTACACGCCAAAGTACATCATGTTTTATCAATATTTTATCTGAATTTTCATCGTCTGATACCTAATATTAAACGTACATATTGCATACCAAATTGTTGGCATGAAATGTGATATCAAATTGATCTTGGATAAGGCTAAATTACACTTCACATTATGTATTTGCGCAGAAGTATCACCCTTATCGTACGATACACATGTATGTCAAGTATTCTTCGCACGGAGCTGTCGATACTATATAGTAACAAGGTAATTGTGTCGAGTGGTGCATTATTAGATTTACACAGGCCATGATGATATACTCAGTGATCTTTCAGTGCAATGATCTGACGAAAGAAATTCGGTATCCTACATCACTGACCAGGTAACCATGTTTAAACATTTCAGTTTTTTGGGACACTATATTCATCTCGTTTCTCGTCCAGCTATCAATGATATTGGCTTGGAACATACTTTGTTCGGTGAAGTATTATGCGATATAATTGAATCACTATTTCTTGATACTCACTTTGATGGTAGTTTTGCAACTCGAAAATGTAAACGGATACATTTGAAGAGAGAAAGAGATTTGCTTTGCAGTAGCATGTCCCAGTTGGGTTTTGCCCTGTGTAATTGATTTTTTGTTGATTTTCACAAGCAATCCTAAACATGTCTAAGGTACCTGTTGATAAATTTTACATCAATAATACTACCTTTGAATAATACGTATTACTGTCAAGGTGTACGTATCGTTGTGGATGTTGTTTTAGTCACTTTGAGTTCTAAATTTTCACTAAAAACTGTAGGTATTTCAAACATGATAACTGTTTCATATTTCATCCAATTATTGGTTGTCGTAATACATTTGCAAAACATACTTTTTATGTTATATAATTAAACTAAACATGATCACTGTTTCATATATCATCATCATTATTTGCTTTAGTCATGTATTTGCAAATGACATTTTTTTTGTAGGAATTATCTGACGTGGCATTACGAAATGTGCATATTCCTTGGGACTGACGTCCGGAACATACGTTTCCAATCATCACAACATGCCTCGCAATAATTCATGTGAATCCATTTTACTTCAAATTTATGTATATATATATATAGCACATGGAGTGACGGAACCGCCCCATGAAATTTTGGCATTGTATTTTTTGTAAAACACCTGTAAATCACATAGTGTTGTCCTGCTATCGCCATTTATGTTATTGTAAGATTATGTACAAGAAAGGTTGTTATTACAAGAGTGCAAAATCGGATGACACTATCAACTCTTTTTGCTGGAAAATACAGCCAGCATTGATTTAGCATGTCTAATGGAATACATGTTTTAAATTACTAAATTGATTATGTTGTAATAATCAATAACAGGCATTATAATTAGGTGTACTGATATTAGGTGCCTGTTGTTCCAATTGATCTCTTGGTGCTCATGCGACGTGCTCATTCAAATGACATACTGTGTGCATGTGCTAATGTATGTGTCCAATTTCCGAATAATAAAGATAAGATAAGATAAGATTTATTTAACGTCGGATCAACAAAACATAAAACATTAGCCAATTGGCTATTTACCGACATGATCATAATGAGAATGTACAATGAGAGGAAAATATTTACAAATGAACATACATTGATCAGTTGTGCATAATATATTTATACACTATAGAAACATCACATGCGCATCACAGCTGGTTCAAAATACAAACTTTGCAGACTGTACAAGCACAGTTTGGGCCTGTCCATGCTTTTATCATTCTTTTGAATGTGTTGTAATTTTCACTAGATTTAATTGTGGTAGGCAGTTTATTCCATAAGGCCGAACCTTGGTATCTAAGACTTTCTTTTCCGTAACTTACGTTGTTATACTTGGGTATTTTGACAATACTAGAATCTTTCATATCATATTTTTTCTCCTTCGCATGGAAAAGGTCATCGATATAAGGAGGAACATTATGACACAGCGTTTTATATACATGCATCGCTATGAGTTTCAACCTATGTACATACAACAGTGGTTTTTCACATTTCTTTCTCAGTTCTTTATATGATGACTTAAAATCATTGAAAACATATCGTAGTGCACGTTCTTGTATTTTCTCGATTTTCTTCAAACTAGTTACGCTACAGAAGTGCCAGACTAGTGGACAGTAGTTGAAGTAAGACAATATAAAACTTTCGAGCAACATAAGTTTCTGCTTTTCTCCCAGTACTTTCGACAGTCTTGCTATTACAGTAAGATTTCTGCCTATTTTTTTGCAAATTTCAGACACATGTACGTCAAAGTTCAAACTGTGGTCTATGTGAACACCAAGTAGTTTAACACATTTTTGAGGTTCCAGGGTTATATCACCTATAGTCAGAGGACTTTCCATAAACTGTTTGCTGAATGTTATGAATTGGAATTTCGAAGGATTTGCCTGGAGATCATTGAAAACATATCGTAGTGCACGTTCTTGTATTTTCTCGATTTTCTTCAAACTAGTTACGCTACAGAAGTGCCAGACTAGTGGACAGTAGTTGAAGTAAGACAATATAAAACTTTCGAGCAACATAAGTTTCTGCTTTTCTCCCAGTACTTTCGACAGTCTTGCTATTACAGTAAGATTTCTGCCTGTTTTTTTGCAAATTTCAGACACATGTACATCAAAGTTCAAACTGTGGTCTATGTGAACACCAAGTAGTTTAACACAGTTTTGAGGTTCCAGGGTTATATCACCTATAGTCAGAGGACTTTCCATAAACTGTTTGCTGAATGTTATGAATTGGAATTTCGAAGGATTTGCCTGGAGACCATTGTTTTTTAACCATGTTATGGCCAAGTTTATAATGATACGAAGGAATAATACTTTATTCACAAAAGCCTGCGACTCAAACGTATTCTTGACAATTTCACGACTGAACACCACAAACATTCCATACATGAAAATTTTTTACATATCACTACAATACTTGTATTTGACTTCCATACCATGAAATACATAACGATGCCAGATTTCTCAACAATATAGGGTTCACGTCTTCGGATAGATGGTGACATTTTTAACATGCTACGAGATATACCCAGTTAAATACAACGATGCTCCTTGGAATAACATTGTGTGCCTTGTTTCATCACATAAGTGGTTGTATATCCTATAAACTTCACCATCACGCCGCCCCGGCTCACTTTGTGACGGAAAGCCATACAGTTCGGAATTACGCGGGTGGATGTGAGATACTCTGCTACAAGGCTGCACACTGTGACGCCGCTAACCTGGTCGTACAAGGTCCAGGAACGTTCCTCTGTCATTTTGTCACTCTGGTCGTGAGATCAGAGCATAAGTACCTGCTTGTGGAGAATACTGACGGAAAATATATCTCAAAAGTTTTTGGTGAGTGAGACGGCGAGATGTCATATGTACGACGGCGTATTAGGGCCAGGTTGTATGTCAAAAAAATATGGTGTCTAATTCGTGATCTCGATTTACAAAGTTGTGATCACGAATTACAAAGTTGTGATCTCGAATAACAAAGTCGTGATCACGAATTACGAAGTCGTGATCTAGAATTATGTTCTACTGTACTCCGTGATATTTAAAATTATTGCGCGTATTAGGGCCATGTTATGTAAAACAAATGTGGAACTCAAGTCGTGATCACGACTTTGTAATTCAAGATCACGACTTTGTAATTCGAGATCTCAACTTTATAATCCGAGATCTCGACTTTATAATTCGAGATCACGACTTTGTAGTTTGATATCACGAACTCGTAATTCGAGATCATGACTTTGTAATTCGAGATCACGACTTTGTAATTCGAGATCACGAATTAGACACCTTAAATTTTTGACATACAGCCTGGCCCTAATACGCTTTCGTACACATGTGAGGAGCAACAAAATTGCTATATTCGTTTTTCGAAGAAATATCGCTAATTTATAGAAAATATCGTGCTTGTAGTTTCACGAGTTCATGCTGAAAATATATAAAAAGAACGTTTGAAATATGGACAATATAGATGGGAGGTGGCTTCTCTATATAAAATTGATATTCTTGTGTGAAGAAAGGTAAAATCAACCGAGCAATTGACTCGAAATCGTGATCAAAAGCAGATCCTACTTTTGGCTGCATAGTTTTCCTCGGATGATGATACAGTCACAAAAGTGCTTTGTTCACAAACGAAGATGATGGCCAATTTTGTCTTTGCAAACAGTTTTCATCTGAATAATATAGTTAACACGATTCTCTGCATACGCATGTTATATATTTTATATATATATAATTATAACGTATTGCACCGCTATAACAGAAAAGTTCAAATGCGAATTATAATGAGGTATGTCCAAATTAACAAATAGATAATAACTACCACATTAAATGTATAATGTACATAACATAAATTAATTTGCCAATGACACAATCATAACGAGTGGCGACGACACAGAATACGAAATACGTACGATACCTGGCCTAGTTCGATTTGGGAATTGTGTTCATCATATAATGACCCATACGTGTTAACCTTATGTGGGTCATTGGATATCCTGTTGTTCATATTGTACATTATTGAGAACCAATTATCTCTCAGAAATTCCCAATAGCACTTACAACGCGACCCAGTAGGATATGGTCAATAATGCAGTCCTATGATGATACGTTCATGGAAACTGTCTCAACAAAAATTGATCAAGCATTGTTCTCCCGTTGAATGAGTTCTTGGAAAGAGAATCCTTTCTCATTGAATCATAGTCAATTTCGACAAGTAGATAATTAATATGCAATTCAACAAACAGGATCCAAATTCGATAGGTGAAGTGGATTAATCCATAAATGCAACACTGACATACAATGCTGTTCAACGTCCCTCATTTGAAACCCCCCAACAATTTAAAAAATGAATACGTACATATGGTATTGATGAATCAAAGATTCATACTGTAAAGTGCCACCTTTTTGGGGTTAGGCAACATTACATGTATTTTGCAAGTTCGCCAAATTGTTGGTTGTTACACAACAACGAAGTTTCAGGTTCATGGTTTATTTCTCAGCTGCACAACTCTCACGCACACATTCGCTGCTTCCCATACTCTCACTCGCTCTCACTGCTAGCTGTTGAATCTCTCGTACTCTTGTAGTGTAGGAATTTCTCTAAATTTCCAGGTGAGTCTCTAGGACTCCCATAGCATGTCTCTCTGGACTCCAACCTACATACACTATGAAAATCCTCTCTTAACTCTCTGGTCTTCGGTCTCCCTAATCTGTCAAAATGTTGGGGTTCTTATACCGGGACTTCTCCCGTCTGCCGGCCACTGTCTGAGCCCCTGATCGGGCGGCTCCATCACTAATTGGACGGCACTTTAAAGTCCCCTAATTGTGATTCGTCCATCGTGACTGCGTGGGCGGGTCACAAGGCGAATATGGACTGTCTTAGGCAATGGGCCTTGGCAGGATGTTAGGTAAATGTACATTACCGGTGGCCACCGTGCTGATGCCTCCGTCTCGCATCAGTGACCACCCCCTAACCAGTCAGTGACCCCTTGCCGGGACAGGCTATGTTTGGCTACCTGATTTTATGATTGGTTCTACTATCTAAAACTACTAAATCTACCTGGCTTGTTTTATATGTTTCTATACTTTCTTTCCAATGATATTTTAGTTTCGTATATCTTATCTTCCTAAAATTAGTCATTTAAAGTTTTGAATATAATAACTTATAATGTTAAGATGTTGATATGAGATTATTAAAGTTGAATTATGGATCATTAATTTAGGACTATGAATCGTCAAGAGTTGACAACGACTTAGGGCGGACCCTTGCCCATCATCGCCAGCAACACTGACGATTCAATCTAAGTTTCAAATTAATGTAATTTAAGTAAGAAAACTAAATGTTACTAGTTATAAAACAAGCCAGTCAACTATACTTAAAATTACCCCAATCATGAACATATCTGATATAATTAGTTTTAGATATTATGGCTATATGCAATGGATGTATAAAACCCTTTCCCCAAATGTAAGTGGCTACTTCATCCCGTTCATGATTAGAAATAATAATATTTGATCTACTACATGGTGAACTAATCAATACAACATTATCCCACATCTAAATCTTACAAAGCCGTGTATATATTCTACTGGCTTTGTAACCTATTTACATGTATCTAATTGCAATCAATCCCAGGCAATCTACTTCAAAAGATTCCCCTGCTTTGTGCTCTCTGCACTGTTTACAGTTAGTTGCCTGGGCAAGACAAAGACATCATAAATTTATAACAGTTGTTGTAAAACTGAATTGCGATGGTCAACAAACTAAATTGAAAAATATATTCTTAATTGTGCCAAGATGCCTTTGCATCTGGCCTGACAGAAGGTTGGTAAACTTTGGTGTTTAGACAACAATGAGTCACGAATACATGCTTTTAGGGGCGCTACTATGATCAATGAAAATGTTTGGATCAATTCCGAATATCAGAATTACCTGTGAGTCGTTTGCTCCCTTACGTGATTTTACTGTAGTCTTTGTGCAAACCTAATACCATAAAACTAAAAGCTGAAATGTTTTACCTGGTTTGGCATGTTTACTTTATCATGAATAACTTGGGACATAAAATTTGTAATAGATTCCTTTGTTCTTTTCTTAGGGGAGAATATTAGTTTGCTGTCAAATATAAATCCTACTATCATATGCTAATTATTTTGATTATTAGTGAAGTATTGAAGTAATGTTTAACCCCAAGTTAGAAAGCTATGACTAATAATAGATTTAAGGTTACTCTTCAATGAGACTTGTCCCTAATGTTACAGATATTATTAATTTACCAATATAATCATATTCATCAAAGCTGGGTTTTTACAATACGAGAGTGAAAGAATAAAAGAAAATTTCAGGTGATGGCTATAACCTAACTGATCCACTTGGCTCATACATTTTCATACCACACGCAAGGAAACTCCATACGCCAGTGCTGTATCGAAATCTAACCATATATATGTTCACGAAGTTCGTCCTAATTTCCTGTTCTCCCCCACTCTCGAACCCTTCAGCCCCGATTAGCGTGCAAAACGTGGCTTCGACGTTGTCAGGATCTACGTGTTCTGCCTCAACAGAATTCAGTTCAGAAATGGCGTGTGAAGTTGCCTTGGAGGGGACGTTCCATGCCACAGATACGGATGCCTGGTCACCTTTCACCAATGACCGCCTCGGCTCATGGATACAGGTGGATTTCCCTCAGATGGCCGAGGTGGTCGGGGTGGAGCTGTACGGACGGTGTGACTGGGAGAACCACCTCGCATCCATACTTCGACTGCACTTCAGCGACGGAAGTAACCAGGAGGTATGAGTGAAAATCGCCTTACCTACAATGTATAGCACGATTGTTTATGATATGAAATTATGATTATTTTAAAGCTTGTGTATTTCATTTGGATATATCTATTGAATTTTATTGAGAATTGGAACACAATCTATGCTTGTTGCAGTTGTTTCATTAGTTCCAATCATAAATGTAAAACATCAATATATATTATGCTTAAACATAATGTATTTCTATAGATTGATGTTCTAATCATCACCTATTCCACAGTTGAGTGATCTACCCTGTACTGCTTCCGGTTGTCTGGCTGGCATCAAAAGGCGATTAACACCGACTAACAGCACATTTATTAAATTGGAACTGATAACTTCGTGTGCCATGAAATATCACAATGGATTCATTGAAATGTTCGTGTGGGAAAACGTATAGTTTATTGCTCAATATTTTTTGTACACACATTGAACTCACAATTCGCTTGCTAATAAATGTTCTTATGAAAGTAAGTATCAACCTATTACCATCACTACAACCAGATTTTGATGATGCCATTGGCATACCCAAGACACAACATTCTGGAATAAACATTTTGTCTGAAGACACACTGGCGTCATCAGGGACAGATTTTGTGTAAAATGTAGTTATTTCTACTGTACACCTGATGCATTTAGTATATGACAGCCAACCAACATATAAAAACAATTAAGGGTATGGGCCGGTATCAATTTCCTTCATGGTCAAAATGGATTATGAAGGTACTATATTATTAAAAAAAATCACAGTTTCGGTTCAAACTGCAAAGGTAATGGTGTAGGAATGCTCTTGTTCAGTTTGTATGCTTGTGGGACAATCATTTCCCTTCCTACATGTGAGTTTTCCAGATGAAATAAGCTTTCACTGGGCGGAAGCACAACTAAGTAAATCGGCCCTTTATCTTGGCGTTTGTTTCTCAAGGGATTCGCCAGGTGTCAGTCAAGTGCTCATAGCGAACGATCTATTCCTACAACGTATGCTGATTTTTCAATATTTCAGAAGTATATACTTCTACGACCATATACAAGACTTTCACATACTAAATATATTCGAAGATTGAAAATATTTTAGCAAGTATTTTCCAGCAAACATTACAATGGATGTGTATGTGATTCTTAATGGGGGTAAAGCGACCTTTAGACGTCCGAAACAAACCCCATGAAATAGGTGTATGACAAGTACATAAGTACCTGATCACAAGCCAAAAGGCTACTGAGTTGAATGTATCCTCGGGGTATTACATCGGCCCATTGCTGAATGGCAAAAAAACATTATAGTCAAGTCCAAACCCGAACTTTGAATACCTTTTGTCCATTACTTTGGATAGTCGAATCAGTTTGGATTTTTCTTTGCTTTCATTTGGCTTGAAACAATATTTTGTCACCAAATTTAAGACGTCTATCCCACCTATTTATAGTATCTTCGAGATTTCTTGATGTTCGTGCCGGTGTGGTGTGTCGTTTTCCAGCCAGAAAAAAAATCATACATGTGTATTCTAATCAAATATTTTTTCAAACACTGTGTTATCATATCAGCGAGTAACCTGTCTAATTGTATTCAGGCTCGTAACATTTGATGTTCGAGGTGAAATCTAACGTTGGAGTGGATTACATTTCCCACTCTTGAAGAAAGGAGAGGCGAAGGATTTTAGAGCAAAAGAAAAAAATGTATGCTATGTGGAGAAGGTGTCAAGTTTCACAATGTTCTGATGACCCAAAACAAAGTTAAAAAATCACTCGAGGTTTTTAGATAATCATGTTGCCACACAAATATTGACATCTCCTAAAGTGTTACACTTCCTTTACTCTGTTTAGTCATGTCAACAATTTCTTGGTGAGGGCGTGAGATGATGGCCTTATTGAGGACATTGGTAAACACCGACTTATGTTGAATGCATTTCCAGTTGCAAAACCTTACATGGAATATCATATATCAGGAACGAAAATTGTGAAGAATAAAAGGCAATACTAGACAATGAACCATGAAAACAACGTTATTGAATGTCTATGAATCGTTAAATGAAATAATAGTAGAGTTACAAAAATGTATTTTGAATACATGGCTTACGTACAACAGAGTAACACCGGATTTATTCATCGGATATCACCTTGAGACGTTTTAATTCGGGCAGGTATTTTTTGTTTTGTTTTGCGAAGGTTCATCAATGACGTGTATAAATTAACACAGGGCATGATGATGTCATTCCGCCCGTTTCAGTGCTCTCCATGTTTTCTGTCTAAGTAGGTTGGATGCCACAGTTACTCAGACACATGTCCGAACCTATTCTGTATTGCCAGATTTTTCACTGATATATAAGATAAATGAACTACATATAAATCTGTGAGCATTTCGTCTAGAAATATGTATGACTCCTATATGAAGCTGAGTGATCTGATACCCAGCTGCACATGAGTTGAATGATATGTGACTTTGAGGGATACATTCATATCAAGTTTAAATAAACCACCCATGCTTAGAATGTGCTTTTTTTGGAGTAGATTGGTAGGGATTGTTTTTTTCTATCCCCGGAATGTTGTATTTTAGGATTGCTATTGATTTTATACAAATATTTATTTGATGCAATGATCTGGTAGATTTGGTGGTAAAATGTTGACACATACGTTAACCAGTTTTGAATGGGGAGATGTTCCAGACCACGTACCTGGCAACGTCATGATTTGTTATAACTAAACGTAGTTCTCCTAAGATCAGGAAAACATCAAATTTGTTTTACAGTCTTTAATGGACATGTTAAGAATGGACATTTTATGGACATGCTGAACTTAGTGCCAGTTCTGAGACACAGGCTGATTTATTTAACAGATTATTCCCCGTACACCGGACCAGTTGTACCTGCAAATAATAAAAGTGACTGGCGACAAGCCGAAAACGAGAAGTTTATGAATACTATCGAATTACAAATGAAGCATATTCTATACAACATACTTATATATAGGGTCTATGCGTAGAACCAACACGTCAATACTACCTCTTGTGATATATCATATAGAAATGGATACTGCTCTCGTTAACAAAAATAGATCCTCACTCTCCGCTCTCTATTTCAAACTGGTTTATTCTCGGCACGAACATATTCTCGAAGATTCTTCTGGTGACATTTCAGTGCGTCAACGCGTGCAGCTATAGCTATATAAGGATACGTGTTTGCCAACAGGGTGACTACTATGGTGTCCGATGGCGGCCATCTCGCAACCTCTTAATTTCGTGGCGAGGTTGCGACGCGAAGTTGCGACACAAATTTGCGAGATTGCGATGCGAAACAACGAGGAATTTTGGTTTACAAACTTGACCAAATATCACGCAGGCATAATATTAAGATATCTGAGATACTATCATTTAATTTTCTGTGATTCATGTCAGTAAATGAAAACACAAAATAGTTAATCCTCGGAATTTAATATCATGGTATGCACAGGCTGTCCATTATCGTGAACATTTGATACTGGTGACACCTGTCCACAGTGAGGTAGAAAAGAGCTGTTTTCACACAGTGTCTGCCTCTGATGACTCAAATGTGGCTCGGCCTTAAATGACGGTAAGACTGTGTTGCATTCCAAGTGTATGGTGTTAGCTCTTCTAATGTTATCGTCAAAATCTTGTACTTGTGGCTACAAAAAATGATGAAATCAATCCTAAACAGCTCTCGAGGAAGATAGACAATCTCACGTCAGATGTGAGTTGTAACTAAATCTACGTAACTGAATCTGTCAGCAACGTAACTAAATCTAATAGCAAACAGTTATGATGCGCAATGTGTAATGTCATACAATTTGTGGTATCTTTCATCAATGAGCAACCATCCTGGAATATATACAGACGTGTTGCTATCCTGACCAAAATAAATTGTTTTTCATGTTTTACAATCTCCTTCATTCCAAAATGCAGCGAAAATGATTTTGGTCGCGACGATAATGTTTTTTGTCGCAGCTAAGTGTTTAATTTGCGGATTTAATGATTTTGGTCGCGTCTAAAATTATTTCAGTCGTCACAATTAAATTCGCGACCAAAACTATTCGGGAGAAACGCATTATGGCATGAATCAACCACCGTAGGTGCATATATGTTATACGGACCGATTTGTGAACATAAAAACACTTGACCAGTTGGTCTGGTGAATATGCATTATGCACATACACGTGACCAGGTTTTAACCAATGACAACGCGTGGATAATTAGTGGTATATAATGTACACAATATACATGTATACAGTCCACTGCACGATTCACTCCGCATGAAAGTTTGTCAAACGAGTTACGTACAAGTTGTTACGAAATTCATTTTGTTGTCTTACTGCACACAAGAAGAACGTAATCATATAATAATCATATACGAGCAGATTATGATAAAGTTACTAAACATATTTCTCACTTTACTCCACTGATTCTGAGATTATTATCATACTTTGTAGTTTCAATGCCCCAATTCTACAATATCATTTGTCCTTTGTTACTATGTTACACCATTTTTGCTTGAAAATAGCATCAGGCGAACAATGAGAACAAAAAATTAAACAAAAATGATAACATTTTAAATTTGAGCTTCAAAAAATGTCTTAATTCTGTCTCCGCCTACTATTGTGTTATGTGTTTGGCGTACATGCTTTGGTTTCATGTCTGAATTGTTAGCTGTTCCGTCGGGTCAATGAACATCATTGAAAACTAAAAATATCCATTTACAATATCTGCCTCCGACAAGGTTTACATTTCCCAACTGTGATCTTCAGCTGAAAGATGATACTCGTGCTGTTTCTAATCCAACCTCTCTATCCCTCGCAAATGTTTGAGTTCATCCATGTTTGATGCTCATGACCTGTTTAACAGTTTTCCCTCTTCCGTCTTCATAATAGTTTTGTGACCCAGTCTTTAATTCTTCACCAAAGTATTTCCTGCATTTTGAAAATTGATATGTTAACCATGATGTTGCCGCTGTGCACGAGTCAACAATGGCTCTTTGTCGACATGAAAGTGACGGAAGAAACCAGGAGGTACTAATGTAACACGCCTTGTCTACCATGTTATGATAAATATTTTGAAGTTTGTGCATTTCAGTTTATATACTTGTTGAATTGCTCAGAATTTATTTCAAAGTTGAGAAAAGGTAATGTGGATTCGCAATGGAATTGGGGGAAAACAGTTTATGTCATATGGAGATGATGTCAAGTTTCACATCGTTCTGATGACCCAAAACAAAGTTATAAAAAACATTCGAGGTTCTGTGTTGAACTTTAGTTTAGGCTTGAACAAACAGATATGGTATACAGCCTATATGTGAGCACTGATTGAACTCTTTAGCTACTTTTACATAATCGTGTGGTTTCTGCCACTCCCCAGTGTTACCAAACAAATGATGTTGACATCTCCTGACGTGTTACACTTCCTTTATTGTCCGGATAGAAAGCATGCGACAATGGTTCCTCAGGTCACGCTTTGGTCATGCGAATTAGAACCATCAATCTCAGTGCCCAGGCAGTTCCATATCAGTGTCACTCACCTCAAATATGGGTACATTAAATAAATGTCAGCTTATGGTCGCGTAGTCAATCTGAACAAAACGGCATTGTCTACTGCTAACAATAGAGAAGACGATGGTATATTCGATGATTCGGAAAGTTTTGAGTAAACAATGACTGATGCTGAAATAGGATTTTTATTACTGCCGAGTTGTAATGATGGACATATCGCTGTCCGAGATTTAGCTACTTGTAATTATCTACTTGTAAATAGCTACTTGTAATATTATTATTCAGCTAGTCATGTAATATCTGATATATTTAACCATATGTATTCAGATATCATCATCTATATTACAGAGATATACCTGAATACTGCAATTGGTTATATATTATATGCCTTCAAATATGCATATGAATATATACCCTTTTGGTTTACGAACTTGACCAAATATCATGCATAAACACAAAATCGTGATGTATATTGGCAAATCAGTAACGATAATAACTTTTCGTGTGCTATTTGATTGTGGCTTTTTCTCGAATGAATAGATGTATAATTGTGTCCATAGTAAAGACTCACACGATATACTGGCTCAGCACTATATTTATCTAGAAGTGACTGATTCAGAGGGGTACTAATTTCCCTTCTGTGGCCTGGCCGGGCAAGTTCAAAGGTCAGTCGTATACAACTGCATTCTTTGAACCAAGGGCATCGGCAATGTTCGCACAATCAATATGACCGAAATTGGAATCTGGAGGACCATAGGAAATTCGACAAGCATTTGATTCGAACGTTTGTGGTTGGTTCGAGCAGACAGATATGCCCATCAACAATAATGAATAGAGGATATCCGTCTAAATAATGGAATTTGTTTTGAACAATGATTGGCCTGTCACGCTATAACAGACTATTGTCACTAACTGAGGTGTAAATGTAGGCATTTAGTGTCAACCAACTTGGCCAGAACTTTAACATCAACTTGAGAATTATAATGTTACACTAGTGACTGGTGGTATATCTGAAACGTTGTGGAATAAAGGAAACTAAAATTGCACGCGATGAACCAAAAAAAAATCTACATTTGATGTAATATGTATAATATCATATATGGGATATGATGACAGAAAATTACTATTATAATACATACATATTGTTAACTACATAAAAAGTATGTAAGACAGTATACACTGAAATTAAAACTAAACAAATCGATTTGACAGTAATCAAGGGTACGTGAAAATCACATAATTGGCTCTAACTCCGGTTCTACTTGATATTATTTTTTCCAACCATTTTTGTATTTTCCTTTGGCCAATTCCCGATCGTATGCTATACGACCGATGGTCGTACGACGAAAACTGTCCATTATCGCCCGATGTCGAAAAATTGGGGGTCACGATTTCGATTTTTTTTTGCCAGCGACGTTTCAGTGGAAATGTCTGCGCTCATAACTCAAAGGCAAACGGTCCGATCGATCTGAAATTTATAGGGCTGGAGTGCTATTGAAGTGGCTCGGTCCCATTGGAATTTTGCCAAAATCGGATAAAAATGGTTGTCATGGCAACGGAAAAAAGAACATCACATAATTGGCTATAACTCAGGTTCTAATCAATATTAACTTTTCAACTTATTTTTGTATTTTTCTTCGGCCAATTCCCGATCGTATGGCGTACAACCGATGGTTTTAGGACCAAATCTCTCAATTATCGCCCAAGGTCGAAAATTTGGGGGTCACGACTTTACGACTTGTGCGTGTTTCATAATTGACATAATAATGTACACATGTGAAGATTATAATTTTGTTAAGTGATCATCAAGTTTAATCAACAGTATCCAGAAACTGCGGCCCTAAATCAGTGAAAATCAGCTGCAACACACAAGACAATTGGTCTCCAATATTTGAGTTGTATGTGCCACCGTCTAGGTCATTCTGAATGGGGTTAGTTCATTTAGCGTGTTCGTGACATCCATACAAATTCCAGAATCTAAACCGAAATGTGTACAGATCGAAAATACATTTATCTAATAGCACCAAAAATATTCTCGTGCATTTTGAATACTGAGATGTTACGTATCAAACCTAATTCGGTTACACAATGATTAATGATTGGTGCCAAGGCGTCTCAACGACAATATTCACAGCCTTATGTGAAACAAAATGACCTGTGTTACTGTCACGAAGCTGTCAATTACACTGCTCATTAACCAAAATGATCAATACTGTTCTCCCACTCGTTCTATGTACATTGCTCTTATGAGCTTTTATCTCAGTAAATGGGCGTGGAACCCCGCTTTTTGACCATATTGTGAAACCAGTTATCAATCTGTTTAAACGGTTTTCGTTCAGGAGATGTGCCTTGATAATAGAAACATTACGGTGAAATTTTACAGCTCAATATTGAACGACAAGGTCAAGGCCACAGAAGAGGTCAGAATCGAAAAGTTGCAATAACACTGTTTATATTCATGATTAATTTTCACTGATAATTTTGTATTTTTATGTGGTCAATTCTTCATCTTTTGCTATATGACCGATGGTCGTACGATCAAAATTCCGCATTATCGCCCAAGGTAACACAGGTCATCAGCTGAAATCACCGATTCGTAATATTTCAAGTAGTAAAAATAATTCAGAAACCACTGAAGATATTCAATAGAATATTACACAGTATAAATCTGAGTGAGCTTGCGACGTTTGGAAGGTCGGTGTCAAGAATTCAGGTCGCTGTCGAGAATATGGTCAAAATAGAGATTTCGCAAGAACACTACTTATTTGATGATTAGTTCTCCCATGACTTTTGTACTGTTTTACGGTCAATTCCCGACCATTTGATATATGACCAAATGTCATATGACCAAAATCCCCAATTATCGCCCACGTTGAAAATGTAAAGGTCATCAGCTTTAATTTTAGTGACCAAATCTGAAGGGCGAGGGTCTGAAATCTCTGATTGTCTCGTTGTCATTGTTGATATTCTACTGCAGAATGTTAATAATATAGATTTCGCGGGATGAAAATATGATGTTTGTAACAGACTTGATAGTGGAAGTATAATTGTGATGTGTCAGTTTGATGTAACATTACCTAAGAGCGATAAAAAAAAATACTATTGTGCTTCGTGTTTGGTGTACATATACATACTTTGATTTCATTTCTGAATTGTTAACTATTTCGGGTCAATGTACATCATTGAAACTAAAAATATCTATCCACCACTAAAAGTATCTACCTCCGACAAGGATTATATTTCCAAGCTGTGATCCTCACCTGAAAGATGATGCACGTGTTGTTTCTAATCCAACCTCTCTATCCATCGCAGATGCCCTTGTTTGAGCTCATCGATGTTTGATGCTCCTGGCCTGTTTAACGATTTGCCCTCTTCCGTTTTCGTTATAGTTTTGTGAGATAGTCTTTAATTCTTTACCACGGTATTTCCTGCATTTTGGAAGTTGATATCATTACCTGGATGATGCAGCTGTGAGCGAATCAACAATGGTGCTTTGTCCCCATCAAAGAAAATCAGTTTGCTCATGGGTGGACTCAATTGACTACTTTTCTCTCTGTCTCGAAAGACAACCCTCACCACACCATATCTTATTCTAGTCAACATACCAATCATACTCCGTTGCACGGCAATACGGTGGTTTCGTGAAGATACATTGTAAATATCAAATCGAGGCCTGGTAACTGAAACGGGGCCGCATTTCTAGTATTCTGAACGGTGTCCAAAATAGTGAGATCACAAACAGACTAAGAGAATCTAATAGTAAATGCGCGATGAAAACGTCCGATATCTCACTGGGACAGATCCCAGCATATTGACTATTTCCAATAACTTAGTTTTGAGTTTGAAGAAGCAAATGAAGAAGGATGCTCACTTAGAAGAATATCATTTGACTTTTTGAGATGTCATAAAATATACATAAAAAATTCATGCAGCATAAATGAATCATATCATTTATGGGATGGATCAATATTTCCCGTGCATAATATTCCGGCCAAAACATCTGAGCAGGGTGTATGTTGCAGCCAAACTGAGTTTGAATACATGGCTTACATACGACACCGGATTTAGTCATCTGTGTCCATCACGTTGAGACGTCAATAGGTTTGTGCAGGTGCACGTTCATCAATGACGCTGCTTATATGAACACAGGGGATGCTGGTGTCATTACGTCCATTTCAGTGCTCTATATGTTCTCTGTATATGTAATGTCGGATGCCACCGTTACTCAGTCACATTTCCGAACCAAGCAATGAACTTCCTCAAAACTCTTCCAGTATCGCCATATGATGGCTGATATATTATTCAAATGAACTGCATGTAAATCTGTCAGTTTGTTTAGATATACATATGACTCCTGTATGGAGCCGAGTGATCTGATATCCAGTACATGAGTTGAATTTCGCTAGATTTTGAGGGATACATTCACACCAGGTCTCAAAACCCCATGCTTGAAAGGTGTGGTTTCACGAGTATATATTTGGCAGGGATTTGTTTTTATCCACTCCACGAAATGTTATATGCTAGGATTGCTATTAATTTAATTCAAATTTAGTTGTTTTAATGGTAATAGATTGGCACATACATTGACCAATTTTGAATGAGGAGGAGTTTGAGATCAAGTACCTACCGACATCATGATGCGTTATTACCTAGTTTTTTTTATTATGTAGTTTTCATAAGATCACAAAGACGTCAATAATTTTTACATTCTTTAATGGACCTGACGTGGCATGGACATGATGAACTTTATGCCAGTTTTGAGACACAGGCTGATTTTCTCCACCGATTATTCCCCGTTTTCAAGACTAGGTGTACCTGCATTTTAATAAAAGCTACTGGGGACAAGCCGGAAACCAGAAGTTTATATATTCTATCGAATGCTAAATGAAGCATATTCCATACATGGCAGCATGTTTATGAACAGGGCCTATACACAGAACGAACACGTCAATGCTACATCTTATGGCATAACGTATAGAAATGGATACTGCTCTCGTTACAAAAATAGTTCCTTACTGTGTGCTCTCTTTTTCAACTGGTTTATTCTCGGGCGAATATATTGTGAAAGATTATCAGCCCTCTTCTGGTGACATTTCAGTGCGTCAACGCGTGCAGTTTTTAGTTATATAGGGATTCGTATTTCCCAACACCGCGACTACTGATAAATAAAGTGCTGGAAACACATACGCTACACAACTGCTAGCTGGACCATAACTGGTTGTAAATTGCTTGGTCGATGATATTTTACTGTTCATGCGACAATGTCTGTACGTGTTCCGTAAATACTGGCAATTGTCCTGACATAAAGCATCAGAAAGTCCTTTGTTCTCCCAGACAATGGTTCCTCAGGTCACGCTTTGGTCAAGCGAATTATAATCATCAATCTCAATGCCCAGACTGTTCCATATCAGTGTCACTCACCTCAAATACGGGTGCATTAAATAATTGTCAGCTTATGGTCGCGTAGTCAATCTGAACAAAACGGCATTGTCTACTGCCAACAATACAGAAGACAATGGTCTATTCGATGATTGGAAAAGTTTTAAGTAAACAATGACAGATGCTGAATGGGATTTTTATTACTGCGGAGTTGTAATGATGGATGGATATTGGCATATCGATGTCCGAGATTTACCTACTTGCGATATCTTAGGCCTAAGAAAATTAATTTTCTGTTTCTCGTACCCGCCCGCCTGTGTTCAAACGCAGCCTCCCGGATTTTTTTTATTTGCGATTCTCAAATAAAAAATAAAAAGTGTTCCCGCCCCTATTTTGAGGATAGTGAATGATCTTGACACCGAATCACAGCATGGAACTTAGCCATATATTTAACTTACCTCCTTGTTTTCACTCTCGGCCAAATGAGACAAAGACGCTACCAGTTTTCAAAAACAGTTATTCTATGTGGTTATGTTTATGTAATAATACATATAAAATTGTGATCAAGAATTGATTTACTATATTCCTCATTAATACTTCAATGGACATATTAACTGATAGAACGGTTCTCCACAATTACTCATTATTGAAATATAATATCAACTGACGTTTTTTGATAATACTACTACTAGTGCACAGAATCATCCTGTCTGTGCTGACTGCTATAATGATGGCACATCAGTAGTGCCAAGGTGCCCGGCCAAGAGGTTTCAAGCCCAAATAAATCAAGCCTCTAGAAATGAATTTATTAAAGTCATGTGTTGCACATGATTTCAATTCTAAAGGCTTGAGTTTTTTGGGCTTGAATGCGTCTGTGCGCAAGTGTTTTTTCAATCAATCAATAAATCAAATTTATTTTCATATGTGTGAAATGTCGTCCCACCAAAAATAAAAAATAAAAAGTGCCTCCCTACCCGATTTTCTCGTGAGTTGAGGACGGTATTTTTTGCAAAATAAAAAAATGAAAAATAAAAACTCCCTCCCTACCCTGTTTTGAAAAAATAGGAAGACGAGAAACAGATAATTAATTTTTTTAGGCTTTATATATTTAGCGATATCTGAATAGTCAGGTATTTAAATAACGCCGCCTACTTTACTCGGATGTAGTAAAACACTGAAATTGGTCATATATTGAAGACATCTGCTATTGAGTTTGCATACAAATATACTTTTTTGGTTTACGAACTTAACAAAATATCATGTGTGCATAACATTCAGTGATAATAGGGCACCGAAGTCTCGTTCCACATGTGTCCAAAAGTTACGTATTAATGACGTAATTTTGTACTTCCGGGGACAAGGCTTGCCACGTGGTCATTTTTGCTGATTTAGCTTGAATTCACCAGTACCGTACAACAAAGTTTTTTGAGATATATCCATAACTCTTTCTTGACTGTAATGAAAGTACTCCGAATTATTAACTTACAAAATTTGCAAAAAATCAGGTGTAGTTTTCAAACTGAAATTGCGCCATGTTCAAGTCGTGTTTGAAAGTGCATTTCTGAGGCATAAATTCGATTAAAAAACACAAATATTTATGTGATGTTAAACTTGAAATAGGGCAAAATATGTCTCCAGTTATGCAGTTCCTCGGAACACAAAAAGAAAGTGTAAGTTCGGCTCAATTTAAAAGCCTTGGTACATTTTCTGCCGTAAAGATCGTGGCCCAAATGCCCAGAAACATGGATTATTTAAACTCTTCAATCGGCAGGAAATATTTGAGGGATATTACATTCATCAATCTGATTGCGGTTGTAATGTGTCAAAAATGGTAATATCAAATTCCGATGAATTTCCGTTGATATTATATGGAACCGAACAATTTATTCAAAATTTTTCAGAAAAATTGGCGGGGAAGTTGTGTGTCCCCAAAATGACAAAATAACGCAAAATAACGTGACGTTATAAATATCACTTCTGTGCCCTATATCATTGTAATTAATCGGGATCTTATGTCATCTGATAGGTAATCGGCGGAACTGAATATCATGGTATGCCCAGGCTGCCTCTAATCGTGAATTTTTTATACTGGTGACATCTGTCAACACTGGGGTAGAAAAGAACTGTTTTCACACAGTGTCTGCCTCTGATGACTCCAGTGTTGCTCCGAGTGTTCTAAGTGTTTGATGTTAGGTTTTCTAATGTCAATAATTCTTTGTTAGTACTGTAACTAAATCTACATACAGCCTATAATAGTTTAGATCCCGGTGACCCATAACATCCTGATTCAGATGTTACCGTTGTCTACAAAATAGCAAACAGTTATGATGTATATGTTAATATCCTGAACTTTGTGGTATCTTTCATCATTGTGCAACCATCCTAGAATACATACAAACGTATCGCTGTCTTGACCAGAATATACTTTATTCAGAATTATATTGAATGTATTGATATATACATGTGCAAGTATATTGGCGATTTAGCAGTTACTGTGACACTTATGGTAACGATAATAACTTGTCAAGAATGTGTCATTTGATTCGGTACATTCTATCAAATGAATAGATGTATCGTTGTGTTCTCCATAGTTGAGAATCACACGTTTTACTGGCTGTGCACCACATTTATCTGAAGGTGAATGATTCGAAGGGGTAATAATTGCCCTGGCGAGGCCGCCCGAGTTCATTGGTGTCAACTCCATTCTTTGCAACAAGGGCATCGAGTTCAACAGCAATGTTCGTAAAATCAATATGGCGGAAATTGGAATCTGGAGGATCATGGAAAATTTGACAAAGTTTTGATTCGACTTCTATAGTTACTTCGACCAGACAGACATGTCCATCAACAATAACGAATAGAGGATATCCGTCTAAATAACGATAGCTGCCTGGAACAATGATTGACCTGTCACGCTATAACAGACTACTGTCATTTTCTGAGGTGTAAATGTAGGCATTTATTTTCAACCAGATTGTCCAGAATTTGAACATCAACGTAGGAAATATAATACAACACTAGTGCCTGGTGGAATATCTGAAACGTTGTGGAATGGAGGAAACTAAAAGGAAAGATGCACATCATGTACCCAAAAAATCTACATACGATGTAATAATTTGTAATATCATAGATGGGGAATGAGTATTGCTGACATGTTTACGTGCATGCATATCGTGTTAGTATATGTCATGTCATTAATACATGTATACAGTCGACTGCATGAAAATTGCCAAGCGAGTTTCGTACAAGTTGTCGCACAATTTATTTTGTCACTTCAGTGCACATATCCCAAGAAGAACATGAGCAATCACTAATCATATTGTACTTTTATATTCGAGCAGATTAAGATCAAGTTAGTAAACATTTGTTTCCCTTTTCTTCACGCAAGAAAATTATGATCATATTCATATATCTCTATTGTTCAAATGCAATGACATTTCAATGAAATAGACACCAAAAACCACGAAGTAACAAGACATCACTGCCGACCATTCATATGGTACGTCATTTGCTACTATGTTACACTATTTTTGCTTGGAAGTAACATCAGGAAGACAATGACAACAAGAAAAAAATAAACAAAATGATGACAAAAAAATTTAATTTGGGCTCCAAAAAATTCTTAGCTCTGTCTCCGAATACTATTGTGCTTCGTGTTTGGTGTACATGTACATACTTTGATTTCATTTCTGAATTGTTAAATATTTCGGGTCAATGAACATCATGGAATATCTATCCACCACTAAAAATATTTACCTCCGAGAAGGATTACATTTTCCAAGCTGTGATCCTCGTCTGAAAGATGATGCACGTGTTGTTTCTAATCCAACCTCTCTATCCCTCGCAGATGCCTTTGTTTGAGCTCATCGATATTTGATGCTCCTGACCTGTTTAACGAGTTGCCCTCTTCCGTCTTCATTACAGTTTATGATCCAGTCTCTAATTCCTTATTACAGTATTCCCTGCATTTTGGAAGTTGATATCATTACCTGGATGATGCAGCTGTAGGCGAGTCAACAATGGCGCTTTGTCCCCATGGAAGAAAATCTGTTTAGTCATGGATGGATTCAATCCACTACTTTTTTCTGATTAATGATTGGTGCCAAGGCGTCTCAACGACAATATTCACAACCTTATGTGAAACAAAATGACCTGTGTTACTGTCACGAAGCTGTCAATTACACTGCTAATTAACCAAAATGATCAATACTGTTCTCCCACTCGTTCTATGTACATTGCTCTTATGAGCTTTTATCTCAGTAAATGGGCGTGGAACCCCGCTTTTTGACCATATTGAGAAACCAGTTATCAATCTGTTTAAACGGTTTTCGTTCAGGAGATGTGCCTTGATAATAGAAACATTACGGTGAAATTTTACAGCTCAATATTGAACGACAAGGTCAAGGCCACAGAAGAGGTCAGAATCGAAAAGTTGCAATAACACTGTTTATATTCATGATTAATTTTCCCTGATAATTTTGTATTTTTATGTGGTCAATTCTCCATCATTTGCTATATGACCGATGGTCGTACGATCAAAATTCCGCATTATCGCCCAAGGTAACACAGGTCATCAGCTGAAATCACCGATTCGTAATATTTCAAGTAGTAAAAACAATTCAGAAACCACTGAAGATATTCAATAGAATATTACACAGTATAAATCTGAGTGAGCTTGCGACGTTTGGAAGGTCGGTGTCAAGAATTCAGGTCGCTGTCGAGAATATGGTCAAAATAGAGATTTCGCAAGAACTCTACTTTTATTGATGATTAGTTCTCCCATGATTTTTGTATTGTTCTATGGTCAATTCCCGACCATTTGATATATGACCAAATGTCATATGACCAAAATCCCCAATTATCGCCCACGTTGAAAATGTAAAGGTCATCAGCTTTAATTTTAGTGACCAAATCTGAAGGGCGAGGGTCTGAAATCTCTGATTGTCTTGTTGTTATTGTTGATATTCTACTGCAGAATGTTAGAATGTTAATAATATAGATTTCGCGGGATAAAAAATATGATGTGTGGAACGGACTGGGTAGTGGAAGTATAATTGTGATGTGTCAGTTTGATGTAACATTACCTAAGAGCGATAAAAAAATACTATTGTGCTTCGTGTTTGGTGTACATGTACATACTTTTGATTTCATTTCTGTATTTTTAACTATTTTGGGTCAATGTACATCATTGAAACTAAAAATATCTATCCACCACTAAAAGTATCTACCTCCGACAAGGATTAAATTTCCAAGCTGTGATCCTCACCTGAAAGATGATGCACGTGTTGTTTCTAATCCAACCTCTCTATCCCTCGCAGATGCCTTTATTTGAGCTCATCGATGTTTGATGCTCCTGACCTGTTTAACGATTTGCCCTCTTCCGTCTTCGTTATAGTTTTGTGAGATAGTCTTTAATTCTTTATTCTTTACCACGGTATTTCCTGCATTTTGGAAGTTGATATCATTACCTGGATGATGCAGCTGTGAGCGAATCAACAATGGCGCTTTGTCCCCATCAAAGAAGATCCGTTTGCTCATGGGTGGACTCAATTGACTACTTTTCTCTCTTTCTCGAAAGACAACCCTCACCACACCATATCTTATTCTAGTCAACATACCAATTATACTCCGTTGCACGGCAATACGGTAGTTTCGTGAAGATAAATTGTAAATATCAAATCGAGGCCTGGTAACTAAAACTGGGCCGCATTTCTAGTATTCTGAACAGTGTCCAAAATAGTGAGATCACAAACAGACTAAGAGAATCTAATAGAAAATGCGCGATGAAAACGTGCGATATCTCACTGGGACAGATCCCAGCATATTGACTATTTCCAATAACCTAGTTTTGAATTTGGCAAATGAAGAAGGATGCTCACTTAGAAGAATATCATTTGACTTTTTGAGATGTCATAAAATATACATAAAAAATACATGCAGCATAAATGAATCATATCATTTATGGGATGGATCAATATTTCCCGTGCATAATATACACCAGTTTATAGTTTGCCAAATAAGGTAAAGTTCGGGTAAACAAACCACACGTGCACCAGCACGACAGCAGCTGGTTTTATCAGTCAGAATAAACCAGTGTGAATACTGTAGGCCTACACGAATAAAAATCTCATATATTTACAAGCCCACCCCATGAACACCCTAGATTTCTTCCTGACAGTTCAAGAAGGAAAACTGGTCGGGATTCTTTTCATTTCTATCAATTTATTGAACCGAATGACAAGTTGACAGCTGCAGGAACATCCGATGCTATGGTGTCCGATGGCGGTCATTTCAATATTTAGCAAAATATTTTGTGCCGCACGTAAACGTCAATTACTACGACGGGGAGAATGAGCAATGACACGTTACATTTAATACACCGAAATAACGATGCAGTGTAGCAACTGTGATGCTAAATAAAATATTTTGTGCCGCACATAAACGTCGAGATTCATTGATTTGGTGAATTGATTGGTATTATTGAGAGACTATTTGTATCATCATAATCTGTAGGCCTATCAGTCTGGTATTTAAAGTGATCTTGGCAGAAAGTTATGAATTTTTTCATACCTTTCTGATCGAACGAAGAAAACACAATATTAATTATATATGCACTTGTATGCCCAAACAGACTCCCCATTCTAATTGATTTCGTTGCGAGTTTCTGGTGGAGATATTTTGATTTTGTTTACAGTAACACCATTCTCGGTGCTTTGTATCCCTTGATGCAATGCGCTTGCAGCTTACTCGTATATGTCCGAGCTTATCGAGCGTGAATTAATCGAGCGTGGGTTAAGTCAAAGCTAACGGCGCACAAAAGAAAAGAAAAGCCGCTGCTTGTATTGTCCAATGCTTGATTTATCCATCTGATCAAGCATAATTTGTTTTGTAACCCATTTTTCTGAGACCACAGGCATATATGTAATTGATTTGGAAAAAATAGTTTTCCTGCCAATATCCCTTGTCGACTTTTAAATGTCAAAAATATCTGAACAATTCGAGATGTGCTAAATATGCTCAAGTACTACTGGGGGCATAGGGAGACAGGCTACATATTGTGTGTGGCGATTTTGCCCAAAGATCGCGGCAGGTGATTCTTTTTAAATACGCTTGTTTGTTCGAAGCACGTGCGCTGCTTGGCAGGTGAGAGAACGACAGAGGGCTCGGCCATGAGCTGTACGTCCTCACTCGGCTAAGGCCCGCGAGGGCCCTGGGGACAATTTCCATAGGGGGCCTAGGTGGGGAAGACCTTGATGACTCGGGGGTGTACGCCCTCTGGATCAACGGTCTCCCACCTGGGATGGTGCGACACAGGTTCTGGTGGACCATCGGGCTGTCCGGGGTTCCATCCCCCGTGTCGGACCGCGGCAAGCCGGCCTTACAGTTACCACCACAGTGATGATCGTGTATCTGAGTGGTGTCCAGCTGTCTGGCCTCGCAGGGCGGGCTGCTCCTGGTTAAAGTTCCGTAGTAAATACTGCACACGCAGTGACGCTCGGTGAGCGGACTCCGCAAGGATCTGAGGATAGCGGGTGGCGTCCGCCGTGCCCCCATTGAGCGGCTTATCCGTGAGTATCCGGGATAGCGGGTGACGTAAAACTTTACATGTGTATGAACTAACACTATTTTTCAAATGAAAAAGCATTCCGTGCTTCGTGGCAAATAGTTGATTTTCCACAGACGTGTCGTAACTGACAGTCTGCAATCGAATTTATCAACATTCTCAATAGGCCTATGGTACCTGTCACCCAGCGATGGGGTGGCTATTTTCGTCTACAGCTCTGTAGGCACATTTAGTGCATCAGACAATGGCGACACGAAACACTGCATACAGCGAATGATCATATCCATCTTGGTGCTAAAGTATATGACACCAATGTAACTTCAATAAAGAAAAAGTGCATTATGGTGGAACCAAACGGCCTAGCAACGTAATTCTGTCCACATCACCAAATATTGCAATTATTATTCCCGAATATCATGTGATCTATAATTGGTATTCTGAATTCATCAACCATAATACAACATATTAAAGGATCCATTATGGTTATATCCCGCCAATGGTCGCCTCTGACATGGAGTCATCTAGATCCAGGCGGAATCTTTCTCTGACACTATGGTCCATGGTGCCTGTGATGCCCCGGATCGTGGGCCGGACCTGCGTGGCCTCGCTGGACCAGTGCACTCAGGCTGCAACTTCGGGGAAGAGGCAGTCTTCCGGAACAGCTCCAGAGACAGTGCCGCCCCCTAGCTCGCAAAGCATGTCCTCTGCTGTGGCGCGTCCTTCTCGACTGACTGTGATACTGCCTCCACTAGTGTCAGCAATGCACATGGCAACTCAGAAGGCACCGCGTCTGCAAGCACAGTGTCCAGTGCCAGCCCCAAGGTCCTTGCTGGTGCTCCGTTCGCTGAAGTTGCTCCTATATGACTGCCACCTCTTACCAGGTCGGCGTTTGTCTCCTTGCTGTTCTCAGAAGGTGGATCCGTGGGGTGGCAAAGCACAGCCGCGCTGGACCTGGAGCCTCTGAATCCAGTTGAGGAGATAGTCAGGCAGTATGGCTCGGACACTGCTCGGGTCTACGAGACTTTCCGCGAACCTGCCGATCCCCCGGGCCCTTCAGGACCTAAGGGTGGCAGGAATTGGAGCTCTGACGTGCGTGAGAGGGAAGTACACCTCAGGTCACCGCCTGGCACAGCTTGGAGAGCTACTAGACTGTCGCTGAAGCCTATGAGCAACAAGCAGGCGTATCATGAAGGAACGGCTGCTGCTAGAGAGGCATCCCCGACGATGTGCAGGAGGAACTGCAGCGGTTTTGTGCTGGGAATGAGGATCTCAGGCATTGTTTTTACAATGCTTAGCTAGCTCAGGCTCAAGGGCATGAGGGTCTTGAGGACTCGGTCATCCACCCTCAACCAGATTGTCCCGGACTGCTTTGACGCACCCCTGGAGGTGGTCCGGAAATGGGGCAAGCGTGTCAGGGAACACCGCATGGTCGATAGGGTGAAGATGATCTCTGTGATTGCGCCGCTGAATGCTGGAAGTCGTCCCTACATCCAGGAAGCCCCGACAAGGCATCTGCGGCTGCCAGGGTTGCAGTTACCACACCCGCTGCGGGAGCCAGGGCTCCCCCCCCCCTCACCTCCGAGGCTATGCCTTCCTCCCTTGTTGAGAGAGCCGGAGTCCCCAGGAAGAAGGACCACCAGCCGATAGAGGAAGGCTAGTGAGGCTGACTAGTCACGCTCTGTAGGGCCGCAGTGACATTGCCTAGTCGCTTCTTGCAGCTCCACCCTGAATGGATACAGGTATTCTTGGATCTGCTGGCGCCAGTCGGCAAGGGCAACCGGCAACACTTTAAAAGTACCTCTTTTACCATTACTGGTTTGTCATTTTACAAAATTTCTAAAATTGAAAAGTTAATTGAATTCCAAGCACTCGGCACACCTTCCCTTTTAGTGGATGACCTTCACAGGTCATCATCCATTCGGGAATTCCTCGCTCAAATTTTCAGTTTGTTTATAATGGGCTCAGTCAAATTTCTGGAGCATTACAGTGTAGTCCATAAGTTTTGGGGTTAGTCCATATTCTTCCAAAACAGACCCTTAAGGTCTGATCGTTTTGCATCGCGACTTTGGATTCCGCTCACCTTGCTTCTTTCTGGTTACTATAACGATGTATTTCTGAATTGTGTATTGGTCCGGACCCCGTCTGGCGGACTATCGTACCTGGTTATAGCTATGTAATTACGGCACCCGCTGTGACAGTGTGGCAGTGCGGAGCGCTTGTGCCCTAGGTAGCAGGATCCAAGCGTGCATGCCATAAATCTGTGGCAAACTGTTTGATACGTTGGAGTTCTCCCTACACTATCGCAACTTTTCTAGAATTAGCCCACGTGTTGAATGACCACTCCATTTGGTGCAGTTGGAATATCTATTTCACTCAGCAGCACACACATGAACGAAAGCATGACACATTCTCTAGAGAAAATTAAAGTTATAGTCAGAATAATATCAAGAAATATTATTTCAGCTTTCATATATTATTACTTTTTGAAATAAATGTCTAGTTTTTTTGGCAAGAGAATGTCTTCCACGTAGGGCTAGGAGTTGATGAAACAACTGTAAAGTTCGGCGGGCGCCCGCTACAGGGCATCCGGCACTACTCTACGGAATACTTCAACCAGGTACAGTCAGCCCGGAACGAGTCCGGCCGCCATACACTACGACATAACACATGCATCTCACCAACTCCTTAACTACAACATGCATATTACACAGTTATGGTAATGTAGCCGTATGTAGAGCCCGAGATGCCATGGGAGCGGCACCACGGAAACCGTACACGTGGGCATGTTGCTGGCCGGCCTCGCCGAGGGCACTGTCACAGAGATGGAACTCTGAGCCAGCCACCCCGGGTGGAGAAGAGAACTGGCGATCCACAGGGCTTGCGCCCCCGAGTCAGCAACTGTCTCTACCCCAGCCCGGGCCCCCAATGGAAATCGTCCCCAGGGCCCGCGTGGGCCTTACCCAAGACACAGGGACGTTAAGCTCATGGCGAGCCTCTCGTCCTGCCTCTCGGCTTGCTCTGGGACAATCTCACAGACCAAGCCAATGCTCGCGTATATATCGAACCGAGAGGCGGGAGGAGAAACGAGGTCACCACTTGTTATAGTTTACTGGGCGCGATTAGGTACAGTGCGTTGCTAGGCAGCGCACGCTCCGAGCTCGAGCGATCCAAAAACAGGCCACAATACTAGCTAGTGTTTTGCAAAGACTCCTACCGAGATCTTTGGGCAAAATCGCCACACAACAAAAAGAATTCGCGTCGGTTTTTAGTTGCTTCACCTCGTTATTCGGTCCCTCGGTTTTAAAATACTAAATGGCCTCAATCGGACACCATACTATGACAGTCCCGAGCACGTACATTGTTTACATGATACTAGCCTCATGAATATTGGAACCGTAAACTGGTGTATTCCGGCCAAAACATCTGAGCAGGGTGTATGTTGCAGCCAAACTGAGTTTGAATAAATGGCTTACCTACGACACCGGATTTAGTCGACACCGGAGTTAGTCATCCGTGTCCATCACAATAGCGATCTTACGTTAATACGGTTACGGATGCGTGAGTTCACAACTGAATATATAATCCACCAATGGGCTAGCAAGAAGAGGACGGTCACGGTCTGATGGCGATCGTCGTGACCGTCATGTCTCTATTTTCAATGACTGATGAGGACTGAATATGTAAATGCCTCATGACTTTGTTATCACACATGGAAAACTGTTTAATTTTTGACTGAACTTACATATGAAAACAACACAAGAGTAGTGAGTAGACGGATACGGACAAGCTTATAGGATATATTTCCCACACATCATACAAAAGTTAAACTAAGTTGAATGTTTGTGAAGGAAAACATGCTTTTCTGTCAAATCACTGAAACATATATTTGTCTAAAATTACAGACAAAATGTTATACGAAGAATTGCTGAATTATTGTGATGTGCTCGATAACAGACTAAAGTGAGAGAGGTGAGGGATCATAGCACGTTATTACAGTAGGCCTACTAACTGATTGTGGCCACATGGGTTCCCTCAAACTTTGAATGTATGTGTCAATGACGAAAACATAGTCGTAATTTTACTCGTGGAAATGGACGCATGTAGAGTATAACATTTCTGAGGGTGATTTTGGAGTGGCGCAAATTTTGGACTTGCAGAAGTACCACTTTTCTATGATCATGATCGAAATTAACATGTTTTTATCAATACACAAATATTCGCTTTATAAATGTAGCATACTTTCCGTTAGGACCCAGCCCCAAAACTTATCCCCAGTGCATACACTCATGTACATGTACGCGTCCCCTTCCACGCTTTAGATTGCCAACATTTTCAATGGATGTTTCACTGAGTTTCAAAATTTATAGAAAACTGCCGTTTGACTCTCTGGTGCAGTATGCCAACGTGTACGATGATATTTTTATCCATTCCTGAATCGCGGTCAAAAAGGAGTTTATTCAGGGGATTTTGCTCTTTGTGTTAGCGTTCTTCAACAGTGCAGTTGTTTGTATCAGGTGATCATTCCCGGGACTATGCACGAGTTGCGCTCAGGTGAAATTGCCTCATACATATATTCGTCACATTAGTAGAGTCTCCTCATTGAAAATAGAGACACAACGGTCACGACGAACGCCATTAGACCTTGACCGTCATTTTCTCGCTGCCCTATTGGTTGATTATATATTCAGTCGTGAAATCACGCATCCGTAACCGTATTAACGTAAGATCGCTATTGAGACGTCAATACGTAGGTTTTTGCAGGTGCACGTTCATCAATGATGCTGCTTATAATAACACAGGGAATGCTGGTGTCATTACGTCCATTTCAGTGCTCTATATGTTCTCTGTATATGTAGTGTCGGATGCCACCGTTACTCAGTCACATTTCCGAACCAATCAATGAACTTCCTCAAAACTTTTCCAGTATCGCCATATGATGGCTGATATATTATTCAAATGAACTGCATGTAAATCTGTCAGTTTGTTTAGATATACATATGACTCCTGTATGGAGCTGAGTGATCTGATATCGAGTACATGAGTTGAATTTACTTGATCGCTAGATTTTGAGGGATACATTCACATCAGGAATCAAAACCCCATGCTTGAAAGGTGTGGTTTTACGAGTATATATTTGGCAGGGCTTTGTTTTTATCCACTCCACGAAATGTTATATGCTAAGATTGATAATAATTTAATCAAAATTTAGTTGTTTTAGTGGTGATAGATTGGCACATACATTCACCAGTTTTGAATGAGGAGGAGTTTGAGATCAAGTACCAAAATGTAGTTTTCATAAGATCACTAAGACGTCAAATAATTTTTACATTCTTTAATGGACCTGATGTGGCATGGACATGATAAACTTTATGCCAGTTTTGAGACACAGGCTGATTTTCTCCACCGATTATTCCCCGTTTTCAAGACTAGGTGTACCTGCATTTTAATAAAAGCTACAAGCCGGAAACCAGAAGTTTATATATTCTATCGAATGCTAAATGAAGCATATTCCATACATGGCAGCATGTTTATGAACAGGGCCTATACACAGAACGAACACGTCAATGCTATATCTTATGGCATAACGTATAGAAATGGATACTGCTCTCGTTACAAAAATAGTTCCTTACTGTGTGCTCTCTTTTTCAACTGGTTTATTCTCGGCGCGAATATATTGTGAAAGATTATCAGCCCTCTTCTGGTGACATTTCAGTGCGTCAACGCGTGCAGTTTTTAGTTATATAGGGATTCGTATTTTCCAACACCGCGACTACTGATAAATAAAGTGCTGGAAACACATACGCTACACAACTGCTAGCTGGACCATAACTGGTTGTAAATTGCTTGGTCGATGATATTTTACTGTCCATGTGACAATGTATGTACGTGTTCCGTAAATAGTGGCAATTGTTCTGACATAAAGCTTGAGGAAGTCCTTTGTTCTCCCAGACAATGGTTCCTCAGGTCACGCTTTGGTCAAGCGAATTAGAATCATCAATCTCAATGCTCAGGCAGTTCCATATCAGTGTCACTCACCTCAAATATGGGTGCATTGAATAATTGTCAGCTTATGGTCGCGTAGTCAATCTGAACAAAACGGCATTGTCTTCTGCCAACAATACAGAAGACAATGGTCTATTCGATGATTGGAAAAGTTTTAAGTAAACGATGACAGATGCTGAAATGGGATTTTTATTAATGCGGAGTTGTAATGATGGATGGATATTGGCATATCGCTGTCCGAGATTTACCTACTTGCGATATCTTATATATTTAGCGATATCTAAAAAATTAGCCCAAAGGCTAAGATAGGTTACTGGACAATTTTGGTTTGGATAATGGAATGTAACAGACCTTGAGATTCATCAATCAAGGTTATCAGTGTGAACATTATGACCATGAGATTTACCAATCAAGGTCATCCATGTGAACTTCAATGTCACCATTACATGTACGGGTGCGGTATTTGATTTTCTATATGTTCATGAATACAAAGATACGTCTGGGTGCAAGTGTATAGGCCGCTCAGGCCAATGTACACATTCTCAGTCAGACATTTGGCACTCAAGGTCATCTGAGGTCAAGTTCAAGGTCATCATTAGTTGTGCCATATATGTCTTCCTATATGTTCATAATGCAAACATAAGCCTTATCTGCAAGCATTTCATCTATAGAGGCAAATCTGGGCATTTTTTGACACAGAAATGGCTGTTTTGACCTTTTAAGGTCATCCAAGGTCACAACACAAGTCGCCATATATGACTTTCCAATTGAAAGTGCCAATTTCTAAGCTCTTATCTTCAGACGTTCTATGAGTACAGTTCTGGCAACTCTCATTATGAAGGAAAAAATTGGCCAAATTTTTTTTCAAAGGGTGAAATTTTTTTCACTGGATATGACCCAAAATGGATAGTAATGCGATTTGGGGTGAACATTTTTTTTTTCGCCGACTCGTCAAAAATTCAAAATGGCCGCCACACGCAGACCGGCGAATCAAGGGCAACCAAACTTATACGCATCACAGAGGTCCATAAGGGGAATCTTTTGAAACAAAAATCTCAAAACTGTCTGAACAGTTTTCGAGAAAAGACAGACAAGGTGCAAATTTTGCCATTTTTCGACCCAAAAATGGCTGTTTTGACCTTTCAAGGTCATCCAAGATCAAATTCAAGGTCACCACATAAGTCGCCATATATGACTTCCCATTTGAAAATGCCAATTTCTAAGCTCTATCTTCAGGCGTTCTATGAGTACAGTTATGGCAGCTCCCATTATGAAGGAAAAAATGCCAAAAATTTTCTAAGTTCAAAAATTTTTTCAAAGGGTGAAAAATTTTTTTGCCTAGAAATGGCCCAAAATGGATAGTAATGCGATTTGGGACGAAAAAAAATGGCCGTCCCACGGAGACCGGCGATTCAAGGGCAACCAAACTTATACACATCACAGAGGTCCATAAGGGGAATCTTTTGAAATAAAAATCTCAAAACTGTCTGAACAGTTTTTGAGAAAATGGCCGTCAAAGTCCAAAATTGGGCACTTTTCAACAAAAAAGTTTTTGAGGAAAATGCGAAAATGAAAAAACGAAAAAAAAACCTTTCCTGATAATATATTTAGCTATTTTTGTGCAAAATTTCAGAAAGATTCGACCGTAAACTTTAAAGATAAAATTGTGGACGGACGACGGACGGACGGTCGCCGGACACAACGCCATGCCAATCGGTTATCGGACCATAGGTACGGTAACCTAAAAATTAGGTATTTAATAACGCCGTCTACTTTACTCGGATGTAGTAAAACACCGAAATTGGTTATATATCGAAGAAATCTGCTATTGAGTTTGCATACAAATATACTTTTTTGGTTTACGAACTTAATAAAATATCATGTGTGCATAACATTCAGAGATAATAGGGCACCGAAGTCTCGTTCCACATGTGTCCAAAAATTACGTATTTATGACGTAATTTTGTACTTCCGGGGACATGGCTTGCCACGTGGTCATTTTTGCAGATTTAGCTTGAATTCAACAGTACCGTACAACAAATGGTAATATAAAATTCCGATGAATTTCCGTTGATATTATATGGAACCAAACAATTACAATATTCAAAAATTTTCAGGAAAATTGGCGGGGAAGTTGTGTGTCCCCAAAATTACGAAATAACGCAATATAACCTGATGTTTTAAATATCACTTGTGTGCCATATATCATTGTGATTTTTCGGGATTTTATGTTACAGATAGTTAATCGGCGGAACTCAATATCATGGTATGCCCAGGCTGCCTCTAATTGTGAACTTTTGATACTGGTGACATCTGTCAACACTGGGGTAGAAAAGAACTGTTTTCACACAGTGTCTGCCTCTGATGACTCCAGTGTTGCTCCGAGTGTTCTAAGTGTCTGATGTCAGGTTTTCTAATGTCAACAATTCTTTGTTAGTACTGTAACTAAATCTACATACAACTTATAATAGTTTAGATCTCGATGACACATAACAATCCTGAATCAGATGTTACCGTTGTCTTCAAAATAGCAAACAGTTATGATGCATAAGTATAATATCCTGTCTTTTGTGGTATCTTTCATCATTGTGCATTCATCCTAGAATACAATTTTGACCAGAATATATTTTATTCAGAATTATATTGAATGTATTGATATACACATGTGCATGTATATTGGCGATTCAGCAGTTACTGTGACACTTATGGTAACGATAATAACTTGTCAAGAATGTGTTATTTGATTTGGTACATTCTATCAAATGAATAGATTGATGATAGATGTATCATTGTGTTCTCCTAGTGAGTAATCACACGTTTTACTGGCTGTGCACCACATTTATCTGAAGGTAACTGATTCAGAGGGGTAATAATTGCCCTGGCGAGGCCGCCCGAGTTCATTGGTGTCAACTCCATTCTTTGCAAAAAGGGCATCGAGTTCAACAGCAATGTTCGTAAAATCAATATGGCGGAAATTGGAATCTGAAGGATCATGGAAAATTCGACAAAGTTTTGATTCGACTTTTATAGTTACTTCGACCAGACAGACATGTCCACCAACAATAATGAATAGAGGATTTCCGTCTAAATAACGATAGTTGCCTGGAACAATGATTGACCTGTCAGGCTATAACAGACTATTGTCATTTTCTGAGGTGTAAATGTAGGCATTTATTTTCAACCAGAATGTCCAGATTTGAACATCAACGTAGGAAATATAATACAACACTAGTGCCTGGTGGAATATCTGAAACGTTGTGGAATAAAGGAAACTAAAAGGAAAGGTGCACATGATGTACCCGGAAAATCTACATACAATGTAATAATTTGTAATATCATAGATGGGGAATGAGTATTGCTGACATGTTTACGTGCATGCATATCGTGTTAGTATATGTCATGTCATTAATACATGTATACAGTCCACTGCATGAAAATTGCCAAGCGAGTTTCGTACAAGTTGTCGCACAATTTATTTTGTCACTTCAGTGCACCCATTCCAAGAAGAACATGAGCAATCACTAATCATATTGTACCCTTATATTCGAGTAGATTAGAATGTAGTTAGTAACATTTTTCCCCTTTACTTCACTCAAGAAGATTATGATCATATTCATATATATCTCTATTGTTCAAATGCAATGACATTTCGATGAAATAGACACCAAAAACCACGAAGTAACAAGACATCACTGCCGACCATTCATATGGTACGTCATTTGCTACTATGTTACACTATTTTTGCTTGGAAGTAACATCAGGAAGACAATGACAACAACAAAAAAATAAACAAAATGATGACAAAAAAAATTAATTTGGGGTCCAAAAAATTCTTAGCTCTGTCTTCGAATACTGTTGTGCTTCGTTTTTGGCGTACATGTACTTACTTTGATTTCATTTCTGAATTGTTGAATATTTCGGGTCAATGAACATCATGGAAACTAAGAATATCTATCCACCACTGAAAATATCTACCTCCGAGAAGGATTGAATTTCCAAGATGTGATCTTCGTCTGAAAGATGATACACGTGCTGTTTCTAGTCAACCTCTCTATCACTCGCAGATGCCTTTGTTTGAGCTCATCGATGTTTGATGCTCCTGACCTGTTTAACAAATAATAACAAAAAGATACCCGAACACTGCAAGTACTGCAAGTCCGAAGCTTCTAAACACCTAGGCGCGTCCGTTTAACTCGTTACTACCGGTAAGGTTTGTCGATGTCACAGTTTTAGAACTGATCTCATTGTACACACCTGGAGCGTTCTGTTGTTTCCCAATCTGAATTAGTTTCAGTTTTTCAGCAACGGCCGTTTTATTTTTTTGCTTTTGTTTTCTTAGAAACGTATTGAATGTGAACACTGCCACTCCAAAGAGCTGATTCCTAAGATGTGGAAAGGAGCAGACGTCTGGAAATGCACTTCAAAAACTGACGAACGACCTTGGTGTGTAAGGCTGTTCATTGCCAGCAGAAACCGAAATGCATTTCTGCCGGTAATCACCTTACTACGTAAGGCACTTAATCACACAATAAGTCGACATATTAGCTATAATATTAGCACATCAAATGCAACAATAAAATGTATTATGTGACACCCATGTGCTTCCGTGCTCACAGTCGTGGAACGGTTCGTTGAAATATATCGTAAAAGTACATTGCAATAATATCGTACAGGACATTATCAGATTTCTTGTAGATATTTCCACAGCCTGGCAAGAACATGGCGGTTGAGTCGCATTTCATATTCATCAAGGAAATGCGTGAGTCGTCACTGTTTGTAAACTCGTTATGCAGCTTCCTCTAGTCATAGAAATTCGTTGCACTTTCACTCCGCGTTCTGTTGCCACACGTTTCAAAGCTTTCTCACGAACGATTTTGTATGAAGTGCAAGGCTTTCGTTTGAAAAATAAAGACATCTGCTTGTGTGTAAATCGACTACATCTTCTAGACATTTTTCCAGATGAAGATTTCGATGAATCCGTTGTGAAATGTGTTAACGCAGGAGGATTTCAGCTCTATCTTCAAGGAATTAGTGTTGACTGGCGTTACTCTTCGCTTGATGCCAGTCCGGCATCCAGCCTCAGTGCAAGGAAGGTCACTCAACTGTCGGAGTGAAACAAAGTCTTATGTCATCAATTTATGAATTAGATCAATTAATTTCGTATACTAAGTGAATCACGATATCTGGTTTGGAACGTGCAAAGCATGGCACCAGTTTGTTTATCGTTTGCCGTTATGGTCAATACCATGCAGCATGACACCTCCAGTTAAATGACAATTTTATAATGAGTTACGACATTTTGATCATAAACTTGTAGCTCAATGATGTTTTTGACGTGTATGATGCAGTTATCAACTAGCATTTGCTATACACACAAAAATATATCCATCTGACAAGCGAACACGTACCACTTGGGTGCTGCTATCACTGAATGTCAACATCACCTCCGAAGCCAAATGGTCCACCCAGTTGCAGCGACCGTATAACTCAACCCCTGCCACGTCCACCGAAGTTGGGAAAGTCAGCTCTATCCATGAGCCGATGCGGTTGTTATAGGCGGGTGACCAGGCGTCCGTGTCAGTGCTTGTGAAGGTTCCTTCGATCGCGAAGGTGCAGGGTGAGCCCGAGAACGTACTCGAAACCTGACAGGTGGTGCCATCGGTGGCTGATGCGGCATTGCTCACGCTAATTGGTGCTGAAAAAAGCCGAGTAAAAGTGTTTCTGGGAGTCAGTAACGGTGAGCTTCATTTTGTGAGATGATATGCTTATATTCTCTCATTTTGAACGAGGCCCTGTTTGGCCCAAGTATCATACACTGCGCCTTAATACTACTCGTTCACTAAATGAATGCCATTCAATCCGTCTGTCACCTTTTTAATCCTTATTGAATATAGAGGAAGGCGCAGCGTATGATACTTGGGCCAAATGGGCCATACTGAAGAGCATGATATTGTAAGATTGGGCAAGATTCCGATGGGCTCAATATTGCATTTCCCTATATATTTTGGACATAAAATAGAAGTGGCCGTGGCGCAACGCACTAAGTCGTTCGCCCGCTGCTGAAGGGAATTCAATGTTCGTCGTTGGCGGGTTCGAGCCCCGCTCTCGGCGATCAAAATTCACTCAGCGGATCAAGGGTTACCCCTCACTTCTCAGTCCGTCGGCCTGGAGCGGACACTAATATGGTGACCAGGTGATACATTGTAGACTGCTGCACTCGGTGTATCGGCGGTGGTGAAGGGGCAGAAACCTAGATCACTAGGCGTACCCGGATCTGTCATGGGCCGCGCTACAAATACCCATCAATGCAGTACACCAGAAAATCCCGTCCATACACTACATTCATACACGGGAACCAAAAATATGCCAGCCGCTGCACTGCGGCGACGCGGCCACCAATATATCGCGGACCAAAGTTTGTCGGATGGTGGTAAGGCAAGTTCCCTTACAGGGTTACGTGAGTATAATCTATCTATCTATCTAGCACAGAATAGTAGAGTGTGCTATATCTATAAATAAATAGAATCTATAAATGAGCATGGTGAACATGTCAGCAAGTCGTTCGTACTTACCAGAAACTTTCGAGATGTACTTTCCATCAGCACGTTCCTCGAGCAGATACTTGTGTTCAGTTCTGACGACCAAAGACACAATCTCACAACGGAATGCCGACATGCTAAGAACGACCACATTGGCTGCCTGACACTGCGGCGATTTGTAGCAAAGCAACTCGCATCCATGGGCGAAGTTGTAGACAATATGCGATTCCGTTACGAAATATGACGGGGCGGCATAGTTGTGAATCTTGAAAAATAAACAACCACATGTCCGCTGAAACAAGGCACATAGCAGAAGAACTCCTATCATCATTGTCAGGCAGGATTCTTTCTTTCTATGGAGAGAAGTATTCCTAACAGGTGGTATCCCATCGCACACTTTCAGACAAAGGTAACTACAGTAATCCGCCTTTAAGTTACACATTCAATAAGTCCGTGTCAACACCATGTCCAGCGCGTAGAAGTAATGCGCGCCAGTGTTGCATGCAATCCCTATATAGTGTCACACGAGCAATGGGGATTAAATATACATCTGTACATACGTATACTCGTGCATAGCCAGTGCCAGCCGATTACCTGCGCATAGATATATATCCCACTCTCCCCATGCCCCCCCCCCCCCCCCTGGTATCACATCCCGGCAGTGGTGCCACCACTGTGGTGGGGTGGAGGGGGTGTCCCATCGATCCAAGTGTGCTGTCCAATTGCCCGTGGCCTGACGCGGACATTGGGACTGGTGCGACTGTTCTGAAATCAACGACTGTTTCTAACAATGGAGATGTAAATGAAATAAAAATCGACTCTTCACCTTTGAAAATACCATTCCAAAGAAAATATCACGGAGTTTACTGAGGTATTGTGATATTTGGTTGAGACTGGTCCATAAATAATGCATACACCTCATTTCACATATCAGATCAGTTTTTAAAGGACCATATAATCTGCAGTGTAGATTTTAAATCAACACGCAAAGTAACTTAGCTGTTTCCAGCGAGTATACCTGGCTCAAGTCTATGTGCTAAACATTGTCGGATATTTTGAAGCCACGTAAGATCAAACAGGTATATCTCTATATGCATATACATGTGACATAGTATTGAAGATATAAATGTATGTATTCCAGGGGACAATTTCATTATTTGATGGCCCATGAATCATATGATAACACAGTCACTGTAATACAATATTTATGATACTACATCACAGGAACATCGTAAAATCCCGGCGACTGTAATAGTATTGTTTTGTCGACAAAGGCGGAACCGCTCTTCTGGAAAGGGGGATTTTCAGCGTGAAACAGTTATCAATTAATGAAAGTTAGTGACGATTTCATCATCATCATTGTTCTCGAACGATAGAAGAACAATAGTTCGTACTCGACTCTTGTTCTCATTGTCATATACATTGTATGCTACATGGTGAATGGGTAACCAAATACGAACTTCAAATGGATTGGTATGCTAAGTAATGATATGCTCACACACATATAAAATAAGTTTGGGAGTCAATGTGTTTATGATAATATTGATGTACATTTTGCGCATTTTTCAATTCGACAGAAGCTTAACTTTCATAGAGTATTGATTATGTATTATATCAAAACCGATTGGAGAAACTGATGGCCATATGTATATGAGGCAAGAAGACACGTGGGGGAAACAGGTAACACATATATTATGCATCCAAAAGTGCGATGCATGTCTGGAGCCTTGTGTACTCCATTTGGAGGCCATTATAATTTCATTATCGGATGTGAATATATCTAATCTTCAACAGAATCCACCATAGTGGATTTTTATTACATACACAATCCGCAAAACGAGAATGGCAGAAAGTGATATATTTTTTTCTGGGATTACGTAGTAGTAGTAGTTTATTTAGTATTTAGTAGTAGTAGTTATTACGTGATGAAATGTCCACCAATATTTTGTCATTTGCGCGCAATTCAACACGCGCGCAATTCAACACGTGCATTATCTGGTCAGACGCTCTATGCGAATACTTTCGCGGATAAATTCTTTAAAGTAACGAAAAGAATAAGTTTCTTCCACCGTCCCAGTTACTCTTCAAACAACATTTTAGAACAGTCCAGTGATGACTTAAGTAGGTAAAACTTTCATGATTAAGCTGATGAAACTCTTATATGAAGACACCCGATACAGTTCTCCCCGTTCTGCATGTATACATCAACATTTTGAAACACGATGCCGAGAGCTTAAAGCTATAATCACTTTTAGAATTGACAAAATTTATTCATTCTGCGGTAGCTTTATATTGTCTATAGAATGAGAAATCGTACAAATTTGGGTCTGAAAATGTGTATTACGTGCCTAAATTGAGTTGCCAAATCAAGATTCAAATTCGGGCATTGGTATTTGTTTAGATACTGTGGCAACCGGCAATGTAGGCAGGCAGATCATTCTCTATCCACTGTTTTCATGCACGATTAACGGCAATTTTCTGGGTATCTGTTGTCGAACTGTGCATATTTCCTATATATTTCCGACCATCTTGATATGTACTTGCCAGTTTGCGTGACAAACAAAAATGCTAAATTTGGCTGATTTTAAAATAGTTCCAACTTTAAATGTCACGCCCAATTGACAAATTACAACGGGTCAGTCGGAACAAATCTGGGAAATTTCAAAAGTAAGTTGAACACATTTAATTCTCAAAATCCGATTTTACATTATTCTGAAACTGGCTTCCGATTAGCATGATTAGAGAATATTGTGAATATTGCAGCAAAGTATTATAATTTGACAAACACGTTTGGCGAACAGTATACATCCCATTAACATCGGATACCTATGATTTTCAAGTTGTACGGATTTTGGCGTCACTAGCATGGTTTACACATAGCAATGTTCACCAGTAATCGTGTTGCTCGGCTTTGGAGTGAGCGGGGGTAACAGTTGTTAATCTTTAAGATCATATTGACATAGGTCAATGTAAGCAATTCACGTAAGTTGTCAGCTGAGACAGTGAAAACGATAAAACATCGCTACTGAAATCGTCCTTAAGATAAAAAAAACTTTATTTAACGTCGGATAAGACACATAACATGAACATTAGCTGAATTCAGCTATTAACCGACATGACAAGATATTTACAATGAGGAATGAGATATATACAGTGAAGATGATACATTTACACTTGCTTTAGATGACATAGAACACAACATGAACAATTACATTCTGGTGGCTGCCACATATTAATTCTCCTTTTAAAGGCCGTGAGAGATCCCACATCTTTGATATCATTTTCAAGCGAATTCCAAAGTTTACTGCCCTGATACATAATCGTATTTAATCCATTTTTGACTGTTCTATATTTATGTTGTTGCACCTGTAATATATTACGCCTATTGTATGGTACATTTTTTAATACGAACATATCATGTAAATAGCTGGGTCCTAACTTATTGACACATTTGTATACTTCTAATAAAATACACCTCAATCTCCTTACATACATGAGTGGGATAGCTGCTTTACGTCTTAGGGAACTATAGTTAGAATCATGATCATTGTACACATATATTAAAGCCTGCTTTTGCAGTTTTTCAATTTTTGCCATGTTACCCCTACTACAGAAATGCCACACAATAGAACAATATTCAAAGTTTGATAATATGAATGAGTGAAATAGAAGCATCTTATTTTGTTCATTTAGATTTCTTGACAGCCTACGTAAAACATTCAATTTCCTTCCTGCTTTCTTACATATTTCTTGCACATGGTAGTCAAAATTCAAATTTACATCAAAATATACACCCAATAGCTTAACAGTTTTTTGTGCACGAATAGTGTTGCCATCAATTACAATGGAGTCATCTTGGTTATAACCATTTCCAAATAACATATATTGAAACTTGTTGCAATTAACTTTCATGTTATTATCATCAAACCAACTTAATAATTTAGATATTATATGATGTAGTTTTGTCTTCACCTCATCATTATTTTTGCCATAACAGCATATTGTATTATCATCAGCATAATTAAAAACATCACATTCATTCTCAATATCAAACATCAAATCATTACAATGGACATTATAACAGAAAGGCCCCAATATTGATCCTTGGGGTGCTCCAACATTAAGTGGTAGCCACCCGCTAACATTAGACATCATTTTTACTCTGTGGAATCTATCCTGAAAATAGCTCAGAAGTAAGTTACATGAATGAATATTCACTCCGTAAGCATTCATTTTAGCTATCAACAAATCATGAGGCAAATGATCAAAAGCTTTGGATAAATCTGTCATAACGGTTCCAACAACTTCCTTATTATCAAGCTTACATTTGACTGTTTCAACAAATCGAGTCAGAACATTTTGACAACAATGACTTTTTCTGAATCCAGATACATAAATACTAAATTCACCCTCAAAATAATTAGAGATCTGTTCAAACAGGATTCTTTCAAACAGTTTAGATATACTTGACAAAATGCTGACTGGTCTATAATTTTCTTTCGAGAGAATATCACCTTTCTTGAACAAAGGAATTATATCAGCATATTTCAATGCAGCTGGGAAAGTAGCGGATGTAATACTTTCATTGACTAGGAACATAAAAGGTATACAGAGAGCCTCAGCTCCCAACTTCAATAATTTGGGTGGAATCATGTCATATCCGGTAGATTTGGAAGGATTCAGCTTGCATAACTGTTTATGAATATCATCAATAGAAACTTTTTTGAATTCAAATATGTTATTGACATCCCGTGAAGCAAGTATTTTTAAAATACTGGGATGATCATCAAAATGTCGCAAAATATTATAAATATTATGTTCCCCGTGTTGGCATCCATCATTCAGATCATCTCTGACAATTGCAACAGAGTTATCAGTATTTGCAATAGTATTGTAAAATTCATTAAGTGTTGTGCAAACAGCCACAGGATTAGTTATGAGATTTTCTTCTTCAGACAGCATAATTCGGTCATTCCCAACACCGGATCTATCAGATATAAGGGGCTTAATTGTTTTCCAGAATGTTTTGGAATCTTTCTCTACCTTGCATTTGGTTTTCATATATACTGCAAGGCTTTGCTTTCTCATTTTTACAACTAGATTCCTCTGCTTCCTATATTTTTCCCAGATTTGATTTGTCCTGTGCTTTTCATATTTTCGTCTCAACATATTTTTGAAGTTAATTGCTCGCCGTAATTGGCTATTCATGTACGGCACTTGTGAATGCTTTATGGTTTTGCTTTTACAAGGGGCATGTTTCTCAATAACTTCACTCAATAAAGATTCGCAAAACCAATATGCATCATCAACATCATCAAAAATTTCAGCAACCTGAAAAGGTGCCTTAAATAAATCATCAATATATTCAGTTTCATCAAAATGCTTGAAACTTCTGTAAACAATTTTCTTCGGTTTACTGGATGGAATATGAATTTTGGTGGCAAATGAAACCATATGATGAAAATCACTGAGACCAGTATCAAATACTATTACACCCTGCAAGCGCTTATATGCATTGCTCATCACAACATCAATACATGTGGGCTTAGAACTTTTGAAACATGTAGGTGTTTTCACAATATTTTTTTATACCATAGATATCTAAAAAATCAATGAGACAATGGCCTGATTTAGAGAAATCAACATTGAAATCACCAGTGAACACTATATTGGTGAATTCTTTGTTGCAGCTCAGATACATAGATTCCACAATATTGCTAAAATAATTATCTGGAACTTTAGGCTGCTTGTACAGGCTTACAAAGAGCCATTTTTCATTATTGATAACTATTTGTATGGCAATACTTTCAACTCTGCCATTTTCATTTGTGTTGATTTCGAGATCATCACGTCTTTTGTGGACAATATCGTTGCGGACATGCACCATGATTCCACCCATAGTCCCTTGACTTTGCATTATTCATAGCTGGCGGCATCATTGGGGGAGGTTGAAGAGTGTTCACTGGAAACCTGACTTGTTGCAGTGTGACACGCGACCCGTAACACACATGTCATATGTAGTTTCGGAACTGTATATGTGTATGAATATTTCATACGTCAATACTGCATGTTGGCGCAAACTGCCCGCGACTGATCGTTCGTTCGTCTCAAATCAGACACCGCATCATTGAAAGACGGTGACAACTCAAATTCAAGTTTGATTTGAAGATTGCGATGATTAAAATAGAATGATGTCACCGTCTATTATACAGGTGATTCAGTGCATGTAATTCAAATTATACTTGTCGACATTTAGAAAATTGGTTGTTGCATACTTGTTAAAATCATAGTCGCAAAATGTCATTAAATGGTTTTATTACTGTTGAGATGAAGACAAGTAAGCGTCAGGAAATGCAGTGAAAGACATGTGTCGCCTCTTAGCAGTGCGTAGCTTGATTCCAATGTGGGGCACTGGGGATTTCTGAACTCGTGACCTACTGCAAAATATAGTCACAGGGTTCACACTCTAGCTGATAACAAAATCAAGGACTATCCAGACCTAAAACGGAACAATTTCCAGATAATTTTATTTCCAACCCCTACAACTCCCAATTGCGCAAACCAAAAATAAACTGTTATGCACGATAGTTCCTGAATATAAATTTAACACGCTTGTACATTTATATCGACATCTATGCATGCGCTGATCTTGACTTGCAAACAACTTTTTTGGCTGAAATATTTCGTTACTGCATCGAATTGCAAAAATCATTCATAAAACATAATTTCGCGTAACATTGTTCATCCTGTCAACGGTGCCCAGAAAATCAATACTGAGATTGTGGCCTTGGTTACCTCTTCATGGTAAAACATGGAAATACATAATCAATACTAGTATATACATCCACTTGAACACTTCGGAACACATAATGGGTTACCTTGGTAAAGTGATTTCTGTTGACATCACCAAGTAGTTTGATCCCTTTTGCTGTCATATCAAAGCGAGCCCATAAAGATCATGTAGGTTTGACTTGAAAGGATTTCGATAAATACAATAACTTGTGGAAGTGACAAAAGAATGCTCACTTCTACAAGTTATTGATGTGCGCTATTATACCAGTGAAAATCAGTTGAAACGAAGCGCTTGATTGGCTGGCTAAAGCAGTTCTCGCTCTCCTAGAAAACAAATCGGCCAATGAGCTTGCATGTTAGAGCTTTGCTTTCGCATTGGGTTTCTGGAGAACTATCTCTGGCACTGCCAGTGAAATAAAAAACAAGAAAATGCAGCAAACTGCGGAAGACGACATTAGAGCTTGAGCACATCATCAGCACCACGACAGCTGAATATATCTTACACAACGTAAGGCCTACCCCCCCCCCCCCCACAAAAAAAAGAAAGAAAGAAGAAGCCATAATTTCATCCCATATGTGATTCCAATTCATTTCCGTATACTAGGATGAAAAACATGGCCTACTTCATTCATATTACTAATAAGTAAACATTTTGTTTTAAAATCGATCAATGGAACAGATATGCCTGCTAAAATGATATGGAACCTCATTAAAATATCCTCAAAACATTGGAAACTATGAGGAATATCTGCATCTGATAACATCAGATATAGCCTAACACATGCCTTTACTGGGCAAATTAAAATACCAGTTAAGAATAAAAAGACTTCGCAATCCAGCACAGAACACCAGCTTAATTGTCATGTTATAAAATACGTCAAATTACGGTAAATGTAGCCGTGGCATCGCAGACGAATCGCTGTGTTTACTTCATAACGCCAAAAAAGTCCACACGCAGATGCCCACATGCATGTATGCATACACGAATTGCTGAACAGAAATTGTGTTTCAAAATACGCGTCACTGTGGTAAAATTTGCTTTGCATTCTGGGAACGTCAATTTCCATCGGCTCCGCCATTTTGGGACGTTTTTCGATAATTTGAACATTTACGTTATTTTCTCAAACCTAGCACATCGATTCATGCCTCATATATCTGTGGAATAGTCAAAGTTTCCCATCAATTCGAGAGATTTTATGTCAAGGACAAAGAAAATCCTCATTTGAAGTAGGTATCTAAACGTTTACATGCCAAAACATGCGTCGATAGGTTCGCCCCCAACGCTCTAATGTCAACAAACATCGCTGCGTGGTATCTGTTACGAGCGACAATTTTTCAACAAACCTTTTCCCGACCAAAATCATAATGTCCGGACATTCTTTTTCATTCAAGAACGATATCTTTCGGAACAGTGCTCAAGCATTATGAGCTGTTAAGGCTACAGTATATTAATTATATTGGCTATTCAACTCAATGTTAAATGATCTTACTTTGACGGTCCATAACACCTTCCCCAGCCTAACCACTATGCTAGTTTTATCCCTCAACGTATTGGGCATCGCGTGGTAAGCATGAATATATTTGACGACACATGGGATTTTTCGCTATTCTGCCTTGAATGGACCCGGGGTGAAAATACCCAAAATTATGGGTACTGATGCCCATGCAAAACCCCTTTGATTCCCCAGCTCCTGAGAAGAACGCCAACGAGATACTGCCTTGAAAACCGGGTCATTATTTCCCAGCAGTGCGTTCTTTCAGGTGAATATACATTCGTCCAGAAGTCTGGCCTAAAAAAATATATGAGGCGATGTTTAACAACAGTTTCCCTTTAAATTGCCTAAGTGAGGTGAACGCTCGCTGATTGGCTGAGCGAATTACTGTACACTGCCCTTAATGAACAAGTCATACCGTGGATCACGGAATCGGGTAATTCCAAGGGAGCCGATGTCTGACTCTGATCGGTTGAAACTATCGAAAATCTATCGCAATATTTTGCCGTTATCAGGCATGAATAAAATCGGAAACGTTATACAAACTAACGGAAATAATTTTTGAGGGATCGTTTTCACCTGATGGTTGAGACTAATATTTTTTTTATAACAAATGCTGCGGTATGATAGCAGGACCGGACCAACGCATCTATCCATGGGCCGTTTTTATCGTATTTGAGTATGTCGCCTCGATGGAGGCGACAATAATGAAGACATTTTGTGAAAAAATAGATGTTCGCGTTAATTGGTAACTAATAACATCGGCATGCATTCGAGTATATTGAGCCAGTATTACAATCGTCTTCTCCAGCCGATGATACTATACTATACTAAAAAATACTAGTAGTTTCGATGATCTCCGTGATCGTGACGTCAGTTGAGGCATTGATTGCTTTGAGGACTAGCCAAAACTAAATAATTTGCGGCCAGTCCAAAGATGAAAGAAACAGTCAAAACAGAAAACACGCTAAAACTGCAAATATTGGGCATCCTGCAGTTCACGAAACCTCCGTTTTGGGTGAATAATTGATACTGATCCTAAAATATCTAGACAAGAAATGCCGTGTTGCCGCCATCTCAGCCGTTGACCTTTGTAAAATATACGCCAAGAGAATGAACGGGCGACATGCATAGCCCTGCTAGTAACCTTCAGTTCTGCCCCAACTGACGTCACCCACTACTTGACCCGAGATAAATCGTGAGGAAAATCTTCGGCAATTTGTGGAAGGAGTGCCTAATGGATTAAATATCTCGAAATCCATTGAATGTATTAGTAAAATTCGTTCTATTTCAGTGAAAACTATTCATAATAGACTAAATGAAAAGCATTATAATCAGTATGCTAGCAGGTCTTTAACTCATATAATATTATCGAATACTATCGCTTAGACAGTTTAAAGCGTTGTTCCTAGTAATAAACAGTTGAAATGCAATCTAGTAAACGCTGAGTCAACTCGCACCAGGGCCTATTGATATCAATAATGTATCAATGAAGTATCAATAATACATCTTGCTGATTACATTCCGTTAATAGATGTATTATTTCAGCTCTGTACTTGACGCTGCCATTTACTTGAGAACTTCCACTGTTAGGAATTTGTACCAGCTATTTGAGTTTGATGTTCACAACATCCAACAATGTTCTGCCTGACAAACAATGATGTATAGATAGCCTGCAAATATCAGAAGTCGTCCAAAATGAAGCCTGAAATGGTTATTACACATAACTTCCACGCAAAATTGCGCATGTGTATCAAAGCATACCGTACTTTGACGCAATGTACACAATCATGAGACTCACTGGAATCATTGATATGAGGAATATCATAACCCTTAATAATCCGCTTTGCATCACCATGGAGTTAGGCAGTATACGAAGTGATTGAAACAAAGTCCAGACATTTATGAGCAGCATGATTGATTGGTATCAAAATAGCAGCATATTATGTACATGTATAATGACATATGCATCAACCTGCTGCCGCTACCAGGCCCACATCGAGATGTTGGTGACGACAAGATGCAAACTTGGTCGTCAAATAACAACAGAAAACCTGAAATATTTCAATATCGCCTCGTAAAATGACAGATTGTGTTCCCATTTTGAGAATTTTCTCGAAGATGATAATCAATTCGTGAAACCAAGAAAGAAAAATCATTAGGCACGGTATGACAGGCAACAAAAGGAGTGTTCTAAAAATCTTTAGCTGAATCGACATGGTCATACAAATCTCATCAGGTGCTTACTCAGAGCAAACCTATTGATATCCATGAAAAATGATACACACCGAGGTAATGAATATTGTAGAATTGGGCTTCCTCAAACTACATTATTCATCGATAACAGGGCAAGTGTTCACAGACATTTTGGCTGTTCGATCTTGTCAGTTTGGGTGTGGGACGATGAGAAGCTTATGTTGACATGGGGCTACTTAGGCGATACTTGGGAGGTTATATACTTGATAACCCATGTATTGTTGTTGATGACAAGTAAAATGTAAGTTTTGCATATCAAGACAACTAGAATGCTACTACATTATCAGTTGATGTTGTACAAGCATATATCCCTACTAGCAACATGGTTATCCCATTTTTCATGTATTGTTCCCGTGACTCATTCAATAGTAATCAGTACCTGGGGAACTCATTTTATGTTGATAAGCATCCTGATAAATGTTTGTGTGTGCGAAATTATGGTCCTGTCACACCTTGACGATTATCGTTTTTCATGAATATCAATATTGTTTGCTTCGAGTAATGCACTTTCACAGGAATTCTTCCTCTGATACAGGTGAAAAAGGTTTCTACAACATTCCTTTCATTGGTAATAGTACAGTGTTTTTTATTGCCCCTAAATCAAAAGTTGATTTCCTCGGTGAGAAGGTAATCAGAATGGGGATAACATGGCGACAGTATATGTCGACGAGGCACATTTAATATTATGAATTCGATGTGCATTCGTGTATACTTTACATACATATATCATTGTGATTACGATTCGAATGCATGAAGAGATGCGAGAAATGCTCACTCATAGACGCGGATATATAGCTGTGCATTGACCCACCACACAGCTACATGAATAGCTGCCTTGGCTTGAAAAGAACCGACATCAAAGCAAAACAAAGTACTTCTAAATTATATATGTTTATGACTTGGGAGCAATCGGCCAGACGAGAATTTAGGTCACTCTTTGGTGCAATATTGATGATCGGTTATTGCATTCTGTAGCCACATGTAACGGACCAACAGTTCCAATTCTGCAAGTCAGGTAATCGATGATCACAATTGCCTTCCAACCTCCCCAGTGACCTTGCAAGTAATGAAAAATGCAAAATCAAGGACGACATTCACTACAATGTTTGCCTTTTTATCTCACTGTCGCTTTTTCTCATAAAAGAACTTGTCAATGTCAAACTGTGTAGGACACACCATTGTCAGTACCATCACGAAAAGTTACTATCTGATGGTCTTCACTAGCATCCAATAACGAGCTCAGAACTGTTGAAATAGTTCATAACTTATTCTTGTTTATGTAAAGAGACAACGTTTTTGTTTCTAGAACGGGTCGTCAGCGAGAACTGAGCGATATCCGGTTTAGTTTTAATACCGAAACACCGACGATAAAAACAAATGACAAATTACATGATGTACATACGTGCAGTATTTTCAACACTCCTCCTCACTTGTAGTACATTACATAAAATATTAGTCATGTGCATATATAATTAAAACCATAGAGTCCATAGCAGTTTGATCACAGTCATAACACAGGTTCACTGGAGCTTCTGATTCGTAAGGACCTTCTGAGTTTGGTGAACAGTTCTCGGTTCAGTCCTTTGGTGAAACGGTGACGCCAAGGAAGTATTTCAGTTCACCCATGTCCTTCACAGTGAACATTTCCTTGATTGCTTGTTTGACTTCAGTCATTCGCCGTTTACTTGAAGTAGCCAAGATAATGTCATCGACATATACAGCCAGAATCACCAGTGGGCCGTCTGATATGTATATGTATGGATCGCTACTTGACTGACGAAATCCTATCTGCTGTAGTTTGCATCAAGAGCGACATTCCAACAGCGAGGCGAGTGTTTCAGTCCATATATGCTCTTCTTCAGCTTACACACGAGTTTTTCATCGCCACGGGCCACAAAACCCTCAGGTTGTTTCATATAGATGTCCTCCAAGATTCCATTTAAGAATGCAGTAGTCACATCCATCTGGTGTAACTTCAAGTCATGTTTGGCAGCCAGGGTGATTACTGTTCGGACAGACTCCGCTCTCACGACCGGACTAAACGTTTCGTCATAGTCCAGTCCATGCTGTTGTGAATAGCCCTGTGCCACTAGCCCACTTGCTACCGATCATTTTTCGTCACTTTCGTTCCACCAGGTCCCACACATCATTGTCAAGCAAAGACTTATCCTCTTGCTGCATTGCGTCTAGCCACTTCTCTTTGTTTGAGCTGGTCATTGCTTCAGGGACAGAACGTGGCTCCGAGTGGTTTTGTGTGAGATTCACCCACTCGCCGTACATATTGGGTGCACGTCGTTCACGCATTGGCCGTTGAACAGCAGGCTCACTTGTGTGAGCTAGATTCACCCACTCGCCGTACATCTTGGGTGCACGTCGTTCACGCATTGGCCGTTGAACAGCAGGCTCACTTGGCTCATCCTCCACTTCAACATCACTGTTCATTCCCAGATGTACAGTGAACCTTCCTGGTTCTACAGACTCCTTCTCAGTAGAGGTGCTCTCCCTTGCTGAGAACGGTAAAGGCTCCTTCTTACCACCAGGTGTGGACTCCTTGAAGATGACGTCACGACTAACGATGACCTTGTTTCGTTGCACATCATACAGCCTGTATGCTTTCGATGTCAAGCTGTATCCCAGGAAAATGCACTTCCTGGCTTTGGAGTCGAGTTTCTTTCGCTCATCCTTGGGTATATGTGCATACGCTAGGCAGCCAAACACTCTGAGTGCGTCAACAGCAGGTTTCTCACCCATCAGCACTTTATATGGTGTCATACCACAGAGTGAAGTGGTTGGGCTCCTTTTTCCCAGATACACAGCAGTTGCCACAGCCTCCGCCCAAAAACGTCGAAGTAGTGCCGAATCAGACAGCATTGAACAAGCTTTTTCCACAATGGTGCGGTTCATGTGTTCTGCTACTCCATTTTGCTCAGGGTTTTTTGGAATAGTCATTTCATGTTTGATGCCTGCTTTTTTGAGGTAATTCTCAGTCTCATTTGAAGTGTATTCACCACCGTTGTCGGTTCTAAGAACTCTCACTTCCTTGCCAGTTGATTTCTCCACCAGTGCTTTCCACTCGAGAAAACGTTCGAACACCTCGTCTTTTCGCTTCAGAATGTACACCCAAGTATAGCGGGTTTTATCGTCAATGAAAGTCAGAAAATATTCCCCACCGCTCAGTGATTTGTAGCTCATTTTTCCACAAACATCACTGTGCACTAAACCAAGGACCGAATCACTTCGTTTTCCTCCACTGATTGAGAAACTGGCTCGCTTGTGCCAGTTGTTCATTCCGAGGTGTCCAAATCTTGCCAAAGTTCCTCAGAAGATGTGTCATTCCCATCCACTAATGTGGCGGCATGATTATCCTCGACACAGTTCAGATAATAGAGCTGACCGGTCCTTGTCCCTGTGGCCACTGTATTTCCATTCGCATTCAGAAGCTGGCATCCAGACTCAGTGAAAACTGTTGTTTTGATGGCACCTGTTGCTTTTGACACACTGAGCAGATTAAATGACAGATGTGGTACATACAGCACATCACTGAGTTGGCATTTCTTGGTTTTTCCTTGTGATAGTTCCAAGTCAATGGCAACAATTCCACGGCCAACTCCCTTCAAACGATGTCCGTCCCCCAAGGATACATCTAATGGCTGATCAAGTTCAATAAAATCAGTGAATCGTGACTTCTTATTACACATGTGGCATGTAGCACCAGAGTCAATGATCCACATTTGGGGACCCACACCAGAGGCTGACAAGGCATGACACACAGTCAGACCAATACAATCATCATCAGAGTCACTTTCGGTTAGTTCCTGCGCAGGCTGTGCGCGAGTGTTGTGTTCCTTGTGTGATCCAGATTTCTTGTTGCATTTTCTGCGTTTGGAATTCCAAGTCTCTTCACGTAGGGGGCAGTCCCGTTTTACGTGGCCAACTTTCTTGCAGCGATAGCACATCGGTCCTCTGTCATTGAAGCGTTTTACTGTCATGGCTTTTTCACCACCGAAATCTTGACTAGAGTCGTTTTCATAATTTTTTCGTTCTTCGTGAATTAGACGTTCAGTCACAAGATCCATTTTAGGCACCTCTGCGCTTGCCTCTAGTGCAGCGACAAGCATGTTATATGAATCTGGTAAGCTGGCCAGCAGATGTACGACACGATCCTCCTCTGAAATTGCGTCTCCAATGGCTGATAGAGCATTAAAAGTCTCTGTCATGGCTCGAATGTGCTCATGTACGGACTCCCCATCCTGGAGACGCAGTGAGTACAACTTTATTCTCAAGTGCAGTTTGTTTGCCCAAGTTTTCTTCTCAAACTGGTCCTGCAGCTGTTTCCAGACTTCAATGGGGCTGGTAGGTTCACCCAGCAGGTACAGCAACGACGGATCAACAGACAGCACAATAGTAGCGAGTGCCTTGTCCCACTGCTTGATAAATTTCGCCAACTTATCTGTCTCTGTTTCAGACGGCCTTGTTTCAGTCCCATTGACGATATTCCACAGTCCATCCTTCATCAGGGCCATCTTCGCCTGAATTTTCCACGTCGGGTAGTTTGTCCCGTTCAACAGCAAGCCGGTCTGGCCGACAACCTGTGCCGCCATCTTGAATGGTATCAGTTTCTTGTCAGCAATTTCTAAATCACATAGAAAGTTCAAACTGACACGAAACACACTGTTCCAGTTAATGTCAAAACACACCGGAGACTTCTGTCTTCATACTACACAATATACCGTGCGTGACTGGGCCCATAACCTGTTGAAATAGTGCATAACTTATTCTTGTTTATGTAAAGAGACAACGTTTTTGTTTCTAGAACGGGTCGTCAGCGAGAACTGAGCGATATCCGGTTTAGTTTTAATACCGAAACACCGACAATAAAAACAAAAGACAAATTACATGATGTACAAAAGTGCAGTATTTTCAACACCACTGGTACGTGATTGACAGTGACGAACCATTCTGACATTTTGACTGCCCTCCCTGTTGGAGAGAACAATTCGGTTGGAATACATTGCTACACCAAAGCAGACAGTTCAATAATGAATGTCACCCACACAAGAAACTACATCTAACTTGTTACGAGCGCTTCGCGCTGTCCAACTTTATTGTGTCTAGAACAATGGGGTACATTATCGAAAGGTACAAATTGTTTTTGTCTTTCTGTAAATAGACCCACGTTGCCATATAGAGGCGTTCCAATTTTCACAGGTTAATCATGCATGACTAAAATTAATCGATATTCATAGGACATGGTCGGTGCTGACCAGTAAGGCCACTAAAATTTGTCAACAATACTAACTTTGTTATGCATGGAAGGTTTTCCCAGAAGAGGGCATTAAATGCAACGTGGGTCTTTACTGAAAGACTTCAATGAATTTGCAATTGGCGTAGGTACCCCGTTATAAAAGTGACAAATGCAGCATCCTAGAGAAACTGACGTCTTCGTATGTGAGAATTTAGACCATGGCATAAAAGCTGAACTTGTACGAAAATCATGACAGATTGTGTTTTCGTTTTGAAAATGTTTTTATCATTTTTTAAAATTTTTGATACCATAGTAGTGACATCAATAGGCACTCTACCATATGCAACAAAAGAAGTGTTTTAGAAATCTTTAGTTTAATCGAAAGACTCATAAAAATTCTCATCAGCTGCGTCACTTAAAGCAAACCTACTGATATCCACGAGAAACGATGAACTATTCGATGGGCTATTCGATCCTGTCAGTCTGGCTATGCGGCTGGCTTTGTTTGTCCAGATAATTGTTGTGTATGTCACGCGAAATGTGTTTTGGCTTTCAAAGATAACCTAAATGACACTGTGTCTAAAATTCCCACTAAATGTGATTAACACAAAGTGAAATTGAAAGTTCGATCAACACAAATCGTCTACATACCAATGCAATTCAAACAATACCCATCTGTTTTCAGATAGGTCAGAGCCATTTAGTTCAGAAATCATTTAATACAATAGTAAGTATTTATACATGTATGGCTTTGATGTTCACACTGGCAAATCAAGTCACAAACATATTTACAACAGAAAGGAAAGGATGAAAATTTTCACGAATTAGGTGTTGGACGTCACATACTAACAGTCAGGTAGATTATCATGTTCATGAAAAATATGAAATATGTTTAAAAATATTTTCAGATTTGTTTCAGGTATTTGTGTCTAGATAGTCTAGTTATAAAATCCCTTATATACGGCATCTACCAAATCAGACTACAATATCAGGTATCTCCTATTTCATGCAATCGAAATTGTATCTCAAATGACTGTGTGTGAGAAATTATCGTCTTGTATCATCTTGGTGATTATCGTTTTCCATAGATATCAATATTGTTTGCTTCGAGTAGTGCAGTTTTACGGGAATTCTTCCTCTGATAGCTGTAAAGAAGTTTCCTACAACATTACTTTCAGTGGTAATAGTACAGTCAAAGAGTGGGTTTTGGTTGCACCTAAATCAAAAGTTAATTTACTAGGCAAGAGTGTAATCAGAATGAAGATGATATGGAGACAATGCATATTTGATGACGATCAATTATTATTGATGAATTCGATGTGCATACACGCATATTTTACATACATGTATCATTGTGATTACCTTACAAATGCCTGATGAGATGCGAGAAATGCTCGATTACAGACGCGGATATATAGCTGTGCATTGACCCACCACACAGCTGCATGGATAGCTTCCTTGACTTTGAAAGAACCGACATCAAAGCAAAACAAAGTACTTCTCAATTATATATGTTTATGATTTGGGAGCAATCGGCCAGACGATAATTTAGGTCACTCTTCGGTACAATATTGATGATTGGTTATGGCATTCTGTAGCCACATGTAACGGGTCAACAGTTCCTATTCTGCAAGTCCGGTAGTTGGTGATCACCGTTGCCTTCTAGTCTCCCCAGTGACCTTGCAAGTGATTAATAATGCAAAATCAAGGACGACATTCACAACAATATTTGCGACTTTCTCTTACTGACGCGTATTCTCGTAAAATACAATGTCAGCTTGTGTAAAGGACACACCATTGTCAGTATCATCACGAAAAATGAATGTTGAATGCTCGCCATTCTGACTGAGGAATAGCAATACAAACATCCAATAACGAACTCAGAACCACCACTGGTTCGTGATTGACAAAATGACGAACAATGCTGACATTTTGACTGCCCTCCCTATGTGAAAGAACTATCTGGTTTGAATAAATGCACATTGCTATACTAAAGCAGACAGTTAAAAAATGAATGTCACCCACACAAGAAAATATCTTAATAGGTGTTACGAGCACTTCGCTCTGCATTTTTAGACAAGGTCCCGGCCAAGGCCATGTATCGATTTCTGTTCCGATGGATCAATAAGTTTGTTAATTGATGCCTTTCTGTTCTGTGCCACCAGTTATGTGTATGACCACACAAATACCTGGCTGACTGTTGTGTTGCACAAGTCAGCCAAATCAACATGCCCATGACCACATATGTTTAAATTAGATTTGTTTCCCGTTTTCGTTCATCGAAGTGCCCAGCACGGCTGTGACAAGGATTTGTATCACCAAGTTATTCTATAGGCATCATCACGATGTGGTTGATAATTACACCAAATGCAAAACAAGTAAGCAGGAGGACGTATTCAAATATTGAGTTTTTATTTTCAGGATTCATACGGGTGACACACATGGGGCAGGAAATGGTAACTCTTCCCAGAATATGTGATTGTTAGTCGTGATGACCATATATCGGGTTTCATAAAGGTCAAGAAATGTTTTCTGTTCCTTCCGAAACTGAACTTTGAGATTGGATGACGGACTGACGTTTGTTCGCTGGAATACTCTTTACTTGGACAATAGTTAAATGTTTATCATCATGTACCGTGTCTGCGCAATTGGTAGTTTGTGCAAACACATATATTGTGGGTGAAAAATAATGGCGTTGTGAAACTTACATCATGAGAGATTGTTCAATTATTTAGTGCATCAGTGACTTCGAACGTTTTTTTGACAAATACCGAGTTTGGTCGAAACAAATGTGGTAATGTACCGTTTTGCTGAAGATAGACTTCAAAACATGTACTGAGTTCCATCTGGATCCATTTGTGTAAGAATTGTTATAATATTAATCATGTTGTTGGTCAGAGCAAAATCAAATTATCAGATTGATAAGGTTCATGTATATATTTGTTCTATTCTTTCTGTGATTCCATTAAATTAACACTCCCGTGTCAGTTTTGCTGCCCCATATTTATTATACAGTAGTGTTCGTTTTTTTCATAGAATATTCTGTTTTGTTCACCAATTGATGATCATTGTGCGGTCAACCACAGGGTTGGAAGGCTATTCATTGTGGTAAAAACAAAGAGCCGTCCCACTCTATTGTGTCTAAAAGAGTTATAAAAGTGACAAACATTGCATGAAAACGACAGGAGATATATCATTTAGGTTGAGTTTCATGCCCGCATTATCCTACAGAAACTGACGCTTTTGTGAGGATTTGGAACAGGGACATACAAATTTCAATTTTGTGCAGAAATAATAGGAACCATTTCGGCAGTATACGCCGGGTAAAAAAAATATAGCAGGAAATATATCAAAATTGGAACTTTCCAATATCGCCTTGTGAAATGACAGTTTGTGTTTTCGTTTTGAGAATGATTTCAAAAGTGATAATGGATTTTTGATATGGAAGAGACATCAATAGGCACTGTGCCATTTGCAACAAAAGAAATGTTTTAGAAATCTTTAGGTGAATCGAAAGATTCTTAAGAACTGCATTACTCAAAGCAAACCTATTGATATCCCTGAAAAGCGCTGTTCCATGGGCTGTTCGAGCCTATCAGGCTGGGTGTCGGTGGCTTTGTTTATCCAGTTTATCCAGATTTTTTCGTCACGTAAAATGAGTGTTTGCTTTTCATGATAACCCTTGCCTAGATTCCCTACTAAATTTGAATCGAGATCAAATCGATCAACACGGTTTGTCTACATACCAATGCAATTCAAACACTACCCATATGTTTTCCAATTACAGCCATGCAGTTCGGAAACAATTTTAGACAATAATAAATATGTTGTAAGTTCGGAGATAAAGAGGTATACCCCATTACTGGAGTGTTACCGAATGTCTTATAATCCGGCCACACTGCAGCACCATAACCGTCGTGTCACTACTCGTGCAGCCCACCACGTCTTGCTACAGTGCTTCCCCCTTTCGGAGAGATCTCGTCCCCGAGGTCAACTATATCCCACTGTTGGACCACATCACCCTTGTCATCAGGGATCAGGAACCTGATATTTACATACATGGCTGTGATGTGAGTCAACTGCGGGGGCCGACCCAGGACCGACGCCGAGAGAACCCAGTGGTTCGAAAGGTACGGCACCAATGTAAGGTTTGACGCCCGCTACCTAAGGCGCAAGCGCCCCGCGATACAGAGGTATACCCCATTACTGGAGTGTCACCGAATGTCCTATAAATCCGGCCACACTACAGCACCATAACCGTCGTGTCACTAATCATGCAGACCATCAATTTATAATGAAGCATTATGTTTAGATCTCTGTATGTCTATGAATCTATACATGTCTCTGATATACAAACTGGCAATTAAAATTGCAAGTATTTCTACAAACACAAAAGATGGGATAATAGTTTCATCAACTAGCTGTCGTACTTGACATACCAGCAGTCAGCCAGATTATCATACAATAAAGTATGAAACTATGTTTGGATTTAACATTAGATATATTACCGGTAGTGTATCTACACAGTATAGTTACAAATATGTTAAATACTGGTAACTAATCAGTCTATAATATCATGTATCTCCTATTTCTTTATTTCATGTAATCGAGATGAACCTCAGTGGTTTTGATAACTCTCTACACAAAATGTAAACATTGACCACGTTCATCGTCTTCCCCCGCAATGTTTACATTGTTGATTTCCACATTTGCATTGAATGGCTGGACTTAAAAAACCTACAGAATATATCTTGATTGGTGTGCATATAGCGTGTATTCTATGTGGGGTCATTGATTGTTATAGTGCGTTCAACCACGATGTGGGAGGCCGTTTATCCTGGGGAAAGAAATAACCAACCTTTTGGGACAATCTCAGCAAAATTCATGAATTTTTACATGGTACCGTTCACTTTTCCAAGTTGCAAATGATGTGTATGTTTTTCCAGAGCTAGTTGCAGACATGAGGACATTTGTTCACCTAAGTTCCCAGCCAAATGGCCACAACGAGGATATGTTTTATGCTGCGGACCTGTTTTCATACTCATATGAATCAGATTTTATCCGACATTTACAACGAGGAGGTTCTAAGAAACTAACATGTAATTTTACTTTCACTTTCCGATACATAGATGATGTATTGTCGCTAAAAATTCCAAGTTTGGTGATTATTTGGATGTCATATATCCTAAGGAACTTGAAATTAAGGATACTACAGACTCCGCTAATTTTTCCAACTATCTAGACCTGAGATTGGAGATTGATAATGATTCTAACCTGTCAACTAGATTATATGACAAACGTGATGATTTCAACTTTTCCATAGTCAATTTCCCTTTTCTAAGCAGCAACATTCCTATGTCACCGGCATATGGTGGTGTGTTTGTTTCTCAACTTATACGCTATTCCAGAGCTAGTTGCAAACATGAGGACTTTGTCTATCGAAGTGCCCAGCTAGTCTCTTAACTGCTGCGACAAGGATATGTTATACCAAGACTTATAGCTGCGTTTAAGAAATTCTATGGACGTCATCATGATATGGTTGATAAATACAGCAAATCCATGTGTGTCATGCAACTAGAACTATTTTCATGTTAATTTTGGGGAATTCATGACGGGTGCCACTAGTGGGGCAGGAAATGCTCACTCTTTCCGGAACACCTGATTTCACCTCCTAATGGCCATTTTTGGGGGTTCATGAGTTTCCCTGTCATTTTTGTTTTCTCTCACTTCGTATGCCTGATATGACTTTCTGTTCCCTGACTATGAGATTGGATAACGGACCCTGTTTTGTTTGCTCGGAATACTTAATACTGGGTATTGATTCCACGTCTATTACACAGATTAATAAAAAAAAAATATGGACGTCATCACGATCTGCTTGATAGCCTGTGTAACTTTGATGACGCCAAACTTTCTACTTGGGTATTGATTCCGTGTTCATCCTCATGTACGGTGTCTGAACAATTGTCATTGTTACAGATTTTCGCGTGGTATTTGACCCAAAGGTAGGAACGCATCTACAACCTGTATTGTATTCGAGCTTGATTGGAGCAAAGTCCCAGAATGTCTGTAGTACGAGTATGGTGTCCAGATTACACGAGTTGAATGACGATAGGCTCAGGAAAGATGTGAATAGTGCAAATGTACTGAAGTGTTTGTGTGTGTGTGTGTGTGTGTGTGTGTGTGGGGGGGGGGGGGGGTTTCCGGGCCGACACAGTCTCTAAAATTACTACACATTCAATTTCTTCTCAAAAACAATACGGGAGCACGAACGCTACCTGGACATCAAACTAACCCCTTATAATAATGATATTCTCATGTCATTCTGTTCGACTGGAGGTATTGAGATGGAACAGAGCACAATTGTATAAAAGTATGCATACATTCAAGGAAAATATGGCAGGAAATAGATATGGCCTCCTAAAATGACAGTTTGTGTTCTCGTTTTGAGCATTTTATGAAAGATGATAATCAACTTGTGATACCATGAAAGTGAAATCAATAGTCACTGTGTCGTATGCAACAAAAGCAGTGTTTTGGAAATCTTTAGCTGAATCGAAATAGCCACACAAATTCTCATCAACTGCGTTACTCTAAGCAAACATATTGATATCCATGAAACATTATACACACCGAAGTAAGGAATATTGTAGCATTGGTTTTCTTCGAACAACAACATTGATATCATGTATCAATAGAAACACGGGAAGTATTTACACACAATTGGGCTGCTCGATTCTGTCAGTTTGGATTAGGGTCATTATGGAGCTCATTTTGATATACGGGCATCAACATGATCAAAGGCGAAACTTCACAGTATGATTGTTTATACACATTATTGTTGCTAATAGTAAAATTTCTTTTTGGCATATCAAGAATAAATAAATAAACGACGTTATAATACGTGACTTTTCTCTCTAATCACAACACGCTTACTCACATTTCCGTTATGATTGTGTTCATGACATAAATACAATCAAAGGTTTAGTGTATGCTATACATCTTCACGAACGACTCAGTGTGCGATATATTATCTGTATCGCCAATCATCACTTTCAATGGATTTTAATAGGTGTGCATTAATTGAGAATTCTTAAGAATCACAACAACCCGTTTTTAGGTTACCGCACCTATGGTCCGATAACCTATTGGCATGGCGTTGCGCCCGTCGTCGTCCGTCGTCCACATTTTTATCTTTTTTGTTTACGGGCGAATATTTCTGAAATTTTGCACAAAAATAATTAAAAATAATTCAAGAAGGAGGTATTTTTTAGTTTTTTGATTTTCGCATTTTTTCAAAATGGCGGCCGTTTTCGGCGAAAAATGCCTGATTTTGGACTTTGGCGGCCATTTTCTCAAAATCTGTTCAGTACCTTTTTTTCTTTTTGATACATAACACTCCTCATATGTACTCCTATGATGTCTATAAATTTCGTTGCGCTTGAATCGCTCGAAATGGGCCATTTTGGCCCAAAGTCAGCCCAAATGGGACTTTCCCATGTTAAATTCTCCTATGCTTTATAATGGGACACATTATGCCTAATATCTCACTTAATATTGAGATTAGAGACTAGGAATCAATTGTGGACATATAGGTAATGATATATGCTGAATGTTCTCGTGACCTTGAATTTGACCTCTGACCTCAGTTTCAAGGTCAGAGCACAAAATGGCTTATATCTCGCTTATTATCGACGCTACAGCTTAGGAGTCAATTGTGGACATATAGGAAATGATATAGGCTGAATATTCTGATGACCTTAAATTTGACCTTTGACCCCATTTTCAAGGTCATAGGACAAAATGGCTTATTTCTCGCTTATTATCGACTCTACAGCTTAGGAATCAATTGTGGACATATGGGAAATGATATATGCTGAATATTCTGATGACCTCGAATTTGACCTTTGACCCCATTTTCAAGGTCATAGGACAAAATGGCTAATATCTCGCTTGTTATCGACTTTACAGCTTAGGAATCAGTTATGAACATATAGGAAATGATATATGCTGAATATTCTCGTGACCTTGAATTTGACCTTTGACCTCATTTTCAAGGTCACAGGACAAAATGGCTAATATCTTGCTCCTCTATTGACAGTATGGCTTCGGAATCAATTGTGGACATATAGAAAATGATATACACTGAATATTTTGATGACCTTGACTTTGACCTTTGCCTTCATTTTCAAGGCCACAGCACAAAATTGCTAATATCTCTCTGATTATCGAATTTACAGCTTAGCAATCAACTGTGGACATGATATATGCTTAATATTATATATGATGAATATTCTCTTGAACTTGGATTTAACCAGTGACCCATCTAACATCTAAAATAAACATTGTCTGGTAACCTATCTTAAGTTTGGCCCTTGGCCTAATTTTTGGTGGATAGTAATGCGGTTATTGAAAGCAACAGACGTAATCTCCTTCTCGTGAGGTTATCTGAATGAAAATGACACAGACGCATTGCATTTGTGGCGATGTACAATTAATATTCATAAATTATATGTGCATAATTTATATTTAAATATATATACACTGCGGTTTCATTACGGGTGCCATGCGATATGCAACAAAGGTTCACCCTTATGTGCGCATATCCAGAGGCAGAACCAGGATTTGCCTGGAGTGGGGGGGGGGGGGGCGTTGCTATGAAACAGGCGCCAGACTAGCAATATCGTGGCGATATTGTATTGTAATACAGTTTTTATACTCTTATTACTGATATGTGTAAACTTGTCTAAAGTCAGATATATAAACCTGATCGGATAACTGCCTTCACTTTACAAAAACCAACATCACGGGAACATAATTAATATGTTTTACGTGGGAGCACTTTGCCAGGCGGGAATTTAGGCCACTCTTCCATACAATATTAATGTAACATTCCGGAGCCACATGCAACGTGTCAACGGTTCCAATTCTGGAAGTCAGTAAGTCGGTGATCACTCGTTACTTACTACTTCTCTGGTGACCTTGTCAGTGATGAAAAATGCAAAATGCAAGGACAACTTTTACAACGTTGTGTGCCATTTTTGGTTAATGTCACTTGTTCTCAAACAATACAATGTTACTTGTGTAAGTGGCAAACCATTCGCTAGTCAATATCATCATGAAGAATTAATATTTTATGCACTTCCACTCAGGAAATCATCAATACAACCATCCGAGGATGACGAGCTCATCACCACCAATTGTACGTGATTGACAAGGTGATGAACGATGCAGACGATTGTAACTCGAAAACAGACAGTTGGATAATACGCATAAGAAACTACAAAAAACTAAGATGTTACGAGCGTTACGTACTGAATTTTGTTCTGTTAATCTCTCATTTTTATAGTGCGGCCTTTGGCCGTGCTATTGTATCACAGTACGAAATACAGTAACACAGTACGAGGTAGATCATAAACGTGTTCATGTGTATGCATGTGTTATATTTTTGCATACTTACTAGAGCCATCAGTTTCAGTGTTCTTGGCGCTGATTAGTGTAAACTTGGGGGAATTTATGGAGCACCTGAGACGAAATTCAAGTCTCATTAAAACCATAACAATCTCATTGTAACTTGCTATCTGTCATACAAGAACTGTTGTCTATTAGGCGTCTTTTCTTTTCGCCACACATTCTACTTAAAAACGGCTCTTTCACTTCCTTCCACTTCCCAGAATATTTTTGGGCCTATGCATATTTTGAGTCCTATCTACTGATAGACATGTCAGTTGCAAAATAGTGACAATAGAACAGCACACACGGGTCTTGTAAGCTAAAATATCGAGGGATTTCCTCGATCATTCCTCGGTTCACTCGATGGTCTAGTATGCGGCCATGCGTGATATTTGCATATTTATGAGCTTGGTGAGCATTGATGTCTCACATACGGTGCCCATTCGTTTCGCGTTGTTGCTAGTTTAAAAAACGAATTCCGCGCATTTTCAGCAATGTCATGAAAGAATCAATATTCCGAGAAACTGGTGTTGTACACCAAAATTCCATGTATGAAGTATCACACTTTACCAGGACCATGCGGGAACGAGGGCGCATCCAGTGTGTTTTTAATGAACCACACTAAACCAAACCACACTAAAATCGATATCTTACCAGCAACAATGCGGAACGACTGGCCACCGTGGTTGAATGTGTGGCGTGTCAGGGATTCCTCTCTCAAAGACCTGATTCCAATGTAAACATAAACATAAACTTGCGCGCCTGTCAATCTTGATGTAAACACCACTTTCAGCCTTCTGTTTCGGGTGAAATAGCGCATAAATAGCCATGTGTATGCGATTTTGGGGATCATGCTTAATTGTTTTGAAATAATTTTGTCAACTGAGCTGGTTTTTCAATTCGAAAAAATATTAGTAACTAAGTGCAAATGCCGCTTTAACAATCACACTACAGTATAGCTTGTTCATATCTTCACACTCATCGTGCAAATGCCGCTTTAACAATCACACAACAGTATAGCTTGTTCATGTCTTGACACTCATCGAATTGTATATAAAGCGAACAACAAATAAAAATTTACAAATTCGGTGGAAGTAGCGAAAATGTCTTAAGAACAGTCAGCCAGATCATCACGCTCAAAATACATATTGGAATATGGTTACAATCGATATATATATATATATATATATATATATATATATATATATATATATATATATATATATATTGTATTCAAAGGTATCATGGGTCAGATACTACTGGTACTTCTACTCAATAATAGACAACAGTGACATGTATCTCCTCTTTCCATGTTCATATAATCGAGGGTGTACCTGACAGATTTACCAGGTTTCATGGATAAACTGAAAACACTATCCACGTCCTTCATCTAATCCCGTGATGTTTACTATGTTGATTTTTACGTTTGCTTTGAATGTCTGGTCATACGAAACCTCGAGAATATGTTTTGATTGGCGTGCATTTAGAGTGAGAGTCTTCTATGTACAATGTATTTCAATTGTTTGATATAGTGCAATTGACCACGGTGCGATGATACCATTTATGGTGGGAGAAACAAGGAGCCATCCTCGTGTACTGCCTATGAACAAATGTCAGTGTTACAGGATATTGCATGGAATCGACATATATTCTGAGTGAAAAACTAGTCGAAGGGCTGAGAAAGATTACCGGAGATCTGTATAGTGTTAAACCACAATTACTTTTTTTCACCAAAATTATTGCCATTTGATATTCGAGATCATTGAAGGTCAAAGTCATGTTCACCACTCAAATCTATATGTATGACTTCCCATTTGAAAGTGCCAATATTTAGGATTTATCTTGCGAGTATTCCAGTTCTCCATACATAACTCCATGTAGGGAAAGGTGCTTTTTTGAATCAGGTAAAGATGTTTTCTCTGCAGCATTTTTTATGCGGTAATAGTGCAATACTTATTGGTTGCGAAGGTTCATTTCCTCGTTGAGAAGGTTACTTTAACTGAAATAACATAGAAACTTGGCATGTGTTGTATGGCAATGTACTGTTACTACTCCTACATTCGATGTACAAAACACTAAGGTTCATTTATTCAACAGCATGTACATAATATACATAAAAAATGATTAATCAAAGTATGTTGCATGCTGTCCAGGTATTGCATAGCTTGCTTAGCTGTATAAGCTAATACGTTCCTTATATATCATTGTGATTCCTTGACGATGCGAGAAATCCCCGCTCACAGGTGGGTTTCACTGTAAAATGAATCACCACACAAAAATACGAACCTGTATTAGTAACTGCCTTGGCTTGATGAGAATCGGCATCAAAGCAAAACAAAATACTACAGGGGCGTATCTAGAAATCCCAGAAAGGGGAGCACAAAAATAAAATTGAGTGGATGGTCTGAGCAAAGCGAGGCACGAGCGCAGCGAATTCCAAGCGGCTGGGGGTCTGGGGCCCGCTTAAGGGCCCCAGACGCTTAAGGGCCCTATTAGCCGAACGCTATGTACCCTATTCTGGGGACATATTACCCTTGGCGAGGCACGAGCGCAGCGAGAAGCCAAGCGCTTTTTGGCGTTTGCTGGTGTATTCTAGCCCTATTTTGGGTACATATTACCCTTGGTGCAGGGAGGGACAGGGGCACAGTCTCTTTAAAGAGGGGGCAAAAAGACATCATTTTGTCTGGAGGGGGGGGGGGGGGGGGGCACGTGCCCTAGATACGCCTATGTACTAGAGTACTAAAGTACTAGACGGGAATTTAGGTCACACTTTGATAAATTATTGATGATTGATATATAGTTCTAAAGCCGCGTGTAATGGATCACAAGTTCTAATTCTGTGAGTCAGGTACTGGATGGCCACTGTTGTACAGTGTATGTCAGCCTGTGTCTGATGTATTTCAGTGACAATTCCAATGATGAAACATGCTAATTCAAGGACGATAAAATGGTATCTCTTTTGTTTGGCATAATGCGATAGTTGACATTGAGGAACTCAATCATTGGTTTCTCCCACTGGCTGTGAGATGCTTCCACATCGCCAATCGCCTTAGCCTCTTGATCATTCCTGGGCTTGAGGTTTCGCGCATTTTTTTTCTGTTGCAAAACGATCCGGTGATGTTAACGCAAGCTTCTTCCTGACTTTCGCTCACTGACTTGGTGGGCCAAGTAAAATAAAATAAAATGAGAAAGTCCCTGACTGTGTGTAGATGAGGTCTGGAAATTGCAGTTGTGGAATTTCGTGCCTTTTTCGCTGAAAACAGGTCCAAACGATTTCCGAGAGTGAATGACAGCCATCTCAGACGCTCCGCGTCGGTCAGACTGGGGTCGTCTTTGCTATCATAATGGGGAAATATGTGGGCTGCTGTACATTCTAAACTGTTGCAGATACAGGTGAATTGCTTATTATTGGGAATCCCGTGTTAAATTTTTTTCAATGATGACATAGCATTCGACCGTAGATGAAAATGAGTGGTCTATATCAAGACAATCTCAAGTTCAAAATACTGCAGTTGACCTCTGGAGACAAACACTATCAAAACAGATGGAGTTGATACAGATTAGTATTGAACATATCAGATTTCACAAATTTGGCATGTTTTGGTAAGTTCGACATAAGAAAAGTCATGGTACTTTTCTGTTAATTCCTGATGGCTGTCGAATATGGGACAGGGAATGTTCACTCTTTCTTGAACACCTGATTTCACGTCGTTATGGTCATTAATGAGGCTTCATGGAGTTGCGTAATTTCTCGATTCTGCCTGACACTGAACCTTGAGATTGAATAACTGACTCTGAGTTTGTTCGCTCCATATATACTCGGGTGTTGGTTCTATGTTTAATGGTTTGGGAGGAAAAAAGTATAAAACAATGTGCAATTTTTTTGGCATTGTGGGTGTGATACTTGCAATAAATGATGATGTACGTCGTTACTACAACGAATGCTAACTGTCGATACTGAATCGTGAAAATTCCATTGTTGATGCATGTTTAGAACCATGATTGTCATCGTAAATATATACAATATATATACTCAATCAGTGAACTATTCGAGTCACGTGCCGTGACCTCCAAGGCCGTTGTTTCAAGTATCCATATATTTATTTAGGAAAAACATATCGTTCAATATTCCCGCCCTGTTGACCTAAAAGTGCGACCTGAAAATGAGCACGCTTTGGACTATTTGTATAATCAAGCACTGGATAGCACCACGAGAGTGTTGATCAATGTATGTCCATTTCTGTTCCTTCAGTGTCCAGAGGTTCCCTCACGGGGTAATTGACCTGTTAATGTGTTTACTGAGAGGCAATGTGTATTATGAGCGGGAAGCTATATTATGGTGTAAAATACGTACGTATTGATCGACACTCAGAACACGTAGCGGAATAACAACAAATAGTTACGTGGCAATTGGTCAGGCAGTAAATTACACCCTGGTTGTACTTGACGCAGAAATTTGATTCAGTCGTTAATATCACAATGGTTATCAATCTACTACCACCAATACAGTCAGATTTTGATGATGCCAATAACAAACGTAAAATACAACATCTACAATAAAAACAAAGCCCGACCAAATAGTTTATCCAAAGACACACTGGAATTACTATAAATTTTACAGGAATGTGATTATTCCTTCATGGTGTGCGAAGATCAAATATCCATACTAAGTCAATATTTAAATTAATACAGATGATACTATTCTAAGCGAACCACACGAAACCCCATAGTGAGCGAAACTGAGTCACAACCTTATAAGGAAAATCATTGCACCATCTGCCGACGTAAGCATTATGGGAACCATTTTTGCACTAATACCTCTCGGATCCATTCGATATGTAGTAGGAATGATTTTTATCTCTCTGACAGTCCTTGGCCTGTATAAATACGTTTTGGAATGAAATGTTCATTACATGATAAAGTTATTGCATAACAGATACATTGAGACTCAACCCATGACCTTTTGATTGGCGCGATGCCTTTTCCACTGTGTCACCCACTCCACTAAATGGGTGCAACCATTAATTGTATACTATTGAGCTGTGTTCCACGTCTGTACATAATGGCAATGTAATACAGGTATAATCCGACCATGCTGAAGCGAAACCCTACATTTACATGTCAACAACAACAATCTGGTTGGTGAACTTTTCACACCTAACGATATGAGATGAAGATGTACTCCATGCCGACCCACAACCAAAGATGCAGGATCGAGCAGCCCATTTCTACATAAACACTCGTTGAGATACTAGTAGTGTTTCATTGATGCGTGATATCAATGGTGTTGTCTGAAGTAGACCTATGCTGCAAAATTTATTACCTCCGTCTTTATCACTTGTCGCCAAATTCAATAGGTTTGCTTCGGGCAAACCAACTGGTGGAAATTCGTTAGACAATTTCGAATCTGCTAAAGATTGCCACAACAGTCTTTTTGTTGAATACGATACAGTGGCCATTGATTCCACATTGATGATATCTCCATTCATTAGGTTCTTTGAGAACATTCTCAAAACGAGAACACGACCTGTCATTTTACGAGGCGATTGTAATGTTTCATTTTCCGCCGCATTGTCACTGTAAGTATACTTCATTTGGTGTAAAGTGGGATCAACCATAACTATTTACGAGTGACGACGCCAGTGTCATTAGACGTAAGTGCTTGGTCGAGATTGTTTCCATTCCAGAAGTGTTTCGTGTGTTTTTCTATTGTCATCGTTAAAGTTATGTACGAGAGGAATATGTCGATGCATACATCTACATAATAATCCTTTGTGTCATTACAATACTGTAACGGTTTTGGTGCGTACCCAAAAGTTTCCCCTAGGTAATTCTATTAGTGTTTTGTGATATTATGGTTAAGTAACCGTTTATTAAAATGTATATGTGTTTAAAGGTTCATACGGTTCCGTATTGTTAATGTTTAAAAGGTTTTCCGTCTCGGAACTTGGTATATTTGTATGTTGGTAAAGCCGGAGACGGAGCCGGAGCCTGAGACGGAACCGGAGACGGAGTCGGAACAATGGAGTACAAAAACGTAATGACGTTATTTCCGGAAGGTCATGTGATCAGCCTCGTTTTCGGTTTAAAAGGTGACGTGTCAGCCACTGATTGGTTCTAGAGTGTTTTTAGAAATCCGGAAAATATCAGTGTTTTGGCGGACTATGACGTCACAATAGGTTGGTCACGTGACATGGGTCTCAGGTCTATAAAAGCCCCCGCTTCACAGCGGACGGCGGAGACCCCTTCTCCCATAGCAGAGTACTCCCTTGTTCCGGATAGAGTCATCCAGATGATAGCAGTTAAGTCTTCTGACTGTGCACTTGGAGAATAAACATGAAAACTTCAACCGAGTTGTTTTTCCGTGTTCGTTAGGGAACTGGAATTTATAATAAAGTTAGTTCACCGGAAAAGAAAGTAATACGGAGAAAAGGGAGATAAGACCACAGTCGGATAAGACCAAGTTGTAACGACGTCTCAGGGTGATCCAAGAACCCAGATCACCAAGGAAGGAGACGGAGACGGAGGTGGTATTCAACGGAGCAACTACGGAGGCGGTATCGGACGGAGCAGTTGCAGAGACAGGAACGACGAAGCAGTTGTAGAGGCGGTACCGGACGACGGAGTTGCAGAGGCAGTACCTGACGGAGCGGTTGCGGTAACCGGAAGTGAGAACACTTCCGAGATACTCCATTTCAGGTGCAGTCGCAGGTTGCGGTGAGGCGGAGCCAACCGGAGCAGTTTGCAGTGAGGCGGAACCTGGCAGAGCGGTTGCAGTATTCGGAAAAGGCAACGTTCCCGGATTCTCATTCCAGGTGCAGTCGCAGTTGCAGTAAGGCGGAAAACGACGGAGCTGTTGCAGTAAAGCGGTATCCCGACGGAGCAGTTGCAGTACCCGGAGACGGAAACGCCTCCGGATTCTTACGTTACAGGTGCAGTTGCAGATTAGCAGTCGGACAACGGCTAAGAGGTCCATTCCAGACCACGCTACCAACCTTAGAGACTTCTAGCCGGAGTTCAACCGTACAGCAGTAGCAGTTTCCCGGAGTTTTACCATTTCAGCCCCGGTTAAATAACAACTCACCCACCTCCCAAGAAAACCGGTTCATCAAGACGTCACAGAAGGGTGCAAACCCGTTACAACTTTTTGGTGGCAGCGGTGGGATCATTTGCAGTATGACTACTAGACGGGGCAAATTGGCGGAACAGCAGCTGAAGGCAGCCGTGTCGGACACGGAGCAGCCTGTAGGAGCTGAGCCGTTGCAGATGCCGGTTGCGGAAAAGGAAGCAGTTCGTCCTGCCGAGCGAAAGCTGTTGCAGCCGGAAATGCAGAAAGCAGTTGCAGAAGAGCCCCTTCGGGTTCCTCAAGGAGTACAGCCTGCAGAGCAGTTAGCAGAGGCGGAAATTAACTTTCCGGACCAGGCTGGCGATCGGGAACCGGATGCGGAAGCGGAAGGCGGAGAGAATTTAGTCGACAACCTGACCAGATTATTGGCGACCCAAATGGAGGTGTTTCAGCAGCACCTGGCAGTAACCGGAAAGCAGCAGCAGGCAGAAGCAGTACAACAACCAGCACCAAGGGCAGGAGTAGCCAGATTAATGACATACGACGGAACTGATCCGTGGCCGGAGTATGAGGCTCACCTCCTTGAATACGCTCGGTACTACCGTTGGACAGCAGAGGAAAAGGCGCTGAACTTATGTGTCAGTTTGAGGGGTAACGCCCGCAGCATACTACTGGATCTGTCCGCGGAGCAGAGACGCAGCTTTGATACGGTTGTGGCGGCATTGAAACAGCAGTTTTGTCTGGGGGAGAAAACATTTGTTTTCCAGGCGGAATTGCAGACATGGAAATTGCAGCCGGAGGAGGAGCTGTCCGAGCTGGCCAGAGACATACGGAGCAAGACGCGGCTAGCTTACCCAAAAGCAGATCCGGCAACAACAGAAGTGCTCATGAAGATGCATTTCTGCAACAGTCTGACTAACCGAGATATGCGGTTGTCGGTATTGAAAAGCCACCCGGAAACGCTGTCGCAGGCCCTGACTTTCGCTACCGAGTATGAGAGTATTATGAAGACGGACAACAGCCGACCAGCGGAGCGACACCGGACGAGGCAGCTGAACACGGAGCCGGAGTGGAGCCAGCAGGTGAACGAATTGCGGAAGCAAGCCGAGCAGACTCAGCAGCAGTTGGCGGATCTGATGACTCAGGTCAAGGAAGCGGTTAGCCGGCAGCAGCAGCAGCAGCGCAGTTCCCGAGCGGATTTAGAATGCTTCAATTGTGGCCGGAAAGGGCATTTTGCCCGAGACTGTAGGCAGCCGAAGCAGCAGCAGCAGCGGCGTCAACCACAACAGCAGCAGTCGCCGCGACAACAGCAGCAGCAGCAGCCGCAGCAGCAGCAACAACTGCAGCAGCCACGACAGCAGCAGCCACGACAGCAGCAGCAGCAGCCGGAAAACTAGAGCGGGTCGCGGAAAAGGGGAAATCCGGGACCCGGAAGAGAGGACACCCCCATAACCGGCAGGTGGTTCACGGACCCGGTCCCAGGGGCAAGGTGGGCATGTGTGTGACAGCCAGAGTATGCGGAGAGCCAGTAACGCTGATAATCGACACCGGCAGCACTGTCACAATGCTCAACCTACAAACCTGGGAACGGATCCGGAAGCCCGGAATGAAGCTGAAGCGGTCGCCGATTCGTCTTTCAATGGTTGACGGAAGTAACATACGGACGCATGGCCGGAAAGAACTCCCACTCAACATCGCAGGAGTAGCTGAGACCGTGATGTTCGAGATTGCAGACTGTGAAGACGAAGGAATACTGGGAATGGATTTCATCCGTTCCCGGATATCCGGCATAAATTTCGACCGAATGACCATGCAGATGGGCAGCCAGGAGGTGTTCCTCACCATGTTCGAGCAGACCAGGGAGCCGTTTCCGATCAACGCTGTAGCAGATTACCAAATTCCGCCGGAAACGGAACGGCTGATAATAGGACAAGCAGAGAGTGTCCGTGAAGCAGAAGGAGTACTAGAAATGCCACAGGAGCCTACTGAGAAAAGACCTTGGCTGATCGGGAGAACTTTATCCCGGATAAAGCAAGGAACAGTCCCGGTTCGAGTGATCAATGTGATGGCGGAGCCGGTAATCATCAAGAAAGGAGCGCAGTTGGCGACGATGACCACCTTAGCAGCCGGTTGCAGTGTTGTGCCGTTGGCGGAGCGGAGCAGGAAGGTGCAGATTTCCACGGAGTCGGAGGCCGGGCGGAATTGGAGCGGGTACGAGAAGCTGCGGCAGTTAGCAGAGCAGACCCAGGATGCAGTGCCGAGTCATTTCCGCGAGAGAGTAACCGACCTCCTATTTCGGAATAAGCCGACCTTCAGTAATGATGCCGGAGAACTGGGGCAGACCAACGAGGTACAACATCAGATAAACACGGGCAGTCACCGGCCGATTAAGCAGCCAACCAGACGAATTCCGCCAGACAAGAGAGATCTGGTGAGCAGTCTATTCAGGAGATGAAAGACAAGAACGTCATTGAAGAAAGTAGCAGTCCGTGGGCTTCCCCGATTGTTCTCGTGAAGAAAAAGGATGGGACCACCCGGTTCTGTGTCGATTACCGGCGGTTAAATGCAGTCACGGAGAAAGATGCTTACCCGTTGCCGAGAATAGACGACACCATAGCAGCCTGTGCAGACGCCAAATGGTTCTCCACTCTCGACCTGACCAGTGGATACTGGCAGGTCGGGATGGATGAAGACGCCCGGAAAAAGTCGGCCTTCTGTGTTCCTGGCGGCCTTTACCAGTTCAAAGTCATGAGTTTCGGCTTGTGCAATGCTCCGGGTACGTTCGAGCGGTTGATGGAGAAGGTGCTAGGCGGATTGTCCTGGAAGACCTGCCTCATATATCTGGACGACATCATAGTCTACAGCAAGACCCTGGAGGATCACATCCGTGATCTTCAGGAGGTTTTCAACAAGCTGAGAGAGGCAGACCTCAAAGTCAAACCGTCAAAATGCAAGTTCTTCCAGCCGGAGGTGTCTTTCCTAGGTCACATAGTCGGCAGAGACGGTATCCGCACCGACCCGGCAAAAACGGAGGCAGTACGGAAGTGGCGGACACCCACCAACCTGACGGAGCTGCGCAGTTTTCTGGGACTTTGCTCCTATTACCGGAAGTTCGTGCCGAAGTTCTCCGAGATTGCAGCGCCGCTGAATCACTTGACGGAAAAAGGGGTGCCGTTCCGGTGGCAGACGGAGCAAGAGCAGGCATTTGCAGAGCTGAAAAACCGCCTAGTATCGGCACCGATACTCGGGTACCCAAGGGAGCAAGGCCGATATATCCTGGACACGGACGCCAGTGACACCGGGCTGGGAGCAGTACTGTCACAGAAGCAGGGCAACCAGGAGCGGGTGATAACCTACTTGAGCCGCAGCCTAACCAAAGAAGAACGGAGATACTGTGTCACCCGGAAGGAGCTCCTGGCGGTTGTGTTTGCGGTACAGAAGAATAAGCAGTACTTGCTGGGACGACACTTCCTTCTTCGCACAGATCATGGCAGTCTTACCTGGCTTATGAATTTCAAGGAGCCCCAGGGGCAGGTAGCCCGGTGGATTGAGCTCCTGAGTGAGTTTCATTTCGACATCGAACATCGTCCGGGGCGAATCCATAATAACGCGGATGCCTTGTCCAGATCCCCGTGCAGCCAATGCGGAAAAATCGACTGGAAACAAGCCAAGATAGACGCCTGGAACTACGGAGAAAGGATCCGGCAGACACGAAGTGAAGAAACTCCTCAGCCCAAGCCAAGGAAGGGGGGACGCCGGAAGCGGTCACGGAGATCGGGCGGAGAAGCAGAACTGACGGAGGAAGCAGTCCCAAGGAAGGCGGTTGCAGTAGCGGAGAAAGCAGCGTCCGAAAGCAGGAAAGGAGAAAGCAGGAAGCCGGTTGCGGTTGCGGTGACGGAGAAAGCAGCGTCCCGGAAGCCGGTTGCGGTTGCGGTGACGGAGAAAGCAGCGTCCCGGAAGCCGGTTGCGGTGACGGAGAAAGCAGCATCCCGGAAGCCGGTTGCGGTGACGGAGAAAGCAGCGTCCCGGAAGCCGGTTGCGGTTGCGGTGACGGAGAAGGCAGTTCCAGGAAAAGCGGATGCGGTTGCAGAGCAGATTAGGCTGGCGGAAAATGCGGACCAGGATACTGTGCTGGGGCAGAAATATCGACCAGATGATTTGCGGAGAATGCAGCAAGCAGAACCTTGGTACCCACTGGTGACGTCGCTGATCGACGGGGGCGGTACAGCTGGCAGTGCAGACTTTTCCAGCATGAGCAGCGAGGAGAAAGTGCTGTACGGGATGCGGAAGACCTTGCTGAAAGTCGACGGAGTAGTCTACCGGAAATGGAAAACGGCAGAAGGAACCAGCCGAATGCAGTTAATAACCCCGAAGGAGCTGAGACAGGAGATTTTCCGTCTGGCCCATCAGAGCCGGACGGGAGGACACCTCGGAAGCAGAAGGATGGCGGCTAGCATTCGGAGGTAATATTTCTGGCCGGCTATGATGCGGGACATAAAGCAGTGGGTGCTGAGCTGTGACGAATGTGCGTCAAGAAGTATGCAGAACTTGAAACGATCTCCGATGCAGAAATACCGGGTTGGAGCTCCCATGGAGAGGGTGGCAATGGACGTGATGGGTCCGTTACCTAAATCCACCCGGGGGAACCGGTACATCTTAGTAATCGGCGATTACTTCACCAAATGGGTAGAGGCTTACCCGATGCCGAATCAGGAAGCGGTGACGGTTGCGGACATATTCGTCAACCAGTTTGCAGCGCGGTACGGTATCCCGATGGAGATCCACACCGACCAAGGCAGAAATTTCGAGTCCGACTTGCTGAGAAATGTTTGCAGAATCCTGGGGATTCACAAGACACGGACAACCGCTTTCCGACCTCAGTCGGACGGTTTCATTGAGCGATTCAACCGGACGCTGCAGCAGATCCTGAGCCTGTACGTAAGCGAGCGGCAGACCAACTGGGATCAGCTAGTTCCGTTGGCGATGGCAGCTTACCGGAGTACCCCGCAGGAGACAACCGGGCAGAGCCCCAATTTGCTGATGCTGGGCAGAGAAGTCAACACTCCGGTTGAGTTACTGATTGGCAGGCCTCCGGGAGAATCAACAGCAGAAGTAACAGAGTATGGCAGTCAGCTCCGGGAGCGACTAGAAGCAGTATACAAGACGGTTCGAGTGAAATCTGGCAGAGAGATGGAACGGCAGAAGAAGCTGTACGACCGGAGGAAGGTCGACAATCAGTTCCAGCCAGGAGACCGAGTGTGGATGGCGGTCAAAACACGGAAGAAGGGCAAGGCACCCAAGTTGCAGAGGAAGTGGAGCGGTCCAAAGCTAGTGCTGAGCAGATTTACCGACGTGACCTACGAGATTGCAGAGAGTGAAACTCGGCAGAAGGTGGTTCACTTCGATTTGCTGAAACCGTATAATGGTGTCAAGCATCTGAGATGGATAAGGCAGAGAATGGCGGATTCCTGGAGGCAGACAGAGCCGCCGAAGCAGAGTAGTGTTCCGGAGACGGAACAGACGGTCTCTGAGTCGGATACGGACTCGGAGTAAAGCCGCAGAGGACGAAGAAATATGAGAAGACGGAGTGAGCTGTAGAGCAGGAGAAGGAGATAGCTGAGACCCTGGTAAAACGTTGAGTTCCGGCAGAGAGCGACCGCAAGAAGTCAGAACAGTGAGCAAGTGCTGGTTCCGGAAACAGGGCGGAGAAAGGAAGCAGAGCGGAAAGCGGTGCAGAGACCGGATAGAGACATCCTTGAGGTTCTGACTGGGTTGAGCGCATAGTCAACCAGTCCAGGGTAGCGGCCAGGGGTCCAGAAGAACCTGGGTTAGCGGTCTAGTATCTCCAGAGAAGCAGCTACACGTCTTCCGTATTCAGAGAATTAAGACGGAAAAGTTTTCCGGCTGTAGTCAACCAACCGGAGTTTCCACTTAGCAGAGACAGCAAACCGGCTGCAGATCGACAGAAGCGGTGAAACATCATTCCAGATAGGAAGGGCCATCCTTCTGGACAAGAATGTATGCAGTTTCCAGTGTCGACAAGCAGTAATACCAGTGAGCAGATATGCAGTTGAAGAAACAGTACAGATGGCGGAAACGCCCAACTTGCAGTCTAGATGTTCGTCTGACAGGCAGATTCAACTGGCTGAGACTCTATTCAACCCTCCTGATGGCAGAGACACTTCAGAATTGCAGATACTTCGCTCGGAGAAGCAATTGAAAGGGAGCCGGAAAAACCCGGAGAAGCCGGTTGAGCCGGAGACGGACACCTCTCGGTTAACGGTTGAGTTTTTGCATAATTGTGACGTCCCTCCTGAGGCAGCCAATCAGCGTGGAGCTTTTCAAGTCACGTGAGCAGAAAGGGTATAAAAGGGCCTTGAAATTGGGCTCTGAGAGCAGTTGAAGAGCAGACCTCGAGCTGTGCACATCGCTGTTAAAGTTTGGCGGAATCGAATCAAGTCCAGCATTTTCCGGCAGCGGCAGATTTTGCAGTAAAAAACGACTAAGTGTTTCCCGGAAGACCACCAGTCCGGAGAAGCGGTGCAGCAGAAGCGGTGCAGAAGCGGTGCAGTAAGAGCGGTGCAGTAGATCGACAATTTTTGTTTCCCGGCTTTTCCGGATGGCGCTCCAGCAAAGGCGAGGTGGCGGCCCCATTGAGACGGAGATGGACAACCAAATGAAAGAGCTGTGGCGGTACTGTAAGAAGTGTGACCGGACGTTTGCGGACGCGAGAGACAAGAGAGGACACGTCTGCCCGGGCCAGAAGTACTATTGCTGCCTGTGTTCCTTCTACGGAAATCGGGCCTGTGATTTACGGAGACATCTCCGGGAGGCGCATGGATGGACGTACCCTGCAGAATACCGTCCTCCTCAGGACGAATGGACACTGAACCGGGTCGGAACGTTCGACTCAGCCCGGAGAGGGATTGCTACGAAGTCCCGACAGAACCGCTTCCGCAGATTTCTGAATCGTTCCCCGGTACAGCCTCCGGTTCCTGTTCCGTCCCTCCATCAACTCCCGTACGGAACAGACTAGGATGCCGGAGCAGCCGCTCCCATCGAACAGCCGGAACCGATCGACCCGCCAGGTTGGGTTCCGGATCCGCAGGGCTGTCTTCGGGCAGCGGAAGACACACCTCCAGAAGACTGGGAGCGAGAGATGTTTGCGGAACCGGAAGAGGAAGTTCAGCCGGCGGAAGACTGGGAAGAAGAGATCAGGGTGTGGGAGTATACACCACCTTCTCCCACCCCGGACACGGAATCGGAGACTTCCGAGTATCACACCGCGGACGAGGAGGAACCCTGAGGCGGATGGCAGCGTAGCGGTTGATGGAGGCGGTTGGCGGTGTAGCATTTGACGGAGGCGGTTGGCAGTATAGCAGTTGACGGAGGCGGTTGGCAGTGTAGCGGTGGACGGAGGCGGTTAGCAGTTTGGCGGAGACGGAGAAGAAAGAGCGGTGGCAGTTAGCAGCAACAACAACACGGAAAAAAAAAAAAAAAAAAAAAAAATTATTTATCCAAGAAGACCACCAGGAGGAGTTGCAGTTTGCTGAGCAGCCAATCATCAAGCAGATAAGCCAGTCACGTGACTTCCAGAGACTATAAAAGGGGGCAGATAGCTGTTACCGGATGCAGAAGGCAGTTTGCTGTAGCTGAGTCAACATCGACACAAAGCAGAGAATCAGAATGCCGAAAGTAAAGACAACATCCCGCAAGCCCCGCCCTCACCGGTGTGGAGACTGCAACCTAGAGTTCAAGAGCAAGTCACTGTCTTCGCCTGTCCGCAGTGTGAACATTGGAGCAGACGGAAAGAGGGGACACAGAAGCATCTGCAGTCCCGACACGCAATGGACGCGAACCCGATTCGACTAAGGGTTGGCAGAGAGCAGTTTGAGGAGAAAAGCCTCCGTTCCAAGACGACCCCACGGAAAAGCAAGAAGCCGGTAACACGGCTTGACCAGTTGTCGGATACGGAGTCGGAGTCGGGAGGTTCGGTTTCGTTCCGGACCCGGTACCGTTCCGGTACCCAGTCGGTGGCCGCCTTAGCAGCCGACGTTTCGTCCACGGAGGCAGGGAGTAGTTCGGAAGATGCAGAGCTGAAAATCATGGCAAGTGAAGACGAGTTGCAGGACCCGGAGGATCCGAAGCCGGTTAAGCCGCCGGTGACCCGGAGTTCTTCCCGGAACACCTCCCGGAAAAACAGCCCAGACCCATCTCGAGGTACCGGAGCAGATCGAGACCGCGGAAAGAAGCGGAGTCGCAGCCGTTCGCCGGATAAATCCGGCCGCCATCAACGCCGGGAATATAGGAAGGAGAGCCCGGAGCGCGCCAAGGACCGAGGCGGAGAACGTGGCCGAGAGGAGAAACGACACACCCCACCCAAGTCTTCAGGAGGCAGCGTCAAGGGAAAAGGCAAGGCGGTGTATGACTACAAGTTCCGGCTGTTGGAGGAAGGTTCCAGCGGAGCAGCGGCAGAAGTTGGAGTAGCAGACATTGCGGAAATGCAGAGCAGAGACGATGAGGAAGACCTTTTCCGGAGCCCACCTCCGAGAACGACTAGCAGTGGCAGAGCAGTGAGCAGCGTGATTGTCCGGCCCGGAGGCGGAGCAGAAAGCAGATCCAGCGGCCGAGCCGATAGCAGAGCAGATAGTCGAGCCGATAGCAGAACAGATAGCAGAGCAGATAGCCGAGCGGACAGCAGACCCATTGGCAGATCCGGAGGCAGACCGGAGACCAAATCGGAAGGCGGAAACCGGAGCAGAGCTGTCAGTGAGACGGAGACCCGAGGATACACGGAGAGAACTTTACCGGCAACCATTCAAGCAGTAGCCGGAAGCAGAACCAGTTCAGCGGCTAGGGATGACGGAATGGAGTCTTCCGCGTCTGACCGAAGCCATGCGGACGTGCAGAGAGCCCGGAGGAGTATCCTGGTAGATCAAGCCAGAGCTACACCCGGAATCCTGTCTCCGGTGGAAACCAGGCCTCGACAGTCTTCCAGTGAGCGGTCCGGAAGGAGCCAAGTCCGTGCACCAACCCAGAGTCCACCCTACACATTCTACCCGTTTGGCGGTCCTTCAACTCAACCGTGTCCGTCTCATTGTTTCCCGGTGAATATTGGAGGACGGAGCGCTTCCGTCTTTGCACCTGCAGTCCCGGAGCATGCCAGATACTATGCTGTACGTTGGGGACCGGAGCAGTGGGGGCCAGCCGAGATGAGAGACTCCGGCGTCTACGTGGAGATCATGGAGCAGAGAGAGTCACCGTTTGGTCTCGTCCCGACCCGTCAGATCGTCCGGATTCCAGATTGGTCCATCCGGGACGAACGCCTCAGGAATGGGTTCTACGTCCCGCCCCAGTGGAGCCTCCATGATCCCGATCTTCTCCAGGTTGATGCCAGAGGAACAAGCTTCGGACGACCGTTGGTACCAAATACCATTCCACCTCGTCCGCCGTCGGGGAGCAGTTCGCGCCGTGATACTGGTGGGCAGTAGTCGTCGCAAGTCGTCGCAAGTCAAGTCGGCGCAAGGAGAAGAAAGAAGAACCGTTTCCCGGATTCTAGTATAATTAAGAGTTAAAAAGTGGGAAACGGAACAAGCAAGATATCCGGGTACAGTGACGGTAAACTAGTTAAGAGATACCAGTACCCGGATCACGGAAACAGTTGTGTTTGATTTTACGGACAGTTTAACGGTTGACAAATTTGTATATATGTGATATTGATCTATTCGGGACGAACAGAGTCTAAGGAAGGGGGAGTGTAACGGTTTTGGGGCGTACCCAAAAGTTTCCCCTAGGTAATTCTATTAGTGTTTTGTGATATTATGGTTAAGTAACCGTTTATTAAAATGTATATGTGTTTAAAGGTTCATACGGTTCCGTATTGTTAATGTTTAAAAGGTTTTCCGTCTCGGAACTTGGTATATTTGTATGTTGGTAAAGCCGGAGACGGAGCCGGAGCCGGAGACGGAACCGGAGACGGAACAATGGAGTACAAAAACGTAATGACGTTATTTCCGGAAGGTCATGTGATCAGCCTCGTTTTCGGTTTAAAAGGTGACGTGTCAGCCACTGATTGGTTCTAGAGTGTTTTTAGAAATCCGGAAAATATCAGTGTTTTGGCGGACTATGACGTCACAATAGGTTGGTCACGTGACATGGGTCTCAGGTCTATAAAAGCCCCCGCTTCACAGCCGACGGCGGAGTTGGTGTCCTGACGTCGACCTGTGCAGACCCCTTCTCCCATAGCAGAGTACTCCCTTGTTCCGGATAGAGTCATCCAGATGATAGCAGTTAAGTCTTCTGACTGTGCACTTGGAGAATAAACATGAAAACTTCAACCGAGTTGTTTTTCCGTGTTCGTTAGGGGACTGGAATTTATAATAAAGTTAGTTCACCGGAAAAGAAAGTAATACGGAGAAAAGGGAGATAAGACCACAGTCGGTTAAGACCAAGTTGTAACGACGTCTTAGGGTGATCCAAGAACCCAGATCACCAAGGAAGGAGACGGAGACGGAGGTGGTATTCAACGGAGCAACTACGGAGGCGGTATCGGACGGAGCAGTTGCAGAGACGGGAACGACGAAGCAGTTGTAGAGGCGGTACCGGACGACGGAGTTGCAGAGGCAGTACCTGACGGAGCGGTTGCGGTAACCGGAAGTGAGAACACTTCCGAGATACTCCATTTCAGGTGCAGTCGCAGGTTGCGGTGAGGCGGAGCCAACCGGAGCAGTTTGCAGTGAGGCGGAGCCAACCGGAGCAGTTTGCAGTGAGGCGGAACCTGGCAGAGCAGTTGCAGTAAGGCGGAAAACGACGGAGCTGTTGCAGTAAAGCGGTATCCCGATGGAGCAGTTGCAGTACCCGGAGACGGAAACGCCTCCGGATTCTTACGTTACAGGTGCAGTTGCAGATTAGCAGTCGGACAACGGCTAAGAGGTCCATTCCAGACCACGCTACCAACCTTAGAGACTTCTAGCCGGAGTTCAACCGTACAGCAATAGCAGTTTCCCGGAGTTTTACCGTTTCAGCTCCGGTTAAATAACAACTCACCCACCTCCCAAGAAAACCGGTTCATCAAGACGTCACAGAAGGGTGCAAACCCGTTACAATACCTTCGAATGGTCATTGCATAACAGTTTAATCACGGCATATTCGGCATAGGTTAGCTTGATGTGTAAATGTGTAGATATCCAGGTTACTCAGCTTAGAACGAATTTCAACACCAGTTCGAGAAATGGATATTTTTTCACGCAAGCCAAATTGAATGATGGTTTCTGACTTTTCATGATCATATTCATGACGGTTCCATACACGTGTACGTACTCCCATGTTTTTCCTGACTACACAATAAAGTTTGCATATCGTTTACACAGTTTTTGTGTGCTCAAATTGTTGCGAAGTTAGATTGTATCGTGTTTTAACTTGGCATACATGTACCTCACATCAGAGTCAAATGACAATTTTCTACCGAGTTTCAGAATTCTTTCTGAAACGTTGTTTAACAAATCAGAGCGTGGAAAAAGATATCTGTCATGATTTGTCTGAGTTTCTCGTGAGGTGCGGGGAATGTTCACTCACAACTGTTCACGAGTATATCAACCCGAACCCCGAGAATAAGACAGCAGTGGTTGATGATTTAAGGCATCAAACAAGACATACCAAATGTCACAAAATGTATAATTGCTCAGCGGAAACATCTGATTTTGATCTATTTCCCAACGTTTTCCTGGACAATATATCATTAGGACGTGTTGACTTTCCAGTTAGTTAGCAACCGATTTGTCATGCAATATTATTGACTCCTGTAACATTTTGAACCTGTAGAGACTGGTTGTCGGTACATTAGGATATATGTCATAATGCTCCAAATGGCCTACGATTATGTGCAACATGTACCACTGTGGCGAGACTGGATGCACTAACGAGATCGTTAGTGCATCCCGCAATGGCGAACACCACTCGCGGTTCGTTTGAATTTTCTTCATTTTCCCGATAATTACGATTGTGATCCATACACACATACATCTGCTGGTTCTTATGAGCACGAAACAACCGTTCGTTGCAAATACATGGCGATTTATGTTGGTTTGAGCATGAAAAACTCATCTGAAAAAAAGCCGAAAGTTTCCCTGACGATTGTTTTTGTAAAATCGAAGATTCCCTAACGAACATGTGAAGATTCCCTAACGATCTTTTCTTTATTAATTCAAATCTACGTTATTAAATGTTAAACGTGAAATAAAGTACCAATTGACATGTATTGAGGTGTACAGATGATCTAGTACAGATTTCCTATTTTTAATGTGACATTCGCTAATTTATGTCGCATAAATCAACGAATTCACAATGGTGTATGATATGGACCTATTTCAATATACGCTTATTAGACCTATATCGTTAGGGAATCTCACTTTTGTCGTTGGTGAATCTTATCGCTAATTCTTTTCCTCAACATATCTCAACAAAAAGCGTGATATGCTTGAAATAACTACGCACGTCTTTGACCAAAACACTAAGCTACCTTCGAAGTATCCATTTATCACAAATGGACCTGTCATTTGATAAAATACGGTTAACAAGAAAATGCAGCAAACTGCGGAAGACGACATTAGAGCTTGAGCACATCATCAGCACCACGACAGCTGAATGTATCTTACACAACGCTACCCCCCCCCCCCCCTCCAAAAAAAGAGAAGCCATAATTCCTCCCCTACATGATTCCAATTCATTTCCGTATACCAGGATGAAAAACATGTCCTACTTCATTCATATTAGTAATAAGTAAACATTCATTTTAAAATCGATCAATGGAACAGATACGCCTGCTGAAATGATATGGAAACTCATTAAAAAAAAATCCTCAAAACATTGGAAACTATGAGGAATATCTGCATCTGATATCATCAGATATAGCCTAATACATGCCTCTACTGGGCAAATTAAAATACCAGTTAAGGATAAAAAGACTTCGCAATCCAGCACAGAACACCAGCTTAATTATCATGTTATAAAATACGTCATATTACGGTAAATGTAGCCGTGGCACCGCAGACGAATCGTTGTGTTCACTTCATAACGCCAAAAATGTCCACACGCAGATGCCCAAACATGCATGTATGCATGCACGAATTGCTGAACAGAAACTGTGTTCCAAGATACGCATGATTGTGGTAAAATATGCTTTGCATTCTGGGAACGTCAATTTCCATCAGCTCCGCCATTTTGGGACGTTTTTAGATAATTTGAACATTTTACGTAATTTTCTCAAACCTAGCACATCGAGTCATGCCTGATATAATGACGAAACTAGGTGAGTGTGTTTTCCAGCACACGGGAAAGATCGAGTTTGAACTGGCGGAAGAATACAAGAGAGCACGAGACCGAAGGTCGAGTGCTTTCTGATGTTCTCCCGCCAGTTCAAACGAGATCTTTCCCGTGTGCTGGAAAACACACGAAACAGGTTTTGTTTTTATCACATGCTATGAATTTATGATTCTGAAATATTTGAAAACCCAACGCCTGTAAATTAAAGTGAAATTGTACCAAAGATTGCAAGAACTTCTTACAATCTTTGATTGTACACAAGGACCCCTTCTACTTATGAGTGGAAGACCGGTGAACATGTGCGTTGCTAGGAAACAGTATAAACAATGCAGATCAACGGGTCGTCAAATACTTTGTATTATGACGTCACGGTGGTTGTACGTTTTCTGCATGGTTATATGTTACTAAGGCTGAATCGCGTGATGTGTCATTGTGACGTCATAGAATACTCGTGCTTTCATTGTTCTTTCAAATCAAAACGCATTCAGACAAGTGCATGTGAATATGTGAAATGTGAAGCAAACATGTGAAGAAAAAATAGTGCAAACATGATGTTTCCGGCAAAGGTTATCACACTGTCGGAAATCACTGTGTGTTCCTACTGTTTGTAGTTTAAGATAAATTCATAACATGTGATAAATCTGTGGAACAGTCAAAGTTTCCCATCAATTCGTGAGATTTTATGTCAAGGATGAAGAAAATCCTCATTTGAAGTAGGTATCTAAACGTTTACATGCCGAAACGTGCGTCGATAAGTTGGCATGAAACCTCCATGAAAAAGTCAGCACATAGACATGTAGAGGGTTGGGGCTTCGCCCCGCCAACGCTCTAATGTCAAAAACCAACGTTACGTTTGTCATTGGCATCATCAAAATCTGCTGTATTGGTGGTAATAGATTGATACTTAAATATTGTATATCATTTGCAGTAAGCACGAGTTCACCCTACCGTCAACACATATTATGAAACGCCTTCATACTTTGCCTACAACTGATGGAGTACAGCTGAGTCATAAATGTAGCCAAAAATTGAAGCCCTCGATATCACACCAAAGGCTTTAAACCAAACTTTTGGACAATTATGTCTCGCCGTTCTCACCGGACCCATTTCGACTGGGCCCAAGTAGCGCACCTTACTCTGTTAATATTACTCACCCACTGAATGTATACGATATTTAATCCGTCTGGCACATTTTTAATCTTCTTTGAATTTAGAAGAAATAGTAAGCTGCGCTACATGGGCCGGTAAAGTCACCCCTAATTCCACTCTGTGAATACCATTACCGTGTTAGAATGCATAAAGTAATATGTATGCATGATTTATGTATATAATGTAATAAATTTGATTTGTCACTTTGTCTGAGTAGGCCCGAGACAATAGAGCTCACACTTAACTAAAGGTTATAGCGTGCAATTGTAAATGATCAGATTTGTAACTGCAAATGGAGTATGATAGTTCCTGTCGTTAAGCGCTCACTTCATACTAGCTCCAAAAAACTATTTTCCCGTTGATTCACTTATCATCGGTGGTTGACTAGGAGTGCACACACATAAGATAACACAGCTGTCCGCCCAATAGAGTCTAGGGTCACCACGTACCTTGCCCTATGTCATGTGCTGGAGACACCGTGTCGCAATGTATACGCAGTCTATCCATTAAGGACAAACGTCCCTATATAATTAGCAATTACAGTCACAGGTGAATACCTGGCTTAGATGATAACGCCGCCACGACAACATCGCTTGACTGTGGCTTACCATGTGTTGTTGTATTTTGTACACATGTACATGATATCATTAGGCAGCGAAGGCGTTTTCAACAATCATGATTACGTTATCCAAACAGAGAGAATAGCCTGGGAATTATGATTCACAACACGGAACATGACCTATTATTTATTGGCTAATATTCCATAAATCTATAAAGCAAACAATATTACAACTAAAATGATAAAGCTTTCAAACCATAAGATAAGATAAGATAAGATAAAATTTTATTTAATGTCGGATACAGGGGCAAAACAACAACATTAGCACAAGTGCTATTGACCGACAGAGTGGTAACCAGTAACAAAACAGATTGGTGATTTCACATCTGGTTTAGGATACACAGAGTACAATAAGAGCAATTACAACCTGAACGTATCCATGTGTTAATAAGTACTTTAAATTGCTTCACATTTTCTGCCATTTTAAACATTGATGGCAGTCCATTCCATAACTGAGCACCATAATACCTTAATGATTGTTTTCCATTGCGTACAGTTTTGTATTTCGGAATCCTGACACCTTTAGTCAATCTGGTATCATACCCAGATTCATATTTTGAGACAATATCATACAAATAAGAAGGTCCTAATTCATGGTACATTTTGAAATATTCAATAGCTATGTTTTTTTCACGTTCTACGAACAGAAAAGACTTGTTTGCAAGACTTAGAAGGTCAACATAAGAGGATTTATAATCCTGAAAAATACATTGAAGTGCACGTTTCTGTATCTTTTCCATTTTCTTGGTATTCTCCAATCTACAGAAGTGCCAGACTAGTGGACAATATTGGAAATGCGATAAGACAAAAGTATTGAACAATTCCATAATACATTGCTTATCAATAACATTTGTTAATCTCCTGAGAGCATTGATTTTCATACCACCCTTTTTACAAAGCGTGTCAATATGGCGAGTAAAAGTTAAGTTAGAATCAATATGTACACCAAGAAGTTTAACAGTATCTTGTGGTTGTAGGTCAACCTTGTTGACAGTTAAGAAACTATCTGATACATCAGCACCAAAGAGTACAAACTGAAATTTATCCGGATTTGGTTTCATGTGGTTTGCCATAAACCATTCAATTAACAACGTACAGTTTGCTTGTAATTTTTCCAGGACATCTGTAATTTGATTACCAGAGCAACTGATGGTAGTATCGTCTGCATAATTATATACATTACATTTGTTTTGTAACATTAATAAAAGGTCGTTCATAAAAACATTGAATAAAAAGGGACCAAAAATTGATCCTTGAGCCGTACCTTGTGTCACCGTTACCCAACTGCTCATGTGACTTCCTATCTTGACCCTTTGTTTACGAGCCGTAAAATATCGTGCGATTAACATACAACAAGAATCGTCTAAACCATATGCTTTGAGTTTACTTACAAGCAGTGCATGCGACATGGAGTCAAACGCTTTAGATAAATCTGTGAGGACTGCACCCATGATTTCATTTCTGTCCAAAGATAATTTGCAATCTTCAACGAACCTTAGGAGTACATTTTGACAATTATACATTTTTCGAAAGCCGGATAAATTATGAGAAAACAAAGCGTCAAAATACGATGTCAACTGATCAACTATTATTCCTTCATATACTTTGGACAAGCATGGCAAAATGCTAACAGGGCGATAATTACCTTTTTCTAACTTGTCTGACTTTTTGTAGACGGGGCAAACCTCTGCACATTTTAGATCAGAGGGAAATTCACATGTTTGGATGGACATATTAATAAGACTAGAGATTGTACCACATAACTCTTCTGCTACCAGTTTAACAAGTTTGGCTGGTAACAAATCATGACCTTGTGATTTTTTTACGTCCAGTTTCAATAGCTTTTTACGAACATCATCATTTGTAACAGTGTGAAAAGAGAATCTTTTGTCACCAGTATAACATTTTATTCGTTCAATCGACTCGTGACCATCATATTTTCTAGTTATATCATTCAATAGATCACTTTCAGTTATACCCTCACTAGATGTATTCTTTGTATTTCCAATGGAAACAAAGAAGTTGTTGAAAATATTACAAACTCGAACATTGTCGTTAATGACATCCCCTGATTCCATAAGTGTAATACATTCATTTGTCTGTTTATTTCTTTCTGACAATAGTGGTTTAACGGTATCCCAAAATTCTTTGGAATTTTTACTACGAAACGTTGAACACTTATCCGCGATATAAGACTGAGCACTTTTCTTTCTGAGCGTAGTAACCTTATTCCTGTACAATCTATAACGTTTCCAGTCAATATCCCGTTTATATTTTCGATATTTACGTTTCAACATGTTCCTTACATTGATACACTTGCGTAGTTCGTCGTTCATATAAGGGACGCTGTTGTGCTTTACTTTTCTTTGTTTTAGAGGTGCGTGTTCATTCACTACCTCTTGAAGAATGCTTTGACAAAACCAATAACTATCATCGACAAAGTCAAAAATTTCACAAACATGGAAAGGAATTTTATCTACATCACTTTTGAAATCATCAGCATTGAAATGTTTATAACTCCTGTAGCATACCGTTCTTGTTACTTTGATGGGAACTCTCACCCTGGTGCACCAGCATACCATATGATGGAAATCACTCAATTAAGTATCAATACCAGTAACATTCATTATTCGTTTTGGAGCATTAGTTAAAACTAGATCTATTACCGTACCACTTAGGTTTTTAAAACAAGTTGGGAAGTTCACAACATTTTTAAAACCAAACACATCCAGGAAGTCATTCAGGGCCGTTTTGCCAGGTATCATGTCAACATTCACTCGTATATGTTTCGGATGTAAAAATTATGTCCCACAGGCATATCACTTCATTACACAAATGTAGTAACACGACAAATGAGTAATAGAGATACAGTTCGGTGAGCTACACACAACGTGGTTACCATGGTAGAAGAAATAAATAAATTCGGTGATCTTCCGTCATCCGACCAGTCGCTAACAGCTAATAAACAGGACAACGCATCTTTGCAGGGCTATCAGTAATCTCAAAATTAGCCATTTGAATGACGTCTTAAGGGCGTGATACCCTCTGGTATCACCAGCGCCATCTATATAAGAAGTATGGCCGCAGTCTTCTGTCACACAAGTCAACGCGGCAGCGGACAGGATAAATCAGAAAACAGAGAAGATAGACAAAGGTAAGTTGCAACTGGAGTTTTTCTTTTTTTCTTTGAATTGTTATGCATTTTTTTGCCTGATTCACTAGTAAGAGTTCCATAATTACAATGAACATGCGCATTACTGATAACTATCACATAATAAAGCCGGTGTGTTGGATCATAAATATATTCTTCTTATGTTATGATATAGGGCCTACAACAAGAATTTACCAGTGGTATAACTTTTTAACACAGGTCGAGGATCTCACAAAATGGAGAAGTTGCTATTTGCAGTCCTTGTCTTGGTTGCAGCATTTGGTAGGTGTATTTTTAAAGAACAAAGTATACAATATCGAAGGCACGCAATGCATATTTTGATACCACTGTAAATCTTTCAAGCCAATTCGACGTCCAAGGCGAGAGCGTGCACCCCAATGGCCGTGTTGACACTAATTTTCGAAATAAAATATTGGTGCTGAATATGGCTATTTACTGATTATCCCTGAAGTAGGATGGATGTCCTTTCGATGTTTCATGTTCTTTGGTTACCATTTAACTTTAAGGAGACATAAGCTTGAAATTGTGTAAAGTACAAAAAACACTATATTATGTTTTTCTGATTTTTGAAAATCAATCTTGTTCAATTCTGGTTTTCGATAATCGATCTTGCTCAATCCTTTTTTGAAGAAAAAAAATCAGTGTACTGATCAAAGAGATGTATTTTATACATATATGCGACCTTCAGGTCTTTCATTCGACCATTTTTATTCTAGGATTACCAGTCGATCTTGAAATTCAATCCATACTTAAACAAAAACAACAGAATCTCTTATATAACTATTTCCTCGCGCTTTTTATAGCTGCTGTGATGGGTCAGACTACGGAAGTCACCACGGAATCCGGAAGTTCCGCTGTCGTCTGCTCAATGGTTGCCATGGTTTCTACGCTCGCGCTCCATCTCCTCCGCGACAACTAGGCATGGAATCTGCACACCATTGCGACAGCTGTGATATATTTCAAATACGGAAATTGTTATTGGCCAGTCACGGATCACTTCGGATTTGCTCCGTCGGAGCGGATATGACGTTGTACAATGAGGCTATATGCATGAGCAATATTAGCTGAACGGGATTGGTTAATAATAATGTCTGGTATATTATGTTTTTTGTATACACATATGTATATTTATTAATTTATAAATGATTTCGTATAATAAACTTATTGAATGAATCAGGTGTTTGCTGAATGGGAATCAGAAGTGCGACCTTCGAATCTTGGGTTATTTTGTCCAACACGCTAAAATATTTGATGAGACAAATCCAAGAACTTTGCTTGAAGTTTCTGAAATTTCGAAAATTTTACGAGAAAAATTTGATCCGATGATACGTACTTTGCACACAAAAAAACTGGGCAAACCAATGCACCAGTTCGTATTTAAATAAGAAGAACAAGTGTCTGCATGGTGATGTTTTACTATACAAGAACGACAATCACATTCTGAATTGGTTCACACTATGGTTCTAAAAACGCCACGCATATCCAGTACATAACTACCCATACAACAGTCGTTTCCCCTCACCTTCCCCGGAAAGAATACTCATTTTCACTTATACACATGTAAAATACAATATATGCACTGCGTAATTGGTTACAATAGCCTAAGCCTGATACTTCCTGTATATGGAGAAAACATCACACAAAAACATTATTTTCATGATACAAAACTACACACCCGTATACAATGTTTGATATTCATGTAGGCGAGATAAATTCATATAGCCACAATCTTCACCAGTATACATGATCATTCTAATTTTGGTGGGATTGGAGGGACCTGAGTTTGTGTTTTCTAATACATTGTAATGACATTGAAAGCTGTAACGAAATATACATGTAGTAATTGCACAGGTGAACAACGTAAACACTGAACGCACGAGACAATATCACGCTAAACCACCAGTAATTGTCACTACAGTAACTAAGTGTTTGAGACGCAACAGGAAGTATGCGATTTGCGCCGGCGTCTGACGTCATTGTGTTTCTCCGCGCCGGGACTATTTTCCAAGAGACAAACTTCAGTGCCCGCAGAGGCGGTCCGGCTTCTTTCTGAGTTGAAGACGAATAGATCGAGGAACTCGCATAGAGTCAGAAAACTCGCTCCCAACAGCAAGCCAAGCAAGCCGCCTACTTCACCTATAGTGAAAATATGATGGAATACTGATGTCATTATGATTGGGGTATATAAAGCCAGTATTCTGTGGCATTATGATGCAAGGTTCATAGTCATCATGCCCTAGTGATGGGTGTAATGGGTGCGAAATAAACTTATGATTCTTTGAAATTCTAGGAATAAAATTGTACACAATGCCAGCGCGCTAGACCGTTAGATGGAAGATGAGCACAAACTCATATCAACTTTCAATTTTTTTCGACACAAATTGAATTTTAACACATTTCCTCCATCATAAGTTATGAATGAGAAAGTGCACGACTGACAAGGGTTGGGTTTTCCAAACTTGTGGCGTTCGAATGGGCTTAGATGTGGAGCAAGGTTGCGAAAAGTGGATATATGTGCACGTGTAACACAGAATACAAGAATATCAAATATAGACACGATAGCTCACATAAAAGTGCTGGGTATTCGTAGGCTTTCTGCTGTACCACGATCCTCTCTGTGAGTTCTTTGTAGAAAATATCCAACTCCAGAACGTTTTGGCTGCAATCAAGACGATGAACATAAACATTTCACTGGCGGACCTCACAAGTTTTCCAGATAACCACATACCCATGGCGCATGAATGATGGACGAGACGGATGAAGAGTGTATTAAGTTGGCGTCTTCAATAACAAATATTACATGTAAATAAAACACATAAAAAGGGAGAAAAGTAATATGATTCATAAGTGAAAAAAACACACCTGTAGAAGTTCGCATCTACAGTGTTTCCAGCTATGAAATCCTCCAGATATTTCAGGTTGGATTCTGCCTGACTGCTCAGTGCGCTGATGCTAGACTTAATACGCTTCCTGCTGGTCTGGGTGTCCCAGTTATCCCAAAATGCCTCGAGTTCGTCTGCCCGAATTTCGAAGTCACGTGACAACGGGCGAGACTTCCGGCTTGTAACTCCCGTCGGTCTCGACGTCTGAACCGACTGTATATCGAACTTCTGCCAGAGATTGCTTCCACGCATACTAGCCTCGGTCGACTGGGATAGAAGCCAGTAGTACAGTCTGTTCAGTTTGCTTTTCGTGCTGTTAGCGTAAATCAACATTTCATTCAGGGATGACTCGACCACAGACATCTTGTTGCTGACGAAATGCATCACTTCAATAAACTTCAACTCTTCTTGGAGCGATTCCAACGTAACATTAACCGCCTCATATCGTACTTGAAGCCTGTCAAGCTCCTGTGAGTAATTGTTTATATACGTGACGATATCGTCCAAAACCCAAGTAGCTACCGTGTACGAATCGTCGTATTTATCTTGCAAAGTGTCCAGTTCACCCCGACATTTCGGTGAAATAACCTCTCTGAAACCCTTGATTGCATGCAAGGCTGTGTCAACATTCGTGATAGCATCATCGTGTATGTTATCCATCGATTGTTTTGACATCCTTATCAGCGATGACAACTTTGATATTTCGTCGTACTGTTGGTTGATGTAACCGCTGAATGCCACTGTATTTTGAGTGTCTTCCAAGTATTCTTCCGAAATCATGTCCTTATAGTCCGATATATTTCCAAATTTGAAGCTGTTTATACCCATGGTGTCATCTTTGAGGAAAGTGCCATTCAACAAGGACTCGTTGAGATTGATGTCAACTATCATATCTTGCATATATTCTAAGATTTCAAATGTATTGTAGTTTCTCAATTGTGATGAAGTAGAGAGTGAAGGCATCGTTCTTCTTCCAACCCCTGTCAATCCAAGTGAATATGTTATTCTCCTAGACAAAATTTGAATCAATGATGTAGAATCTCTAGACATACACCAATCACAATTCAGTGGTAGGTAATCAAAGAGAGGTCTTGCTAAGTCCTGACGTAACAAATATGGCGACCATTGCCTGCTGGTGACGTCACTAATCGTTCGGTACATTGTCGGTCGCAGAACGTCCAGGGTGTGACGCAATGCATAGAGAAGCGAGTCATAATGAGGCTTGAGTTCACTTGCGAAATGTTTGGCCATGTCTTTTGGCGGTGGAATTTCCACTTTCGGTTCCGGACATCGTTTCATGAAACACTCTTCTATCATTGGGTTGGTGATATTGAAACTGTCGGTCAAAGTCCAGAATTCGTCCAGAGTTAGGTAAGATATGTTAACCATGGATATATCGTAATCCATAAAATCCAAATCGTAATAACATTGCGCGAAATTCATGTACTTCAATATGCACTGCATAAAAGGATTGTCTGTCATATTTAAAACCGTTTCATTCCAACTGGACTTGAACTGATTGACATCATCCGTACATGTTGTATCTTCGCTTGTGTTGATTTCTGTACCGTTTGAGAAATCTAACTGTGATATTAGGAAGTTCTCATATTTTAGAATCACGTCCTCAATTTTGTTTTGCAAATATATTACACGGGTGTAAATTTGCGTGTGTATGTACTCTCGAAGTGTCGAGAGGGAATCCCTGATTGGGTATTCTATGCTTTCTATGACGTCAGAGGTAAGTCGCATGTAATTTATGCAATCGGTGTTCACCATCTGTAGTAACTCTATGACGTCATGCTGCTGTGCGTTCAGTTTCTCACTGACGTCACGAATCACGTGATAGCTGGCCGCCATGGAAGCACGGGCGGTGTAAAACATTTTCTGTGTGTCCTTGTACTTGTCTGGATACACTCTGCAAATGTAATTAATGAAAATCGCTGTTTTTATTTCATACGTCTGGTTACGACTTGACAAGCACCTCCCACCATTTACATTCAACATGTACGCTCAAGGGTTTTCCAGTGAGATTGAATACCTATTGTCGAACAACGACCTAATTTAATTGATCGAGGTTGAATACTTTATTTAGACAACTGAATTATTGACCCAGGGTTTTAATTCGACGAGAAGTCTGCTATTTACCGGTACATGACCTCCCGCGCCCGCGATAGTTTTTGTCTCCATACGTCTAACTTGGCTTTGTCCGCGCCGGTGAGGCTTTCTGTATCCATGGTGATCGAGGAAAATGAGAGGCTAGGGACGTAGACCTTTTCTTGACAGGGGGTTGAGCATGTACAGTTGCCTAGGCGACGGTGTTCGTCTGTTGATATAGTATTGTAATTTGCATCATTATTTATGCTAGGGGGTTTAGTTATAAATTATATGTGTAATTACTTTATATCCAGTTTTATGACATCGATGTAAATATCCATATAATGTGAGAGTAAAGGTGTAGACAATGTTTATCGTGAGAAACATGTAGGCCCAAACTGGAAATTAATTAAACTAACCAATTCCTGGCTTGGCACAGTTGATGTACTTGTCCATACTGCAAACGGTCACGTTTTCTGGGGGATCATATCATAGATTTTTGAATAATTATTTCGTGCAAATATAATGCGTAATAACAGAGTAAATGTGAATCTAATATTCTATTTCAAATATTTCATTCTTGTATATAATGTTTCATCTCTATAGATTCATGTTACATATTCTGAAATACATGCAATATTTTTTACTACTCTGTAGGCTACCAAATAAAGTATAGTTTTAAAGCATCAAACTTTATCTCAGAAATTCTTTGTAAACAGCCACATGTTTGGCTCATTCCATGATATGAAAGCTACCGTACCGTCTCCTCTTGCAGGCATGTGGATATCAATACACCCGCATTTCTCCCGCAGTACCGTATTTTCACAATTGAGCACACAGGTCGTGACGGAATAGTGATCATAGTATTCCAGATCTGTAGCAGAGCAGTTTCCCCACGGTGGAGTCAAGTTGTCCACCTAGAAAGCCGTACAAAAACCCAGAAAGCCGTATAAGGACATAAACAATATAGGTAAAATCAATCAGCTGCTATTGAATAACATTACACATTCCCATTGCATGGGTGTCTGTACAGTATAATATATTCGGTGTGATGCATATAGAGCAGCAACTCGGATTTATCTTCCAATCTTGAACAAAGTTTGCTAGCTTATATGGCAAAATCCATCTACTACATTTGACACTATGTTGAGGTGTTAGAGTGCCATTACCTGCGTCCTCTCCACTGACACTAGGGAGTAGAGCCCGGGAGAGATGGCCATGGAGCGCTCCTGCATCAGCGGCAAGTCGTCGTCGGCGTGTAGCAGCAGCTGCGGGACGCAGAGGGTTAATGAGGAGGCAAAGGGTTAATGTGATATGATTAAGCGTATATCTAGTGTTTGAGGGTAGATCTAGTTTATAAAAAGATGTTACGACGGGTAATATCGATACGGTATCACACGCGGGCTAAAATAATGCTACCTTCAGCAAACTACATGTAAACCAACAACAGAAGACCAGTGATGTCAGATGATAAGGGTCAAGGCCTCATAACACAAAATTGCACGGCTACTGACTAATGATATTGTGCGAAGTGCAATCGAAAGAGATGGCTCAAAACATCGTACTCAAGCTCTCGAGCTACGACTAGAATATATCTTTGATCCACCACATCATCTGGTGTATGATAAACTACAGCCCTCAGATATTTCCAATTCACAGTTATTGAGGTATACGAGTATAATCTACATATGGATCATGTTGTTTATGTTTGTTTTTGATGAAAGGTCCGTTGATAAGATGAGAAACAATGATACAATGAATCAAGAACACAGAAAAGACTTTATCAACTATAAAAATGAATTTGGCAGACTATGCCTGCAAGCAGTCGGTGCTAAAAGGCCTATCGCTCTACAGGCTTTATAAACTATTGATGTATTTACTTGAAGGAACTAATGATAATAAAGAAAAGGTTTTCGTAGTGAAACAGTGTTTGGCTTGCGATGATATCCACGATGAAAATGTAATAATCCACGTAGCAACGACGTCTTCAATCAATTTATAACCCCCCGGCGTATGTTATATTGCCTGAGACGAAAGTTACCCTTTTTGTCATGAATGTCCCCACGATGGCCATGATATAAATAATAGATCGTCAACGTGAAGAAGATGGCATCAATGATGGTCTATAAACCTTCTCGATAAGGTCAGAGTGGTGGCACTGGCTGTCTTTAGATGTATTAAACATAGACTCCAGCGTAACATACCTGAACCCCTACTCCAGATTGTACGTTCTTTGTGTATTCATATTTCTCAATGTTCAAAGTCATCCCAAGACCAAATCCGGGTCCTGCAATTTCAAATTGACGCATGTTTGTAGGGCTACAAGTTGTAATTGAAGTTAACGAAGTGCAAAACCAATTACATAGAGAACTTTAGTTGAGCAAGAAGTTGGAACTGACCAGATTTTTCAATTTTCGACGGTGGTGTGAACTTATAGCATAACCCGAGATCAGTGAAAGTCGTCTCAAAATCGTCCACGCTACAGGCTTCTCCCTTCCATTTACAACTGAAATATACATTGCTGATAATTATTTTGGTTCATTGCTATGTTTACAAACTACATTGTATAATATGGAAACGTATACAATGGTAACACTTATATTGGCAAAAAAAAACTTGATATAATCGAAAGAGTTATCATCGGAAGTTAGCTCGACCGACCTATGTTTTAACTATCTAGCTAGGTCTAGTTAGGTATGACTCAAATAAGTTAATATGAAAATGTTTAGCTAAAAACACGATTGTTTTTTTTTTGCCGACAGAAACTTATTTCTGCCAGGACGGATGTTATAGCCTAGCCATTTAAAACGGGCAAAGCCCTAGACTATTTTTTTATGTTATTGGTCGTAATATAACTATTTATGTTTATTACCAGGGTCTTATTTGATCACATGTCATGAGCAAAATACGATATTCAATACATATTAGCAGAAATACATATGTATTTCTGATATTAGTTGTAACTTGGGGTGGTATTGCGACATTACAGTAATTTGGTAACAAAGAATCAACTTTGCTTCAGTATGAACACCGAAAGCGGTTAGCGAAAATGTGATGCCCTAGTATAGGAATGAATACTTGATCAGATTGGCGATTATTGTTTGTTGGTGAAATAACACTGAATTCACGGCCATGTGGTCATCGAGTATGGAAGTGTGACGTCAAATTTGTTCAAAACGAGGGCATAACCTTTGTGTTAAGTGAACAATACCATTCAATTCGATTTGTTTGGAAATCAAGGAGCCTTAAGTTGAGGGCAATCAGATATGATAAAAGGCAATAAACACGATTAGTCACTCTCTGTCATGTTTGAATCAAGTATTTTGAGGAACCAAGGTGAACTTGCTCTACGATTCTGATTTTTGGCCAGTTGAGCAAAACATTTTGCCAGGACGGTTTGAACCTTGATATACACGGTTTGTATATGGCTAGATATAGATATATACACTGTAATAATAAACAACTCGCTCGAGTGAACTGTCATCCCGCTCGAATTATCTTGGTTTTAACTGTGGAGAGACACATCACTAGTGTCGCCTTATTAATTTAACATCTCAATTCATCTCAGCAAATGCTTCTTTACAATATGAAATCGTCAATTCCAAACTCAATCGAGCGAGTTAATTCGTCTTCGCGTGTGGCAGCAAACGCTCCTTCACAATATAAAATATAAAACTCCACGACAACTCAATTCACATAAATCGAACCGTAAAGAAAATATACGTATAACTTCATACCTCTGAATGAGGTCACGTTTGAGGTGTCCACCGTAGACATACATCTCCTTCAGAGAGATATTCCTCATGGGCGTTGTCACCAAACTCTCCATGTTTGGGCTGATGTATTCTGACTCTGATTAGTCAGGGAAGCCGGAAGTTATTATTAAATTGTATTTAAATTGAATATTTATGTGACACATCAGTTCCAAGCAGAGTTAATATCAGATATCACCAATTTTGGTATTCTCAGTGAAGAACTGCAAAACAAAATTCAGACCAGATAGTTTCTCACGTGTACAATGGAAGACAATCGTCATTTCCGCCCACTGCTGGTCACGTGACCATACGCTCCACATCCGGGGCAGAGTGCCCTTGACTTCCGGTTCCTCTATGGACCGGGCCCAGATGTCTCCAGACGTCATTCGATTTGATATGACCCAGTGCCCGTCATCACCCAGCGATATGTATAGGGACTCTTCGCCTTTTCCAACGTAACGATAGGATAAGAAATGTTCTTGCTTGACTAGATGGAATACGTGACTGGCGGCACCACTGAGGAAAGGCAGTGAGATTCCACTTGTGATTTCTATCCGTGGACATTGATCTGTAACAACAAAAATAACTATTACCGAAGTTCACCCGTACATACAAATATATTGGTTATCCCATTTCAAAAAACTGATTTCAAATTAGCAAAATTTCAATTACCAGGCCTCGAACAACAACTTTAAACCGATAACACTGGTCACAAAGGTGACATGAGTTTTAACCCTTGAAATAATATATACGTGTAATCCTGCCACAAAGCAATTCACAAAGAGTACACAAAAATATCATGAACTCCCCGCATACAAGCCCGTACCACAGTGCATCTCATCAGAGCTGTCGGTGCAGTCGGCGAATCCGTCACAGAGCACGGAGCGAGGGAGGCAGGCAGTGCCCGAGGTACATAGGAACCCATCCCGACAGTCCAGGGCTGGAAGGCAGTGGACATAACGTCATATGCACATGTAGTACCATACTATTTATGAAAATTGTCATGATCCAGAAAATGTATCGAAAAGTCAATACTCATGTGAGAACTGAATCACACGATTTCTGTGCCTCAATTGAAGGTTTTGACCTTTTCACATTTTGTTCATGATATAGTATGGTATGTATAGTATATACCTTTTCACATGATATAGTATGGTATGTCTCACCTTCAGTGGATTGTGATTTGCTTGTCAGAGTTGCTATTCTCTGATACCAGCCGCCCTGAGTCGCTGACGTTATTCTAATCGTAACATACATATATATCATTATATCAGATAATAACATGTTATTCAAACGAACTTGTGTCAGACCAACTGTGAAATGCCTCATCGTGTCTCATTGGTGTTATTCAACTAATATGTTCAACGTATTAAGTTATTTATTTTTTTGTAGTTGTGTATGTAATCAAGAACGATGACACCTCCCAACCACCGTATCTCGCTCACTGACTTGAATGCGTTCTGGTTGCAGATGGTGATGGCGGGAAACTCCAATTCACTAACGTAGTTGACCTCGACGTTAACGGTTTTCTGGAAGGACAAGTACATGGACACCCTGTCCACGGTGTAGTAGATAAACACGGCAAACGCTCCGAGCACGGTGATTCCCCAGAGGGCGCTGTAAGCGGGAGCAGCGGCAAATGGGATTTCTTGAAATTGCATCAGTTTAAATTAAGAGAAGATATTACAACTGTGGCTAATAGTGTAGATAAATCAAGCTTCGGTAGGGATAATATTGCGAATTGCGTGGAAAAACCAACGACATTTCACCTGCATATGCGACATAATTGAGCTATACCAAATCCAGTTTTTCCGAATCTTTTTACGTCATTTTCAACGTATTCTGCAAAACGTTACTATTGGCCAAAGAGAAGTTTTCTGACGTAATTTGTGAAACTCGGACAACTTTTGGGGGCATTTGGGATAGGTCAATTATTGGTGAGGGTACATCACTTGATGACCTTCTAAAACTGCATTTGGAGCTGGCACAGGTCGTGTATCGCAGTCCGTGTAGGGTCGTCTCCTGAGAGAAGTCATGTAGTAGCCTGCCCCAGCGGCCGGTGCCCTGCCGGTACGTCACAACAGTGTCAGTCTGGGGGCATCGGGCACGTAAAATGTTAAGTATAATTGTATGCAAAGTTTGAGTCCTCACTGATAAACTAAAGTGGCACTGGGCAGCATATTCCAAATCAACAAATAATCCCCACAATTTTCATGCATGTATCAAAAACACGCTTTCCGGTTCGACCCCACTTGATCTCGTCCTAAAATGTATTATTTCACTTGTAAGCAAAACCGAAAACAAAACGTACAGCGTTGGTATCACGAGAAACTGCCATCTCCTTTCCGTTTGCTCTCAGTGCGCTCAGTTCGTGGGACTCCAAGTCTGTCGCCGCCATCGCCTCCGGGAAGACGAGCGCATTCTGGTGGTGAAAAGAACATAAGACATGTTAAATTGTGTAGAGTTAGTTTATCCAGTAGCTTCTCGGCAATCCATCCAGGTTGGCCTTTGTCCCCATCTCGTTTATGGAAGAAAAATATAGTGGTAATGACATATGGGGTCTTCGACAGTGTATATTAGTTATCACAGGGGTTATTGAATTGATGGATTATGGTTGGTATTACTTTGAGATACGTCCTCGAGTCCGGGGCCTCAAGCACTGCTAATCACAGGAATAATGGCGTCATCAGGGGCAGACAGTGTGGTTAATGTAGTTGTTTCTACTGTACACCTGATGGAATTAGTATACAACTGCCCAACAACCTATGAAAATAATTTAGAAATCCGAAACAAACCCCATGGAATAGATATATGACAAGTACATAAGTACCTAACCACAAGCCAAAAGGCTACTGAGTTGATGTTTTTTTATGTTCATATTTTTTTTATGTTCATTTCAATCTCTATTACTTGAAGTCGGAAATGAATAAATAAATAGATACGGGCGAATCAATGGGTGCTGCAGTAGAGCACCAGTGTCAGTAGTCTACATTTATAAGCTCAATCTAAATCGAGTACACAGCAAATTACCACTAATAGACGTGGAATCAATACCCAGTATCAAGTATTCCGAGCAAACAAAACAGGGTCCGTTATCCAATCTCATAGTCCGGGGACAGAAAGTCATATCAGGCATACAAAGTGAGAGAAAACAAAAATGACAGGGAAACTCATGAACCCCCGTAAATGGCCATCAGGAGGTGAAATCAGGTGTTCCGGAAAGAGTGAGCATTTCCTGCCCCACTAGTGGCACCCGTCATGAATTCCCCAAAATTAACATGAAAATAGATCTAGTTGCATGGAAGACATGGATTTGCTGTATTTATCAACCAGATCATGATGACGTCCATAGAATTTCTTAAACGCAGCGATAAGTCTTGGTAAAACATATCCTTGTCGTAGCAGTTTAGAGACTAGCTGGGCACTTCGATAGACAAAGTCCTCATATTTGCAACTAGCTCTGGAATAGCGTATAAGTTGAGAAACAAACACACCATATGCCGGTGACATAGGAATGTTGCTGCTTAGAAAAGGGAAATTGACTATGGAAAATTTGAAATCATCACGTTTGTCATATAATCTAGTTGACAGGTTAGAATCATTATCAATCTCCAACCTCAGGTCTAGATAGTTGGAAAAATTAGCGGATTCTGTAGTATCCTTAATTTCAAGTTCCTTAGGATATATGACATCCAAATAATCACCAAACTTGGGATTATCTAGCGACAATACATCATCTATGTATCGGAAAGTGAAATTAAAATTACATGTTAGTTTCTTAGAACCTCCTCTTTGTAAATGTTGGTATGTATGTCTTTGTAAACATACTAAACTGTATGTTTCTTATGACAATGTACTAGAGCATACTTCATCATTATATCATTAACGCGACATATCATGAATTTTTTGGTTGGGGACGAAAGCAACAGATGTGGCACATTTCACCTTGAGCCAAGAGGATCACCTCTTTGGGTGAGCCTATTGGGTGAGTATTTTGGCCACAAACCTAAGGCCTTCTCTTCGCATGATGAGATTAATCAATAGTAACATACAGTGGGGTCTAAAAATCTCAGACCGCCTTGAGAATTTCACTATGATAGGCCTTCAATGGAAGATGGGCTGTAATGGTGAATCCTACGCCCCTACTTCACAAAATGTATCTCATAATGACACCAGAAGGTTTATTTCGGGTAAAATCGATAGTTTTTACCAACAAACTTGAAAATAATGAGAATGTCACATATTTATTACTATATCACCAACTCTTGTTATATTGATGTAACACATTACGATAACTGGTTGCAATGAAACTGATGTTGACCTACAAACACTCACCAACAATATTGCACCTTAATCATGTTATTATGTTATTATCCATCAAACTTGGTGGTTTTGCCCAAAATTAAACAAATAATTCTAATGTTGTATAACCAGGCGCTCTGAATTTCTGATGTTATTTCTGCATATATAAAAGTGACTGAAAGAACAAATAACAGATTAAATAACTTAGATGAAATACAGTTTATGTTAATGACAGGTTTTAGAAAAGACAATATTTTCAGGGTGGTCTAAGACTAAAGGACCCCACTGTATACTTCTCGATTTTGTACAATACCACAACACCTGAATTCGCAGTAATGGCACGAAGACATGGTACGTCTTCCCCCATTATATTCATCGATGAAATGGTTGTCTCATTATCCAAAACTCTCAATCGTGCCTTAATAATAGTAATAACAATTAGTTCACCACGGGACACATTCCGCTTAATCCATGAAAAACTAATTCTCACGTCTCTGAAGTCACAAATAGTTATCTACAAACTGAATGGTAAAAAAATTTCCAGTACGATTCCAGCATATGAATGAGCTTCATTCAGTTTACTGTCTCCTCAAGACCACAAGGGTCAATCCAACACGGAAAGTTCCCCCATGGTCGTTTAAGGACAAATAGCCTTTGCGAGAGAACAGTCTTTCAAAAGTTTCACAATGCAAATCACGCGTGTAAACGCCAGCCTTCTATGTGTGAAATTACAAGGTCTGTGATGGGTAATTGTTTGATAATCAAGCAGTGGGCACACATGTGCTTTGAACTAAACTAAGCAACAAGATGTGATGACAAGAGAACCAATATTAAGCAATAGAAAATGATATGAGTACAAGTGCATGATACAAACAAACTCATCAAACCAAATGTGACTAACCGAATTGCACGATTTTGTGACAGGAATAAAACGACAAACAGCAGCGAATAAGAAATAAGAGATGCCATGTCATTTCCCTGACGCCACCATCTATCAGTTTTGACAAGTACTCAAAAGAGTCTGTCACTCTACTCAACGTCTGTATTCCTCACACAATGGTACCTGGGAACTAGTGTATTGCAGTCGATCAAAAATCGTGTGATGACACTCGGTGCCCATATAAATCCGCACAATGAACTTGTATCATGAAGGTCACCACCATGAATTTATGTCCATAAAACTAAATAATTAACATAAAACGTAATATCTACCACTGAATCCAAGCTAATTCAGAAATATTCATGAGCATTGCAATGGAGAACTGACACTAACGTGTTTGGAATTAATATGCGTGTACCTTTGAAGCAATCGCGAGCCAGTCTCCTATCGAAGATCAATAGGTGAGCAAATCTGTGTATTGAAACACTACGGAACGAATGTATATTCACATCATATTTTTTCGATGATATCTTGTAGCATACACATAGCATTTAAAGCAAAATAAACAATTTTAAAGATACAAACTTACCTGTTTCTCACGTATTGGTCACCAACGGTATGACTCAGCTATTTAAAATCCATCGTTCTATCTAATTGTTTGCATACCAATATATCCAGCATAATATTTACCAATAAAAAATCAGGTCAGGTGTGAACATCGACACTAAGCTTCATTCCGTCAATTGACTGCGTGCAAAGTGCACCAGGCCAGGAGGCAATGTATCCTACTACAGGCGCAGCAACTTAGTCTCCCGATAACAGGCAGTCCTCTTCCGCGGGTAGTAACGTGGCGTTGGTTCTACGGGCGGATCACCACTTTGTGCTCAGGATAAACGGTTACTAATTGGTTTTGTTCTACATACTTACACGTCAGTTGATTGCAATTTACCAAAGGGTGACAGTTTCCGCCAACTAATGAATCGTTTGACTCTTATATATTGGTTATTATTGCTATTGATTATAAGCTAATACAACTTACAATTTGTTCCAGTGAAGGTATCCCATTGAATTCACAGTCACAAACTTTGCCTAATTCTGCAAGCGAAGAAACCTACATGTAGTGTATGTTGATAAATATTTAGTATACAGTAACATTTTACTATCTCCATCTATTATGCGAGTACAATATTCCCCATTTGTCATGCTCTGTTCATTTACATTCATCCCACGTGTTCATGGGGTGATCGAATCATGCATTTCCAGAAAATGATGAGCCAAACTGATGTTGCTTGGGTATCCAATTCCCAAGAGATTTTGTCACATGGAATACATTATTCCATACAAACGAACTCTGTTTAATTCCCTCTGTATATAGTTGTTGTTTTATCACAAAATAACACATGGTGATTGCACAATGTCGATGAAACCAATTTGTGTCAAACATTATGGCGGCAACAGTGCTCGACCAATTACAATTTTATTATAAAGTACTGTTATGAAACCATTCGTTTCTAGTTTTATTTATTTTCAGTAGAATCTAGCGATAAAAATGCATGTACATTAAACTAGGATATTCATTTTTTTTGTAAATTAATATTTTATCCAATGATAACTGACAAAAAAACTAAAAAAAAACTATAGGAATCTCAAGAGTGTGCATCATACTGGTCCATTGTGGTTCGCGACCATGCTCGAGAGAAGGCTGCAGGTTAAATGGACATTACGGCAGCCAATTGTGAAGACACAGGTGGTAATCGGGATATCATAGCGATATTCACAGGCGAACCCATAAACGAAGGTGAACCAACGTTAAAACGTCTTCAGTATTTGCATTCTTGCAAGACGAGTAGTTGATCATTCAACAACATTAGTTATTGAATCATCGAGCATGAATTTAATAAAGTATTTACTTACTCTTCCTCGTAAAACATCATTATCCGTGATTAATTATTTACTCTTCCATGTACACTACTACGGGTGAACATGTACCTATTCAAACGAACAGTTTATCCAATATAACGACTCGACAATACATACCTCAGGTGCGAAAAGAATATAGTCAGTCACTAGTCCATAGAGTTACGATTTGAGAAGAGAATGAGATATCTGTCTTCACCGAATCACCCGAAATGTTAAATGTACCAATGGTCCAATGCAACAGTGCGAATCAGTCTTTGTTTATTGTACCGACCATGAAACAGTTCAGACAAACACACAGAGTCATAGCACACAGATGTTTCATAAAAGATGGCACCAGAATGTCAACAAAACCTGTATACATTTATATGTTTTATCGGACAGTAATGAACGAAATCATCAGTCATCTTTAATAATAATGACAATTAGGAAATATTTAAGCCAAACAAATAATTAATTTTCTCCAATACCGAAAATTCCCATGAACTGTCTATTTTTAAAGAGTGAATTCATCCCATAGGGATGGAGTCCAATAATGACTCTTTGTAATTTGTTTTGGGTAATGTGTTCGTACTTCACGAGCTGATGTTTGTGAAATAATCTTCATCAATTGTTTACTGTTATAATATGAACAATAAACATCATATTATTATGTACATTTACAGTCCGCAAAACGAACATCATTCAACCAATATACACTGAAAAATACATTTAAAATACCAGTTGTGACACTAATCAAAATGTGCATTTTACTTGAAAGTCCTGGTACCACCCACAATAAATAAGTCAGACTATAAATCAAACGCCACTTACTTTGAAACAATCTCAAATACACTACCAGGACTCTATACCATTATAGTAGTTTCAGGAGATCTTATGTCTGAAGCAGGTGAATTTCAATTGACCAACCATGTTCTGAAACTGCTCTCGGACAAACGCTTGAAAGGTCATATCAGTTGTCACAGGGATTACTGAATCGATTATTGAATTATGGTGAGAAATTCCCTCGTGTCCGGGGCCCTAAGCACTGCTAATCACAGAAGTAGATTATTTCTCACGACCCCCAAAAGCAACGGTTAATTGCAAATCCAAATAAAACACGACGAGTTGAGCAAATGAATAACGAGACTGCTCCGTTGTGGTTCATGACAAAGCGCAGATGCGACCGTCCTTGAGCGAAGACTGCAGGTTAAATTGACATTAAAGCAGCTAACTGTTGAAGAAGCAGGGGAGGTGATCTGGATATCATAGCGATATTTACAGGCGAACCCAGAAACGAAGGTGAACCAACGTTTAAACAAGTTCAGTATTTGCATTCTTGCAAGGCGATTAGTTGATCATTCAGCAACACCCGTCCTCGAACCATCGACCATGAAATTAATCGCGTATTTACTTACTGTCTCTCATAAAACATCATTATCCGTGAGTAAAGTCCACCTGTGACGTCACTCTATTGTTCTTTCTCTCCATTACCAATAGGTAATGGAGAGCTACGTGCGAAAATTGGAGCGATATGTTTGTAGTATTGGAGCTGAGCTCAACTGTGAAATATTGAAAGAAGTTTTGCTCGCTTCATTGATTGCAACACAACGGGATTAATTCATGTGTAAATGCATGTAGGAGCAGTATGTTCTGTGAAGCGTTCACCTCGGACAAATATTGCCGAACAATAGTAATCCCCCGGGACGAACAAATCAAAGCATACACCGTCCTAAGGTCAATTGACATATAGCAATTGACATATAGGAGCACATGCGCGAACTCTTCTCCCATAATGGTCCAGGTACCTTGTACTGCTCCGTAATACTACTCGTGCACTGACCATTCAATCCGTCTCGCACCTTTTTAATCCTTATTGTATATAGATGAACGAGCAGCACAAGCACTGGTCTGACAAATCCAAACCATATCCGTTCATTGCATTCATGTGAAGATTATATATCCAATTTCGCAATATCCATCACATTGTGTATGATTATCAAAAAACAAAACAAGAAATGTCCCTGCAAGATATATTTATATCGTGGCATGTAAGCTATCCAATTTTTCTAATATCCATGAAAATCTTGTGTGATAATCCCAAGTTATGCCTGCGAGTTATAATCATATCCATGACTGGTTGCAATCACCTTCCACAGATAGGAGGAGTATACTATCCCGTGAAAATTTAAACATAGTGTGAATTTCACTTGAACAATACGATGTTGTCCCTTCAACATTTGTTTGTGAAATGAATGCAACCATTTCCCGTGTATCTCTCTTATATAACACATTTGTGTTCACGTACTCACAACTCGTACATCTTGAGCTATAGTGATTGTGTGGGGGGATTCTTTTTTGGGGTGGTGGACTTTACATTAGTCAAAGCCCTCGTCACGCTCCATCACCTATTGGTATTGGAAACCTCGGGCTTCGCCCTCGGTCTCCAATACCAATAGGTAATGGAGCGCTCCTCGGGCTTTATCTAATACTTAATTATTTACTCTTGAATGCAGCAAACACTACAGCGTGTAAACATTCACCTATTCGAACAAATAGTTTATTCAATATAAAACTCGAGAATACATACCTCAGTTACGAAGAGAATATGGTCAGTTACTAGTACTTATCCCTATAGTTGCGACTTGAGAAGAAACTGAGCTATTTGGCTTCACAGGATTACCCGAATCCCTAGGGTCCATGGCAGTAGTGCGAATCTTTTTTTTGTTTATTGCACCGACTATGAAACAGTTCTGACAAACACATAGAGCCGCAGGACATATGTTCGATAAAAAAGGCTCCAAAATGTCAACAAAGCCTTATAAATTTGTATGTTTTAGAAGACAATAATTAATAAAATCATTTGAATTTATAGCACCCGTTTAACCGATTCAGTTCTCTTTAATAATCATGACATTTATGAATTATCAAAGCTAAACAAATGATGAAATCCTCTCCATTACTGCACACTTGCATCAACTATTGATTTTGTTTAGAATGTAGTCATCTTTTCGACGGGATAGAGCTGATAATGAATCTGTTTGCAACTTGTTTTGGATAATATGTTCGTAGTTCTACGAGGTGATGCTCGTGAGATAAATAAACTGTATCATTTGTTTACTGTGTTATAAAATTATACATGTACATATTAATACTTTTATGATCAATAATTTGGAGTCCGTAGAACGATTATTATCCAACCTATATAAACTGAAAACTATTTTTCAATTATCAATTGTGCCACAAATTAAAATCTGCAACTTAGATAACAACTCCCAATAAAAATAACAGGCTATAAATCACTGATAATGCCACTTATTTTGAAAAATCTCAGATATTCTACAACGAGTCCTACCATTACAGTAGTCTCAGGAGATCTTTTGACTGAAGCAGGTGAATTCCAAATGACCAACCATGTTCTGAAACAGCTCGTGGATAAACGCTGAATATGTTCCCAATGAATTATTCAGTTTCCACTTACTCAGGGACATGTCCACATCGCCAAGAACGATGCGTTACGTTTTTGTCTAAATCCCCAACCTAGACGCACATTCTAATTCAATGGTGTGCTTTATTCGGATTTATTTTCAAACGGGAAAATAACAAGAAACATCAACTTGACTGAATGTATGGAAAACGTACCTTATTATTGAAAGTTACTGAATAAATCTCTTTTCTAGGTCACGTGCATATACCAGTGTAATGATAAGTGAACTATTTATCATTTGTATTCATGATTACTAACATACATGATTTCCAATAGCATTGAAATAATGGAATGAGCCACCGTGAACATTAACCGAAAATGTGGGTATGAGAGCTATCTGCATTAACAGTACACTTACGTGAAAGTACATAAAGTGATAGTCAGTAGACATGTGTATCTGTATGATGCAATATAGAACAGGAATTTGTTACATGTAACTAACATTTCATTTCGCTTTTGCATGGAATGATAGTGCCAGAGTGCTTTGATTGAGTGTTGAATGGCAAATGAGTCGTTGCAGAGATATGTACATTCTGACAGCCTGCCCCCACTGGTGAGTGTGGTGTAGTTTTGACGCCACGCCCAGGTGACATTAATAACTCTGTCAGTAGGTCGATTGCACACTGCACAAGGAATAACACTTCATTCATGAAGTAGGTGTTTGATGACGAGTATGCAAAGCAGAGGAAGTGTGCATCATGAGAAGAGGACAGTGATGGTTTGGTGGATTCTTTGATGCCACTCCTAGTCAATTGTGTGACTTAGACTAATCTAGTCAATCTTCTTATGTCCAATTTAATGTGTGTTGTATCAACATTCCAAACACTCTTGTTTGGAGGCGGAAATGAATAAAAATAAGTATATACGGGCGGGTCACTGGGCACTTCAGTACAACACCAGTGTCAATAAACTCAATTTACTTATAAAAGTGCAAGTTCAGTACATAGAAAATTATTAAAAAATGTGCATTTGTTATGACAACATACCAGAGCATAATTCTTCATTATATCATTAACGGGGCTTATCACGAAATTTTTGCTTCGAGGCAAAAGCGACTAGAGTGGCACAGTCTCACATTGAGCCACGAGAATAACCTCTTTTGATAAGCACATAATTTTCGAGCAACAATAGCAACATACTTTTCGATTTAGTACAATTCCACAACACCTGACCTCGTAGCAATGACACAGAGCAATGGTATAGACATGTTATGATCACCTCCATCAGACTCGTCGAGGAAATGGTCGTTCCATTTTCCAAAGCACTCAATGAGATGCGTGCCTGAATAACTGTAACAGCAATTAGCTTACGACGGGACATATTCCCTTCAATTCAGACAAAAAGTGTTGTTCACGATGCTAAAACCTTGAATGATTAGTATAGTCCGAATGGTAATGTAAGTTCCAGCACGATTCCAGCAAATGAATAACGAGCCTAATCCATTGTCTCCAAATGGCCACGAGGATCAGTTCTGTACAGAAAATACCCCAAGTGACGGTTGGGAACAAATAGGCCTTGCAAGACAGCTGTCGTTCAAAGGTTTCCCAATGCAAATCACGCGTGTCAAATCTCATCTGGTATGTGCATCAAAACTGTGATGACGAAATTGCCCAATGCAAATAGCGCGTGTAGAATTGACTCAGAACATACATCAATGCAAATAATTGTGATAGTATTCGAAGCATTCAGGATATATAAATGCAGAATAATATCTTTTGTTTTTTCACCCGTAAGATCGTCTATCATCCATGTGTGAAATTGCAATGTCTGAGATGGGTAATTATTTAATAATCAATTACACATCTGCTTTGAACTGAACTGAGCAGCAAGACGTGATGGCAAGAGAAACCAACATTTATCAATAGTAAATGAGACGAGTGATGCATAAAACATCATAGAACTAACTGTGACTTGTAAAACTGAACGATTTTGTGACAGGAATAGACACCATGTAGCAGCAAATATGAAAATATGAGAAGCTATGTCTGTTTATTTTCCTGACGCCACAAACGATCAGTTTTGACAAGTACTCAAAAGAGTCTGGTCATTCACCTCAATGTCAGCCTTCCCACACAATGGTACCCGGACACTAGTGTATAACAGTCTACCATTTTTTGGAATCCGCACAAAATTTTTTTGTGGTGAAGGTCACCGCCATGCATATATGTCCTTAAAGCGACAAAATTAGCGTAAAACGGAATATCTGCCGGTGAATCTTATACTCATCAAATTCAGAAATATTCATGACCATTGCAATGGAGAACTGACATCAACGTGTTTGAGAATATTAGGCTTGAATTGTATCGAGAACTAGTCTGCTATCCAAGATCAATAACTAATCACATTCGTGATTTTTGAGGCATTAAGAAATGAATGGATATTTACATCACATTTCCTCCTTGATGATATATTGTAATATATACGTAAAATATAAACGCATAATCACTCATACACAATTAGAGAAATGAAACTTACCTGTTCTTCACGTATTGGTCACTAAAATTATGACTCGTCTATTTAAAATCCATCGTTTTATCTAACTATGGGCAAACCAGTATATCCGACACAATAATGAATGATAAGAAAACCAAATCAGGTACGACCACCAACACCTCGTTCATTCCGTCAATTGATTGCGTGCAAAGTGCAACACACCAGGAGGCAATGTATCCTACTACAAGCGCAGCAACATAGTCTTCCAATAACAGGCAGTCCTTTTCTGCGGATAGTAACGTGGCGTTGGTTCTACGGGCAGATCACCACTTTGTGCTCAGGATGAATGGTTGGTAATTGGTTTTGTTGCTGTGTGAGAGTCAGGTGCCATTTATCTCAGCAAAAGTTTCACATGTTTTACATAATCACACATCAATTTATTGACAATAAATTACTACGAACTCTACTGGCAGCTTCTGGCAAATGATAAATCGTGCGGTAATTATGTTGATTATTAATGTTATTGACTATGGGCAAATAACTTATGCAACCTATTGATTCAAGTGAATCCTTGATTTCCTAGTTCAAACATTCTGTATTTTCTGTATTATTATTTTGTATAATATGGTTCCCTATTTTTTCTCTATTCTGTATATTGTTTTCTAATTGCTCGAGGTACATCAATCATATGCTACCTGAATATGGGTAAGTTGATGTGGCAGTCTAATCTCCCTACATAACAATCATAACCATGTCCAGGACCCAAGAGTAAACAGTGGTCGGAATGGGGAAGAAGTCTTAGCAGTGGAGAGAATACCAAGTTTCCTACTATATTCCCGTTCAAAATAGCATAACTAGCATTTCACTAAGTGCGGGAAGAGCGTGGGGAGAACTCAATTGACAACAATTACATGCTTACATTTACCAAGCAGTGGAAGACAACTGGTTGTTTATTAACGTTTAGAAAATGTTATAAAACACGATTTATATCAATCTGTACGTCATGAGGTGAAGTGAAATATTCATATATACGAAATCAAGTAAGCTACTGGGTTGTCTGATTTATATCACGGGTACTGAAGTCATTGCTGGTTTGCGTCGAATTATACCAGTATGCAATGCCGAGACAAACAACAATTAAACCATATATTATGAATAGAACGTAATAAACATGTATATGGCTACCCACAATTCGCAGCAGTGCTTGTTCTGTAATATATTACATCTTTTTCTAATAGAACGTATTTACAATGATGGAATGCTGAGTTCTTGATAGCCCAGGAAACAACACACATAAGCACACAACAAATTCTGCTGTAATTATTTACAGACAGAAACACAAAACGAAATCATACTGGTTCCTGACTTGGTATGCTAACCAATTTGATTCCACCACTCGTCAAAAAATAAAGCCAATTCCTCTGTGGATGAACTGGATACTTTCATAGCAGTATGAACATCTCCCTATACATCAACTGAACCGAAGGTGTCACAGTACATTAAATCGAGAGCCAATGGATCCCAGTGGGTAAGCAACAACACTTCAATTCACTACCAGGCCTGGGCAAATTTACTTGCTTCTCTCAATAGCGTGGATGGAAGTAAATGTCACGGAACTAATCTGACCACTATCTACGGAATTGTTCGGGTTGTATCATGATGTTATGGTTTCATTATAAGAACGATTTAGACCTGACTTGATAGTTACCCATTCAAAAATATTATGTTATGAGGTCATCCAATTCCACGAAAAATGTTATCCTATCAACTGCACGATCTGAAATACAATTTTATATATAGATATGACACATCCAATAAAAAAATATATCCACTGTGCACACAATAAAGGACTGCAAGAGTGATTTGGTTATGACATGCGGGGACTCGACAGTGCATATCAGTTGTCACAGGGATTATTGAATTTATGGATTACGCTCGGCATTAACTTGAGAAACTTCCTCGGGGCCCCAAGCACTGCTAATCACAGAAATAGATTAGTTCTCACGATCCCCAAAGCAACGGTTAATTGCGAATTATTCAAATGGAACAGAGGTTTTAACAGGGCATGAGCAAATAAGCAATGGGACCAGTCCATTGTGATTTGTGACAAAACAGAAACGACCGTCCTTGAGAGGAGGATACAGGTTGAACTGACATTACAGCATCCCATTGTTAAAGAAGCATGGGAGATAATCTAGACACGATAGCGATATTTTGAGACGAACCCAGAAACGAGTGTGAACCAACGTTCAGTATTTGTATTCATGCAAAGCAATCAGTTGATAATTCAACAACACCCGTCCGCGAACCATCGACCACGAGTATTTACTTACTCTTCTTCATAAAACATCATTATCCGTGATTAATTATTCACTCACAGTGTAGTAAACACTAAACGGGCAAACATTTACCTATTGAAACAAACAGTTTATTCGATATAACAACTCGAGAGTACATCACTCAGGTACGAAGAGAACATGGTCAGTTACTAGTACTTATCCATTGAGTCACGACTTGAGCTATTTGTATTTACAGAATCACCCGAAATGTGAAATGTACCTATGGATCAAGGCAGCAGTGCGAATAAGTCTTTGTTTATTGTTCATTGAAACAGTTTCGACAAACACCCAGAGCAATAACACAGAGATGTTCGATAAAAGATGGCACCAGAATGTCAACTAAACCTGTATACACTTTTATGTTTATGGGACAGTAATGGGTAAAATCATTTGAAAATTTATAGTACCTGATAACCAGACTCAGCCATCTTTAACAACCATCACATTTCGGAATTATTGATGCCGAACAAATAATCAAACCCTCTCCAATACTGAAAACTCGCATTAACTGATGATTTTTTCTAGAATGTATTCATCTTTATGAAGGGATGAAGCTTAATGATGATTATGTTTGCAATCTGTTTTGGATGTGTTCGTAGGTCTATGAGATGATACTCGTGAAAAAACTGTAGCATTTGTCTACTGTGTTATAAATACGATACATGTACAAACTACTGCCATGATCATTAATTTGACGTCCTTAGAACGATTATCACCCAACCAATAGAACCAGAAAAATACATTTAAATTATCAGTAATGACACAAATCAAAAGGTGCAACACATTTGAAAGTCTCGAATACTTCGATAAAATACTTTATAGAAATAATAGAGCTTGAAATCAAATGCCATTTAATTGACACAATCTCATTCAGAAACACTACAAGAACTCTATACCACAACAGTCAAGATTTTTTGCCTGAAGCAGGTGAATTTGAATGACTAACCATGTTCTACCAACAACTATTGAATAAATGCTAGAAAGGGTCCAATGAAAGTCTAGAAAACTTGATACAATTCCTTATAGAGATATCAGAGCTATGAATAAAATGTCACCTTTCTACTATATTAGTCTCTGTTAATTTTATCCAGAATGTATTAATCTTTTCGACGGGATAGGGCTGATAATGAATATGTTTGCAATTTGGTTTTGATAATGTGTTCGTAGTTCTACGAAGTGATGCTCGTGAGATAAATAAACTGTATCATTTGTTTACTCTGTTAAAAAATGATAAATGTACATATTAATACTGTTATGATCAATAATTTGGAGTGCGTAGAACGATTATCATCCAACCTATATAAACTAAAAACTAATTTTTGATTATCAATCATCAAAATGTGCAACTTCGATGCAACCCCAATAGAAATAACAGGCTATAAATCACTGATAATGCCACTTATTTTGAAACAATCTCAGATACACTACAACGAGACCTACCATCACAGTAGTCTCAGGAGATCTTTTGATTGAAGCAGGTGAATTCTAAATCACCAACCATGTTCTGAAACAGCTCTTGGATAAACGCTAGATATGTTCTCTATGAATTATTCCGTTTCCACTTACTCACGGACATGTCCACATCGCCAAGAACGATGCGTTACGTTGTTGTCTAAATCCCCAACCAAGAAGCACATTCTAATTCAATGGTGCTTTGTTCGGATTTATTTTCAAACGGGAAAATAACAAGAAACATCAACTTGACTGAATGTACGGAAAACGTACCTTAATATTGAAAATTACTGAATAAATCTCTTCTCTAGGTCACGTGCATATTCTAGTGTAATGATAAGTGAACTATTTATTATTTGTATTCATGATTACTAACATACATGATTCCCAATAGCATTGAAATAATGGAATGAACCACCGTGAACATTAACCGAAAAATATGGTAATGAGAGCTATCTGCATCAACAGTACACTTACGTGAAAGTACATAAAGTGATAGTCAGTAGACATGTGTATCTGTATGATGCAATATAGAACAAGAATATGTTAACTAACATTTCATTTCGCTATTGCATGGAATGATAGTGCCAGAGTGCTTTGATTGAGTTTTGAATGGCAAATGAGTCCTTGCAGAGATGTGCACATTCTGGCAGCCTGCCCCCCTTGGCGAGTGTGTTGTAATTCTGACGCCATGCCCAGGTGACATTGATAACTGGTCAATAGGTCGATTGCACACTGCACAAGGAATGACACATCATTCATGAAGTACGAGTTTGAGTATGCAAAGCAGAGGAAGTGTGCATCGTGAGAAGAGGACACTGATGGTTTGGTGGATTCTTTGATGCCACTCCTAGTCAATTGTTCCACTTACACTGATCTAGTCAATCTTGTTATGTCCAATTTAATGTGTGTTGTATCAATATTCCAAGCGCTATTGTTTGGAGACGGAAATGAATAAAAATAAGTATATACAGGCGGGTCACTGGGCACTTCGGTACAACACCAGTGTCAATAAACTCAATTTACTTTTAAAAGTGCAATTTCAGTACATAGCAAATTGTCAAAAACTGCGCATTTTTTATGACAACATACCAGAGCATACATGTAGTTCTTCATTATATCATTAACGGGGCGTATCACGAAGTGTTTGCTTCGAGGCAAAAGCGACTAAAGTGGCACAGTCTCACACTGAGCCAAGAGAATAAGCACATACTTTTCGAGCAACAATAGCAACATACTTTTCAATTTTGTACAATTCCACAACACCTGACCTCGTAGCAATGACACAGAGACATGGTATAGACATGTTATGTTCACCTTCATCAGACTCATCGAGGAAATGGTCGTTCCATTTTCCAAAGCACTCAATGAGATGCGTGCCTGAATAACTCTAACAGCAATTAGCTTACGACGGGACATATTCCCTTCAATTCAGACAAAAAGTGTTGTTCACGACGCTAAAACCTTGAATGATTAGTATAGTCCGAACGGTGATATAACATGTATAAGTTCCAGCATGACCCCAGCAACTGAATAACGAGCCTAATCCATTGTCTCCAAATGGCCACGAGGATCAGTTCTGTACCGAAAATACCCCAAGTGACGGTTGGGAACAAATAGGTCTTGCAAGACAGCTGTCGTTCAAAGGTTTCCCAATGCAAATCACGCGTGTCAAATCTCATCTGGTATGTGCATCAAAACTGTGATGACGAAATTGCCCAATGCAAATGGCGCGTGTAGAAGTGACTCGGAACATGCGTCAATGCAAATAATTGTGATAGTATTCGAAGCATTCAGGATATATAAATGCAGAATAATATCTTTTGTTTTTTCACCCGTAAGAACGTCTATCATCCATGTGTGAAATTACAATGTCTGAGATGGGTAATTATTTAATAATCAAGCACACATGTGCTTTGAACTGAACTGAGCAGCAAGACGTGATGGCAAGAGAAACCAACATTTATCAATAGTAAATGAGACGAGTGATGCATAAAACATCATAAAACTGATCGAACTAACTGTGACTTGTAAAACTGAACGATTTTGTGACAGGAATAGACAACATGTAGCAACAAATATGAAAATATGAGAAGCCATGTCTGTTTATTTTCCTGAAGTCACAGTCTATCAGTTTTGACAAGTACTCAAAAGAGTCTGGTCACTTATTTCAATGTCAGCCTCCCCACACAATGGTACCTGGACACTGGTGTATAACAGTCTACCATTTTTTGGAATCGTGTGATGACACTCAGTGCCCTTAGGAATCAGCACAATAAATTTTTGTGGTGAAGGTCACCGCCATGCATTTATGTCCTGAAAGCGACAAAATTAACGTAAAATAGAATATCTGCCGGTGAATCTTATACTGATCAAATTCAGAAATATTCATGACCATTGCAATACAGAACTGAAACCAACGTGTTTGAGAATATTAGGCTTGAATTGTCCAGGCAATTGGAGACTAGTCTGCTGTCCAAGATCTATAACTAATCACATTCGTGATTTTTGAGGTAATAAGAAATGAATGGATATTTACATCACATTTCCTCCTTGATGATATCTTGTAATATATACGTAAAAATTAAAAGCATAATCACTCATACACAATTAGAGAATTGAAACTTACCTGTTCTTCAAGTATTGGTCATTAAAATTATGACTCGTCTATTTAAAATCCATCGTTTTATCTAACTATGGGCAAACCAGTATATCCGACACAATAATTAATAACAAGAAAACCAAATCAGGTTCGACCACCAACACCTCGTTCATTCCGTCAATTGATTGCGTGCAAAGTGCAACACACCAGGAGGCAATGTATCCTACTACAAGCGCAGCAACATAGTCTTCCAATAACAGGCAGTCGTCTTCTGCGGATAGTAACGTGGCGTTGGTTCTACGGGCAGATCACCACTTTGTGCTCAGGATGAACGGTTGGTATTGGTTTCGGTGCTGTGTGAGAGTCAGGTGCCATTTATCCCAGCAAAAGTTTTACATGTTTTACATAATCACACATCAATTTATTGACAATAAATTACTACGAACTCTACTGGCAGCTTCTGGCAAATGATAAATCGTTCCGTAATTATGTTGATTACTAATGTTGACTATGGGCAAATAACTTATGCAACCTATTGATTCAAGTGAAGCCTTGATTTCCTAATTCAAACATTCTGTATTTTCTGTATTATTATTTTGTATAATATGGTTCCCTATTTTTTTCTCTATTCTGTATATTGTTTTCTAAATATGCTCTATTCTGTGTAATAGTATTCCCTTTAATACTCTATTTAATTACATTCCCAGCGGTCGAGGTACATCAATCATATGCTACTTGAATATGGGTAAGTTGATGTGGCAGAGTTAGCTAATTTCCAAGATATTCAATCACATGGAATGATTAATGTACTCATTAATATACTCCATTTAGACCGAATTTTCTCTTCATCTGTTTTATCTGTTTTGAAAAAAAACAGTCATTTGTTTTAATACCACAAAATTACGCTTGTTGATTAGACAATATTGATGAACACAATTGTATACAATTTACTGCCATGGAACGGTTTGTAAGACGTATTAGTTATTTTGATTAGATATCGGATATATATACATATTTCTTTCTGAACTAGTGTTGACTCAAAACTCAGTCCATATGATCTTCAGCAAAACAGGCTTATCACACGAAACGAGTCCTAAAGTGCATGTATGAATGAATACACTAAATGGCAGGGGGCGCATTCTTCTTTGCTCACAGCTTATCACATAAAACACTGCCGGCCACGCCATCAAAGCTACTGTCAAAAACACACCACAAGGGGCCACCATGTCCAGGACCCAAGAGTAAACAGTGGTCGGAATGGGGAGGAAGTCTTAGCAGTGGAGAGAATACCAACGATATTTCCTACAATATTCCCGTTCAAAATATCATAACTAGCATTTCACTAAGTGCGGGAAGAGCGTGGGGAGAACTCAATTGACAACAATTACATGCTTACATTTACCAAGCAGTGAAAGACAACTGGTTGTTTATTAACTTTTAGAAAATGTTATAAAACACGATTTATATCAATCTGTACGTCATGAGGTGGAGTGAAATATTCATATATACGAAATCAAGTAAGCTACTGGGTTGTCTGATTTATATTACGGGTACTGAAGTAATTGCTGGTTTGCGTCGAATTATACCAGTATGCAATGCCGAGACAACAACAATTAAACCATATATTATGAATAGAACGTAATAAACATGTATATGGATATCCACAATTCGCAGCAGTGCTTGTTCTGTAATATATTACATCTTTTTCTAATAGAACGTATTCACAATGATGAAATGCTGAGTTCTTAGTAGCCCAGGAAACAACACAATAAACACACACAAAATATTTACAGACAGAAACACGAAACGAAATCATACTGGTTCCTGATTTGGTATGCTAACCAATTTGAATCCACCACTCGTCAAAAGTAAATAAAGCCAATTCCTCTGTGGATGAACTGGATATTTTTCATAGCAGTATGAACATCTCCCTATACATCAACTGAACCGATGGTGTCACAGTAAATTAAATCGAGAGCCAAGGGATCCCAGTGGGTAAGCAACAACACTTCAATTCACTACCAGGCCTGGGCAAATTTACTTGCTTCTCTCAATAGCGTGGATGGAAGTAAATGTCACGGAACTGATCTGACCACTATCTACGGAACTGTTCGGGTTGTATCAAGATGTTATGGTTTCACTATAAGAACGGTTTAGACCTGACTTGATAGTTAACCCACTCAAAAATATTATGTTATGAGGTCATCCAATTCCACGGGAAATGTTATCCTATCAACTGCACTATCTGAAATACAACTTTATATATTGATATGACACATCCAAATAAAAGAATATATCCACTGTGCACACAATAAAGGACTGCAACAGTTATTTGGTTATGACATGCGGGGTCTTCGACAGTGCATATCGGTTGTCACAGGGATTATTGAATTCATGGATTACGCTCGCATTAACGTGAGAAACTTCCTCGGGGCCCCAAGCACTGCTAATCACAGAAATAAATTAGTTCTCACGATCCCCAAAGCAACGGTTAATTGCAAATTATTCAAATGGAACAGAGATTTTACCACGGCATGAGCAAATAAACAATGGGACCAGTCCATTGAGATTTGTGACAAAACAGAAACGACCATCCTTGAGAGGAGGATACAGGTTGAACTGACATTGTTGAAGAAGCATGGAAGGTAATCTAGATATGATAGCGATGTTTTGAGACGATCCCAGAAACTAATGTGAACCAACGTTCAGTATTTGCATTCATGCAAGGCAATCAGTTGATAATTCAACAACACCCGTCCGCGAACCATCGACCACGAGTATTTACTTACTCTTCTTCATAAAACATCATTATCCGTGATTAATTATTCACTCACAGTGTAGTAAACACTAAACGGGCAAACATTTACCTATTGAAACAAACAGTTTATTCGATATAACAACTCGAGAGTACATACGTAACTCAGGTACGAAGAGAACATGGTCAATCACTAGTACTTATCCATTGAGTCACGACTTGAGGTATTTGTATTTACAGAATCACCCGAAATGTAAAATGTACCTATGGATCAAGGCAGCAGTGCGAATAAGTCTTTGTTTATTGTACCGATTATGAAACAGTTTTGACAAACACCCAGAGCCATAACACAGAGATGTTCGATAAAAGATGGCACCAGAATGTCAACTAAACCTGTATACACTTTTATGTTTATGGGACAGTAATGGGTAAAATCATTTGAAAATTTATAGTACCTGATAACCAGACTCAGCCATCTTTAACAACCATCACATTTCGGAATTATTGATGCCAAATAAATAATCAAACCCTCTCCAATACTGAAAACTTGCATGAACTGATGATTTTTTTCTAGAATGTATTCATCTTTATGAAGGGATGGAGCTTAATGATGATTAAGTTTGCAATCTGTTTTGGATGTGTTCGTAGGTCTATGAGATGATACTCGTGAAAAAACTGTAGCATTTATCTACTGTGCTATAAATACGATACATGTACAAACTACTGCCATGATCATTAATTTGACGTCCTTAGAACGATTATCACCGAACCAATAGAACCAGAAAAAAAAAATTAAATTATCAGTAATGACACAAATCAAAAGGTGCAACACATTTGAAGGTCTCGAATAATTCGATGAAAAAACTTTATAGAAATAATAGACCTTGAAATCAAATGCCACCCAGTTGACACAATCTCAGTCAGAAACACTACAAGAACTCTATACCACAATAGTCAAGATTTTTTGCCTGAAGCAGGTGAATTTGAATGACTAACCATGTTCTACCAACAACTATTGAATAAATGCTAGAAAGGGTCCAATGAAAGTCTAGAAAACTTGATACAATTCCTTATAGAGATATCAGAGCTATGAATAAAATGTCACCTTTCTACTATATTAGTCTCTGTTAATTTTATCCGGAATGTATTAATCTTTTCGACGGGATAGGGCTGATAATGAATATGTTTGCAATTTGTTTTTGATAATGTGTTCGTAGTTCTACGAGGTGATGCTCGTGAGATAAATAAGCTGTATCATTTGTTTACTGTGTTATAAGATGATAAATGTACATATTAATACTGTTATGATCAATAATTTGGAGTGCGTAGAACGATAATCATCCAACCTATATAAACTAAAAACTAATTTTTGATTATCAATTATCAACATGTGCAACTTCGATACAACCCCAATATAAATAACACGCTATAAATCACTAATAATGCCACTTATTTTGAAACAATCTCAGATTCACTACAACGAGTCCTACCATCACAGTAGTCTCAGGAGATCTTCTGATTGAAGCAGGTGAATTCTAAATTACCAACCATGTTCTGAAACAGCTCTTGGATAAACGCTAGATATGTTCTCTATGAATTATTCAGTTTCCACTTACTCACGGACATGTCCACATCGCCACGAAAGATGCGTTACGTTGTTGTCTAAATCACCAACCAAGAAGCACATTCTAATTCAATGGTGCTTTGTTCGGATTTATTTTCAAACGGGAAAATAACAAGAAACATCAACTTGACTGAATGTACGGAAAACGTACCTTAATATTGAAAATTACTGAATAAATCTCTTTTCTAGGTCACGTGCATATTCCAGTGTAATGATAAGTGAACTATTTATTATTTGTATTCATGATTACTAACATACATGATTTCCAATAGCATTGAAATAATGGAATGAGCCACCGTGAACATTAACCGAAAATGTGGGTATGAGAGCTATCTGCATTAACAGTACACTTACGTGAAAGTACATAAAGTGATAGTCAGTAGAAATGTGTATCTGTATGATGCAATATAGAACAAGAATTTGTTAACTAACATTTCATTTCGCTATTGCATGGAATGATAGTGCCAGAGTGCTTTGATTGAGTTTTGAATGGCAAATGAGTCCTTGCAGAGATATGCACATTCTGGCAGCCTGCCCCCCTTGGCGAGTGTGTTGTAATTCTGACGCCATGCCCAGGTGACATTGATAACTGGTCAATAGGTCGATTGCACACTGCACAAGGAATAACACATCATTCATGAAGTACGTGTTTGAGTATGCAAAGCAGAGGAAGTGTGCATCCTGAGAAGAGGACAATGATGGTTTGGTGGATTCTTTGATGCCACTCCTAGTCAATTGTTAAACTTACACTGATCTAGTCAATCTTGTTATGTCCAATTTAATGTGTGTTGTATCAACATTCCAAGCGCTATTGTTTGGAGACGGAAATGAATAAAAATAAGTATATACAGGCGGGTCACTGGGCACTTCAGTACAACACCGGTGACGATAAACTCAATTTACTTATAAAAGTGCAATTTCAGTACATAGCAAATTGTCAAAAACTGCGCATTTTTATGACAACATACCAGAGCATAGTTCTTCATTATATCATTAACGGGGCGTATCACGACGTTTTTGCTTCGAGGCAAAAGTGACTAAAGTGGCACAGTCTCACACTGAGCCAAGAGAATAAGCACATACTTTTCGAGCAACAATAGCAACATACTTTTCAATTTTGTACAATTCCACAACACCTGACCTCGTAGCAATGACACAGAGACATGGTATAGACATGTTATGTTCACCTCCATCAGACTCATCGAGGAAATGGTCGTTCCATTTTCCGAAGCACTCAATAAGATGCGTGCCTGAATAATTGTAACAGCAATTAGCTTAGGACGGGACATATTCCCCTCAACTCAGAAAAAAAAGTGTTGTTGACGATGCTAAAACCTTGAATGATTAGTATAGTCCGAACGGTAATATAAGTTCCAGCACGATTCCAGCAAATGAATAACGAGCCTAATCCATTGTCTCCAAATGGTCACGCGGATCAGTTCAGCACAGAAAATACTCCAAGTGACAGTTGGGAACAAATAGGCCTTGCAAGACAGCTGTCGTTCAAAGGTTTCCCAATGCAAATCACGCGTGTCAAATCTCCTCTGGTATGTGCATCAAAACTGTGATGACGAAATTGCCCAATGCAAATAGCGCGTGTAGAATTGACTCGGAACATGCATCAATGCAAATAATTGTGATAGTATTCGAAGCATTCAGGATATATAAATGCAGAATAATATCTTTGTTTTTTCACACGTAAGAACGCCTATCATCCATGTGTGAAATTACAATGTCTGAGATGGGTAATTATTTAATAATCAATTACACATGTGCTTTGAACTGAACTGAGCAGCAAGACGTGATGGCAAGAGAAACCAACATTTATCAATAGTAAATGAGACGAGTGATGCATAAAACATCATAAAACTGATCGAACTAACTGTGACTTGTAAAACTGAACGATTTTGTAACAGGAATAGACACCATGTAGCAGCAAATATGAAAATATGAGAAGCTATGTCTGTTTATTTTCCTGACGCCACAATCGATCAGTTTTGACAAGTACTCAAAAGAGTCTGGTCAGTCACCTCAATGTCAGCCTTCCCACACAATGGTACCCGGACACTAGTGTATAACAGTCTACCATTTTTTGGAATCGTGTGATGACACTCGGTGCCCGTAGGAATCCACACAAAATATGTTTGTGGTGGAAGTCACCGCCATGCATATATGTTCTTAACGTAGCCCGCTACAAACATGGAGGTAACGGAGAGTCAAAATTTGAAGGTCATTTCTTGAATATTATCTCTTCAAAATGACATTATTTTATAGAGTAAATGATCAGCATCCTAATACTGAAAAGAAAATAGGGGGTCACCGTGCTCGTTTCTTCTACATATTCGATCACAATCACACATATTTACCTAAAATGACATAAATTCTGGTATTTTTGCACATTTTTTTGTCCATATTCACATCTTGCATCGTGTTTTCCATGCAAACGGATACAATGACCCCCTATTTTTTTTTTTCAGTTTTAGGATGCTGAACAGTTACTCTAAAAAATATATCATTTTGAAGCTCTAGATTATGTTGATACAGGTATTTATTTTAAAAAACCCTTTGACCCCCTTCCCTCACTGTTTGGAGCGGACTACCTTAAAGCGACAAAATTAGCGTAAAACGGAATATCTGCCGGTGAATCTTATACTCATCAAATTCGGAAATATTCATGACCATTGCAATGGAGAACTGACACCAACGTGTTTGAGAATATTAGGCTTGAATTGTATCGAAAACTAGTCTGCTATCCAAGATCAATAACTAATCACATTCGTGATTTTTGAGGCATTAAGAAATGAATGGATATTTACATCACATTTCCTCCTTGATGATATATTGTAATATATACGTAAAATATAAACGCATAATCACTCATACACAATTAGAGAAATGAAACTTACCTGTTCCTCACGTATTGGTCAATAAAATTATGACTCGTCTATTTAAAACCCATTGTTTTATCTAACTATGGGCAAACCAGTATATCCGACACAATAATTAATGATAAGAAAACCAAATCAGGTACGACCACCAACACCTCGTTCATTCCGTCAATTGACTGCGTGTAAAGTGCAACACACCAGGAGGCATTGTATCCTACTACAAGCGCAGCAACATAGTCTTCCAATAACAGGCAGTCCTCTTCTGCAGATAGCAACGTGGCGTTGGTTCTACGGGCAGATCACCACTTTGTGCTCAGGGTGAATGGTTGGTAATTGATTTTGTTGCTATGTGAGAGTCAGGTGCCGTTTATCCCAGCAAAAGTTTTACATGTTTTACATAATCACACATCAATTTATTGACAATAAATTACTACGAACTCTAATGGCAGCTTCTGGCAAATAATAAATCGTGCAGTAATTATTAATGTTATTGACTATGGGCAAATAACTTATGCAACCTATTGATTCAAGTGAATCCTTGATTTCCTAGTTCAAGCATTCTGTATTTTCTGTATTATTATTTTGTATAATATGGTTCCCTATTTTTTCTCTATTCTGTATATTGTTTTCTAATTATGCTCTATTCTGTGTAATAGTATTCCCTTTAATACTCTATTTAATTACATTGCCAATGGTCGAGGTACATCAATCATATGCTACCTGAATATGGGTAAGTTGATGTGGCAGTCTAATCTCCCTACACAACAATCATAACCATGTCCAGGACCCAAGAGTAAACAGTGGTCGGAATGGGGAGGAAGTCTTAGCAGTGGAGAGAATACCAACGATGTTTCCTACTATATTCCCGTTCAAAATATCATAACTAGCATTTCACCAAGTGCGGAAGAGGGTGGGGAGAACTCATTGACAACAATTACATGCTCACATTTGCTAAGCAGTGGAAGACAACTAGTTGTTTATTAACGTTTAGAAAATGTTATAAAACACGATTTATATCAATCTGTACGTCATGAGGTGGTGTGAAATATTCACATATACGAAACCAAGTTAGCTACTGGGTTGTCTGATTTATATCACGGGTACTGAAGCCATTGCTGGTTTGCGTCGAATTATACCAGTATGCAATGCCGAGACAAACAACACTTAAACCATATATTATAAATAGAACATAATAAACATGACTATCCACAATTCGCAGCAGTGCTTGTTCTGTAATTTATCACATCTTTTTCTAATAGAAGGTATTCACAATGATGAAATGCTGAGTTCTTAGTAGCCAAGGAATATATGCATATGGCATTGTCTCGAGTGCCAGATGGGTTTATCTTTTTATCAATTCAATTCAATTCATTTTATTCAACACAACATCCAACATTACAAGTATGGTTAATACAATAAAATTGAAATAATTGTGTTGAAAGGAGAATGCAAGAAGCGAAAGCTTGTACAAGGCATTCCCCAATAACAATAATAATAATAATATAAGAATTACCCAAATTATGATACATTATACTTCAGAAAGTAGTAATGTACAACACAGTAACTTGAGGAAAAAATAAAAAATAAATAAATAAAAAATATATGTCAATCTTGTGCTTGTACTGGATTATAATCTGAAATGTATTTTGCTTTTAAAAAGCAAAATTGGCACAAGTCTCTGCGATCTAGGCCGAGCCTTTAGGCGAGGCCTAGATAAAGAGACGTGTGCCAAGATAAACCCATCTGGCACGAGAATACAATGCCGTATGCATTTTCTGGCACGATTTCGGTACTTACAGCAAGTTGCAGGCGTAGGAATTGTCCAAAACACTGGAAATATCCACGAAATATTAGTTACCTAGCTTTTGCAATGATAACGTTTTCGTTTTTTTTTCATGACGTTTTGCTTGACAACCACAGAGTGCCAGATGGGTTTTTCCTGGCACTGTTCTCATCATGGGACAATGCGTTCAGAGTGCCAGAAACAACACAATAAACACACAACAAATTCTGCTGTAATTATTTACAGACAGAAACACGAAACGAAATCATACTGGTTCCTGATTTGGTATGCTAACCAATTTGAATCCACCACTCGTCAAAAATAAATAAAGCCAATTCCTCTGTGGATGAACTGGATATTTTTCATAGCAGTATGAACATCTCCCTATACATCAACTGAACCCATGGTGTCACAGTACATTAAATCGAGAGCCAAGGGATCCCAGTGGGTAAGCAACAATACTTCAATTCACTACCAGGCCTGGGCAAATTTACTTGCTTCTCTCAATAGCGTGGATGGAAGTAAATGTCACGGCACTGATCTGACCACTATCTATGGAACTGTTCGGGTTGTATCAAGATGTTATGGTTTCACTATAAGAACGGTCTAGACCTGACTTGATAGTTAACCCACTCAAAAATATTATGTTATGAGGTCATCCAATTCCACGGGAAATGTTATCCTATCAACTGCAATATCTGAAATACAATTTTATATATTGATATGACACATCCAAATAAAAATAATATATCCACTGTGCACACAATAAAGGACTGCAACAGTGATTTGGTTCTGACATGCGGGGTCATCGACAGTGCATATCGGCTGTCACAGGGATTGTTGAATTTATGGCTTACGCTCGGCATTAACGTGAGAAACTTCCTAGGGGCCCCAAGCACTGCTAATCACAGAAATAAATTAGTTCTCACGACCCCCAAAGCAACGGTTAATTGCAAATTATTCAAATGGAACAGAGGTTTTAACACGGTATGAGCAAATAAGCAATGGGACCAGTCCATTGTGATTTGTGACAAAACACAGAAACGACCGTCCTTGAGAGGAGGATACAGGTTGAACTGACATTACAGCAGCCCATTGTTAAAGAAGCATGGGAGGTAATCTAGATATGATAGCGATATTTTGAGACGAACACAGAAACGAATGTGAACCAACGTTCAGTATCTGCATTCATGCAAGGCAATCAGTTGATAATTCAACAACACCCGTCCGCGAACCATCGACCACGAGTATTTACTTACTCTTCTTCATAAAACATCATTATCCGTGATTAATTATTCACTCTCAGTGTAGTAAACACTAAACGGGCAAACATTTACCTATTGAAACAAACAGTTTATTCGATATAACAACTCGAGAGTACATACATAACTCAGGTACGAAGAGAACATGGTCAATCACTAGTACTTATCCATTGCGTCACGACTTGAGGTATTTGTATTTACAGAATCACCCGAAATGTTAAATGTACCTATGGATCAAGGCAGCAGTGCGAATAAGTCTTTGTTTATTGTTCATTGAATCAGTTTCGACAAACACCCAGAGCCATAACACAGAGATGTTCGATGTCAACTAAACCTGTATACACTTTTATGTTTATGGGACAGTAATGGGTAAAATCATTTGAAAATTTATAGTACCTGATAACCAGACTCAGCCATCTTTAACAACCATCACATTTCGGAATTATTGATGCCAAACAAATAATCAAACCCTCTCCAATACTGAAAACTTGCATGAACTGATGAATTTTTCTAGAATGTATCCATCTTTATGAAGGGATGAAGCTTAATGATGATTATGTTTGCAATCTGTTTTGGATGTGTTCGTAGGTCTATGAGATGATACTCGTGAAAAAACTGTAGCATTTGTCTACTGTGTTATAAATACGATACATGTACAAACTACTGCCATGATCATTAATTTGACGTCCTTAGAACGATTATCACCCAACCAACAGAACCAGAAAAAATACATTTAAATTATCAGTAATGACACAAATCAAAAGGTGCAACACATTTGAAAGTCTCGAATACTTCGATAAAATACTTTATAGAAACAATAGAGCTTGAAATCAAATGCCATTTAATTGACACAATCTCAGTCAGAAACACCACAAGAACTCTATACCACAATAGTCAAGATTTTTTGCCTGAAGCAGGTGAATTTGAATGACTAACCATGTTCTACCAACAAGTATTGAATAAATGCTAGAAAGGGTCCAATGAAAGTCTAGAAAACTTGATACAATTCCTGATAGAGATATCAGAGCTATGAATAAAATGTCACCTTTCTACTATATTAGTCTCTTTTAATTTTATCCAGAATGTATTAATCTTTTCGACGGGATAGGGCTGATAATGAATATGTTTGCAATTTGTTTTTGATAATGTGTTCGTAGTTCTACGAGGTGATGCTCGTGAGATAAATAAACTGTATCATTTGTTTACTGTGTTATAAAATGATAAATGTACATATTAATACTGTTATGATCAATAATTTGGAGTGCGTAGAACGATTATCATCCAACCTATATAAACTAAAAACTAATTTTTGATTATCAATTATCAAAATGTGCAACTTCGATACAACCCCAATAGAAATAAAAGGCTATAAATCACTAATAATGCCACTAATTTTGAAACAATCTCAGATACACTACAACGAGTCCTACTATCACAGTAGTCTCAGGAGATCTTTTGATTGAAGCAGGTGAATTCTAAATTACCAACCATGTTCTGAAACAGCTCTTGGATAAACGCTAGATATGTTCTCTATGAATTATTCAGTTTCCACTTACTCACGGACATGTCCACATCACCAAGAAAGATGCGTTACGTTGTTGTCTAAATCCCCAACCAAGAAGCACATTCTAATTCAATGGTGCTTTGTTCGGATTTATTTTCAAACGGGAAAATAACAAGAAACATCAACTTGACTGAATGTACGGAAAACGTACCTTAATATTGAAAATTACTGAATAAATCTCTTTTCTAGGTCACGTGCATATTCCAGTGTAATGATAAGTGAACTATTTATTATTTGTATTCATGATTACTAACATACATGATTTCCAATAGCATTGGAAATAATGGAATGAATCACCGTGAACATTAACCGAAAAATGTGGGCATGAGAGCTACCTGCATTAACAGTACACTTACGTGAAAGTACATAAAGTGATAGTCAGTAGACATGTGTATCTGTATGATGCAATATAGAACAAGAATTTGTTAACTAACATTTCATTTCGCTATTACATGGAATGATAGTGCCAGAGTGCTTTGATTGAGTTTTGAATGGCAAATGAGTCCTTGCAGAGATATGCACATTCTGGCAGCCTGCCCCCCTTGGCGAGTGTGTTGTAATTCTGACGCCATGCCCAGGTGACATTGATAACTGGTCAATAGGTCGATTGCACACTGCACAAGGAATAACACATCATTCATGAAGTACGTGTTTGAGTATGCAAAGCAGAGGAAGTGTGCATCCTGAGAAGAGGACACTGATGGTTTGGTGGATTCTTTGATGCCACTCCTAGTCAATTGTTCCACTTACACTGATCTAGTCAATCTTGTTATGTCCAATTTAATGTGTGTTGTATCAACATTCCAAGCGCTATTGTTTGGAGACGGAAATGAATAAAAATAAGTATATACAGGCGGGTCACTGGGCACTTTGGGGTACAACACCAGTGTCAATAAACTCAATTTACTTATAAAAGTGCAATTTCAGTACATAGCAAATTGTCAAAAACTGCGCATTTTTTATGACAACATACCAGAGCATAGTTCTTCATTATATCATTAACGGGGCGTATCACAAAGTTTCTGCTTCGAGGCAAAAGCGACTAAAGTGGCACAGTCTCACACTGAGCCAAGAGAATAAGCACATACTTTTCGAGCAACAATAGCAACATACTTTTCAATTTTGTACAATTCCACAACACCTGACCTCGTAACAATGACACAGAGACATGGTATAGACATGTTATGTTCACCTCCATCAGACTCATCGAGGAAACGGTCGTTCCATTTTCCGAAGCACTGAATAAGATGCGTGCCTGAATAATTGTAACAGCAATTAGCTTAGGACGGGACATATTTCCTTCAATTCAGACAAAAAGTGTTGTTCACGACGCTAAAACCTTGAATGATTAGTATAGTCCGAACGGTGATATAAGTTCCAGCACGATTCCAGCAAATGAATAACGAGCCTAATCCATTGTCTCCAAATGGCCACGAGGATCAGTTCAGCACAGAAAATACCCCAAGTGACAGTTGGGAACAAATAGGCCTTGCAAGACAGCTGTCGTTCAAAGGTTTCCCAATGCAAATCACGCGTGTCAAATCTCATCTGGTATGTGCATCAAAACTGTGATGACGAAATTGAACAATGCAAATAGCGCGTGTAGAATTGACTCAGAACATGCATCAATGCAAATAATTGTGATAGTATTCGAAGCATTCAGGATATATAAATGCAGAATAGATCTAATATCTTTGTTTTTTTCACACGTAATAACGCCTATCATCCATGTGTGAAATTACATTGTCTGAGATGGGTTATTATTTAATAATCAATTACACATGTGCTTTGAACTGAACTGAGCAGCAAGACGTAATGGCAAGAGAAACCAACATTTATCAATAGTAAATGAGACGAGTGATGCATAAAACATCATAAAACTGATCGAACTAACTGTGACTTGTAAAACTGAACGATTTTGTGACAGGAATAGACACCATGTAGCAGCAAATATGAAAATATGAGAAGCTATGTCTGTTTATTTTCCTGACGCCACAAACGATCAGTTTTGACAAGTACTCAAAAGAGTCTGGTCATTCACCTCAATGTCAGCCTTCCCACACAATGGTACCCGGACACTAGTGTATAACAGTCTACCATTTTTTGGAATCCGCACAAAATTTTTTTGTGGTGAAGGTCACCGCCATGCATATATGTCCTTAAACCGACAAAATTAGCGTAAAACGGAATATCTGCCGGTGAATCTTATACTCATCAAATTCAGAAATATTCATGACCATTGCAATGGAGAACTGACATCAACGTGTTTGAGAATATTAGGCTTGAATTGTATCGAGAACTAGTCTGCTATCCAAGATCAATAACTAATCACATTCGTGATTTTTGAGGCATTAAGAAATGAATGGATATTTACATCACATTTCCTCCTTGATGATATATTGTAATATATACGTAAAATATAAACGCATAATCACTCATACACAATTAGAGAAATGAAACTTACCTGTTCTTCACGTATTGGTCACTAAAATTATGACTCGTCTATTTAAAATCCATCGTTTTATCTAACTATGGGCAAACCAGTATATCCGACACAATAATGAATGATAAGAAAACCAAATCAGGTACGACCACCAACACCTCGTTCATTCCGTCAATTGATTGCGTGCAAAGTGCAACACACCAGGAGGCAATGTATCCTACTACAAGCGCAGCAACATAGTCTTCCAATAACAGGCAGTCCTCTTCTGCGGATAGTAACGTGGCGTTGGTTCTACGGGCAGATCACCACTTTGTGCTCAGGATGAATGGTTGGTAATTGGTTTTGTTGCTGTGTGAGAGTCAGGTGCCATTTATCTCAGCAAAAGTTTCACATGTTTTACATAATCACACATCAATTTATTGACAATAAATTACTACGAACTCTACTGGCAGCTTCTGGCAAATGATAAATCGTGCGGTAATTATGTTGATTATTAATGTTATTGACTATGGGCAAATAACTTATGCAACCTATTGATTCAAGTGAATCCTTGATTTCCTAGTTCAAACATTCTGTATTTTCTGTATTATTATTTTGTATAATATGGTTCCCTATTTTTTCTCTATTCTGTATATTGTTTTCTAATTGCTCGAGGTACATCAATCATATGCTACCTGAATATGGGTAAGTTGATGTGGCAGTCTAATCTCCCTACATAACAATCATAACCATGTCCAGGACCCAAGAGTAAACAGTGGTCGGAATGGGGAAGAAGTCTTAGCAGTGGAGAGAATACCAAGTTTCCTACTATATTCCCGTTCAAAATATCATAACTAGCATTTCACTAAGTGCGGGAAGAGCGTGGGGAGAACTCAATTGACAACAATTACATGCTTACATTTACCAAGCAGTGGAAGACAACTGGTTGTTTATTAACGTTTAGAAAATGTTATAAAACACGATTTATATCAATCTGTACGTCATGAGGTGAAGTGAAATATTCATATATACGAAATCAAGTAAGCTACTGGGTTGTCTGATTTATATCACGGGTACTGAAGTCATTGCTGGTTTGCGTCGAATTATACCAGTATGCAATGCCGAGACAAACAACAATTAAACCATATATTATGAATAGAACGTAATAAACATGTATATGGATACCCACAATTCGCAGCAGTGCTTGTTCTGTAATATATTACATCTTTTTCTAATAGAACGTATTTACAATGATGAAATGCTGAGTTCTTGATAGCCCAGGAAACAACACACATAAGCACACAACAAATTCTGCTGTAATTATTTACAGACAGAAACACAAAACGAAATCATACTGGTTCCTGACTTGGTATGCTAACCAATTTGATTCCACCACTCGTCAAAAAATAAAGCCAATTCCTCTGTGGATGAACTGGATACTTTCATAGCAGTATGAACATCTCCCTATACATCAACTGAACCGATGGTGTCACAGTACATTAAATCGAGAGCCAATGGATCCCAGTGGGTAAGCAACAACACTTCAATTCACTACCAGGCCTGGGCAAATTTACTTGCTTCTCTCAATAGCGTGGATGGAAGTAAATGTCACGGAACTAATCTGACCACTATCTACGGAATTGTTCGGGTTGTATCATGATGTTATGGTTTCATTATAAGAACGATTTAGACCTGACTTGATAGTTAACCCATTCAAAAATATTATGTTATGAGGTCATCCAATTCCACGAAAAATGTTATCCTATCAACTGCACGATCTGAAATACAATTTTATATATAGATATGACACATCCAATAAAAAAATATATCCACTGTGCACACAATAAAGGACTGCAAGAGTGATTTGGTTATGACATGCGGGGACTCGACAGTGCATATCAGTTGTCACAGGGATTATTGAATTTATGGATTACGCTCGGCATTAACTTGAGAAACTTCCTCGGGACCCCAAGCACTGCTAATCACAGAAATAGATTAGTTCTCACGACCCCCAAAGCAACGGTTAATTGCGAATTATTCAAATGGAACAGAGGTTTTAACAGGGCATGAGCAAATAAGCAATGGGACCAGTCCATTGTGATTTGTGAAAAAACAGAAACGACCGTCCTTGAGAGGAGGATACAGGTTGAACTGACATTACAGCATCCCATTGTTAAAGAAGCATGGGAGATAATCTAGACACGATAGCGATATTTTGAGACGAACCCAGAAACGAGTGTGAACCAACGTTCAGTATTTGCATTCATGCAAAGCAATCAGTTGATAATTCAACAACACCCGTCCGCGAACCATCGACCACGAGTATTTACTTACTCTTCTTCATAAAACATCATTATCCGTGATTAATTATTCACTCACAGTGTAGTAAACACTAAACGGGCAAACATTTACCTATTGAAACAAACAGTTTATTCGATATAACAACTCGAGAGTACATCACTCAGGTACGAAGAGAACATGGTCAGTTACTAGTACTTATCCATTGAGTCACGACTTGAGCTATTTGTATTTACAGAATCACCCGAAATGTTAAATGTACCTATGGATCAAGGCAGCAGTGCGAATAAGTCTTTGTTTATTGTTCATTGAAACAGTTTCGACAAACACCCAGAGCAATAACACAGAGATGTTCGATAAAAGATGGCACCAGAATGTCAACTAAACCTGTATACACTTTTATGTTTATGGGACAGTAATGGGTAAAATCATTTGAAAATTTATAGTACCTGATAACCAGACTCAGCCATCTTTAACAACCATCACATTTCGGAATTATTGATGCCGAACAAATAATCAAACCCTCTCCAATACTGAAAACTCGCATTAACTGATGATTTTTTCTAGAATGTATTCATCTTTATGAAGGGATGAAGCTTAATGATGATTATGTTTGCAATCTGTTTTGGATGTGTTCGTAGGTCTATGAGGTGATACTCGTGAAAAAACTGTAGCATTTGTCTACTGTGTTATAAATACGATACATGTACAAACTACTGCCATGATCATTAATTTGACGTCCTTAGAACGATTATCACCCAACCAATAGAACCAGAAAAATACATTTAAATTATCAGTAATGACACAAATCAAAAGGTGCAACACATTTGAAAGTCTCGAATACTTCGATAAAATACTTTATAGAAATAATAGAGCTTGAAATCAAATGCCATTTAATTGACACAATCTCATTCAGAAACACTACAAGAACTCTATACCAATAAAGCCAATTCCTCTGTGGATGAACTGGATACTTTCATAGCAGTATGAACATCTCCCTATACATCAACTGAACCGATGGTGTCACAGTACATTAAATCGAGAGCCAATGGATCCCAGTGGGTAAGCAACAACACTTCAATTCACTACCAGGCCTGGGCAAATTTACTTGCTTCTCTCAATAGCGTGGATGGAAGTAAATGTCACGGAACTAATCTGACCACTATCTACGGAATTGTTCGGGTTGTATCATGATGTTATGGTTTCATTATAAGAACGATTTAGACCTGACTTGATAGTTAACCCATTCAAAAATATTATGTTATGAGGTCATCCAATTCCACGAAAAATGTTATCCTATCAACTGCACGATCTGAAATACAATTTTATATATAGATATGACACATCCAATAAAAAAATATATCCACTGTGCACACAATAAAGGACTGCAAGAGTGATTTGGTTATGACATGCGGGGACTCGACAGTGCATATCAGTTGTCACAGGGATTATTGAATTTATGGATTACGCTCGGCATTAACTTGAGAAACTTCCTCGGGACCCCAAGCACTGCTAATCACAGAAATAGATTAGTTCTCACGACCCCCAAAGCAACGGTTAATTGCGAATTATTCAAATGGAACAGAGGTTTTAACAGGGCATGAGCAAATAAGCAATGGGACCAGTCCATTGTGATTTGTGAAAAAACAGAAACGACCGTCCTTGAGAGGAGGATACAGGTTGAACTGACATTACAGCATCCCATTGTTAAAGAAGCATGGGAGATAATCTAGACACGATAGCGATATTTTGAGACGAACCCAGAAACGAGTGTGAACCAACGTTCAGTATTTGCATTCATGCAAAGCAATCAGTTGATAATTCAACAACACCCGTCCGCGAACCATCGACCACGAGTATTTACTTACTCTTCTTCATAAAACATCATTATCCGTGATTAATTATTCACTCACAGTGTAGTAAACACTAAACGGGCAAACATTTACCTATTGAAACAAACAGTTTATTCGATATAACAACTCGAGAGTACATCACTCAGGTACGAAGAGAACATGGTCAGTTACTAGTACTTATCCATTGAGTCACGACTTGAGCTATTTGTATTTACAGAATCACCCGAAATGTTAAATGTACCTATGGATCAAGGCAGCAGTGCGAATAAGTCTTTGTTTATTGTTCATTGAAACAGTTTCGACAAACACCCAGAGCAATAACACAGAGATGTTCGATAAAAGATGGCACCAGAATGTCAACTAAACCTGTATACACTTTTATGTTTATGGGACAGTAATGGGTAAAATCATTTGAAAATTTATAGTACCTGATAACCAGACTCAGCCATCTTTAACAACCATCACATTTCGGAATTATTGATGCCGAACAAATAATCAAACCCTCTCCAATACTGAAAACTCGCATTAACTGATGATTTTTTCTAGAATGTATTCATCTTTATGAAGGGATGAAGCTTAATGATGATTATGTTTGCAATCTGTTTTGGATGTGTTCGTAGGTCTATGAGGTGATACTCGTGAAAAAACTGTAGCATTTGTCTACTGTGTTATAAATACGATACATGTACAAACTACTGCCATGATCATTAATTTGACGTCCTTAGAACGATTATCACCCAACCAATAGAACCAGAAAAATACATTTAAATTATCAGTAATGACACAAATCAAAAGGTGCAACACATTTGAAAGTCTCGAATACTTCGATAAAATACTTTATAGAAATAATAGAGCTTGAAATCAAATGCCATTTAATTGACACAATCTCATTCAGAAACACTACAAGAACTCTATACCACAACAGTCAAGATTTTTTGCCTGAAGCAGGTGAATTTGAATGACTAACCATGTTCTACCAACAACTATTGAATAAATGCTAGAAAGGGTCCAATGAAAGTCTAGAAAACTTGATACAATTCCTTATAGAGATATCAGAGCTATGAATAAAATGTCACCTTTCTACTATATTAGTCTCTGTTAATTTTATCCAGAATGTATTAATCTTTTCGACGGGATAGGGCTGATAATGAATATGTTTGCAATTTGGTTTTGATAATGTGTTCGTAGTTCTACGAAGTGATGCTCGTGAGATAAATAAACTGTATCATTTGTTTACTGTGTTAAAAAATGATAAATGTACATATTAATACTGTTATGATCAATAATTTGGAGTGCGTAGAACGATTATCATCCAACCTATATAAACTAAAAACTAATTTTTGATTATCAATCATCAAAATGTGCAACTTCGATGCAACCCCAATAGAAATAACAGGCTATAAATCACTGATAATGCCACTTATTTTGAAACAATCTCAGATACACTACAACGAGACCTACCATCACAGTAGTCTCAGGAGATCTTTTGATTGAAGCAGGTGAATTCTAAATCACCAACCATGTTCTGAAACAGCTCTTGGATAAACGCTAGATATGTTCTCTATGAATTATTCCGTTTCCACTTACTCACGGACATGTCCACATCGCCAAGAACGATGCGTAACGTTGTTGTCTAAATCCCCAACCAAGAAGCACATTCTAATTCAATGGTGCTTTGTTCGGATTTATTTTCAAACGGGAAAATAACAAGAAACATCAACTTGACTGAATGTACGGAAAACGTACCTTAATATTGAAAATTACTGAATAAATCTCTTCTCTAGGTCACGTGCATATTCCAGTGTAATGATAAGTGAACTATTTATTATTTGTATTCATGATTACTAACATACATGATTCCCAATAGCATTGAAATAATGGAATGAACCACCGTGAACATTAACCGAAAAATATGGTAATGAAAGCTATCTGCATCAACAGTACACTTACGTGAAAGTACATAAAGTGATAGTCAGTAGACATGTGTATCTGTATGATGCAATATAGAACAAGAATATGTTAACTAACATTTCATTTCGCTATTGCATGGAATGATAGTGCCAGAGTGCTTTGATTGAGTTTTGAATGGCAAATGAGTCCTTGCAGAGATGTGCACATTCTGGCAGCCTGCCCCCCTTGGCGAGTGTGTTGTAATTCTGACGCCATGCCCAGGTGACATTGATAACTGGTCAATAGGTCGATTGCACACTGCACAAGGAATGACACATCATTCATGAAGTACGAGTTTGAGTATGCAAAGCAGAGGAAGTGTGCATCGTGAGAAGAAGACACTGATGGTTTGGTGGATTCTTTGATGCCACTCCTAGTCAATTGTTCCACTTACACTGATCTAGTCAATCTTGTTATGTCCAATTTAATGTGTGTTGTATCAACATTCCAAGCGCTATTGTTTGGAGACGGAAATGAACAAAAATAAGTATATACAGGCGGGTCACTGGGCACTTCGGTACAACACCAGTGTCAATAAACTCAATTTACTTTTAAAAGTGCAATTTCAGTACATAGCAAATTGTCAAAAACTGCGCATTTTTTATGACAACATACCAGAGCATAGGTCTTCATTATATCATTAACGGGGCGTATCACGAAGTTTTTGCTTCGAGGCAAAAGCGACTAAAGTGGCACAGTCTCACACTGAGCCAAGAGAATAAGCACATACTTTTCGAGCAACAATAGCAACATACTTTTCAATTTTGTACAATTCCACAACACCTGACCTCGTAGCAATGACACAGAGACATGGTATAGACATGTTATGTTCACCTTCATCAGACTCATCGAGGAAATGGTCGTTCCATTTTCCAAAGCACTCAATGAGATGCGTGCCTGAATAACTGTAACAGCAATTAGCTTACGACGTGACATATTCCCTTCAATTCAGACAAAAAGTGTTGTTCACAACGCTAAAACCTTGAATGATTAGTATAGTCCGAACGGTGATATAAGTTCCAGCACGATTCCAGCAAATGAATAACGAGCCTAATCCATTGTCTCCAAATGGCCACGAGGATCAGTTCAGCACAGAAAATACCCCAAGTGACAGTTGGGAACAAATAGGCCTTGCAAGACAGCTGTCGTTCAAAGGTTTCCCAATGCAAGTCACGCGTATCAAATCTCATCTGGAATGTGCATCAAAACTGTGATGACGAAATTGCCCAATGCAAATAGCGCGTGTAGAATTGACTCGGAACATGCATCAATGCAAATAATTGTGATAGTATTCGAAGCATTCAGGTAAAATAAATGCAGAATAATATCTATTTTTTTTTTTCACCCGTAAGAACGCCTATCATCCATGTGTGAAATTACAATGTCTGAGATGGGTAATTATTTAGTAATCAAGTACACATGTGCTTTGAACTGAACTGAGCAGCAAGACGTGATGGCAAGAGAAACCAACATTTATCAATAGTAAATGAGACGAGTGATGCATAAAACATCATAAAACTGATCGAACTAACTGTGACTTGTAAAACTGAACGATTTTGTGACAAGAATAGACAACATGTAGCAGCAGAAACGAAAATATGAGAAGCCATGTCTGTTTATTTTTCCTGACGCCACAATCTATCAGTTTTGACAAGTACTCAAAAGAGTCTGGTCACTTAGTTCAATGTCAGCCTCCCCACACAATGGTACCTGGACACTGTTGTATAACAGTCTACCATTTTTTGGAATCGTGTGATGACACTCAGTGCCCTTAGGAATCCGCACAATAAATTCTTGTGGTGAAGGTCACCGCCATGCATTTATGTCCTGAAAGCGACAAAATTAATGTAAAATAGAATATCTGCCGGTGAATCTTATACTGATCAAATTCAGAAATATTCATGACCATTGCAATACAGAACTGAAACCAACGTGTTTGAGAATATTAGGCTTGAATTGTCCAGGCAATTGGAGACTAGTCGGCTGTCCAAGATCTATAACTAATCACATTCGTGATTTTTGAGGTAATAAGAAATGAATGGATATTTACATCACATTTCCTCCTTGATGATATCTTGTAATATATACGTGAAAATTAAAAGCATAATCACTCATACACAATTAGAGAATTAAAACTTACCTGTTCTTCAAGTATTGGTCATTAAAATTATGACTCGTCTATTTAAAATCCATCGTTTTATCTAACTATGGGCAAACCAGTATATCCGACACAATAATTAATAACAAGAAAACCAAATCAGGTTCGACCATCAACACCTCGTTCATTCCGTCAATTGATTGCGTGCAAAGTGCAACACACCAGGAGGCAATGTATCCTATTACAAGCGCAGCAACATAGTCTTCCAATAACAGGCAGTCGTCTTCTGCGGATAGTAACGTGGCGTTGGTTCTACGGGCAGATCACCACTTTGTGCTCAGGATGAACGGTTGGTATTGGTTTCGGTGCTGTGTGAGAGTCAGGTGCCATTTATCCCAGCAAAAGTTTTACATGTTTTACATAATCACACATCAATTTTTTGACAATAAATTACTACGAACTCTACTGGCAGCTTCTGGCAAATTATAAATAGTTCGGTAATTATGTTAATTACTAATGTTGACTATGGGCAAATAACTTATGCAACCTATTGATTCAAGTGAATTCTTGATTTCCTAATTCAAACATTCTGTATTTTCTGTATTATTATTTTGTATAATATGGTTCCCTATTTTTTCTCTATTCTGTATATTGTTTTCTAATTATGCTCTATTCTGTGTAATAGTATTCCCTGTAATACTCTATTTAATTACATTCCCAGCGGTCGAGGTACATCAATCATATGCTACCTGAATATGGGTAAGTTGATGTGGCAGAGTTAGCTAATTTCCAAGATATTCAATCACATGGAATAAATAATGTACTCATTAATATACTCCATTTAGACCGAATTTTCTCTTCATCTGTTTTATCTGTTTTGAAAAAAAAACAGTCATTTGTTTTAATACCAAAAAATTACGCTTGCTGATTAGACAATATTGATGAACACAATTGTATACAATTTACTGCCATGGAACGGTTTGTAAGACGTATTAGTTATTTTGATTAGATATCGGATATATATACATATTTCTTTCTGAACTTGTGTTGACTCAAAACTCAGTCCATATGATCTTCAGCAAAACAGGCTTATCATACGAAACGAGTTCCAAAGTGCATGTATGAATGAATACACTAAATGGCAGGGGGCGCATTCTTCTTTTCTCACAGCTTATCACATAAAACACTGCCGGCCACGCCATCAAAGCTACTGTCAAGAACACACCACAAGTGGCCACCATGTCCAGGACCCAAGAGTAAACAGTGGTCGGAATGGGGAGGAAGTCTTAGCAGTGGAGAGAATACCAACGATAGTTCCTACTATATTCCCGTTCAAAATATCATGACTAGCATTTCACTAAGCCTTAATGACTGATAGTTTTATTTGGTGCGGGACGGGGGTGGGGAGAACTCATTGACAACAATTACATACTTACATTTACCAAGCAGTGAAAGACAACTGGTTGTTTATTAACGTTTATAAAATGTTATAAAACACGATTTATATCAATCTGTACGTCATGAGGTGGTGTGAAATATTCACATATACGAAACCAAGTTAGCTACTGGGTTGTCTGATTTATATCACGGGTACTGAAGTCATTGCTGGTTTGCGTCGAATTATACCAGTATGCAATGCCGAGACAAACAACAATTAAACCATATATTATGAATAGAACGTAATAAACATGTATATGGATATCCAAAATTCGCAGCAGTGCTTGTTCTGTAATATATCACATATTTTTCTGAGTTCTTAGTAGCCCAGGAAACAACACAATAAACACACAACAAATTCTTCTGTAATTATTTACAGACAGAAACACAAAACGAAATCATACTGTTTCCTGATTTGGTATGCTAACCAATTTGAATCCACCACTCGTCAAAAATAAATAAAGCCAATTCCTCTGTGGATGAACTGGATATTTTTCATAGCAGTATGAACATCTCCCTATACATCAACTGAACCCATGGTGTCATAGTACATTAAATCGAGAGCCAAGGGATCCCAGTGGGTAAGCAACAACACTTCAATTCACTACCAGGCCTGGGCAAATTCACTTGCTTCTCTCAATAGCGTGGATGGAAGTAAATGTCACGGAACTAATCTGACCACTATCTACGGAATTGTTCGGGTTGTATCATGATGTTATGCTTTCACTATAAGAACGGTTTAGACCTAATTTGATAGTTAACCCACTCAAAAATATTATGTTATGAGGTCATCCAATTCCACGGAAAATGTAATCCTATCAACTGCACTATCTGAAATACAATTTCATATATTGATATGACACATCCAAATAAAAGAATATATCCACTGTGCACGCAATAAAGGACTGCAACAGTGATTTGGTTATGACATGCGGGGTCTTCGACAGTGGATATCGGTTGTCACAGGGATTATTGAATTCATGGATTACGCTCGGCATTAACGTGAGAAACTTCCTCGGGGCCCCAAGCACTGCTAATCACAGAAATAAATTAGTTCCCACGATCCCCAAAGCAACGGTTAATTGCAAACTATTCAAATGGAACAGAGGTTTTACCACGGCATGAGCAAATAAACAATGGGACCAGTCCATTGTGATTTGTGACAAAACACGGAAACGACCGTCCCTGAGAAGAGGATACAGGTTGAACTGACATTGTTGAAGAAGCATGGGAGGTAATCTAGATATGATAGCGATATTTGGAGACGATCCCAGAAACGAATGTGAACCAACGTTCAGTATTTGCATTCATGCAAGGCAATCAGTTGATAATTCAACAACACCCGTCCGCGAATCATCAACCACGAGTATTCACTTACTCTTCTTCATAAAACATCATTATCCGTGATTAATTATTCACTCACAGTCAGATTGTAAACACTAAACGGGCAAACATTTACCTATTGATACAAACAGTTTATTCGATATAACAACTCGAGAGTACATACATAACTCAGGTACGAAGAGAACATGGTCAATCACTAGTACTTATCCATTGCGTCACGACTTGAGGTATTTGTATTTACAGAATCACCCGAAATGTTAAATGTACCTATGGATCAAGGCAGCAGTGCGAATAAGTCTTTGTTTATTGTTCATTGAATCAGTTTCGACAAACACCCAGAGCCATAACACAGAGATGTTCGATAAAAGATGGCACCAGAATGTCAACTAAACCTGTATACACTTTTATGTTTATGGGACAGTAATGGGTAAAATCATTTGAAAATTTATAGTACCTGATAACCAGACTCAGCCATCTTTAACAACCATCACATTTCGGAATTATTGATGCCAAACAAATAATCAAACCCTCTCCAATACTGAAACCTTGCATGAACTGATGATTTATTCTAGAATGTATTCATCTTTATGAAGGGATGGAGCTTAATGATGATTGTGTTTGCAATCTGTTTTGGATGTGTTCGTAGGTCTACGAGATGATACTCGTGAAAAAACTGTAGCATTTGTCTACTGTGTTATAAATACGATACATGTACAAACTACTGCCATGATCATTAATTTGACGTCCTTAGAACGATTATCACCCAACCAATAGAACCAGAAAAAAAAATTAAATTATCAGTAATGACACAAATCAAAAGGTGCAACACATTTGAAGGTCTCGAATAATTCGATGAAAAAACTTGATAGAAATAATAGACCTTGAAATCAAATGAATTTGAATGACTAACCGTGTTCTACCAACAACTATTGAATAAATGCTAGAAAGGGTCCAATGAAAGTCTAGAAAACTTGATACAATTCCTTATAGAGATATCAGAGCTATGAATAAAATGTCACCTTTCTACTATATTAGTCTCTGTTAATTTTATCCAGAATGTATTAATCTTTTCGACGGGATAGGGCTGATAATGAATATGTTTGCAATTTGTTTTTGATAATGTGTTCGTAGTTCTACGAGGTGATGCTCGTGAGATAAATAAGCTGTATCATTTGTTTACTGTGTTATAAGATGATAAATGTACATATTAATACTGTTATGATCAATAATTTGGAGTGCGTAGAACGATAATCATCTGTTGTAATGCTTTGTAGTTAACGTGGCTTAATCATTTGAATATTCATGTAGAATTGTAGCACGTTTATTTCACATTGCCGAGCTCTCAAGTAAACACGAACTGAAGGTTCTGCACAACATATGTCGAAACTATGAACTGTTAATTTTAAACAGTATCACAACATCCTCCTTGTTGAGAATAAAACATACTGATACGAAGTAGCACATTATGTTTTCAGCTATGTATATGATACACAAGAATTACGGTTAATTAACCAAACATTTGTAACTGAGTTACCAACCTTTCTTCAGTATATATGGCACATGAAATATAAACATATCAACATGTAAACATTTCAGAACATAGGTATCAAAGTATCAAAATATTTGATTCATGACGAAAACATTATTCACATAAAGGGTAATCATAGGGTAGACTGCCCTCATACCTGGGGGATTATTCTGCCCCAAATTCGATATTGTGTCACATGATCATTAGTTATAGCGTTCTGGCTTGCGGACCACTCTGCCACTTCTGGTGCGCATGACTTGAGCCCGAACTTGTGGCTCGTCAGGAGGTTCTGGCACCGGTGGTCTTTCTGTGGCAGGCTGTACCGTTGGTGTTTCCGCGGGCGGTACGCTCACTGGCAGGTCATGGCTTGGACTTGAGACTTGGGGCTCTGCTGCGAATCTGACATGTTTCGGTTGCACTACCATCTCACGCAGATGTCTGCGATTCCGCCTTAGTCGTGATCCGTTGGTAGTCTCCACAATGTAGCTTCGTGGCTCACTGCACTTTTCGATGATTTTGCCTGGGCACCATGTTTTTGTCTCCTTGTTCAGGATTCTGACAGGCTGTCCTACTTTCAGTGCAGGCAACTCAGTATTTCTACTGTTTGCATCATGGTGTTGTACCATTTTGTCGCGTTTTGCTTGCATACGTTAACGCTGTTCGAATGGTGCAGGCTCTCCACGGTGTGGCAGTAGTGTCACGGTGGGCCGCCCGAACATTAGTTCTGAGGGTGATGACTGAGCTAACGCTGAGTTACCAACCTGAGTTACCAACCATAGTGTGGTGAACTTGTGACGTGTTTGATTTCCCACTGGGTGGTGAAAGTTTTGAATGGTTGTCCGGTGTATTGGGGTCCATTGTCGCTCATTAGCTCATCTGGTCGACCAAAGATGGCACAATAGGCTCTGATCTTGTTTGCTACGGCCTGGCTTGTTACTGGGAATGGCATTGCATCCACGAGCGGAAACTTTGTGAAGCGGTCAACTGTGATGAGGTACTGCTTGCCGTTGATCTCAAACAGGTCTGAGGCAATGAACTGCCATGGGCGTACAGGCAGTTGATGCGGTATCAATGGTTCTTTGGTATTTTCTACCTGGTGCTCCTGGCATCTCAGGCAAGACTTGCATAGTCTTTCTATATCAGCATTTATATTCACCCAATACACACTTTCTCTGGCCAATCTTCTGGTCTTCTCGATACCTTGGTGGCCCTGGTGCAGTTGCTCTAGTATGTTTTCTTGCATGGATTTGGGTATGAGTATTTGGCGTTCCTTGAAGATAACTCCGGCTTCCATAGCCAACTCGTCTCGAAATGACCAATACTGTCTTAGGTCTTTAGGCAGTTCTTTCATGTTTTCTGGCCATCCGCTGTGTACCAGAGACTTCAGTTTGTTCAGGACAGGATCCTTCTCGGTTTCATCACGGAGTTGTGTTCTTTTTTGTAGCGAGAAATTGATGATTGAGGTCGTTACGTGTTCTTCATCCTCTTCTTCGAGGTCTAGTCCATCGACTCGCAAGTCCAGGTTGATCTCGGCATCATTTCTGACATCGGGGATGCGACTAAGAGCATCAGCGAAAATCATTTCGGGCCCTGGACGATACTCAATTGTGTAGTTATACCCTTGGATTTTCAGCAACATCCGTTGGAGCCGTGGGGGTGCTGCATGGATGGGTTTTGCACAGATATTCACTAGTGGTTTGTGGTCTGTCACAATAGTGAATGGCCTGGCATACAGGAAGGTGTGATATCGCTGTATGCCAAACACTACAGCCAGCATCTCACGTTCTATGTTACTGTATCTTGATTGACAGTCCGTGAGTGTCTTGGATGCGAATGCAACAGGTCGTCCATTCTGTATCAGGGCTGCCCCCAAGCCTTTCTGTGAGGCGTCTACTTCTACTGTTACCGGGGCCTTGGCATTGTAGTACTTGAGGCAAGCGTCCTCTGTGATAGCTTTTTTCAGGGTTTCGAAGCAGTGCTGTTGATCTGTGTCCCATGTCCATGGCACGTCTTTCTTCAGGAGAGTACGGAGCGTGTGCGCTTTCTCTGCCAGTTGTGGAATGAACTGGGATATATATGTTAGCATGCCCATGAATGTCTGTAGTTCTTCCTTGGTCTTGGGTACAGGCATTTTTTTGATACCCTGCACTTTTTCAGGATCTGGCTTGATGCCTCCAGCTGTGTATGTGTTCCCGAAGAACGACACGCTTGTCTTCTTTATGTCACATTTTGCGCTGTTGAATACCAAACCTCACTCCTTCGCTCGGTTCATGAGGTTGATGAGGTTTGTATCATGGGCTTGCTCATTGTCTCCATGGACGATAATGTCGTCAGCTATGCAGGTAACACCTGGGAGATCTTCCATCAGCTGGTCCATTTTTGCCTGAAATATGTCCTGCGACACATTTAAACCAAATGGTAGACGTCTCCAGCAGTAACGTCCAAACGGCGTTCGGAATGTAGTCAGGAGTTGGGACTCCTCATGCAGGTGGATGGCCCAGTAACCAGCTTTTGCGTCTAGCTTGCTGAATAATGATGCATTAGCGAATGCAGGATTCAGTTCCTCGAGTGTAGGGATCTTGTGTGGGCAACGTTTCAAGCCTTTGTTGAGACGCTGCGGATCAAGGCATACTCGAAGGGATCCATCTTTTTTTGTGCTGTAAGCAAGGCTGGAACACCAATCTGTGTGTTCCTCGACCTTACGGATGACCTCTAGGGAGACTAGTCTGTCCAGTTCTTCTTTAAGAATCTCCTTGACATGAATCGGACACTTCCTGGGCGCATCAATAAAGGGCTCTGCGTCTTCCTTTAGTACCAGCTTAGCGCTTCCTGGCAGATTTCCAATCTTGTCGAACTGGTCCGGGTACATCTGCTTCAGGTCCTTGATATCATTCACCTTGGTGATGCTATCAACATTGATTGTGACCAGGTTGAGCAGTTCACTCGTCGGTAGTCCAACAACCGCTGGTCCGGGAACATCGACAACGTAGAACCTCGCTTTTTTCCACCAGCTACCTTTGTTCTTGCAGAGCATGTCTAGACTGCCTAGACATGGTATTGGCAGACCATTGTACGCAGTCAGCTTTACCTTGACTGGTGTGAGAAGTCTCTCTGTGTTCACTTCAGGCCCATACATCTGTCTCAAAGTTCTGAGTGGCAAGGTGTTGCCAGATGCACCTGTATCGATTTTTAGTTTCAGCTTGTAGCCGTCGCCAAAAAGTCCTGGTGGTTGAATGCTAAGATCTGTGAAGGCTGCATCACGGTACTTTGGTCGTTCATGGATCGCGTCCAGACATTGATGACTCACAGTGATGGCGAAAAAGCTCTTTTGATATGTTTCACCATCTGTTTCATATTCTGTGTCTGTACCCAGTGTGTTCACTTGCTCGTTCTTGTGCTCTTTGTTTCTGTACCTGAATCTCCGTTGGCCTGGTGACTTTCCTCGAGTTCTTGGTGACTTTCCACGACTTCCAGGTGATTTTCTGCGACTTCCGCTTGTTTTGTGATGTTTGTGTTTTGTTGTTTTCCTGCAACAATCGGCCCAGTGCCCTCGTGTGCCACACGCACTGCATATATCATTATATGCTGGGCAGTTTCTCCGCGTGTGCACAGTTCCACAGAAAGAGCAATCCCGGCGTGCTCGTTCTTGATCCCGTGGCTTGAAACTGTGTATATCTTTTGTCGGTTTTTCTAATTGTTGAAGTTGATTGCGACCTGCGAACACAGCTTCATGTTTCCGTCCTTCCTTCAACATGTCTTCTGTTTTGTACCCGACAGCTTTGTCTAACAGTTCTTTACGGAAACTATCGAGTGGCGTACTTGCAATCACCAGCTCTATGATTCTCTCATGCAGTTCATTTTCAGTAAACTGACACTTCAGGGATAGTGTTTTTGCTCTGGTTACAAAATCATCTAGGGTTTCTTCTTTCTGTTGTCTGTACTGCATCAAGTGCAGTCTGTGGATGCGAAAATTGACATTCAATCTGAGTTGTGATTCAAAGAATGTCCAGAGCTCTGTAGCATCTTTTTTCTTGTCAACAGTTAGACCGCTGGCGTTTGGACGCTTTAGTCCTTCATCACCGATACCTCTGCATATTTTCCTGCTCTTTGCAGCATTATCTGTGATGTTCTCATCTTCGAGGTACAGGACCATCTTCTGCTTGAATAAGCTCATTGATTCTGATAGATCAGATGCTGACCAGTCCATGGTGGGAATTTGCGACTGTGTTGCCATGTTGCTTGTAGCGACAGTTTATCCGAAGACAAACAACAGCATGTACAATGTAGCCTACTGAGGGCAGACCTAGATCAACAGTCCGGAGAATCACACTACCGCGACCAGTGGGCGATAATGGGTGAAATTGGCACGGCGTCAGCGAGGTAGATGACAACGCTAACAGAGTTACAGACCATAGATCTATGAACAGACAACAGTCTTGGGTATAAGCTTTACCGCTGCCACCATGTTGTAATGCTTTGTAGTTAACGTGGCTTAATCATTTGAATATTCATGTAGAATTGTAGCACGTTTATTTCACATTGCCGAGCTCTCAAGTAAACACGAACTGAAGGTTCTGCACAACATATGTCTAAACTACGAACTGTTAATTTTAGACAGTATCACAACATCATCCAACCTATATAAACTAAGAACTAATTTTTGATTATCAATTATCAAAATGTGCAACTTCGATACAACCCCAATATAAATAACACGCTATAAATCACTAATAATGCCACTTATTTTGAAACAATCTCAGATTCACTACAACGAGTCCTACCATCACAGTAGTCTCAGGAGATCTTTTGATTGAAGCAGGTGAATTCTAAATTACCAACCATGTTCTGAAACAGCTCTTGGATAAACGCTAGATATGTTCTCTATGAATTATTCAGTTTCCACTTACTCACGGACATGTCCACATCGCCAAGAAAGATGCGTTACGTTGTTATCTAAATCCCCAATCAAGAAGCGCATTCTAATTCAATGGTGCTTTGTTCGGATTTATTTTCAAACGGGAAAATAACAAGAAACATCAACTTGACTGAATGTACGGAAAACGTACCTTAATATTGAAAATTACTGAATAAATCTCTTTTCTAGGTCACGTGCATATTCCAGTGTAATGATAAGTGAACTATTTATTATTTGTATTCATGATTACTAACATACATGATTTCCAATAGCATTGAAATAATGGAATGAGTCACCGTGAACATTAACCGAAAAATGTGGGTATGAGAGCTATCTGCATTAACAGTACACTTACGTGAAAGTACATAAAGTGATAGTCAGTAGACATGTGTATCTGTATGATGCAATATAGAACAGGAATTTGTTACATGTAACTAACATTTCATTTCGCTTTTGCATGGAATGATAGTGCCAGAGTGCTTTGATTGAGTGTTTAATGGCAAATGAGTCGTTGCGGAGATATGTACATTCTGACAGCCTGCCCCCACTGGTGAGTGTGGTGTAGTTTTGACGCCACGCCCAGGTGACATTAATAACTCTGTCAGTAGGTCGATTGCACACTGCACAAGGAATAACACTTCATTCATGAAGTAGATGTTTGATGACGAGTATGCAAAGCAGAGGAAGTGTGCATCCTGAGAAGAGGACACTGATGGTTTGGTGGATTCTTTGATGCCACTGCTAGTCAATTGTGTCACTTAGACTAATCTAGTCAATCTTCTTATGTCCAATTTAATGTGTGTTGTATCAACATTCCAAGCGCTATTGTTTGGAGGCGGAAATGAATAAGAATAAGTATATACGGGCGGGTCACTGGGCACTTCGGTACAACACCAGTGTCAATAAACTCAATTTACTTATAAAAGTGCAAGTTCAGTACATAGCAAATTGTCAAAAACTATGCATTTTTTATGACAACATACCAGAGCATAATTCTTCATTATATCATTAACGGGGCGTATCACGAAATTTTTGCTTCGAGGCAAAAGCGACTAAAGTGGCACAGTCTCACATTGAGCCAAGAGAATAACCTCTTTTGATAAGCACATACTTTTCGAGCAACAATAGCAACATACTTTTCGATTTAGTACAATTCCACAACACCTGACCTCGTAGCAATGACACAGAGCAATGGTATAGACATGTTATGATCACCTCCATCAGACTCATCGAGGAAATGGTCGTTCCATTTTCCAAAGCACTCAATGAGATGCGTGACTGTAACAGCAATTAGCTCACGACGGGACATATTCCCTTCAATTCAGACAAAAAGTGTTGTTCACGACGCTAAAACCTTGAATGATTAGTATAGTCCGAACGGTAATGTAAGTTCCAGCACGATTCCAGCAAATGAATAACGAGCCTAATCCATTGTCTCCAAATGGCCACGCGGATCAGTTCTGTACAGAAAATACCCCAAGTGACAGTTGGGAACAAATAGGCCTTGCAAGACAGATGTCGTTCAAAGGTTTCCCAATGCAAATCACGCGTGTCAAATCTCATCTGGTATGTGCATCAAAACTGTGATGACGAAATTGCCCAATGCAAATAGCGCGTGTAGAATTGACTCAGAACATGCATCAATGCAAATAATTGTGATAGTATTCGAAGCATTCAGGATATATAAATGTAGAATAATATCTTTTGTTTTTTTTCACCCGTAAGAACGTCTATCATCCATGTGCGAAATTGCAATGTCTGAGATGGGTAATTATTTAATAATCAAGTACACATGTGCTTTGAACTGAACTGAGCAGCAAGACGTGATGGCAAGAGAAACCAACATTTATCAATAGTAAATGAGACGAGTGATGCATAAAACATCATAAAACTGATCGAACTAACTGTGACTTGTAAAACTGAACGATTTTGTGACAGGAATAGACACCATGTAGCAGCAAATATGAAAATATGAGAAGCTATGTCTGTTTATTTTCCTGACGCCACAAACGATCAGTTTTGACAAGTACTCAAAAGAGTCTGGTCATTCACCTCAATGTCAGCCTTCCCACACAATGGTACCCGGACACTAGTGTATAACAGTCTACCATTTTTTGGAATCCGCACAAAATTTTTTTGTGGTGAAGGTCACCGCCATGCATATATGTCCTTAAAGCGACAAAATTAGCGTAAAACGGAATATCTGCCGGTGAATCTTATACTCATCAAATTCAGAAATATTCATGACCATTGCAATGGAGAACTGACATCAACGTGTTTGAGAATATTAGGCTTGAATTGTATCGAGAACTAGTCTGCTATCCAAGATCAATAACTAATCACATTCGTGATTTTTGAGGCATTAAGAAATGAATGGATATTTACATCACATTTCCTCCTTGATGATATATTGTAATATATATGTAAAATATAAACGCATAATCACTCATACACAATTAGAGAAATGAAACTTACCTGTTCTTCACGTATTGGTCACTAAAATTATGACTCGTCTATTTAAAATCCATCGTTTTATCTAACTATGGGCAAACCAGTATATCCGACACAATAATGAATGATAAGAAAACCAAATCAGGTACGACCACCAACACCTCGTTCATTCCGTCAATTGATTGCGTGCAAAGTGCAACACACCAGGAGGCAATGTATCCTACTACAAGCGCAGCAACATAGTCTTCCAATAACAGGCAGTCCTCTTCTGCGGATAGTTAGTAACGTGGCGTTGGTTCTACGGGCAGATCACCACTTTGTGCTCAGGATGAATGGTTGGTAATTGGTTTTGTTGCTGTGTGAGAGTCAGGTGCCATTTATCTCAGCAAAAGTTTTACATGTTTTACATAATCACACATCAATTTATTGACAATAAATTACTACGAACTCTACTGGCAGCTTCTGGCAAATGATAAATCGTGCGGTAATTATGTTGATTATTAATGTTATTGACTATGGGCAAATAACTTATGCAACCTATTGATTCAAGTGAATCCTTGATTTCCTAGTTCAAACATTCTGTATTTTCTGTATTATTATTTTGTATAATATGGTTCCCTATTTTTTCTCTATTCTGTATATTGTTTTCTAATTATGCTCTATTCTGTGTAATAGTATTCCCTTTAATACTCTATTTAATTACATTTCCAATGATCGAGGTACATCAATCATATGCTACCTGAATATGGGTAAGTTGATGTGGCAGTCTAATCTCCCTACATAACAATCATAACCATGTCCAGGACCCAAGAGTAAACAGTGGTCGGAATGGGGAGGAAGTCTTAGCAGTGGAGAGAATACCAAGTTTCCTACTATATTCCCGTTCAAAATATCATAACTAGCATTTCACTAAGTGCGGGAAGAGCGTGGGGAGAACTCAATTGACAACAATTACATGCTTACATTTACCAAGCAGTGGAAGACAACTGGTTGTTTATTAACGTTTAGAAAATGTTATAAAACACGATTTATATCAATCTGTACGTCATGAGGTGAAGTGAAATATTCATATATACGAAATCAAGTAAGCTACTGGGTTGTCTGATTTATATCACGGGTACTGAAGTCATTGCTGGTTTGCGTCGAATTATACCAGTATGCAATGCCGAGACAAACAACAATTAAACCATATATTATGAATAGAACGTAATAAACATGTATATGGATACCCACAATTCGCAGCAGTGCTTGTTCTGTAATATATTACATCTTTTTCTAATAGAACGTATTTACAATGATGAAATGCTGAGTTCTTGATAGCCCAGGAAACAACACACATAAGCACACAACAAATTCTGCTGTAATTATTTACAGACAGAAACACAAAACGAAATCATACTGGTTCCTGACTTGGTATGCTAACCAATTTGATTCCACCACTCATCAAAAAATAAAGCCAATTCCTCTGTGGATGAACTGGATACTTTCATAGCAGTATGAACATCTCCCTATACATCAACTGAACCGAAGGTGTCACAGTACATTAAATCGAGAGCCAATGGATCCCAGTGGGTAAGCAACAACACTTCAATTCACTACCAGGCCTGGGCAAATTTACTTGCTTCTCTCAATAGCGTGGATGGAAGTAAATGTCACGGAACTAATCTGACCACTATCTACGGAATTGTTCGGGTTGTATCATGATGTTATGGTTTCATTATAAGAACGATTTAGACCTGACTTGATAGTTAACCCATTCAAAAATATTATGTTATGAGGTCATCCAATTCCACGAAAAATGTTATCCTATCAACTGCACGATCTGAAATACAATTTTATATAGAGATATGACACATCCAATAAAAAAATATATCCACTGTGCACACAATAAAGGACTGCAAGAGTGATTTGGTTATGACATGCGGGGACTCGACAGTGCATATCAGTTGTCACAGGGATTATTGAATTTATGGATTACGCTCGGCATTAACTTGAGAAACTTCCTCGGGGCCCCAAGCACTGCTAATCACAGAAATAGATTAGTTCTCACGACCCCCAAAGCAACGGTTAATTGCGAATTATTCAAATGGAACAGAGGTTTTAACAGGGCATGAGCAAATAAGCAATGGGACCAGTCCATTGTGATTTGTGACAAAACAGAAACGACCGTCCTTGAGAGGAGGATACAGGTTGAACTGACATTACAGCATCCCATTGTTAAAGAAGCATGGGAGATAATCTAGACACGATAGCGATATTTTGAGACGAACCCAGAAACGAGTGTGAACCAACGTTCAGTATTTGCATTCATGCAAAGCAATCAGTTGATAATTCAACAACACCCGTCCGCGAACCATCGACCACGAGTATTTACTTACTCTTCTTCATAAAACATCATTATCCGTGATTAATTATTCACTCACAGTGTAGTAAACACTAAACGGGCAAACATTTACCTATTGAAACAAACAGTTTATTCGATATAACAACTCGAGAGTACATCACTCAGGTACGAAGAGAACATGGTCAGTTACTAGTACTTATCCATTGAGTCACGACTTGAGCTATTTGTATTTACAGAATCACCCGAAATGTTAAATGTACCTATGGATCAAGGCAGCAGTGCGAATAAGTCTTTGTTTATTGTTCATTGAAACAGTTTCGACAAACACCCAGAGCAATAACACAGAGATGTTCGATAAAAGATGGCACCAGAATGTCAACTAAACCTGTATACACTTTTATGTTTATGGGACAGTAATGGGTAAAATCATTTGAAAATTTATAGTACCTGATAACCAGACTCAGCCATCTTTAACAACCATCACATTTCGGAATTATTGATGCCGAACAAATAATCAAACCCTCTCCAATACTGAAAACTCGCATTAACTGATGATTTTTTCTAGAATGTATTCATCTTTATGAAGGGATGAAGCTTAATGATGATTATGTTTGCAATCTGTTTTGGATGTGTTCGTAGGTCTATGAGATGATACTCGTGAAAAAACTGTAGCATTTGTCTACTGTGTTATAAATACGATACATGTACAAACTACTGCCATGATCATTAATTTGACGTCCTTAGAACGATTATCACCCAACCAATAGAACCAGAAAAATACATTTAAATTATCAGTAATGACACAAATCAAAAGGTGCAACACATTTGAAAGTCTCGAATACTTCGATAAAATACTTTATAGAAATAATAGAGCTTGAAATCAAATGCCATTTAATTGACACAATCTCAGTCAGAAACACTACAAGAACTCTATACCACAACAGTCAAGATTTTTTGCCTGAAGCAGGTGAATTTGAATGACTAACCATGTTCTACCAAAAACTATTGAATAAATGCTAGAAAGGGTCCAATGAAAGTCTAGAAAACTTGATACAATTCCTTATAGAGATATCAGAGCTATGAATAAAATGTCACCTTTCTACTATATTAGTCTCTGTTAATTTTATCCAGAATGTATTAATCTTTTCGACGGGATAGGGCTGATAATGAATATGTGTGCAATTTGGTTTTGATAATGTGTTCGTAGTTCTACGAAGTGATGCTCGTGAGATAAATAAACTGTATCATTTGTTTACTGTGTTAAAAAATGATAAATGTACATATTAATACTGTTATGATCAATGATTTGGAGTGCGTAAAACGATTATCATCCAACCTATATAAACTAAAAACTAATTTTTGATTATCAATCATCAAAATGTGCAACTTCGATGCAACCCCAATAGAAATAACAGGCTATAAATCACTGATAATGCCACTTATTTTGAAACAATCTCAGATACACTACAACGAGACCTACCATCACAGTAGTCTCAGGAGATCTTTTGATTGAAGCAGGTGAATTCTAAATCACCAACCATGTTCTGAAACAGCTCTTGGATAAACGCTAGATATGTTCTCTATGAATTGTTCCGTTTCCACTTACTCACGGACATGTCCACATCGCCAAGAACGATGCGTTACATTGTTGTCTAAATCCCCAACCAAGAAGCACATTCTAATTCAATGGTGCTTTGTTCGGATTTATTTTCAAACGGGAAAATAACAAGAAACATCAACTTGACTGAATGTACGGAAAACGTACCTTAATATTGAAAATTACTGAATAAATCTCTTTTCTAGGTCACGTGCATATTCCAGTGTAATGATAAGTGAACTATTTATTATTTGTATTCATGATTACTAACATACATGATTCCCAATAGCATTGAAATAATGGAATGAACCACCGTGAACATTAACCGAAAAATATGGTAATGAGAGCTATCTGCATCAACAGTACACTTACGTGAAAGTACATAAAGTGATAGTCAGTAGACATGTGTATCTGTATGATGCAATATAGAACAAGAATATGTTAACTAACATTTTATTTCGCTATTGCATGGAATGATAGTGCCAGAGTGCCTTGATTGAGTTTTGAATGGCAAATGAGTCCTTGCAGAGATATGCACATTCTGGCAGCCTGCCCCCCTTGGCGAATGTGTTGTAATTCTGACGCCATGCCAAGGTGACATTGATAACTGGTCAATAGGTCGATTGCACACTGCACAAGGAATGACACATCATTCATGAAGTACGAGTTTGAGTAAGCAAAGCAGAGGAAGTGTGCATCGTGAGAAGAGGACACTGATGGTTTGGTGGATTCTTTGATGCCACTCCTAGCCAATTGTTCCACTTACAATGATCCAGTCAATCTTGTTATGTCCAATTTAATGTGTGTTGTATCAACATTCCAAGCGCTATTGTTTGGAGACGGAAATGAATAAAAATAAGTATATACAGGCGGGTCACTGGGTACTTCGGTACAACACCAGTGTCAATAAACTCAATTTACTTATAAAAGTGCAATTTCAGTACATAGCAAAAAACTGCGCATTTTTTATGACAACATACCAGAGCATAGTTCTTCATTATATCATTAACGGGGCGTATCACGAAGTTTTTGCTTCGAGGCATAAGCGACTAAAGTGGCACAGTCTCACACTGAGCCAAAAGAATAAGCAACATACTTTTCAAGCAACAATAGCAACATACTTTTCAATTTTGTATAATTCCACAACACCTGACCTCGTAGCAATGACACAGAGACATGGTGTAGACATGTTATGTTCACCTCCATCAGACTCATCGAGGAAATGGTCGTTCCATTTTCCGAAGCACTCAATAAGATGCGTGCCTGAATAATTGTAACAGCAATTAGCTTAGGACGGGACATATTCCCCTCAACTCAGACAAAAAGTGTTGTTCACCATGCTAAAACCTTGAATGATTAGTATAGTCCGAACGGTAATACAAGTTCCAGCACGATTCCAGCAAATGAATAACGAGCCTAATCCATTGTCTCCAAATGGCCACGCGGATCAGTTCTGTACAGAAAATACTCCAAGTGACAGTTGGGAACAAATAGGCCTTGCAAGACAGCTGTCGTTCAAAGGTTTCCCAATGCAAATCACGCGTGTCAAATCTCATCTGGTATGTGCACCAAAACCGTGATGACGAAATTGCCCAATGCAAATGGCGCGTGTAGAATTGACTCGGAACATGCATTAATGGAAATAATTGTGATAGTATTCGAAGCATTCAGGATATATAAATGCAGAATAATATTTTTCACACGTAAGAACGCCTATCATCCATGTGTGAAATTACAATGTCTGAGATGGGTAATTATTTAATAATCAAGCACACATGTGCTTCGAACTGAACTGAGCAGCAAGACGTGATGGCAAGAGAAACCAACATTTATCAATAGTAAATGAGACGAGTGATGCATAAAACATCATAAAACTGATCGAACTAATTGTGACTTGTATAACTGAACGATTTTGTGACAGGAATAGACAACATGTAGCAGCAAATATGAAAATATGAGAAGCTATGTCTGTTTATTTTCCTGACACCACAATCGATCAGTTTTGACAAGTACTCAAAAGAGTCTGGTCATTCACCTCAATGTCAGCCTTCCCACACAATGGTACCCGGACACTAGTGTATAACAGTCTACCAATTTTTGGAATCGTGTATTGACACTCGGTGCCCGTAGGAATCCGCACAAAAAATTTTTGTGGTGAAGGTCACCGCCATGCATGTATGTCCTTAAAGCAACAAAATTAACGTAAAACGAAATATCTGCCAGTGAATTTTATACTGATCAAATTCAGAAATATTCATGACCATTGCAATGGAGAACTGACACCAACGTGTTTGAGAATATTAGGCTTGAATTGTATCGAAAACTAGTCTGCTATCCAAGATCAATAGCTAATCACATTCGTGATTTTTGAGGCATTAAGAAATGAATGGATATTTACATCACATTTCCTCCTTGATGATATCTTGTAATATATACGTAAAATATAAATAATCACTCATACACAATTAGAGAAATAAAACTTACCTGTTCTTCACGTATTGGTCACTAAAATTATGACTGGTCTATTTAAAATCCATCGTTTTATCTAACTATTGGCAAACCAGTATATCCGACACAATAATTAATAATAAGAAAACCAAATCAGGTACGACCACCAACACCTGGTTCATTCCGTCAATTGATTGCGTGCAAAGTGCAACACACCAGGACCAGGAGGCAATGTATCCTACTACAGTCGCAGCAACATAGTCTTCCAATAACAGGCAGTCCTCTTCTGCGGATAGTAACGTGGCGTTGGTTCTATGGGCAGATCACCACTTCGTGCTCAGGATGAACGGTTGGTAATTGGTTTTGGTGCTGTGTGAGAGTCAGGTGCCATTTATCCCAGCAAAAGTTTTACATGTTTTACATAATCACACATCAATTTATTGACAATAAATTACTACGAACTCTACTGGCAGCTTCTGGCAAATGATCAACCATGTGGTCATTATGTTGATTATTAATGTTATTGACTATGGGCAAATAACTTATGCAACCTATTGATTCAAGTGAATCCTTGATTTCCTAATTCAAACATTCTGTATTATTATTTTGTATAATATGGTTCCCTATTTTTTCTCTATTCTGTATATTGTTTTCTAATTATGCTCTATTCTGTGTAATAGTATTCCCTTTAATACTCTGTTTATTACATTGCCAATGGTCGAGGTACATCAATCATATGCTACCTGAATATGGGTAAGTTGATGTGGCAGTCTAATCTCCCTACACAACAATGATAACCATGTCCAGGACCCAAGAGTAAACAGTGGTCGGAATGGGGAGGAAGTCTTAGCAGTGGAGAGAATACCAACGATATTTCCTACTATATTCCCGTTCAAAATATCATAACTATCATTTCACTAAGTGCGGGAAGAGGGTGGAGAGAACTCATTGACAACAGTTACATGCTTACATTTTCCAAGCAGTGGAAGACAACTGGTTGTTTATTAACGTTTAGAAAATGTTATAAAACACGATTTATATCAATCTGTACGTCATGAGGTGGGGTGAAATATTCATATATACGAAATCAAGTAAGCTACTAGGTTGTCTGATTTATATCACGGGTACTGAAGTCATTGCTGGTTTGCGTCGAATTATACCACCATGCAATGCCGAGACAAACAACAATTAAACCATATATTATAAATAGAACGTAATTAACATGTATATGGATATCCACAATTCGCAGCAGTGCTTGTTCTGTAATATATCACATCTTTTTCTAATAGAACGTATGCACAATGATGAAATGCTGAGTTCTTAGTAGCCCAGGAAACAACACACATAAACACAGAACAAATTCTGCTGTAATTATTTACAGACAGAAACACAAAAGAAATCATACTGGTTCCTGATTTGGTATGCTAACCAATTTGAATCCACCACTCGTCAAAAATAAATAAAGCCAATTCCTCTGTGGATGAACTGGATATTTTTCATAGCAGTATGAACATCTCCCTATACATCAACTGAACCGATGGTGTCACAGTACATTAAATCGAGAGCCAATGGATCCCAGTGGGTAAGCAACAACACTTCAATTCACTACCAGGCCTGGGCAAATTCACTTGCTTCTCTCAATAGCGTGGATGGAAGTAAATGTCACGGAACTAATCTGACCACTATCTACGGAATTTTTCGGGTTGTATCATGATGTTATGGTTTCATTATAAGAACGATTTAGACCTGACTTGATAGTTAACCCATTCAAAAATATTATGTTATGAGGTCATCCAATTCCACGAAAAATGTTATCCTATCAACTGCACGATCTGAAATACAATTTTATATATTGATATGACACATCCAATAAAAAATATATCCACTGTGCACACAATAAAGGACTGCAAGAGTGATTTGGTTATGACATGCGGGGACTCGACAGTGCATATCAGTTGTCACAAGGATTATTGAATTTATGGATTACGCTCGGCATTAACTTGAGAAACTTCCTCGGGGCCCCAAGCACTGCTAATCACAGAAATAGATTAGTTCTCACGACCCCCAAAGTAACGGTTAATTGCGAATTATTCAAATGGAACAGAGGTTTTAACAGGGCATGTGCAAATAAGCAATGGGACCAGTCCATTGTGATTTGTGACAAAACAGAAACGACCGTCCTTGAGAGGAGGATACAGGTTGAACTGACATTACAGCATCCCATTGTTGAAGAAGCATGGGAGATAATCTAGATACGATAGCGATATTTTGAGACGAACCCAGAAACGAGTGTGAACCAACGTTCAGTATTTGCATTCATGCAAAGCAATCAGTTGATAATTCAACAACACCCGTCCACGAACCATCGACCACGAGTATTTACTTACTCTGCTTCATAAAACATCATTATCCGTGATTAATTATTCACTCACAGTGTAGTAAACACTAAACGGGCAAACATTTACCTATTGATACAAGCAGTTTATTCGATATAACAACTCGAGAGTACATAACTCAGGTACGAAGAGAACATGGTCAATCACTAGTACTTATCCATTGCGTCACGACTTGAGGTATTTGTATTTACAGAATCACCCGAAATGTTAAATGTACCTATGGATCAAGGCAGCAGTGCGAATAAGTCTTTGTTTATTGTTCATTGAATCAGTTTCGACAAACACCCAGAGCCATAACACAGAGATGTTCGATAAAAGATGGCACCAGAATGTCAACTAAACCTGTATACACTTTTATGTTTATGGGACAGTATTGGGTAAAATCATTTGAAAATTTATAGTACCTGATAACCAGACTCAGCCATCTTTAACAACCATCACATTTCGGAATTATTGATGCCAAACAAATAATCAAACCCTCTCCAATACTGAAAACTTGCATGAAATGATGATTTTTTCTAGAATGTATTCATCTTTATGAAGGGATGGAGCTTAATGATGATTATGTTTGCAATCTGTTTTGGATGTGTTCGTAGGTCTATGAGATGATACTCGTGAAAAAACTGTAGCATTTGTCTACTGTGTTATAAATACGATACATGTACAAACTACTGCCATGATCATTAATTTGACGTCCTTAGAACGATTATCACCCAACCAATAGAACCAGAAAAAAAAATTTAAATTATCAGTAATGACACAAATCAAAAGGTGCAACACATTTGAAGGTCTCGAATAATTCGATGAAAAAACTTTATAGAAATAATAGACCTTGAAATCAAATGCCACCCAGTTGACACAAAAAAAAAACACTACAAGAACTCTATACCACAATAGTCAAGATTTTTTGCCTGAAGCAGGTGAATTTGAATGACTAACCATGTTCTACCAACAACTATTGAATAAAAGCTAGAAAAGGTCCAATGAAAGTCTAGAAAACTTGATACAATTCCTTATAGAGATATCAGAGCTATGAATAAAATGTCACCTTTCTACTATATTAGTCTCTGTTAATTTTATCCAGAATGTGTTAATCTTTTCGACAGGATAGGGCTGATAATGAATATGTTTGCAATTTGTTTTTGATGTGTTCGTAGTTCTACGAGGTGATGCTCGTGAGATAAATAAACTGTATCATTTGTTTACTGTGTTATAAGATGATAAATGTACATACTAATACTGTTATGATCAATAATTTGGAGTGCGTAGAACGATAATCATCCAACCTATATAAACTAAAAACTAATTTTTGATTATCAATTATCAAAATGTGCAACTTCGATACAACCCCAATATAAATAACATGCTATAAATCACTAATAATGCCACTTATTTTGAAACAATCTCAGATTCACTACAACGAGTCCTACCATCACAGTAGTCTCAGGAGATCTTTTGATTGAAGCAGGTGAATTCTAAATTACCAACCATGTTCTGAAACAGCTCTTGGATAAACGCTAGATATGTTCTCTATGAATTATTCAGTTTCCACTTACTCACGGACATGTCCACATCGCCAAGAAAGATGCGTTACGTTGTTGTCTAAATCCCCAACCAAGAAGCACATTCTAATTCAATGGTGCTTTGTTCGGATTTATTTTCAAACGGGAAAATAACAAGAAACATCAACTTGACTGAATGTACGGAAAACGTACCTTAATATTGAAAATTACTGAATAAATCTCTTTTCTAGGTCACGTGCATATTCCAGTGTAATGATAAGTGAACTATTTATTATTTGTATTCATGATTACTAACATACATGATTTCCAATAGCATTGAAATAATGGAATGAGTCACCGTGAACATTAACCGAAAAATGTGGGTATGAGAGCTACCTGCATTAACAGTACACTTACGTGAGAGTACATAAAGTGATAGTCAGTAGACATGTGTATCTGTATGATGCAATATAGAACAAGAATTTGTTAACTAACATTTCATTTCGCTATTGCATGGAATGATAATGCCAGAGTGCTTTGATTGAGTTTTGAATGGCAAATGAGTCCTTGCAGAGATATGCACATTCTGGCAGCCTGCCCCCCTTGGCGAGTGTGTTGTAATTTTGACGCCATGCCCAGGTGACATTGATAACTGGTCAATAGGTCGATTGCACACTGCACAAGGAATAACACATCATTCATGAAGTACACGTTTGAGTATGCAAAGCAGAGGAAGTGTGCATCATGAGAAGAGGACACTAATGGTTTGGTGGATTCTTTGATGCCACTCCTAGTCAATTGTTCCACTTACACTGATCTAGTCAATCTTGTTATGTCCAATTTAATGTGTGTTGTATCAACATTCCAAGCGCTATTGTTTGGAGACGGAAATGAATAAAAATAATTATATACAGGCGGGTCACTGGGCACTTCGGTACAACACCAGTGTCAATAAACTCAATTTTCTCATAAAAGTGCAATTCAGTACATAGCAAATTGTCAAAAACTGCGCATTTTTTATGACAACATACCAGAGCATAGGTCTTCATTATATCATTAACGGGGCGTATCACGAAGTTTTTGCTTCGAGGCAAAAGCGACTAAAGTGGCACAGTCTCACACTGAGCCAAGAGAATAAGCACATACTTTTCGAGCAACAATAGCAACATACTTTTCAATTTTGTACAATTCCACAACACCTGACCTCGTAGCAATGACACAGAGACATGGTATAGACATGTTATGTTCACCTCCATCAGACTCATCGAGGAAATGGTCGTTCCATTTTCCAAAGCACTCAATGAGATGCGTGCCTGAATAACTGTAACAGCAATTAGCTTACGACGTGACATATTCCCTTCAATTCAGACAAAAAGTGTTGTTCACAACGCTAAAACCTTGAATGATTAGTATAGTCCGAACGGTAATGTAAGTTCCAGCACGATTCCAGCAAATGAATAACGAGCCTAATCCATTGTCTCCAAATGGCCACGCGGATCAGTTCTGTACAGAAAATACCCCAAGTGACGGTTTGGAACAAATAGGCCTTGCAAGACAGCTGTCGTTCAAAGGTTTCCCAATGCAAGTCACGCGTGTCAAATCTCATCTGGTATGTGCATCAAAACTGTGATGACGAAATTGCCCAATGCAAATAGCGCGTGTAGAATTGACTCGGAACATGCATCAATGCAAATAATTGTGATAGTATTCGAAGCATTCAGGTAAAATAAATGCAGAATAATATCTATGTTTTTTTTCACCCGTAAGAACGCCTATCATCCATGTGTGAAATTACAATGTCTGAGATGGGTAATTATTTAATAATCAAGTACACATGTGCTTTGAACTGAACTGAGCAGCAAGACGTGATGGCAAGAGAAACCAACATTTATCAATAGTAAATGAGACGAGTGATGCATAAAACATCATAAAACTGATCGAACTAACTGTGACTTATAAAACTGAACGATTTTGTGACAAGAATAGACAACATGTAGCAGCAGAAACGAAAATATGAGAAGCCATGTCTGTTTATTTTTCCTGACGCCACAATCTATCAGTTTTGACAAGTACTCAAAAGAGTCTGGTCACTTAGTTCAATGTCAGCCTCCCCACACAATGGTACCTGGACACTGTTGTATAACAGTCTACCATTTTTTGGAATCGTGTGATGACACTCAGTGCCCTTAGGAATCCGCACAATAAATTCTTGTGGTGAAGGTCACCGCCATGCATTTATGTCCTGAAAGCGACAAAATTAACGTGAAATGGAATATATGACGGTGAAACTTACACTGATCAAATTCAGAAATATTCATGACCATTGCAATGGAGAACTGACACCAACGTGTTTGAGAATATTAGGCTTGAATTGTCCAGGCAATTGGAAACTAGTCTGCTGTCCAAGATCGATAACTAATCACATTCGTGATTTTTGAGGTAACAAGAAATGAATGGATATTTACATGACATTTCCTCCTTGATGATATCTTGTAATATATACGTAAAATTTAAAAGCCTAATCACTCATACACAATTAGAGAATTAAAAATTACCTGTTCTTCAAGTATTGGTCATTAAAATTATGACTCGTCTATTTAAAATCCATCGTTTTATCTAATTATGGGCAAACCAGTATATCCGACACAATAATTAATAATAAGAAAACCAAATCAGGTACGACCACCAACACCTCGTTCATTCCGTCAATTGATTGCGTGCAAAGTGCAACACACCAGGAGGCAATGTATCCTACTACAGGCGCAGCAACATAGTCTTCCAATAACAGGTAGTAACGTGGCGTTGGTTCTACGGGCGGATCACCACTTTGTGCTCAGGATGAACGGTTTGTAATTGGTTCTGGTGCTGTGTGAGAGTCAGGTGCCATTTATCCCAGCAAAAGTTTTACATGTTTCACATAATCACACATCAATTTATTGACATAAAATTAGTATGATGTCTACTGACAGCTTGCACCAAATAATAAATCGTTCGGTCGTTATGTTGATTATTAATGTTATTGATTATGGGCAAAAATATCTTATGCAACCAATTGACTCAAGTGAATCCTTGATTTCCTAATTCAATACATTCTGTAAATATTAAAATATGGTTTACTTTACTTGAAACATTTTTTTTTTTCTTTAGCAAGCAAAGAAGCATCTACTATTTGATAATTCACATCTCTGTATTTGTCACGCGAGTCTTTTTACCATGTATGCTCTATTCTATATGTGTTGTTTACTATTCATTCTCTATTATGTATAATGTTGTTTCCTAAATATGCTCTATTCTGTGTAATATTATTCCCTATAATGTTCTATTTAGGTGCGGTAGTTTATTCTGATGTGCATATATATGATACCTAATAGTGAGTTATTACGGAAATTTCCTAGAAAGCACAACCCTGGTGAACCCAAGGACAGTTTCTGTAACCCAGAGGGTTGGGATCACCTGCGCTGGGTGATACACTATCAAATACAAGTAGTTCGATTTCATAAGTGTAGGATCCTGGAACCTAGGTTCCAGTCACTCCGAAATAATCATGAAATAGGAAGGCTAATTGAAATATAGCAGAAAAACTATTGCTATTGCAAACTATTGCAGTTCTGTAGTTAGAAAAGAAAATCTGTTTTAATTTACGTTTAATTAAAAACTTAGAATTGGCGCTCCTGATGTCAATGCTCAGCTTCAACCACCTAAACGGACCGTCATACAAAAAGCTTCTGTGCATGATTTGCACAGAAGTAGTCAGCTCGTTGACAACAATTACATGTTCTATTGTTTTTTTCTTCTTAAAATATCACAGTAAATATAACTTACATTTACCCAGCAATGAAGGATCCTGGCAACTGGTTGTTTATTGATGTTTATTAGGCCCACTACTTTAGGTGGTGTGAAATATTTACATATTCGAAATCACGTTAAGTACTGGAATGTTTGATTTAACGATTACTATTGAAGTCATTACTGGTTTGCGTCAAATTATATGCAATGCTGAGACCAACAACAATAAACCGTATATCATAAACAGAAACTAATAAACAAGTACATGTATATGGATATCCACAATTCACGACAATGCTTGTCATTTACTGTTTCACATTTATTCCAAATAAAACTTATTCCTAAATATAAAAGTCTGAATTCTTAGTAGCCCCGCCAACAACACAGTCACAAAAACATACAACAAATTCTGCTATATTTATTTACAGGAAGAAACACATAACGAAGTTATACTTGCTCCTGAATTGTCTCGCCAACCAATTTAAATACACCACTAGGCGAGTATAAATAAGCCAATTCCTCTGTGGATGAACTGGATACTCCTCATACCAGTACGAAAATCTTCCTCTACACTAACTGAACCGATGGTGTCACAGTACATTAAATCGAGAGCCAATGGGTCCCAGTGGGGAGGCTGCAACACTTCAATTCACTACCAGGCCTGGGCAATTGTACTTGCTTCCCTCAATAGCGTGGATGGAAGTGTATGTCCCAGGACTGATCTGATCACTACCTGCGGAACTGTTAGGTTTTGTATCAAGATGTTATAGTTTCACTATAATGACGTTTTAGACCCAACTTGATAGTTAACCCACTGAAAAATCTATGTTATGAGGTCATCCAATGCCACGGAAAAATGTTATCCTATCAGCTGCACTATCTCAAATACAATTTTATATATCGATATGACACATCCAAATAAAAGAATATATCCACTATGCACACAATAGAAGACTGCAATTAGTGATTTGGTTATAACATGCGGAGTCTCCGACAGTGCATATCAGTTGTCACATCGGTTGTTGAATTTATGGATTACGCTTGGCAATCAGCGTGAGAAATTCCTCGAGTCCAGGGTCCTAAGCACTGCTAATCACAGATATAGATGAGTTATCACAACGGCTAATTGCAAATTATTCAAATGGAACAGAGGTTTCACCACGGGTTAAGCAAAAAAATGAAGAATGAGACCGGTCCATTGTGGTTCGTGACAAAACACATACACTACCGTCCTTAAGAGGAGTATACAGGGTAAATCGACATTACAACAGTCCATTGTTGAAGAAGCTTGGGAGGTACCCTGGATAACATAGCGATATTTTGATACGAACCCAGAAACGAAGGTGAACCAACGTTTAGTATTTGCATTCATGCAAGGCGATTAGTTGATCATTCAGCAACACCAGCTGAACCATCGACCATGAATTTTACAGAGTATTTTCTTACTATTTTTCACAAGACATCATTGTTCATTAATTATGTAGCGTTATGACGTGGTGGCTACCTAGTAGTGACACCACGGTTATAGCGTGAACGTGCGGACAGGTTTATAAGACATTCGGCGACACTCCAGTAAAGGGGTATACCTCTTTATCGTGGGGGTCGCCGAACCCTACATTGATGCCGTACCTTTCGAACCACTGGGTTCTCTCGGCGTCGTTCCTGAGGTCAGCCCCTCACTGAGATTCACATCGCAGCCAAGTATGTGTACATAATCGGGTAACTGCGGCGCCCTTGATCTTCAGTGCTGTGATGTGACTGGGCAGTGGGATATAGCTGACCTCGGGGACGAGGTCTCTCCGAAAGGGGAAAGCACTGTAGCGTGGTGGCTACCTAGTAGTGACACCACGGTTACAGCGTGAACATGCGGACAGGTTTATAAGACATTCGGCGACACTCCAGTAATGGGGTATACCTCTTTATCGTGGGGTCGCCGAACCCTACAATTATTTACCCCCATAGTAGTACACACTGCAAAGGGGAAATACTCATTTGTTCAAACAAACAGTTTATTCAATGTTACAGTTCAAGAACACATACTTCGGGTACGAAGAGAATTATGGCCAGTCACTGGTACTCATCAATCGAGTTGCGACTTGAGAAGACATACTCGGTTCTACAGAATCACCCAAAAATGTTAATTGAACCTATGCTCCAAAGCAGCAGTGCGAATTTTAACACTATACACACATGTGCAATACAAAATGGCTCTAAACTATCAATAAACCTGCATAAATTTATATACTTTAGATGACAGTTTTGAAAAAAATCATTTAAAATTGATAGCACCAGCTGTTCACCAGATTCATTCATCGTAAATAACCATAACATTTAGGAATTATTGAAGCCAAACAGAACATCTCCAATACTGGCATGAACTAATGTTTTTTTTCAGGATGTATTCATCATTTCGGAGGCATGAAACTTAATGATGGTTATGTTTGCAATTTGTTTTTGATAATGTGCTCGTAGTTCTGTGAGGGGGTGCTTGTGAAATAATCTGCAGCATTTGTTTACTGTGTTATATTATTACCATTATAGTAGTTTCAGGAGACCTTTTGACTGAAGCTGGTAAATCCCAAATGACCAACCATGTTCTCGAAAAACTCTTCCATAAACGCTAGAATGTTCCAATGAATTATTCAGTTTCCACTTACTCAGGGACATGTCCACAGCTCCAAAAAACAGTGCGTTACGTTGTTGTCCAAATCCCCAACCTCGACGCACATTCTAATTCAATGGTCGAGCTGTTTTTGGATTTCTATTTATGATAAAAATAACAACAACAAAACATCAACTTGACTGAAAATATGGAAAACGTACCTTAATATTGGAAGTGCATTAACCGATTGGTTCATGGCCGATGAACAAAGATAATGAGTTCTGACAAAGATATGTACACCCCGGCAGCCTGCCTTATGGGTGAGTGTGAGGTGGGTTTGACTCCATGCCCAAGTGACATAATAAACTCTGTGAGCAGGCTGATTGTACACTGCAATGAAATCACACTTCGTTCATGAAGTACGTGTTTGATGCCAAGGAGGCGAGGCACGTTGTGACAAGAGAACACTGATGGTTTGGTAGATTTTTTTATACCACTCTTAGTCAATACTTTCACTGCACTAATCCAAGCAATCGTTTTTATGCTCTTTTCAATGTGTGTTTTATCAACATTCCAAACTATATTTGGAGGCAGAAATGAATAAAAATAAACATATATGGACGGATCACGGGGTGCTTCGGCACTAGTATTAATAATCTTCATTTTTAAAACTTAATTTACTCAAAAAATTGTAAGTAGAGTACATAGCAAATTGCCACGACACTCTGTTTCCTGACAATATATTACACCATAGTTCGTCTTTTCTCGAGGCTGACGTAACAAAGGTGGCACAGTTCACATTGCGGCAGGAGGATAACCAAAAAGAGCATTTTGGCACCAATACAAAGGCGTTTTTTCAGCATGATAAGATTCATGAATAGCAACATACTTTTCGATTTTGTACAACTCCACAACACCTGAGCTCGCAACAATGGCAGAAAGACATGTTATGTCCATCACCATCAGATTCATGGAGGAAATGGTTGTGTCATTCTCCCAAACTTTCAATGAGATACCTGCCTGAATAACTGTACCAGCAATTACCTTAGTACGGGACACATTCCCCTCAATTAAGACAAAAAGTATTGTTCACGACACTAAAACCTTGAATGGTTAGTATGGTCAAATAAGGATTCTAATAATCTATGTGTGAAATTACAATGTCTAAGATAAGAATATGCTTAAAATCAACAAGTGGGCTTTAAACTACACTGAAAAGTAAGACGTGATGACAGGAGAAAAAAACAGGATTTTGGACGATTTTTGTGTTGGGAACGTGGAACGGCATGAAACAGCAAGTATGAAAATATGAGATGTCATGTCTGTTTAATTTCTTGACGCCGCCATCTATCAGTTTTGACAAGTACTCAAGAGAGTCTGGTCACTCACCTCAATGTCAGCCTCCCTACACAATGGTACCTGGAAATTAGTGTATAACAGTCGACCTATGTTCAGAATCGTGCGATGATACTCGGCGCCCGTATGAATCCGCACAATAAATTTGTGTGGTGAAGGTCACCGCCATGAATTGATGTGAACAAAACGACATAATTAACATAAATCGAAATATCTGCCGGTGAATCTTACTCTAATCTAATTCAGAAACATTAGAAATACATCTCTCGTTATGTATTTCTGGAAATATCCATGACCATTGCAATGAAGAACTGACACCAACGTGTTTGGGAATATTAAGCTTGAATTGTCCAGACAATCGAAAGCTAGTCTGCTATCCAAGATCGATAACTAATCACATCTGTGATTTTTTAAGCATTAAGGAATGAATGGATATTTACATCACATTTCCTCCTTGATGATATCTTGTAATATATACCTAAAACTAAAATCCTAATCACTCATACACAATTAGAAAAATTAGGCCAAGGGCCAACGATAGGTTACCGGACAATGTATGTTTAATATTTTAGATATTAGCCAGGTCACTGGTTAAATCCAAGGTCAAGAGAATATTCAGCATATTTACTATTGAGCATATATCATGTCCACAGAGATATTAGCAATTTTTTATTGCTAAGCTGTGAAATCAATAATCAGAGAGATATTAGCAATTTTGTGCTGTGGCTTTAAAAATGAAGGCAAAGGTCAAATTCAAGGTCATGATAATATTTGGCGCATAACAGTTCCTATATGTCCTTCATTGATTCCTACACTATGAAGTCAATAGGTCACTATTTTGTCCTGTCACCATGAAAATCAGGTCAAAGGAAACTTGAAAATAAGGTCATTGGTCAAGTCGAGGTCACGAGCATATTCAGCATATATCATTCGGAGTTTGACCACAATTGATTCCTAAGCTGTAAAGTTGATAATAAGTGAGATATTAGCCTTTGTGATCTGACCTTGAAAATGAGGTCAAAAATCAAGTTCAAGATCATGAGATATTCAGCATATATCATTTCCTGTTCGCAGTTGATTCTTAAGCTGTGTATAGTCGATAACAAGCAAGATATTAGCAATTTGGTTCTCTGGCCTGGAAAATGAGGTTAGAGGTCAAATTCAAGGTCACCAAAATATTCAGCATATATCATTCCCTATGTGTTCACTATCAAATCCTTAGCTGTAAGTCGATAACAAGCGAAATATTAGCCATTTTGTGCTCTGACCTTGAAAATAAGTTCAAGGTCAAATTCAAGGTCATCAAAATATTCAGTGTATATAATTTTCTATATGTCCACAATTGGTTTCCAAGCCATAAAGTCAATAGATGAGCAAGATATTAGCCATTTTGTCCTTTGACTTTGAAAATGAGGTCAAAGGTCGAATTCAAGGTCACGGCGATATTCAGTGTAAAGCATTTTCTATATATTCACAATTGATTCCTAAGCTGATAATAAGGGAGATATTAGTCATTTTGTCCTGTGCCCTTGAAATTAAGGTCAAAGGTCAAATTGAAGGTCATGAGAATAATCTGTATATATAATTTCCTATATGTTCATAATTGATTCCTAAGCTGTAAAGTCGATTAGAAGCGAGATATTAGCCATTTTGTACTGTGACCTTGAAAATTTGGTCCAAGGTCAAATTCAAAGTCATGACAATATTCAGCACATATCATATCCTATATGTCCACAATTGATTCCCAAGCTGTAAAATCGATAATAAGTGAAATATTAGCCATTTTGTGCTCTTGACCTTGAAAATAAGGTCATAGGTCAAATTCAAGGTCACGAGGATATTGAGCATATATCATTTCCTATGTCCACAATTGATTCCTAAGCTGTAAAATCGATAATAAGTGAGGTAATAGCCATTTTGTCCTGTGACCTTGAAAATGAGGTCAAAGGTCAAATTCAAGGCCATGACAATAATCTGCATATATCATTTCCTATATGTTCATAATTGATTGCTAAGCTGTAAAGTCGATAACAAGCGAGATATTAGCCATTTTTTCCTGTGACCTTGAAAAATGAGGTCAAAGGTCAAATTCAAGGACATCAGAATATTCAGCATATATCATTCCCTATATGTCCACAATTGATTCCTAGGCTGTAAAGTGGATAATAAGCGAGATATAAACCATTTCGTGCTCTGACTTTGAAACTGAGGTAAAAGGTCAAATTCGAGGTCAGAAGAACATTCAACATATATCATTTCCTATATGTCCACAATTGATTCCGAATCTCTAACCCAATATTAAGTGAGATATTAGGCATAATGTGTCCCATTATAAAGCATAGGAGAATTTAACATGGGGAAGCCCCATTTGGGCCGAGTTCACTTCGAGCGATTCAAGCTCAACGAAATTTATGGACATGATAAGAGTACATCAGGCATTTTTTTCGTCGAAAACGGCCGCCATTTTGGAAAAATGCAAAAATAAAAAAACTAAAAAATACCTCTTTCTTGAATTATTTTTAAGCATTTTTGTGCAAAATTTTAGAAAAATTCGCCCATAAACAAAGAAGATAAAAGTGTGGATAACGACGACGGGCGACGACGAGCGACGACGGACTACGGACGCAATGCCATGCCAATAGGTTATCAGACCATAGGTTCGGTAACCTAAAAATAAGACTTATCTGTTCTTCGCGTATTGGTCACTAAAATTATGACGCATCTATTCAAAATCCATCGTCCTATCCAACTATGGGCAAACCAGTGTATCCGACACAATAACTAATACATGTAATAAGAAAACCGAATCAGGTAGACCACCGACACCTCGTTCATTCCGTCAATTGACCACGTGCAAAGTGCAACACGCCAGAAGGCAATGTATCCTACTACAGGAGCAGCAACGTAGTCTCCCAATAGCAGGTAGTCCTCTTCTGCAGGTGGCGTGGCATTGGTTCTACGGGCGGATCACCACTCTGTGCTCAGGATGAACGGTTGGTGATTGGTTTTGGTTCTGTGTGAGAGTCAGGTGCCATTTATCCCAGCAAAACTTTTACATGTTTTACATAATCACACATCAATGTATTGACATTAAATTAGTATGAAGTTTACTGACAGCTTCCATCAAATAATAAATCGTTCGGTCGTTATGTTGATTATTGATGTTATTGATTATGGGCAAATAACTTATGCAACCAATTGACTCAAGTGAATCCTTGATTTCCTAATTCAATACATTCTGTAAACATTAAAATATGGTTAACATTACTTGAAACATTGTTTTCTTTAGCAAATAAAGAAGGATCTACTATTTGACATTTCACATCTCTGTATTTGTCACGCAAGTCATTTTACCATGTATGCTCTATTCTGTATGATATTGTTCGCCATTCATTCTCTATTCTGTATAATGTTGTTTACTAATTATGTCCTATTCTGTGTAATATTATTCCCTATAATGTTCTACTTAGGTGAGGTAGTTTATTCTGATGTGCATCTATATAATACGGAAATTACCTAGAAAGCACACTCCTGGTGACCCCAAGGACAGTGTCTGTAACCCAGAGGACTGGGATCGACCTGTATAAGTTATTGTAACGGTCACAGAGGCAGAACATAACAGAAATACACTATCAATTACTAGTAGTTTGATTTCATAAGTGTAGGATCCTGGAACCTAGGTTCCAGTCACTCCGGAATAATCATGAAATAGGAAGGCTAATTGAAGTAAAGCAAAAAAATTATAAACTATTGCATTTCTCTAGTTAGGCCATGTTGTGTTTTTTCTTTGTTTCCCATCAAATTATTTTCGAAAAGTACCCGCCAGCCAGGAAACAAAACAAACACAGAAAAAAAACACAGACGTTTATCATCACGATACCATCTTTTTTCATAAAGTTACTCAAGCCAAGAATGTAAAATAAATGGCATTTGAACATTTGCTAAGCTATTAAATACTTTATTGATAATAACAGGGAGGGAAACAGCAAAACGGAAACCATTTACTATCCTTCACGAAGTTCTGTGTTTTTGGGGCTAGAAAAACATCATTTTTGAGGAGCAAAAAGACAAAAAGATTTGTGTTTTTTTCTCAAAATAATTGCTATTTTCACCCGCCCGCTGACGGGAAACAAATAAAAAAAACAACATGGCCTTAGAAAAGAAAATCTAATTAAAAGCTTAGAATTAGCGCTCCTGATGTCAGTGCTCAGCTCCATCCACCTAAACGGACCGTCATAGAAAAAGCTTCTGCGCATGATTTCATAGTTAGCTCTTGGCAAAATAATTTAATTATATTGCCAATGGTAGGTAGGTAGGTAGGTGGTTTATTTCGAGAACGTACATCACATTACAATATGTTTACAGTTTATAAAAGCAAATCATGTGAACACTCCCGTGGTCCCCTCAAAGATATAAATATCTGTACCCTGTTTAACAAAACAATATTAAATTATAACAATATTTCCAACTTATAAGACATTCATCAATCATATGCTACCTGGATATGGATGAGATGAATTGATGTGGCTGAGTTATCCAAATTCCAAGAGATTTAATCACATAGAATAAATAATATGCTAATAAACATACTCCATTTAGACCGAATTTCCTCTGTAGTCGTCTGATTTTATACCACACAATTACGGATGGTGATTAGACAATATTGATGAACTCAATTTCATACAAGTTACTGCCTGAAAAAATTACTTACTTTCATTGAACATAAGATATCCATAATTTTTTTCTGAAGTAAGAGTTGAAACACAATCTATAGGTTACTCAGCAGTGCAGGTTTATCATATGAAACGAGTCCTAAGGTGCATGTATGATTGAATACGCCAAATAGCAGGAAGCACATTCCACTTTTCTCACAGCTTATCACATAAAACACAGCTGGTCACGCCATCAAAGCTACTGTCAAGATCAACCACAACTGATGAACGATTGGCCACTATGTCCAGGTCCCCACAGTATACAGTGGACCAAACAAGGAGAAGTGGCAATGTGGAGAATACCTACGACATTTCCAACTATATTACCGTTCAAAATACAAAAACTAGCATTTCATGAGCGTTAATGATTGGTAGTGTAATTTTGTAACGGGAGGGGAGAGGGGGGGGGGGGGGGGGGGTAGTCAACTCGTTCACAACAATTACACGTTTTACTGTTTTTTCCTCTTTAAGGAATAGCAAAGTAAATATAACTTACATTTACCCAGCAATGAAAGATCCTGGCAACTTGTTGTTTAATGATGTTTATTAGGCCTACTACTTTAGGTGGTGTGAAATATTTATATATACGAAATCACGTTAGTTACTGGAATGTTTGATTTAACGGTTACTATTGAAGTCATTGCTGGTTTGCGTCGAATTATATGCAATGCTGAGACCAACAAGAAATAAACCATATTTCATAAACAGAAAGTAATAAACAAGTATATGAATATCCACAATTCGCGGCACTGCTTGTCATCTACTGTTTCACATCGATTCCAAACAAAACTTTTTCCTAATTAAAACAGTCTGAATTTTTAGTAGCACAACACACACACACACAGCAAATTCTGTAATTATTCACAGAGAGAAACACATAACGAAATTATACTTGTTCCTGAATTGTCTCGCCAACCAATTCAAATCCACCACTCGGCGAAAATAAATAAGCCAATTCCTCTGTGGATGAAATGGATACTCCTAATATCAGTATGAACATATCCCTCTACACTAACTGAGCCGATGGTGTCACAGTACATTGAATCGATGGGTCAATGGGTCCCAGTGGGGAGGCAGCAACAGTTACATTCACTACCAGGCCTGGACAAATCTACTTGCTTCCCTCAATAACGTGGATGGAATTAAATGTCACAGGACTGATCTGATCGCTACCTGCAGAAATGTTGGGGTTGTATCAAGATTTTATGGTTCCAAAGTTATGAGGGCATTCAACTCCACGGTTGAATGATATCCTATATGTATATACTGATATGATACATCCGTATACAAGTATATAACCACTAAGCATTCAACAACACTTAACAAAACATCTAATTGGAATTCAAGTGATCAGATGATAAAAGCCACTCTATACACAGGTACCTGCTTAACAGCCATACATGGGGTTGCTATATGTATGGGAATGAAGTCAGTCGGTATATCTATGACGTGGATCAAATTTGGCACAAATAAACTAATTGTGCTGTAATAACATCCGCATTCTCGTATGCGTCTACTACTACAATAAGTCTACTACACCATGTACACTGAACACCGGATTTTGAACAGAGAAATCACATTGAACCCCAGAGGAAGTAACCAAAAACACACAAAAAACACAGTCCAGTGTGGTTTGCAACAAATGAACACGTTATTGACGGGGCCTGATTGAAAATAGGTGGTCACAGTCTTAAGGTGGTCAGATTTTGCATGCATGAGCACGGTCTTATTGGAATCCTGATTTAACAAAGTCGTAGATCTGACTTGATTATTATCATGGTCTTCATGTTTGGCTTGTCCAAGTTGACTGTGGCCTTAGACAAATCTAAATAAACATAAATAATGATGGACGTCTTTCACGAACTTGATTTGACGTAAACTGTATTATGTGGAGTTGAGTTTTAGTTTAATATTACATAATATTAATGATACACAGTTTGTTTGCAACTTGAAGTAAATTGAGCGTAAGGTTTCAGTCTTTACTTCATTTGAGAATCAAACGACAATTTTCACCTCATTGATGAATCCAGCCTGGTCATTGAATTTTTGGATCCGTAAGATGCCAAGATATAATACGATACTATTTATCATCGCAAATATATCAGTAAAACAACGGTGTAAATGAGCTCGAAAAATAGAGTAGACGGACGAAACGACACTCCAATAGGTTATTGAGCCTTGTTCCCAAAACCAGAACCTGCACGCGTACTGTTTACATCAGAACATCTTCAACTACACATGCGGGACATTTAATTACGGTTCTTCTATACATGAAAAAATGATGTAATTTATTACAGGCATACTATTGTTATTTTTTAAAAAATCTTTGCATAGAGCTGCCCAAAGCTACATGACCATGGTGTCAGAATGTACATATATGTTAATACGCGATGGCTTTGTACTATTGAATTTCTGTCGCTAATTATTGTTCGGTACTAATGGCTTGGTGGCGTTCAAAATCTTTGCGACACTGCTATCAACCTGTAGACATTTAATGTACTTTCCATGTCCTCCATTTTTATCACACCGGAACACAGCAAGTCAACCGGATGTGTTCTGTAGATATTCACAATGTGGTCCATTGAGTGAGAAAGATGAGTTTTTAAATATCGAAGTACTTGAGCATGTCTCTCTTCCGAACATAAATACCGAAAGATGCTTTACCAAATGCCGTAGCAAGAATACCAAAGAAAGTAAACGGCTCAAAGCTTCTTAGGATATATGATTATACAATAATGCGCTCAGATGTGCATGTTTTGGTATCTGAATGTACAAAACTTGACTATTTTGATTAGCTATTTCCAAACTTTTTATCATGATTTAAACGACTGTATTGTATACACCTCATCGGGAACATGAACATAAAACATGATATATAATTCCACACAACTGTTCCCAATAAAATACACAAATAACGCATCCAAAAATCCGATAAAAAATAGTACAACTTAATCTACATCAGCTTGCCTCCAAAATTCAAATACCTATTAGTCGTAGGCCCTAAACAATCATTGTAATGCTATCAATCCTGACTCTCTCGAAGGATTCATTGCTTAATTATATGTATTATAACTGCTATGTGCCAAGGATATATGTTCATCATTCAAGGGTAAGATTTCTGATTACCCTGCTAATTTGGTAGAGTATTTGCACTAAAATTGTAGATTTTCGCATCCATTGGTGCAATGGGAATTGCATACATACACGTTTTGCATACCCGCCATACATCATGTACACGAAAACATCATGTTTGTAATAAGTTTCCATGAAGGACATCATAAGGTGAAGGAGGGAAAGCCCTGCAGCTCAACAGCTGCACCATGAGTTATGATCCATTAATTGCGATGAAAACAGTTTAGCAGGTGGTAACTGCAAAACGGAAATGTGTATGATATACAGGTATGACAAACTGCACCATCGATATGTAATGTATCAAGAATCCTACATAATAACAAGTCCCTTGTCTTGACGTCCGTTGTTTTATATTCAGGGGACCTGTTGTTTTACTGTATAAGGATGTAGTACAGGAACCAGGTGGCACGAATCAATAATACTTCTCTATTGCTTTGGTAATCTATAACATTTGACTCACATGACTTTGGTTTCATTTGTTCGTTCACATTTTGGCCATTTTATAATGCAGTTCGAACAAAGCACGTTGTATTTCAGCTATGAGATAATAGTAGATGTATTCGGACAAGTTAATAGCAGCCTCGTGAACAGCACACATGTACAGCGAACTTTGCTAGCATTATGTATAGGATAATGCACAAAGACGAGGGTCTCTCGTTAATAGTGACCGAGTGCCCGAAGGGCACGAGGCCACTATTTGCGAGAGACCCGCGTCTGCGTGCATTATCTGACTTCGTGCAGGGGTTCCTATTTGCAGAAATAGTAACCTGGCGGTAACTCTGTTCAATAGTAACCTGCCAACAACAAAGAAAACTGCCCCAACCATGCACTAATTAAATCGAGGAAAAGATGACTTACGTGTACCTTTGGCGAAGTCTCAAACAAAGTCTCCGGATCCCTAACTGCTCAAATAAACAAACTATTTCATATTGAATCAAATTGGAGAATTTCTCTTTATTACGGTGTAATAGTACGTGGTACATGCAATGTGTCCCAGTGCGTAGAGATATTGCAACAGTTGCAATCACTGTCAGAGTTGATTAGTTGCGTTTTACATCACCAGTCGTGTATTGCTGTGATTTAATAGCCGCTCACTCGTTGCCCGAATGGATAGTTGCTGGTATATTCTAAATTCGTTTTGTATGAATATGTTTATTCCATCTTAAGCTATCCTTGAATGATATATCAAGAGATAAACTCTCCTCTACACAAACTGTCCATGCAGGAATATGATTTGTGAGATCAACTCTTGCTTAGTCGAAGCACCCACGAAGAAAGTTTAATTTTACAACTTGTAATACCACCTAGCATTCTTGTTGTTATATTGTCAGTGAAGAGCCATATGGCTACTGTCACTTTTGAACTTTATATCTACGTTAAATACATTTCTACTTTATCTTATCTTGAAAAAGGACATGTGAAACACTATGGCTGACAATGATTGAGTTGATGATTTTTATTGACTTTGAAAAGCACAAGACAGTAATTAACCATAACTGCATACAACATGCATGCGTGTCTATTTCTAAAATAGACTTTATAACATAATTTATCTTGTACCACGGTTGACACCTTTAACAACAGGCCAGACTGTGGTCTATTCAACATACACCACTGTCTGCCGTGGAATATAGGAACACACTTGAGTGAACTCGTGGTACAAGTCAGATAGACCACTCGCAACCATGGGTATGGCTCATACCCTTGGTAATCTCTCAGCTAACGCCTCCAGAATAACCTCGTGTATGAGCCATATATACCCACGGGTGGCCGTGCTCTATTTACTACGTATCGTATCGTATCATGTACATGTATAAGTACGTGGGCACAAGGCATTGCTCAAAAACTGGTATTCCCATTTGTGCGATGGGGATTAACACTAGCCTCTTTGGCCATATTCTGCCACGATTGGTTTCGTGAATTAAACTTGTATAAATGAAGACCATATGTCCTGTAAAGGTTCAAACACATTATATTCTTAGTCTTTATTGTATGACCCAATAGGATAACAACAAACTGATCGGTACTTGCACTGCTGAGTAAATGCCAATTTATTCGTTGTATTATACCTTCGTTGATTCACTATCAAAGTGTCACCAAGAAGATCAATGGTATTGATAATTTTCTTTCAATTCCTCACTCCTCATTTAAATGCCACACAAGTTTTTGAATTTTGTGTCTTATTACTTCTCGAAAACGATGACCCTTCATCTCGACTGAGAGACGTATGTACTGAATTACGATAGATCGTAGGGTAGTTTCTATACTTATTTGTTTAGATGAACAATTTTTGTTCGGTTCCACTCTCCCAGCGAGTCACACTACTTTGTCTTGAGGGGCCATTTGCCTCAAGAGACACATAACGATTTGTAGTTGTCTCTCATGTTTGGATAGCTGTATTATTTTCGAACCAGACACGGCAGACACAAGGTGAAATATCATGAGAAGTTCACTGGGTGCTCGGGTGATTTAATTGCAGGGTATTCCAACATCACAGTAATGACTGTTTCTGAATGGCAACTTCTGAGTGTATATGAATGGAGCAGTGGTCAGTCCTATTACATTCCATTACTGTTAGTGACGATGGCCCATTAAAAATGTCCTGCTGTATGGATGACGTCATCTAAGCTTGTTTTTGAAGACTCGCTAAAGCATAACATTTTCCAGCATGTATGCAGACTATCCATACTGGTTGATGAATGGTCAACAAGACAAAATATTTCGGAGAATAATCTATATTGGGATTGGTCATCAAAACGGTGAATCATCGATGTAAACTGATGAGTCAAATATCAAACCCCTTGTGTGTTTTTGTGTGTGCAAAATGTTCGCAATGGTCACACAAAAACCAAATGAAAATGCATCAGAAAATGATAGAATTGTCAGATGACAAAATCGAAAAAAAAATATTTTGCTAGGTTAGCTTCAATAGTATGCAGTAAGATTTACATTTCGCGAAGTAATTTTTTGAGACCACTTAAAACATTTTCGAAGTTAGTTATACCGCACACACGATATATGAAAGGGCTCATTTGACTCTATATTATCGGTTGGTTTTGAGCTGGTGTATATTTAAAAAATCCCCAACACAACTTGAAATATAATATAAGTCGAAATGTAATATAATGTGTCTTGGACCAATAAACTGGACCATACTGCGAGATACATGTTCATTATTTAGGCATTATGATTCATAATATACATAACTAGGAGACATTCAAGATTCTCAAATACACCCAATTTTGTACAATTTATTGGGGACCTGCAATAAAATCCTGTTGGTAACAAGTCAAGTGGCATATAAACAATGGTATACATCATCTGGGTCCATGATGCTACTCCCTGAATGTTATAAGCCTTCTCCGGTATAACCATAAATGTGAAGTCATAATAGATTTAGCTGCATATCGAATACCTGCTAACATTCCTAGAAATGATAGGGAATGGACACCAGACTCACAATGTGCCATGAGGAAGATGATAACACCAACATGGTATATGCATAATAATAAATAAACATCAAAAGTATATTCCAGTAAGTGTAATGGGTGGGCCGCATAATTGATGAAATATTGTAGATGTGGAAGGAGATTCGACCATGTAGGATGTGAAACAGCACAACTGTCTTATGTTTTGCATACTGTTTGATATGGCAAATGAACAATATACGCAAAACAGATGGGCAGCTATATTTTTGTATGAAACATTTCAGAATTTGAAAAAGAAAGTTAATTACATGTTTACGTAGTTAAGGTTAGTATATGTGTTCAAGATTCATAAACTGTCTACAACTCAGAACGTACTTGAGTAATGAATATACAAAATCATTTCCAAATGGTGTAGAGGTGAAAATTCATCTTCGATTTGTGGAACTGGTTCATCTGACTAAACCCTACATTTCGACTATCATTTACAGTTTTAAAACTGAGTGTACTTCCAGGCTCATGGTTTGAAACAGACTTGGTAAAAAATGTCACGATCCCTAAGGTAACAGTGTAAACCGAGAATGATCCTCATTCTCAGAACTGAGACGACTTCAGGCATCCTTGTCAAATCCAAAATATTAACGTGAAAGTACTTGGTGTCTCATCAACCATAGAGAATACAGTAGAAATTTCAAATCGAATTTGATATGTCATTCTGTAACGTTTTAGAGAAAAATCTTGAAAAATGTACGTTGGAGAGAAGCGTATCTACACGAAATAAATCAGTATTACCAGTGGTAACGAAATTCCATGAGAAACAAGAAAATGCAGCTAACTGCGGGAGACGACATTAGAGCTCGAGCACATCATCAGCACCACAACAGCTGAATGTATCATACATAATGTTACCCCCCCCCACCCTGTAAAAAAAGAAAAGAAAGTTGAACCATATCATGCCCCACATGATTCCAATTCATTCCCTATATTATGATGAAACATATAGGCGTACTTCAATCATATTTTTAATAAGTAAACATTTATTTCGAACTCAATGAAACAGATACGCCTGATAAAATGATATTGAATCTCAATAAAATATCCTTAAATATTGTATACTATGAGGAATATCTGCATCTGATATCATGATATAGGTAAAACACATGCATACTGAGCAAATTAAAAGAACAGTTTAAAATAAAAAGGCTTCGCAACCCAGCATGGAACACATTGTCATGTGATAAAATATGTCAAATTAGGTAAATGTAGTCGTGGTATCGCAGACGAATTGTTGTGTTTACTTCATAACGCCAAAGAGGACCACACGCAAGGTTACATTTACATGCATGCACAAAATGCTGCACAGAAAATTGTGCGTTCCAAAGTACGTGTCATTGCGGTAAAATTTGCTTTGCATTCTGGGAACGTGAATTTCCATCGGCTCCGCCATTTTGACGTTTTTCAGACGAGCTGACCATTTTGCGTAATTTTCTCAAACCTAACGCATCGATTTATGCATTATATATCTGTGGAATCTTCAAAGCTTGCCATCAAATCGAGAGATTTGATGTCAAGGACGAATAAAATCCTCATTTGAAGTAGGTGTACAAAGGTTTACATGTCAAAACGGGCGTCGATAGGTTGGCATGAAACCTCCATGAAAAAGTCAGCACAGACATGTAGAGAGTTGGGGGCTTCGCCCCCAACGCTCTAATGTCAAAAATTAATGACACTAGTTCAGTAACTAAAGCCTAATATTACGAAGAGGAGGGGGAGGGGGGCTGTCATTGTATAATTCGACAGCAGATTAGGAGCACAAAAAAGAACCCTGTCATTCATATGAATTGTTGAACTATTGTGAACTCGCTTAAGTTTGGCAATTTACAGAAATGGTAAATCAAACATAGGCTGGCTGACAGATATTCAATGAAGATTATAGGTATTGTTAGTTAGTTATAACCATGACATACAGTAATATGGATGAATAATACACTGGCAAGGTGTATTAATAATCTAATAATCATCGTTGTACCACATAAATCTACCACTTCGCTGAAAAGTTAGAACTTCGCTGATATCACATGATGGTGACAGGACTGGGCTTTGAAAAAAATATGCCATGACATATGCCAAACATAATATGATACGAGGAAAGGTTTTGTATTGACGTGTATGATCAAACGAGTAAATATACATAATATTTGATATTAAACTAAAGATTTAAATCAATATAATGCAAGTGTACTATGCAAACTTTTGTATTTACCTGTATATTCACATATTCCAAGAAAGATTTGAAGAGTAATGATATGCATAACTGTTTTGAACAAATAAATGTTGTGGATACAGCTATATTTTCGTAATGCTTCTTCTAAGTCCTTTTTTCACGATTCAAGATCATAAAATATTTTAATTACTTAAGTTAATTACTTTAACATTTTTGTCATTTATAATTTTTCAGTTAACTGAAACAGAAAGGCTTTTGTGTTGCCAACGTTTCCATTCAGTATTCAATATATAGTTGCACACTTTGTCTGAATTCAGCAGAGAATACAACTATGTGTCATTGGTATCAGGAAGAACTATCGGGGGAATACTACAATAGTAACAGGGTTAGGAAATTACTCGACATGTACATGCAACAAACAATAAGATATAAATGTTTTTAAAAAAGGCAATGTGCCACCAGTTTGCATGTACATGTACTGTTGAGGTAGGAATAACTGATTAGTGCTAACACCTAACAATCACATGATTTCATTTATCATAGGACTGAAGTTGTTAGTTCCCATGGGAATGTTTACCACGGTTTTCTATTTTGGATTGTACTAAGACTAATCACTTCCACATTATCAATACCAATAACAAATTTCTTAATCTAGTGGGACTAAAGTTTAAGATGCCATCACCTCACTCATGTAGAAGTACATGTAGTTATTCATCAGGCCTTCAAGTATTAGTAACATATTATCCACATATATTAGTTACATGTGTATATTAGCATACATTAAACTTACCTGCATTCAAACGGCTATTCCACAAACGCAACCAATATCAGTCGATTGCAGACAAGAATACTTAACACACGATCAGTGAATAATCGGAAGTTAGTAATGGTTCATCAATAGATGCACATATCATGTTACATCGAGTTATGTTTTGGGAGTTCCTCCTCTTCATAGTCCTTTCAATCCTATATATAGCGGTGGCGTGGCCCGGTAGGTTGCGTCAACTCTATATGATTCCAGGCGACGGCCACCTTCCCCTATACTATTTTCCTGCCAATGTGTCAGCGAGGGTAAAGCGAGGGAGGGAACAGAGCACTCAATGGAACTGTGGCAATTAGGTGATGTGAATCTTCATTGCTCTGACGGCGACGGGGAAAACGACGCCTGGTTGAGATGAATATATATCTGTTGGAAGAATAGGAGGACGTGGTTATATAATGCTATAGTAGCTACAGTCAATGTGATTCGACAAACATTACAAATATTCTGTCGTTTGTAAACTTAACAATGCTGTGTTTTCGCGGGTCATACAATTGTCTGATAGATGCGAGACATACAATCAGATATAACTAGGTAAATGGGAGAAAGAGACACAATGATTCACAGTCCTCAACTGCGGTGACTCCCCCCCCCCCCCCACACACACACACAGGCTGAAATTACTTCATATCAGTGGATACGTTGTAGTCAGTAATGAAATACCTGTATGTGGTATCATTAAGGATCAACATTGCTGACAGCGGTGCTTATAGGCTACACGGTGCAATTACAAGGGGAAAATGTTTAAGAAAACTTCAAATGGCTTTTGCAAATATTCTGCAAATCCACTCGATATTCTGCATGTTTTATTTAGACAAAAAACAAAACAAAACAAATTATCTAATCTATTGTCAAACGTCCATATCTTCAAATGGCTTTTGCAAACATTTTGCAAATCAACTCGATATTCTGCATGTTTTAATCAGACAAAAAACAAAACAAAACAAATTATCTAATCTAATGTCAGACGTCCATATCTTAAGTCAAAATTGTTGGCAATCTATGTTAATGGTAAATTTCGAAATCACGAAAGAAACCCGTACATGGGATATCTTTTGGTGTTTTTTGAAGAAAGTCTGCAGGTACGGTATTATGTCCACCTCAACTTTGTGAAATGGCCTATGGGCATTCAATGCTTGACAATGGAGCTCAGTTTTGTGTCAAGAGCATATAGAAAGTCATACTGTATACAGATTAACTTATGTTTTTCTTCCAACTTGACTGGAGATACTTAGAGTGCTCACACTTGAGGTCAGGTCCACATTAAAAGTGAGAATGGTCGTTGAAGATGGTACACTCGATTGAGCTCAGGTCTGTATCATGAGAGTAGAAGGAGCCATATATAATGCATACTTCAGCGATGCATACTTTACCTTTTATGATATTGAGATCTCTTAGTCATACAGTAATATACTAATTTAATGCCCGCAATTATGAATATTACAAGTAAAACCTCTCAAGTAAGTGGGTAAAATTATTGAGAGAAAGCCTGATCAAATGAAGCCTTGCATAAGAGGGCTTGCCTGTTAGGTTATTTCAAGCTCTTGCCATTACACCTATCTCATATTTTCCCTGAAAAATGGTTGTAGAAGTTCCAGTTTCAGGACAGAGTAACAACTTGAAGTGTGAGGATCAATTTTCTGTCCTCTATAAACTTGCCCTGGTGATCACAATTGAACTACACATCGACATGAAACGCTAAAGAGCAACAACAATAACAAAATCTATACAGAATATACAGCTAAGAATATATCGAGAAAAGATAATATTATATTTTAGAATACCTAATACCAGTGGTAGAACATTACACGGTACATAAACTGGTTTGATACAAAGATTAGAAGTTGTGTATCATGAAAAGTCAGCGTTGTTCCATTGTTACCTTTTAACGTCATTCATAATTTCATTCACAACTTTGTTTTTCAAAGGTTCCAATAGGTGCGCGTGACTGTCAATAGCAGTATATGTGTCCGTACAATGAAGTGCATTCGGTCTCGCTTAACAATATTGAATCAAATCCACAAATACTCAAAATTAATAAATGGTGTTTCGGGCCACAGTTTTTGTGTGTGCATAGTATAGGCTGGACTGGGCTGAACAAGAGTGTAGGTCAGAGTTTGGCCAACTCCTCTCTTTCGGATAAAATAACACATCTGTAGAAGTTAAATGTATTAATAAGTAGAAACATATCTACGTGTGCAGACAACCCATCAAACACATGATACCATCTATTGAAACATACAATGTCACTCTGAAAATTGTAGCTGTGTTGAAATCCGTTTTATAAGTTGAGGTCAAACCCAAACACCAACTGCCAAAATACATGATATTTGAATAATTTCTGTAATTTCTGAAAAGGTAAAAAATATACAGCGGCCCTATGCTGCCATTATTATTGAAAGTGCTAAAATAGTTCTGAAATCAGTGTCCTAGTAGGTTGGAAAGTAAAGAGTTATTTTCAATTATGAAACTACCGGCGTATTTTGAAACTTGACTGAAACCATTCTAGCAGTTGTAAACCTTTAAGCGGGACATGAACATTTCTAGCAGGGCACAAACCATTTCAGCATGACACAGACCTTTGCACCTGGTGTTAATATTTTTTGCAGGGCACAAACCTTCATAGCGGAGCACAAACTATGTCAACCTGCTGCAAACGTTTTGAGGGTGCAAACCTTCATAACAGGGCACAAAACTGTTCAACGTGGCACACACGATTTCAGCCAAGTGAAAACCTTTTCAGCCGAGTTAAAACCGTTTTAGTAGGGTGCAGACTTTAACAGCAGGGTGCACACCTTTTTAACACTACAGACCCCATTAGACTTTTTTCGTGTCGGGGTTATTTCGAGGGTGTTTCGGGGGTACTTCGGGGTGAAGTACCGCGGTCAAGTGAGTAGGGGTTTTTGCGCATTGAAGCGTGGCGAATATAACTCAGATTCATTAATCAGCGCCTGTTAGGCCACACAAAATAGAACCGAACTCTAGCAGAGGTATGCTATACTGAATTTTCTTTTATCTCTAATCAGGATTAAAAGGGTGTCAGACGGATTAAATGAGATGTTTCCCGTTGTCGCGCAGTGTTCATGGGAAGCATACTAAAGTCGGCCCAAATACCGTACATTATTCCTTAATACTACTCGTCCAATGAAAACATACCATTTAATCCGTCTCGCACCTTTTCAATCCTTATTGAATATATAGGAAGGCGCAGGATTTGATACTTGGGCGCATATAGCGCAGCTTACTTTTTCTTCTAAATTCAATGAAGATTAAAAATGTGCCAGATTGATTAAATATGGTATACATCAAATGGGTGAGTAGTATTAACAGATTGGGCCCTACAGTCTTAGACAACCCTGAACATATCACCTTTTGTAAATTCTATTGCTAAAATATGATATATTTCACCTAAGGTATCTGTTATTTGCTCTTTCATCTTTGTATGCACAAATAACATCAGACTCTCATCTTTGTATGCACAAATAACATCAGACATTCAGAAATCGTGCAACATCAGAATACTTTATTAATATTGGGCGAAACACGCTAAATTAATTTGCAGGGGAAAAATAATGGAGTGCGAAAATTAACATGACAATGGTGAAATATGGTTGATGATTGTATATTGGTCAACATCAGTTCCATTGCAACCAGTTACTTTCATGTGTTTCACCAATGTAACACGAGTTGGTGACATATGTATTCAAGTTTGTTGGTATAATTTGTCGATTTCACCAGAATAAACCTTCTGGTGTGATTTTGAGATACTTGTCTATAAAGTAAAGACAGGGGATTCACTATTATCGATGCCTTCTAAACGCTGGTACACTGGTATGCTGGTACAAGCATTGCAAGGTGCATGAACTCAACAATACTGCTCATTTCGTGTATGCCTCAATAAACCTCACAATGTTTGTACCAGTATACCAGCGTACCAGCGTTTAGAAGACATCGCACTATTATAGATCGCCCGTAATAAACACATTTCTTACGACATTTCTATTTTCATGATTGTACGACTCTCGTGTTTCTCAGTCTTAGACTTTCGGATCCATTGTATAGCTGGGTTCTGTTATGATGGGTGAATTGTTAAAAAAAAAAAAAAAATGCCACAGGCATCCTCCTTAGGTAATATCGTCAGTGTTTGGCTAGTAAGCAATCGGCCAGTTTCATGATTTGTGTGTGAAAAGTGTAACCTGGAGCAAAATCAATGACACTGCGGTCATTAAAGTTATGTGTCTGTGGTTTTAAAAGGGCTATCATTAGGCCTATAGGTTTATCACTCATCGAATTTGACCATTCATGACACTGATTTTGTAAGTATCATTCATGAATCACTCCTAAAATATGGATTTGTCTATATCGATATCCATTCGTCAGTAGGCCTATACATATGTAACGTGAGACCAAAGAAATCAGTGATCCCCAAAAGTCCCCCCCCCCTAAAAAAGGATCAAAAACACGCTGACCGGCGCTTTTTAATTCGAATGACATTTACTGCTCTGATATACAACATTTATCGTAGGAATAGCATATAGCTGTCTGTACTTCCAATGAAACATTATGTGAATATAAAACAGACTACTCCTCCCGACGTGTATAGAACATGATTCGTTTCATATATAAATATAAACATGCTTTCGCATATCAAATTCTTCTAATTTGAATCCGAATTATAACAAACGACTCAAATCTCGACGGGGACACACTACACGTTCTTGCCAAAAATATGTGTGAGGTGAACACTGGACCATTGAGCTACTGAGACCCGATGAAACAAAAATCCTTGCATAAGTCACACACGGAGATTGTAATACAATGAACAGTAATAGTGGTAAATTAGTTAGACGCTATAAACTGGTTTATAATTTTGTTTGGCCTCAATCTCTGTGGAGTGTCGACTGGAAATCGCTCTTGTGGGATTAGTTTGCTTTAAGCTGCACGCATCACTGAATAAACCCCTGGGTGACGAGAAGAGGGGATTATTGCGGTACTTCACCCCGAAACACCCTCGAAATAACCCCGACACGAAAAAAGTCTATTAGGTCTACATCTGTCAAATTACATGTAGATGGCGCTGATACCACGACCCGGAAACAAACCTATCACATGACCTTCCACTCGTGCTAAAATGCTTTGTACCCTGCTGTAAAGATTCGCACCCTGCTATAGCGGTTTGTGCCCTGCTAGAAAGTTTTTGACCCATCAAATATGAATTATACGTGAATCACACAAAACAGCACATATATGCGACACACTCTGCTAGCATTACATGTATTATTAAAGACCCAAGTGTGTCAGTCCCATCCGAGAATCCCTCACTGAATGTCAGAAAAACAAAGTACTTCATCTATGAATGAAAGTGCAGTATATCATCTATGAATGAAAGTGCAGAATCTTGTCAGTATTTCCTACTTCGGTGTTCACCAACAGTATTGACTGTGTCATAGTATATGACATCAATGAGTCCCTGCAAATATATAACAGTTGCCTTCACTCCCAGACTGGGTGCTCGAATGTAGATGTTGTGCCTACACGTACCTAAGTCTTTGTGCTCTTTTGGGAAACTACCGAGTGTTTCCATCCAAGACTCGTTGGGGATAACGGAATAATGCTTATATGTTGTGAATAAATGTGCCAAATGACCCTGCTCTAAAGTATTATTTGGGGCTGGTTTTGATCGAAATTTCACGAGAACATCTCACTTCTAGTCAAATCGTCTTTGCAGAAACATCAACATCAACATCAACCATGTAAACGGGATGGCTGTGGGTGAATATTACAATCAGTGGGAAAGATTTTCATAGACTTTGATTCGCCCAATATATACAATTGGTGTATTAGGAACACACGTTTCTCGTACAAACGCAATCTAAGAATATATACGCATTCCTGACATTGATTTGCCTGTTTGTCTGTACATTTACTTTCCCTGATAATGAGTGTTGTTAACGAAAACACCATTGACACTGTGATTAGGAATTACCGTTGCAATTGGGTGCCAAACGCGTCGATGTTTCTGATTCGATTTTGCTGGGTAGCTCAGAGTACTTCAGCATTTTCCCAAAAAAAAATCGTGACCATCATCTTGAACGAGAGATGTCTGTATTGAAACTTTCAAGGTCTTCGGGCAGAGTTCCTAATATTTATTTGTCTAGAGGAGAAACTTTGTGTGTCACCACTTTCCCAGCAGTTTGAACTATGCATCTTGATCAATTTGAAATCCACGTTACAAGTGTTGAGATTCATTATATTTGCCATGTCACAGTACATTACATATACAGTATATCAAGAGGTAATGTACCTAAATATAGATATATAACCAGTGGTAGAAAACGATATGAATTCACATAATTCTCATTCAATCAATGGATTCTCTGATTTGAGACCACTTGGGGAACCATAATCGAATCCAAATTGTGAATGTGAAAGTACCTGGTGTCCTTACATTGGCCACAAGAGGAAACAAAAACTTCATTGTATTTCTGGTACATGGCCTTCATTTACAAGACGAGCATTTATGTGTGACATGATTATTTGATGAAGATGTTATTTTGAGATAAACGTATTCACAGTGGAAACGTATTATGGCCAGTCTTGTGACATCCAATGAACGATGGCTAATGGCACTTGTTCAATTGTAGTCTAATCAAGTCCTAAACCCATTAATAAATCAGCAAAAAGTCATGCCAAATTCAATATCTGGCAAATCAGAGCACACTGGGTGAACAAAAATTACCACCGACGAACGACTGCTCCTCATTCTCAATTTTGTCCCCTGGGGAGGAGTTTGCCCATGGTAAAAGGGAATTGAGTTCAGCCAGCGATGAATCCACTCAAAGATTACATGTATGTATGTCACAATTGAATCACAATACAACGAAATAGCACACGTATAAAAATTTAGTTCTGCTGATGTGATGCACAGTTTCTGCAACCTTCGCCTCAAACATTTTTGGCAAGAATCCAAGGCTGAGGGAGTGCTGGGAACGGAAGTCTAGGGGTAGGAATGATAGTCCTAGGCAGACTACCACTCCCAGGGGTGGGTTTCCTAGAGATATATAGCCTAATTCGCCATGGTTACGATGATGCACAACAATGCAGTATTGACATACAGGTATTTATCAAATTAGATGTATACATGTATATATGGCAATGTATCATAATATCTGTAATATATTGACCTCTCGCCATTTTAGTGTCCCAAAGTACCAGTTTGAGATCTTTGCCACACGATTGTTAAATTAATAACTCGTTACTATTTCAAGTTGTATGTATATTTTATGCCGTTTCTAACACACTACAACAATAAAGTACCAAATGACATTCATAAATCATTTATATACAGAGTACAATAAATATGAACTTGAGCATACATTAAAATAAAATTCAGTTATAACATAATTATCCTTTTATTCTCTTTTAATGTTTCTTCATGTTTTTCAGTTAGCACATCAATGACCATGACAGGCTACACCAAGATTTCCCATAAACACTTTTTATTTTCAAATATGTATATTAAACCTCAATTTAAGGCCACTAATATTTGTATATTCTTTGTATCGGATAGTATATAACGCAAAGGGATAGGGACTACGCTTGGTAGGATTATGTGTCCTGGGACAACCATTACTGGGATGTTAGGCCATAGGGTAACCAATACTAGACCTAGGACCATAAGTTCAGAACAACCAATCCTAGGTCTTTCGCGAAACTGATTCGACATAAACTGTATTATTGAGTTTTACTTTAATATTACATAATATTAATAATACAATCAGTAAAAAACCGATGTACACGAGCTCGAAACATTGAAGTGGACGGACGAAACAACACTCTAATATGTTATTGGGCATTGGTCCCGAAACCAGAACCTGAATGTGTACTCTTTACCATGTTTACATCAGACTATACAGCTTCACTACACATGCGGGACATTCAATTATGGTTCTTCTATGCATGGAAAAATGATGTAATTCTTTGCAGCATACTATTATTATTATTAAAAAATCTTTGCATGGAGCTGCCCAAAGCTACATGAACTTGGTGTCGGAATGTATGTTACGCGATGGCGTCATACTATTGAATGTTTGTCGCTAATTATTGTTCGGTACTAATGGTGTGGTGGCGTTCAAAATCGACACTCAAAGTACAACATTTTTGACATTAGAGCGTTGGGGGCGAAGCCCCCAACTCTCTACATGTCTATGTGCTGACTTTTTATGGAGGTTTCATGCCAACCTATCGACGCCCGTTTTGGCATATAAACCTTTGTACACCTACTTCAAATCATGATTTTCTTCGTCATTGACATAAAATCTCTCGATTTGATGGCAACCTTTGAATATTCCACAGATATACAATGCATAAATCGATGTGTTAGGTTTGAGAAAATTACGCAAAATGGTCAGCTCGTCTGAAAAACGTCAAAATGGCGGAGCCGATGGAAATTCACGTTCCCAGAATGCAAAGCAAATTTTACCGCAATGACGCGGACTTTGGAACACACAATTTTCTGTGCAGCATTTTGTGCATGCATGTACATGTAACTTTGCGTGTGGCCTTCTTTGGCGTTATGAAGTAAACACAACGATTCGTCTGCGATACCACGACTACATTTACCGTAATTTGACATATTTTATCACATGAGAAGGTGCATGCTGGGTTGCGAAACCTTTTTATTTTAAACTGGTCTTTTAATTTGCTCAGTATGTATGTGTTATTTATATCATGATATCAGATACAGATTTTCATCATGGTATCCAATATTTTAAGGATATTCTATTGAGGTTCAATATCATTTTATCAGGCGTATCTGTTTCATTGAGCTCAAAATAAATGTTAATTATTAGGAATATGATTGAAGTACGCCTATGTATGTCATCATAATATAGGGAATGAATTGGAATCATGTGGGGGCATGATATGGTTCAATTTTCTTTCTTTCTTTGCAGGGAGGGGAGGGGGGGCGTTGTGTAAGATACATTTAGCTGTCGTGGTGCTGATGGTGTGCTCGAGCTCTAATGTCGTCTCCCGCAGTTAGATGCATTTTCTTGTTGTGACACTGCTATCAACCTGAAGACATTTAATGCACTTTCCGTGTCTTCGAGTTTTATCACACCGGTACACAACGAGTCAACCGGATGTGTTTCTGTTGATATTCACAATGTGCTCCATTGAGTGAGACAAGTTGAGTTTTTAAATGTCGAAGTACTTGACTAGGCATCTTTTCCGAACATAACTACCGAATGATATCAGGCAGTGCCAAATATCGTATAAAGAATACCAAAGAAGTTAAATACACGTAGTACAAAGAAATGTTCGAATGTATGACTATACACTACAGGGCGTAGACGTGCATGTTCTCATGGTTCTGGGAATTGAATATATACAACTTGATTGAGTTGATATTTCCAAACTTTTTTTTATCATGATTTAAAAAATAATAATCTATATACGTCTTTGGGGGACATAGCAGTGACACGTGCTATAATTGCACACAACTGTTCCCAATATATAACACAACTAACTCATCAAAAAATCGGAATGTTTTACACCTTAATTTACACCTCTGAAATCTAAATACTGATTAGTCGTATACCCTAAACATTCTTTGTTATGATATCAATCCTGACTGTCCCGAAGGATTTGTTCATTAGTTATATGCACGCTGCTATATGCCAAGGATATAATATGTTTATCTTTCAAGGGCAAGATTTCTGATTACCGTGCTAGTTTGGTACAAAACGTGCACTACAATCCATTGGTGCAATAATAATGGATGGACCTGCTAATGAACATCATAATGTGGAAGTAAAAAACCTGCAGTCCAGCAGCTGCACCACTTATTGTTGATCCATTATTTGCTATGTTAACATATGTTAGTATATGTTAACATATACTATTATGCCGCACTGTGCCTACGATATACTGTTGTTATTGAGTATTCTTGGTGTATGATATACATAAAAAATTTCAACGTCAAAGCTGTTTTTTTCACAATTTGGCCGTTTTGGAATGCAGTTTGAACAATGCACGTTGCAGTTCATCTATGAAGTAAGAGTACATCCATCTGACATATCACCAGTAGCATCGAGATCACACCAGATGTACAGCAAACTATGCTAGCATAATTGGAATGAAGGGCAGAAATTTTGATAAAGTACAGTGAAGACTTACGTGTATCACTAGCGAGGCCGATCCCTCTTTATTGCTGTGTAACAGTACACTAGACCGATAGGCAATGTATCCCAGAAGAGAGACTGCAAAAGTTGCAGTCACTGCCAGACTTGAGTAGTTTGTATTTTATCTCCTCAGTCATGTACTGCTGAAGAGTAATAGCGGCTCAATGGGTGCCCAAATGGTGCACTTGATTTAACAGCTCGTGATTTTTTTTCTTTAAAAAAAATCAGGATATTTCTCTCTCAGACTGCTTTGAGTATAGTAGCTCATACTGCTATTTTCTAAATTAGTATTGGATAAAAATGTATTCCAGTGTGACAGTGCTATTGACTACTGTCTATGTTAGGCTATCGTCGAGTGATATCCCACGAGATAATCTCTCTTTCACACAAATCGCCCATGCGTGAATATGTTTTTGTGATATCAACTCTTTTTCTAGTCCAAGCGCCCATGGAGAAACACTACTTCGAAAAATAACTGGACATGTGAAACACGATGGCTGCTTGAGATAAGCACAGTGATTTGATTTCATTGACTTTGAAGAACACAAAACAGTAATTAAACGAAACTCCATATAACATGCTGGAATGTCAGCAATCAAGTCGTTATCATAGATCGGAATCCTCACGTGAACATACATGTCTGTTCCTCACAATACTGATGGTATGCAAATCAGCAGGTGCATATACATTCCCTTGAGAGTATTTTTGGAAACATAATTTAACATCATAAATAGGAGTTATCATTGGCATGACTGGATATCCAACACGTCGCTGTTCATGGTTTGATTTTTTTGGTAGTTTGAAGTATACGAGAGTAAGGCAATGCTCATACGCTGTAAATTGGTATTCCCCGTTAAAATCCCATTGGTACTTTGGGGATTAAAAGTAGCCTTTTTTGCATATTTTGCCACGATGTTTCGTAAATGAACATAAATCTGTCCATTTAAATTTGTATAAATGAAGACCATATGTTCTGTAAATATCCAAAACTTGTTCTCAGCTTGTATTGGATGATTCATCATGATAACATCAAACTGATCGGTACTTGTACTGTTGAGTGTATACCAATTCAATTCATTGTATTATAGCTTTGTAGAGCCAACATCAAATGTCATCAGGAAGACCCATGCTGATTGATAATAATCTGTCGATTCTTCACTTGTCATTCACAGTTCACAGAAGCTCGAATTTTGTCTTATTTCTTCTCGGAAACGATGATTCAGGACGTTCATCTTGACTGAGAGACGTCTATATTGAATTACGATATATCGTAGGGCAGTTTCTGTATTTAGTCATTTGGATAGAGAACTTAGTCTTTTTCCCACTCTCCCAGCGAGTCATATTACTTTAGTTTGAGAGGCCATTTGCCTCAATAGAGACACTTATCCAGTTGCAGTCGTCTCTCAGGTTTGGATAGCTGTATTATTCTAGCACCAGTCATAAAAGCCAGGGGAAATGTCAGTGGAAGTTTACTAGGTGCCCAAGTGATGAAAGTAATGACAGCACAGTAATGACTGCTTTGAGATGACAACTTCTGAGTGTATATGAATAGAGCAGTGGCCATTCCTAGCATACGCCATTACTGTAGATGGTGATGGTTCATTACTAAATGTCCTGTTGTATGGATGACGTCATCTAAGCTTGTTTGTGAAATCCCTGGCTAAAGCACAACAATGTCCAGCATATATACATACCATCCATATTTGATGAATGGTCAACAAGACAAAATTTTTCGGAGAATTATCTATATTGGGATTGGTCATCAAAACGGTGAATCGTCGGCGTAAACTGATGAGTCTGATACGAGTCAGTCATATTTGAAACCATTTATCATGTTTATACCACACACATTTTCATGCCGCAATGATGTCACCACTGAAATGACCGAATTGACTATATGATCTCCGTTTTGATCGGGGTACATTATATGTCACAAAATCTCCATGACAATTTCACTAATATTGAAAGTCAAAATGTAACGTATCCCGGATCAAATAATTGGACCATACTACCAGATATACATTCGTTGTTTAGTTACCCATGAATCATAATATGCATAGTTAACAGTCATTTGAGATTCTGGAATACATTCGCTTTCCCCACAATTTAGTGGTGTGTAATAAAGGACCTGCAATAAAATCCTGCTGGTAACAAGTCACAGTGGCATATAAACAATTGTTTTCATCATTTGCGCGCATAATGTTACTCCCAGAATGTTATAAGAATTCTCTGGATATAATCGTAAATTTGAAGTCATAATAGTTGTAACTGCATATTGAATATTTACAAACATTCCCAGAATTGATATGGAATAGACAGCTCACTGAATGTGCGCACATGAGCAAATAATAAGGTCAACATATAATAATAATAAACATCAAGAATATATTCCACTAAGTGCAAGGGGTGGGCGGTATAATTGATGAAATATTAAGGATGAGGGAGGATAGTTAATAATGTAGATTATGAAACAACACACCTATCTGTGTTTTGCATACTGCTTGATATCAAGTAGTGCTTTTAAAGTAAACATGACAAATAAACGATAAACGCGAAACAGATGGGCAGCTATTTTTTTGTATGAAATCTTTCAGATTGTGAAACCCACTGAATCACATTTTTGTCTTGTTGAGGACGAAATGCTATGATGACATGATTGTAAGTATCAATCTATTACCACCTATACAATCAGACTTTGATGATGCCAATGACAAACGTAAAATACAACATTTTGCAATAGAAACAAATCCCGACCAAATAGTTTATCCAAAGACACACTGGCGTCATCAGGGGCAGACAGTGTGTTACATGTAGTTGTTTCTACTGTACACCTGATGGAATTAGTATACAACTGCCCAACAACTTATGAAAATAATTTAGAAATCCGAAACTAACCCCATGGAATAGATACATGACAAGTACAAAAGTACCCAATCACAAGCCAGAAGGCTACTGAGTTGATGGTATCCTCGGGGACAGATTTAACGTCCGCCAGCAGTGACACCGACTCAGTGGTATGAATGTAAGTATCAATCTATTACCACCAATACAATCAGACTTTGATGATGCCAATAACAAACGTAATATACAACATTTTGCAATAGAAGCAAATCCCGACCAAATAGTTTATCCAAAGACACACTGGCGTCATCAGGGGCAGACAGTGTGTTACATGTAGTTGTTTCTACTGTACACCTGATGGAATTAGTATACAACTGCCCAACAACCTATGAAAATAATTTAGAAATCCGAAACTAACCCCATGGAATAGATACATGACAAGTACAAAAGTGCCCAATCACAAGCCAGAAGGCTACTGAGTTGATGGTATCCTCGGGGACAGATTTAACGTCCGCCAGCAGTGACACCGATTCAGTGGTATGAATGTAAAGTTAGATCTAGTACATGTATTCAAGATTAATAAATTGTTTACAATTCAGAATGTCACTAACCACACGTAATTAATTTACAAAATTATTTGCATCTTCGATTTTGTGAAACCAGTTCATCTGACGAAAAACCCTGCATTTCAAGTATCAAATGCAGCTTGAAAAATGCATGCACATTACTTTCTCAGGCTCATGGTTTGAAACGGATCTGCTCAAAAATGATAGTCGCGAGACCAGAAGTGGCATATGAGTGGCATATAAACATTCGAGATACTAACATATTAGGCATATTTTAGCCATAATTCAACAGCAAAACTGACAATGTAAATTGACAATGATACTCATTCTCCAAACTGATACACAACTTGAGACACCATAGTCAAATCTAAAGTATTGACATGTGAGTATTTGTGTGACATGAGAGTATGTGGTGTCGAATTGGTAATGCCAGTGGTTACAAAATTCCATGAGAAAAAAATGAATACCACTAGTTTGGTGACCTATGCCAAACACGTTATGATACAAGGGAATGTACTTACATGTATGATCAAGCGAGTCGAAACACGACGATAAATCACAGCTTAGAATCAACAAAACACAAATGCTTTGAGGTGTTAAGTTGGATATATGGCTTTGAGGTGTTAAGATATGCATGAATGTTTTGATACAATTGACTATTATGGATACAGGTACATTCTCAGAAGGCTTCATTTATCTCTATTTCACGATTGACTAATATTTGTACTTGTATAATTTTTTAGTTACTTTCGGTAAATTTTTGCAATGTTCAGTTATGTTAACTGAAACAGAAAGACTTTGTGTTATCAAACTTTCTATTCTGTACTCATTTTTGTTTTTGACAACTAGCTGAACTCCAGCAAAGTAAACAACATATGTCATTTATAACAGAAATAGTTATCAGGGAGATTCTACGATAATTACGATGTTAGGAAGTTACTCGCATGTACATCCAACAAACATTAAGATACACTTTTTTGGAAAAGGCAATGTGCTACCAGTATACATGTACATGTACTTTTGGGATAGTAAAAACTGATCAGTGCCAGCACCAGAACTTCCACATGACTTCATTTACCACATGAATGAAAATGCTTGTTCCCATGATAATTTTTACCATGGGTATTGTATTTTGGATTGCATCAAGAATCATTAGTTCCACATTATTAATACCAAACACGAAGATATAAATCTCGTGGGACTAAATAAAGCATACATTAAACTTACCTGCATTTAAACGGCTATTCCACAAACGCCATCAATATCAGTCTATAGGGTCTGTAAGTCACGTGCCGTCACGGTGTGATTCTGGTGACCAACAAACATACACCCAGTATACACCTTTTGTTTAATATGAGTGATACTCCATTTATAACTCAAATTACTCAGGTAACACACTAGGTGTATGTTTGTTGGTCACCAGAATCACACCGTGATGGCACGTGACTTACAGGCCCTATTGCAGGAAAAAATACTTCAACAGACGATCAGTCAATAATGTGAAAGTAGTTTTTCTTCCTTAAGAGATGCAAATATCATGTAACATCAAGTTATGTTTGGGAGTTCCTCCTCTTCAAAGTCCTTTCAATCCTATATATAGCGGCGGTATGGCCCGGTAGATAGCGTCAACTGTATATGATTCCAGGCGACGGCCACCATGCCCTATACTAGTGCTCTGCCAATGCCGATGTCAGGGAGAGAACATAGCGCTCAATGGAACAGTGGCAATCAGGTGATGTGATCTTCATTGCTCTGACGGGGACGGGGAAAACGACGCCTGGTTGAGATGAATATCTCTATGGGAAGAATAGGAGGACATGGTTATATAATGCTATAGTAGCTTCAAACAATGTGATTTGAACAAACATTGGAAACATTCCGTCGCTTGTAACATGACAACGTGCTGTTTCGATGGGCCATACAATGATTGATCTGACGGACTTACTGTCAGATATAAATAGTTAAATGGAAGAAAGAAAGTAACGCTATGACTCACAGTTCTCAATTGCACAAACACATACACCGGGTGAAATTACTTCATGCCTGCCGAAACGTTGTAGTCGGTATGTGGTGTCATTGAGGATCAACATCGCTGACATGACAGCTAATGAGTTACACAGTGCAATTACAAGGGGTAATGTTTCATCAGAGTCTTGCCATCATGAGACTAATTAGATAAAATCCAGATCGTATGAAAACCTCACATGGCTTTCGCAAATCTACTTGATATTCTGCATGTTTCAATCGGACATAAAACCAAATGATCTAATCTAATTTCAGACATCCATCTCTAAATAAATGGAAAATTAAATGGGTTGATGCGATACCCATCAAATGCGGTGATTTTGCATCAGAAGATAAACATGGATGCATTCTGGGGGTAATATCCTCTTTCAAAATGTTGAGCAGTCCAAACAATGACCAGCAGGCCAAAGTGTGTTCAGACCCAAGGAGCATATATACAAAGTCATATCTGGACCACCAAATAAAGTCTGCAAGCATGAAATTATGTCCACCTTGAATTTGAGAAATGGCCTATGGGCATTGAATGCTTGAAGCTGGAGCTCAATTTTGTGTCCGGCACATATAGAAAATCATACTGTATACAGAGCATCCTACGTTTTTCCCAACTTGACGGGAGATATTGCGAGTGTTCACACTTAAGGTCAGGTCCACATTAAGAAATGAGAATGGTCGTTGGAGACGAAACATTCGAATGAGCTTAGTTCTGTATCATGAGAGTGAAGGGAGTCATATATAGTACATATATGACGATTTTGCCCAAAGATTGCGAAAGGATCTCGGTTGCTAACACTATTCTTGTTTTGGTCGCTTTAAGTTCGAAGCTCGTGCACTGATTAGCATCGCACACTAATCCTCTCCCCTCTATACTGTAACAATGGTCTAACGTCAGCCCTCGCTCTCGCGTGCTGGCAGCTACTATATAGGCTGCCAGCCCACCTTGCTTACTCGGAGTTGTCTCAGAGCAGTCAAGGCGAGAGGACGACGGCGAGCCCCGGGGCAATTTCCAAATCTGGGCCCAGGAGGGGAACTGCTTAGATCCGGGGGCGAACGCCCGTGGACGAGGCCGGCCAGCAACACGCCCAAGTGTGCGGGTTCCGGGCGCCACGCCCATGGCGTTCCAGGCTTATCACAGCAATGATGATGCAATGTCTGAGTGATGTATGACGGCCAGACTTGATCGACGGACTGTTTACCTGGTTATAGTTCTAAGGTAATCACCTATGCCTGCCGTGATCCACAGAGAGTGGCTAATCCGCAAGGACGTTGGATAGCGGGCGTCAAACTTCACACATATTTCGGTGGCCGCTGATTTGACTTTTATGATCTTGAGATCTCCTGGTTATACAGTCGTATACTAATTTGTTACCCGCTGTCCGAATAGTGCAACGATTGAGAGAAAGCCTCATCCTTATGATTGCGTGAAGACTTGCATGAGCGGGCTTGCGTGCTAGGCTGATTCAAGCTCTTCTCTTATACCTATCTCATATTCCCCCCCCCTCCCAAAAGGTTGTAGAAGTTCTAGGTTCAGGACCGAGTAACAACTTGAAGTGTGAGGCTCAATTTTCTGTCCTCTATGAACTTGCCCTCATGACCACAAGTGAACAAAAACTACATATCGACATAAAAACGCAACAACAACAACAACAGTAACAAAATGTATACAGAATATACAGTTAAGAATATATCGAGGAAATACCAGTGGTAAAAACACTACAGGTACATAAACTGGTTTGATACAAAGATTAGAAAGTGTGTATCATGAATAGTCAGCTTTGTTCCATTGTTACCTTTTAAAGTCATTCATAATTTCATTCACAACTTTGTTTTTCAAAGGTTCTAACCGGTGTGCGTCACTGTCTCGCACGAGTGACTGTCAATAGCGGTATATGTGTCCAGGAATCAATGAAGTGCATTCTGCCCCGGTACACGTAGTCTATTGAATCAAATCCAGGTCGAATTAGGCAGAACAAGAGCGTGGGTCAGAGTTTGGCCAACTCCTCTCTACCACATCTGTGGAAGTGAAATATAATCTACGTGTGCAGACAACCCATCAAACACACGATAATATCTATTGAAACATACAATGTCATTCTGACAATTGTAGATGTGTTAATATCGGTTTTATTAGTTAATTTCAAACTCAAACACCAACTGCCGAAATACATGATATTTGAATAATTTCTGTAATTTCTGAAAAGGTCAAAAATATACAGCGGACCTATGCTGCCATTATTCATGAAAGTGCTAAAATAGTTCTGAAATCTGTTTCCTAGTTGGTTGGACAGTATAGAGTTATTTTCAATTATGAAACTACCGGGGTAGTTATGAAACTTTACTTCCTAGTTGGTTGGACAGTATAGAGTTATTTTCAATTATGAAACTACCGGGGTAGTTATGAAACTTGACTGAAACCATTCTAGCAGTTGTAGACCTTTTTATCGGGGCATGAACATTTCTAGCAGGGCACAAAACTTTACAGCTCAGCACGAACCATGTCAGCCTTATGCAAACGTTTTAATGTGCAAACCTTCATAGCAGGGCACAAAACTGTTTAACATGGCAGAACTGTTCAAAACTGTTAACAATTTCAGCCGGGTGGAAGCCTTTTCAGCCGAGTTAAAACCGTTTTAGTAGGGTGCAAACTTTAACACCAGGGAACACACCTGTTTAACACTGCAGACCCCATTAGTTCTACATCTGTCAAATTAGATGTAAATGGCGCTAATATGACGACCCGGAAACAAACCTATCACATGATCCACCTGTGCTAAAATGCTTTGTACCCTGCTGTAATTCACACCCTGCTATAGTGGTTTGTGCCCTGCTTGAACGTTTTGGACCCGTGAAATATGAATCATACAAAACAGCACACATGTACGACACACTGTGGTAGCATTACATGTATTATTAAAGATCCACGTGTATCAGTCCCATCCGAGAATCCCTCACTGAATGTCAGAAAAACAAAGTATTTCATCTTTGGATGAAAGTGCAGAATATTGTCAGTATTTCCTACTCCGGTGTTAACTAACAGTATTGACTGTGTCATAGTACAACACATCAATATTTCCCAGTAAAGATAAAACTGTTGCCCTCACTCCCAGACTAGAGTAGTTGCACTTTGTCCCATCAGTGAGGTAATACTGTCATGTAGTAGCAGTTCACTGAGTGCTCGAATGGTGCAGGTGTTGTGCCTATATTAACCTATGTTTTTGTGCTTTTTTGGACAACTACAGTGTTTCCCTCCTAGATTGATTGAGGATAGTGGAATAATGAACATTTGTTTTGAATAAATTTGCATGCCAAAATGACACTGCTCTAAAGTATTATTTGGGGCTGGCTTTGATCGAAATTTCACAAGAACATCTCACTTTTAGTCAAATCGTTTTGCAGAAACCTCAACGTTTTGAAGCCATGAAAACGCAATGGCTGTTGGTGAAAATCACAATGAGTGGGACAGATTCTCATTGACTTTGATTAGCCCAATATAGATCTAACAAGTTGGGGTACCAGGAAGCATACTTTTCTCGAACAACCGGATCTATGACTGTCTCGCATCTGGTTGATAAATACAGCAAATCCATGTCTGCCATGCAACTAGATCTATTTTCATGTTAATTTTGGGGAATTCATGACGGGTGCCACTAGTGGGGCAGGAAATGCTCACTCTTTCCGGAACACCTGATTTCACCTTCTGATGGCCATTTACGGGGGTTCGTGAGTTTCCCTGTCATTTTTGTTTTCTCTCACTTCGTATGCCTGATATGACTTTCTGTCCCCGGACTATGAGATTGGATAACGGACCCTGTTTTGTTTGCTCGGAATACTTAATACTGGGTATTGATTCCACGTCTATGCACATTCCTGACATTGATTTGCCTGTTTTTTTCGTACATTAACGTTCCCCGACAATGAATGCGGTTTACGAAAAAAAAAATTTGACACGGTGATTAGCAATTACGGTTGCAATTGGGTGCCAAACACGTCGCTGTTTCTGATTGTATTTTGCTGTGTAGCTCAGAGTACTTCAGCATGATTCGTTACTGATGTAAACAGTTGTCATACATTCATATTCCACTTGGTGTTGTGGGACTGACACCAGCGTTCACATGCTCTTTAGTCTTCTCGGCCACATCAATTTGGCACGATGATATGATTCACTTTGTGAGACTGTAAGTAAACAAAATGTAACCATTCAATCGTGCATAAATGAAGACAGTATGTTTCCAGTTCTTGTTGCAGATTCATTACATTAAGAATAGCAACAAACTGAAGAGTATCAGGTCTTTCAAAATCGTTGATACCCGCGTATATTTTTTTGCTATGATAAACATGTGCTTTTGTTAAACTGAGATGAGAGTGTCTCAAAGAGTATTCGTGACCATCTTGAGCGATGTTTATAATGAGGCATTCAAGATCTTAGAGCCAAGTTCCTAATATTCATTTGTCTAGAGGAGGAATTTTGTGTGTCTCCACTTTCGCAGCAATTTGAGCTTCATTATACTGGTCACGTCATAGGACATTACATATATATCAAGAGGCAATGTGCCTAAATACAGATATATGAACAGTGGCAGAAAACGATATGAATTCAGGAAAATTCTCAATGAATCAGTGAATTCTCTGATTAGAGACCACTCAAGAGACCATAATCGAATCCAAATTGTCGATGTGAGAGTACTTTGTTTCTTTTCATCAGCAACAAGAGGACACAAAATTTTCGTTGGATTTCTGGAACGAAGCTTTCATTTAGAAGATGAGCAGTTTTGTAATGTGATGTGATTATTGTAATGTGATTATTTGATATTATTTTGAGATAATCGTATTCACAGTGGAAACGCATTATGTTCGGTAATTGTGACATCCAATGAGCAATTGTTAATGACACTTGTTCACTGTAGTGTAATCAAGCGCTATACTCATTAATGAATAGGCAAAAAGTCATGCAAAATTCGATACGTGGCAAATCAGAACACACTGGGTGAACCCTGGCGTTGATCAATGAACCAATTGCATAATCGTATAGGTTTTGCTAATTTCTAGCTAAAATAAAAATCATCACCGACAAATGACCGACGAAGACCCTTGTTGATAATAATATAATCTGTTGATTCTTCACTTGTCATTCACGGTTCACAGAAGCTCGAATTGTGTCTTATTTCTTCACGGAAACGATGATTTAGGACGTTCATCTTGACTGAGAGACGTCTATATTGAATTACGATAGATCGTAGGGCAGTTTCTATATTTAGTCATATGGATAGAGAACTTAGTGATTTTTCTCACTTTCCCAGCGAGTCATATTACCTTAATTTGGCCATTTTCCTCAATAGAGACAAAGAACCAGTTGCAGTCGTCTTTCAGGTTTGGATAGCTGTATTATTCTCGTACCAGTCACGAAAGCCAGGAGAAATGTCAGTGGAAGTTTACTAGGTCCCAAGTGGTGAGAATACAGGGTGTTGTTCATGACACAGTCCAACAGCACAGTAATGACTGTTTTGAAATGACAACTTCTGAGTGTATGTGAATAGAGCAGTGGTCATTCCTGTCACACGCCATTACTCTAGATGGTGATGGTCCATTACTAAATGTCCTGTTGTTTGGATGACATCATCTAGGCTTGTTTGTGAAATCCCCCGCTAAAGCACAACAATGTCCAGCATGTATGCAGACTATCCATATTTGATGAATGGTCAACAAGACAAAATCTTTCGGAGAATAACCTATATTGGGATTGGTCATCAAAACGGTGAATCGTCAGTGTAAACTGATGAGTCAAATAACAAACTCCTTGTGTATTTTTGTGTGGGCAAAAAGTTCACCATGCTCACACAAAACAAAGTGAGAAATGCATCTGAAAATCAAAGCCGAAAAAGTTGTGTTACTCGATCATACGAGCTTCAATTGTGAAGTGCTTTGCATTTCACGTGTTATGAATAAACATCCAACTGATGCGTGTGAAAACCTTGTTTTCTTCCACACAATGGGTATATTCAATGTGCCGGAGGAATCACATCTCCGGAAGTAAACTTCTGATACGAGTCAGTCATATTTGAAACCATTTATACCACACACATTTTTATGCCGCAATGATGTTACCACTGAACTGGCCGATTTGACTATATGATCTCCGTTTTGATCGGGGTACATTATATGTCACAAAATCGCCAAGACAATTTCACTAATATTGAAGGTTAGATGTAACGTAATGTGTCCCGGATCGAATAATTGGACCATACTACCAGATATACATTCGTCTGTTTAGTCACCCATGAATCATAATATGCATAGTTAACAGTCATTCGAGATTCCAGAATACATCCGCTTTCCCCACAATTTAGTGGTTTATAATAAGGACCTGCAATAAAATCCTGCTGGTATCAAGTCACAGTGGCATATAAACAATGGTATTCATCATTTGCGCGCATGATGGTACTCCCAGAATGTTATAAAAATTCTCTGGATATAATCGTAAATTTGAAGTTATAATAGTTGTAACTGCATATTGAATATTTACAAACATTCCCAGAATTGATGTGGAATAGACAGCTCACTGAATGTGCGCACATGAGCAAATGATAAGGCCAACATGTTTTAATAATAAACATCAACAATATATTCCAGTAAGTGCAATGGGTGGGCGGTATAATTGATGAAATATTAAGGATGAGGGAGGATAGTTAATAATGTAGAATATGAAACAACACACCTATCTGTGTTTTGCATACTGCTTGCTATCAAGTAGTGCTTTTAAAGTAAACATGACAAATAAACGATAAACGCAAAACAGATGGGCAGCTATCTTTTCTATGAAATCTTTCAATTGTGAAACCAAGTGAATCACATTTTTGTCTTGCTAGGGACGAAATGCTATGATGACATAAAGTTAGATCTAGTACATGTATTCAAGATTAATAAATTGTTTACAATTTAGAACGTCACTAACCACACGTAATTAATTTACAAAACTATTTGCATCTTCGTTTTTGTGAAACCAGTTCATCTGACGAAAAACCCTACATTTCAAGTATCAAATGCAGCTTGAAAAATTATTGTACATTACCTTCTCAGGCTCATGGTTTGAAACGGATCTGCTCAAAAATGATAGTCACGGGACCAAAAGTGGCATATAAACATTCGAGATACAAACATATTAGCCATATTTTAGCCATAATTCAACAGCAAAACTGACAATGTAAATTGACAATGTTACTCTTTCTCAAAACTGGTACAACTTGAGACACCATAGTCAAATCTAAAGTATTGACATTTGAGTACTTGTGTGACATGAGAGTATGTGGCGTCGAATTGGTAATGCCAGTGGGTAAAAAATTCCATAATACAAAATGAATGGCACTAATTTGGTGCCCATGCCAAGCATGTTATGATACAAGGGAATGTACTTGCATGTATGATCAAGCGAGTCAAAACACGATGATAAATCACAGCTTCGAATCAACAAAACACAAATGCAATATGCTAACATTTGCAGTTACAATATTCCAAATATGGCTTCGAGGTGTTAAGATATGCATGAATATTTTGATACAAGTGACTGTTATGGATACAGGTACATTCTCGGAATACTTCATTTATCTTTATTTCACGATTGACTAATATTTGTACTTGTATAATTTTTTAGTAACTTTTGGTAATTTTTGCAATGTTCAGTTATGAAACTGAAACAGAAAGACTTTGTGTTACCAAACTTTGTATTCTGTACTCATTTTTGTTTTTGACAACTAGCTCAATTCCAGCGAAGAAAACAACATATGTTATTGATAACAGAAAGAGTTATCAGGGACATTCTACAATAATTTCGATCTTAGGAAGTGACTCGAAATGTACATCCAACAAACAATAAGATACACTTTTTGGAAAAGGCAATGGGCTACCAGTATTCATGAACCTGTACTTTTGGGATAGAAAAAAACTGATCAGTGCCAGCACCAGAACTTCCACATGATTTCATTTATCACATGAATGAAAATGTTTGTTCCTATGGGAATTTTTACCATGGGCATTGTATTTGGAATTGCACCAAGAATCATAAGTTCCACATTGTTAATACCAGGCACGAAGATATAAATCTCGTGGGACTAAAGTTCAAGTTACCATCACCTCACTCATGTAGTTATATTTATTCATCAGGCCTTTTAGTATTATTAATATATTCACATATTATGTGAACATGTGTCTATTAGCATACATTAAACTCACCTGCATTTAAACGGCTATTCCACAAACTCCACCAATATCAGTCTATTGCAGACAAAAATACTTCAACAGACGATCCTTAAGAGATGCAAATATCATGTAACATCAAGTTACAGTTCTTCAAAGTCCTTTCAATCCTATATATAGCGGCGGTGTGGCCCGGTAGGTAGCGTCAACTGTATATGATTCCAGGCGAGGGTTTCCATCCCCTATACTTGTGTTCTGCCAATGTGTCAGCGAGGGTAACGCGAGGGACGGAACAGAGCGCTGAATGGAACACGGGGATGGCGACGGGGAAAACGACGCCTGGTTGAGAATAATATCTCTATCGAAAGAATAGGAGGACATGGTTATATAATGCTATAGTAGCTACAGTCAATGTGATTTGAACAAACATTGGAAACATTCCGTCGTTTGTAACATGACAACGTGTTTCGATGGGCCATACAGTTATTGATCTGACATATGCGAGACTTACTATCAGATATAAATAGTTAAATGGAAGAAGGAAAGTAAGGCAATGACTCACAGTTCTCAATTGCAATGACACTTATGATACCACCCCACCCCCCCCCCCCCCAACACACACACACATACACCGGCCGAAATTACTTCATATCAGTCGTTATGTTGTAGTCTGTAATGAAATAATGGTATGTGGTGTTATTGAGGATCAAGATCGCTGACATGACAGAGGTGCTAATGAGTTACACAGTGCAATTACAAGAAGTAATGTTTCATCAGTGTCTTGCCATCATGAGACTAATTAGATATAATCCAGATCGTATGAAAACCTCAAATAGCTTTAGCAAATCTACTTGATATCCTGCACGTTTCAGCTTGCACATGAAACCAAATGATCTAATTTAATTTCAGACATCCATCTCTAAATTAATGGAAAATTAAATGGGTTGATGCGATACCCATGAAATGCAGTGATTTTGCATCAGAAGATAAACATGGATGCATTCTGGGGTAATATCCTCTTTCAAAATGTTGAGCAGTCCAAACATTGATCAACAGGCCAAAGTGTGTTCAGACCCAGGGGCATATATACAAAGTCATATCTTGAGCATCTTTTACTGGCCTTGAAGTTGACATTGGATAACCTACAGTACATGTAATGACATTCAAGGTAATTTCCATCCATAAATTGTCGATTGCCATACGGACATAACCTACTTGAAGGAGCTTAGATCTGTATCATTACATAGCTGACAAAACGTATATGGGATATCTTTTGGTGTCTGAACTGGACCACCAAATAAAGTCTGCAAGCACGAAATTATGTCCACCTCAAATTTGAGAAATGGCCTATGGGCATTGAATGCTTGAAGTTTGATTTCAATTTTGTGTCCGGCGCATATGGAAAATCATACTGTATACAGAGCATCCTACGTTTTTCCCAACTTGACGGGAGATACTGCGAGTGCTCACACTTAAGGTCAGGTCCACATTAAGAAGTGAGAATGGTCGTTGGAGACGAAACATCCGAATGAGCTTAGTTCTGTATCATGAGAGTGAAGGGAGTCATATATCAAACATATATGGCGATTTTACCCAAAGATTGCGATAGGATTTCGGTTGCTAACACTATTCTTGTTTTGGCCGCTTTAAGTTCGAAGCTCGTGGGCTGCTTAGCAACGCACACTAATCCTCTTCCCTCTATACTGTAACAATGGTCTGACGTCAGCCCTCGCTCTCGCGTGCTGGCAGCTACTATATAGGCTGCCAGCCCACCTTGCTTACTCGGAGTTGTCTCAGAGCAGTCAAGGCGAGAGGACGACGGCGAGCACGGCCATGTCCCCTTTCTCTGGTTAAGCGGGCTCGCTAGGGCCCCAGGGGCAATTTCCAATTCGGGGCCCAGAAAGGGAACTGCTTAGATCCGGGGGTGAACGCCTGTGGAATGGTAGTCTCTCGCCCTGGATGGTGAGACATAGGCTCTGGCAGACCGTCGGGCTGTCAGGGGTTCTATTCCCATGGCAGTGCCGTCGGCGAGGCCGGCCAAGCAACATGCCCACGTGTGCGGTTTCCGGGTGCCACGCCCATAGCGTTCCAGGCTCATCACAGCAGGCTACATTACAATGATGATGCAATGTCTGAGTGATGTATGACAGCCGGACTTGATGGACGGACTGTTTACCTGGTTATAGTTCTAAAGTAATTACCTATGCCTGTTGTGATCCACAGAGGGTGGCTAATCCGCAAGGACGTTGGATAGCGGGCGTCAAATTTTACACATATTTTGGTGACCGCTGATTTGACTTTTATGATCTTGAGATCTCCTAGTTATACAGTCATATAATAATTTGTTATCCGCTGCCCGAATAGTGCCAGTGAAACCTCCCAAGTCGGTTGGTAAAACGGTAGAGTGTGAGGCTCAATTTTCTGTCCTCTATGAACTTGCCCGCATGATCACAAGTGAACAAACACTACAAATCGACATAAAAACGCAACAAAAACAACAGCAACAAAATGTATACAGAATATACAGTTAAGAATATATCGAGAAAAGAAAATATTATATTTAAGAATACCTAATACCAGTGGTAATACAATACACGGTACATAAACTGGTTTGATACAAATATTAGAAAGTGTGTATTATGAATAGTCAGCTTTGTTCCATTGTTACCTTCTAACGTCATTCATAATTTCATTCACAACTTTGTTTTTCAAAGGTTCTAACCGGTGCACATCACTGTCGCGCGCAAGTGACTGTCAATAGCAGTATATGTGTCCAGGAGTGCAATGAAGTGCATTCTGCCCCGGTTACACTATTGAATCAAATCCAGGGTGGATTGGGCAGAACAAGAGCGTGCGTCAGAGAGTAGTAAGGACCCGGATTTGAGTTTTTTTTGGAAAAACCCATGGTTATATGACGTCACTTCCGGTTTCGGTTTAGGGTTCGTCATAACGTACCCATAAATGTTTGGGAATCATAATGTACCCATAAATGTTTGAATAATCATAACGCACCAGTAATTTTTTGGAAAATCATAACGTACCCATGAATGTCTGGAATATCATAACGTACCAATAAATGTTTGGAAAATCATAACGTACCCATAAATGTCTAAAAAATCACAACGCACCCATAAATATCTGGAAAATCATTATGTTCCCAGAAATGTTTGGAAAATCATAACGTACCCATAAATGTTTGGAAAATCATGTATTAATTTTTGCAATATTTTTGAACATTTTTTCAAATAAACTTTCTTTTTTATTCAAATTATAAGCATCATATTAAAACGAGTCTATGCCATTTTCTCAGGTTTTTTTATTTCACAGCACACATCTACTATAAATACAATTTCTACACAATGGCCTATACATGGACTCCTTTTTCTGTATTTTTTAAAAAATTTATATTTTTTTGGTTCGCTAAACTACGCATGCGCAATATACAACTGAAGAGTGAACATGGATACCTGCTCTATATGTCTGAAGAAATTTTCATGAGCCCATGATGTTAGGCGACATATGCTTACCGTACACGATACAACTAAGCTGCAGCAAGTGATGCCACTACCGCCGCTGCAACCATTGCCGCCGCCACAGGCGTTGCCACCACCGCCACAGCCATTGCCACCGCCGCCACAGCCATTGCCGCCGCCGCCGCCACAGCCATTGCCGCCGCCGCAGCCGCAGCCATTGCCGCCGCCACAGGCGTTGCCGCCGCCGCCACAGCCATTGCCGCCGCCGCCACAGCCTCAGCCACAGCCTCAGCCTCAGCCTCAGCCTCAGCCATTGCCGCCGCCGCCACAGCCTCAGCCACAGCCTCAGCCTCAGCCTCAGCCACAGCCTCAGCCTCAGCCTTGGCAGCCACAGCCTCAGCCTCAGCCTTGGCAGCCACAGCCTCAGCAGCCACAGCCTCAGTCTCAGCCACAGCCTCAGCCTCAGCCTTGGCAGCCTCAGCAGCCTCAGCCTCGGCAGCCTCAGCCTCAGCCTCGGCAGCCTCAGCCTCGGCAGCCACAGCCTCAGCCTTGGCAGCCACAGCCACAGCCTCAGCCTCAGCAGCATCAGTTGTGTTGATATCGGTTTTATTAGTTAAGTTCAAACACCAACAAACACCAAATACATGATATTTGAATAATTTCTGAAAAGGTAAAAAATATACAGCGGCCCTATGCTGCCATTATTCATGAAAGTGCTAAACAAGAAAATGCAGCTAACTGCGGGAGACGACATCTGAGCTCGAGCACGTCATCAGCACCACGACAGCTGAATGTATCTTACACAACGTTACCCGCCCCCCCTCCCCCCCCCCCCCCAAAAAAAAAACCCGAAAAAAACCCAGAAGCTATCATTTCGTCCCCCTACATGATTCCAATACGGCCGTTTCGAGATACAATCTGCCCAATGCCAGGTACTGTTAATATTCCCTGCGGTCTTAGTATTTGCGGATCTTTTTGTTTATTATGGGATAGCCAAGCTGGTTTTATCGTGTTTTGGTTTCATTTTGCCAGATAAAATGACGTATTTTCATGACGTCACAATACAGTAACTTAACTTTAATACCTCACAGTGGAGAGTTCTAGGGTCCGCAAATTGTATCTCGAAACGACCGTATTCTTTTGCGTATATTAGGATGAAAAATATGGCCTACTTCATTCATATTCCTAACAAGTAAACATTTATTTTAAAATCTATCAATGGAACAAATACGCCTGCTAAAATGATTTGGAACCTCATTAATATATCCCTAAAACATTGGAAACTATGAGGAATATCTGCATCTGATATCATCAGATATAGCCTAACACATGCCTTCACTGGGCAAATTAAAGCTTAAAATAAAAAGGCTTCGCAACCCAGCACGGAACACTAGCTTGAAGGGCCACTGTATGGGATTCGGCTTTTAGGGGATTTCCAAGATTTTTTCCCGACGCTTCTATTTATAGAACAAAACGTCAGATGACGTTGTTCTATAAATAGAACAATGCCGAGCCGACCTGGGCTGATCTGAGCATTGGCTCGGTACAGATCATGGGCCAAAAACGTAATCTGACCTTTTGTTCTATAAATAGAAGCGTCGGGAGAAAAATCTTGGAAATCCCCTAAAAACCGAATCCCATACAGTGGCCCTTTAATTGTCATGTGATGAAATACGTCAAATTACGGTAAATGTAGCCGTGGCATTGCAGACGAATCGTTGTGTTTATTTCATAACGCCAAAGATGCCCACACGCAGATGCCCACATGCATGTATGCATGCACGAATTGCTGAACAGAAAATTGTGTTCCAAAATACGCGTGATTGTGGTAAAATTTGCTTTGCATTCTGGGAACGTCAATTTCCACCGGCTCCGTTTGTGACGTTTTTAGATAATTTGAAAATTTTACGTAATTTTTTTCAAACCTAACACATAGATTCATGCCTAATATAATCGTGGAATAGTCAAAGTTTCCCATCAATTCGAGAGATTTTATGTCAAGGACGAAGAAAATCCTCATTTGAAGTAGGTGTCTAAACGTTTACATGCCAAAACGAGCATCGATAGGTTGGCATGAAACCTCCATAAAAAAGTCAGCACATAGACATGTAGAGGGTTGGGGGCTTTGCCCCCAACGCTCTAATGTCAAAAAAAGTTCTGAAATCTGTTTCCTAGTTGGTTGGACAGTAAAGAGTTATTTTCAATTATGAAACTACCGGGGTAGTTATGAAACTTGACTGAAACCATTCTAGCAGTTGTAAACCTTTTTAAGCGGGGCGTGAACATTTCTAGCAGGTCACAAAATTTAGCGGAGCACGAACCATGTCAGCCTTATGCAAACGTTTTGATGTGCAAACCTTCATAGCCGGGCACAAAACTGTTTAACATGGCAGAACTGTTCAAAACTGTTAACAATTTCAGCCGGGTGGAAGCCTTTTCAGCCGAGTTAAAACCGTTTTAGTAGGGTGCAAACTTTAACAGCAGGGAACACACCTGTTTAACACTGCAGACCCCATTAGTTCTACATCTGTCAAATTAGATGTCAATGGCGCTAATATGACGACCCGGAAACAAACCTATCACATGATCCACTTGTGCTAAAATGCTTTGTACCCTGCTGTAATTCACACCCTGCTATAGTGGTTTATGCCCTGCTTGAACGTTTTGGACCCGTGAAATATGAATCATACAAAACAGCACACATATACGACACACTTTGATAGCATTACATGTATTATCAAAGATCCACGTGTATCAGTCTCATCCGAGAATCCCTCACTGAATGTCAGAAAAACAAAGTATTTCATCTTTGAATGAAAGTGCAGAATCTTGTCAGTATTTCCTACTTCGGTGTTCACTAACGTTATTGACTGTGTCATAGTACACCACATCAATAATTATGTCCCAGTAAAGATATAACAGTTGCCTTCACTCCCAGACTAGAGTAGTTGCACTTTGTCCTCTCAGTGAGGTAATACTGTCATGTAATAGCAGTTCACTGGTTGCTCGAATGGTGCAGATGTTGTGCCTACATTAACCTATGTTTTTGTGCTTTTTTGGACAACTACAGTGTTTCCCTCCAAGATTGATTGAGGATAGTGGAATAATGAACATTTGTTTTGAATAAATATGAATGCCAAAATGACACTGCTCTAAAGTATTATTTGGGGCTGGCTTTGATCGAAATTTCACAAGAACATCTCACTTCTAGTCAAATCGTTTTGCAGAAACATCAGCGTTTTGAAGCCATGAAAACGCGATGGCTGTTGGTGAAAATCACAATGAGTGGGACAGATTTTCATTGACTTTGATTAGCCCACTATAGATCTAACAAGATGGGTACCAGGGAGCATACTTTTCTCGAACAACGGAATCTATGAATTAGGCACATTCCTGACATTGATTTGCCTGTTTTTTCGTACATTTACGTTCCCCGACAATGAATGCGGTTTACAACAAATCTTTGACACGGTGATTAGCAATTACGGTTGCAATTGGGTGCCAAACGCGTTGCTGTTTCTGATTGTATTTTAGCTGGGTAGCTCAGAGTACGTCAGCATGATTCGTTACTGATGTAAACAGTTGTCATACATTCATATTCCACTTGGTGTTGTGTGACTGACACCAGCGTTCACATACTCTTCAGTCTTTTCAGCCACATTTGGCACGATGATATGATTCACTTTGTGAGACTGTAAGTAAACAAAATGTAACTATTAAATCGTGCATAAACGAAGACAGTATGTTTCCAGTTTTTGTTGCAGATTCATTACATTAAGAATAGCAGCAAACTGAAGAGTATCAGGTCTTTTAACAACGTTGATACCCGCGTATATTTTTTTGCTATGATAAACATGTGCCTTTGTTAAACTGGTCACAATGAGAGTGTCCCAAAGAAAATTCGTGAGCATCATCTTGAGCGAGAGATGTCTGAATTGAAACTTTCAAGGTCTTCGGGCAGAGTTCCTAATATTTATTTGTCTAGAGGAGAAACTTTGTGTGTCGCCACTTTCCCAGCAATATGAACTATGCCATGCACGTTGAGATTCATTATATTGGTCATGTCACAGTACATTACATATACAGTATATCAAGAGATAATGTACCTAAATATAGATATATAACCAGTGGTAGAAAACGATATGAATTCGCATAATTCTCGATGAATCAATGGATTCTCTGATTTGAGACCACCTAGGGAACCATAATCGAAACCAAGTTGTGAATGTGAAAGTGCCTGGTGTCCTTACATTGGCCACAAGAGGAAACAAAAACTTTATTGGATTTCTGGAACATGGCCGTCATTTACAAGACGAGCATTTTTGTGTGACATGATTATTTGATGTGGAAACGCATTGTGGTCGGTAACTGTGACATCCAATGAGCAATTGTTAATGACACTTGTTCAACTGTGGTGTAATCAAGCCCTATACCCATTAATAAATAGGCAAAAAGTCATGCAAAATTTGATACCTGGCAAATCAGAGCACACTGGGTGAACCCTGGCGTTTTTGTTGATCAATGAACCAACTGCATAATCGTATAGGTTTTGCCAATATCTAGCAAAAACAAAAATCACTACCGACGAATGACTGCTCCTCATTCTCAATTTTGTCCCCTGGGGAGGAGTTTGCCCATGCGATGACTGAGTGGTACAGAGTTCAACCAGCGATAAATCCACTCAAAGATTATGCCACAATCGAATCAAAATACAATACAACGAAATAGCACACGTATAAAAAATTTAGTTCTGCTGATGTGATGCACAGTTTCTGCAACCTTCACCTCAAACAGTTTTGGCAATAACCCAAGGCTGAGGGAGTCCTAGGAATAGATGTCTTTGGGTAGGAATGATAGTCCTGGGCAGACTACCACTCCCAGGGGCGGGTGTCATAGAGATATATAGCATAACTTCGTTATGGTTAAGGTGATGCTGAACAATGGAGTATTGGAGTACCTGTATTCATCAAATTAAATGTATAGATGGAAATATTTATTTGTAATATAATGACCTTTCGTCATCCCATAGTACCAGTTTGAGGTATTTTCCACGCGAATGTTAAATTTATAACTCAGTTTGTATTTATATTTTATGCCGTTTGTAACACCCTGCAACAATAAAGTACCAAAAGACATTTATAAATCATTTGAATACAGAGTACAATAAATGTGAACTTGAGCATAAAATGCACTTCATTTATAACATAATTATTCTTTAATTATTTTGAATGTTTTTTAGTTAGCACATTAATGACCAGGATGGGTAACACCAAGATTTCCCACAAATACTTTTTACTTCCAAATATAAACCTGAATGTATATTTAAACCTTAATTTAAGGACAATAAACATTTGTATATTCCCTGTCTCGGATAAAATATAACGCAAGTCCTCTAGGAATAAAGTCCATATGTAATACAAATAATGACGAAGGATAGGGACTACGAATGGTAGGCTTATGTGTCCTAGGACAACCATTACTGGGATGTTAGGTCATAGGGTAACCAATACTAGAACTATACGTTCGGGACAACCCATCCTATCCTGTAGGTCACTGGACTACTATAACTGCGGACTACCATTCTTATCACACCAGTCAAACTGGATGCACTTCATATGCTTTCCGTTTATTTTGCAGCCTGTGACTGTCATACACAGATTAGCAATGTTCCATCTCGGTTCACCTTTCTTCGCCCACTTCTGTCTCAAGGAATACATCAGTATTGACGAACAACATTAGCAAGCAAAATGATTTGTTCTTGGAGGTAACTGCAGAGTCCCACAATAGAATGATTGGATCGGATAGTTACTCGATCAAATACACGTGCTTGTAGAACCTTAGGTGACTATCAAGGAGATGGTTGAAGGTAGGTTAATTGAACTGTCCATTGTTGGAAAATAGGTGACATAACAAATGAGTAAAACGACACCCAACAGACTGCTGTAAAAATGTGCGACAATTAACATGGAGTTCGAGATATAAATTTACATACATCACACCTACAGCTATGCGAACATTACTGGTATGATTTGCTCTCGTACAATGGACCTGCACATAACAAATCATCAATCATGGCATACAAAGCTAAGAATGAGTACCATACTGACAGGTCTGTACAGTATTATCAATCCAATAGTTATCGTTCATTCACATTAATCAAAATCTGCCGATTATATATTTTTGAAAGCCTGCCTTTGTTCAATGTGTACCCGCCACTTTCATTGATGGCCCTAGCCGTGGCGCGGGATATCACTGATAGTGAAGAGCAGACAATTGACAAAATAGGTACTGAAAACATTTATAACACCTGTCCTACGAAATTCCATTTTCCAATTATTATCAGTAATATATTTTAACCTAATCTCCTATCAGTCGACTTTAAACTATATGGGGTGACTTGAATGTCAATGGGCGGCTGATTTCAGACCCATTAAGCCTGCTGGGTGTATGAGCCTGTTTTGGTGAGTTTCATCAAGGATCCTGGTTCCATCTCGGAGCAGTAGTTGTGCGCGCTGTAACAAGAATCTCGTTCCACTCAGGTTGTGCCATCAGCTCGTAATAGCGTAGCCTAACCCTGAGTCAATATTGACCAAAATGGTAGTTCCATATTAGTTCACCTTCGTTCGCCCACTTCTGTTTCAAATACTACATTAATATCAACGAACAACATTAGCAAGTAAAACGACTTGTTCTTGGAGGTGGCTGCCTAGTCCCACACTGGAATGTCGTTTGGTTACTCACTCCAAGAAATATACGTGCTTCGAGAACCTCATGTGATTGTAAGGAAAATGGCTGAAGGTCGGCGAATTAAAGCTTCTATTGTTACAAATGAGGAAAATGACCCGAACAGACTGCTGTAAATATGTGAGACACATAACATGGGCTGTAGAGTTTGGGATAAATGAAGACTATACAATACACCTAGATATTTATGGGATCCTGTATTGAGGGACCCGTGACAATGAACAATATATATATATAGTATTTTTATCACACTCGTCCAATCACGTTTACTCAATAAAAATATACTGGCTGGTACCTATTCAATGAAGATTATCTGTATGCTTTGTTTTTGCACAATTGACCCACACACAAGAAATCATACATCACGGCCGGCAAGATCATGAATGAATTACACATGGATAAGTTTATATATTACCGGTCCAATAAACATCGTAGATTCCCAATAATCAAAATCTGCCAGTTATTGATTTAACTTTTTTCAAAGCACATAAAATCGACAGGGCACTGTAATAAAGCGAAAACGCTTAGAGTCCAACTGAAGTCAGGATACTAATTTTTGTCAGGAGATCGAGTATATGTTATGTACTATTATAATTCTTTTTACAGCATGTCGATATCTCGATTATTTATGAAGATATGGCAGTTTTAGTGGAAATGTTGGGCTAATTTTGTTACTTAATTAACTATTATCATGGGTATTCATGACGTCACAAGAGTAAAGCAAGTTAATTAAGCTAATGAAACTTCTTTTTTAACAATGTTAAACGACACCCAACAGACTGCTGTAAAAGTGTGCGACAATTAACATGGAGTTCGAGATACAAAATTACATACATCACACCTACAGCTATGCGAACATTACTGGTATGATTTGCTCTCGTACAATGGACCTGCACATAACAAATCATCAATCATGGCATACAAAGCTAAGAATGAGTACCATACTGACAGGTCTGTACAGTATTATCAATCCAATAGTTATCGTTCATTCACATTAATCAAAATCTGCCGATTATATATTTTTGAAAGCCTGCCTTTGTTCAATGTGTACCCGCCACTTTCATTGATGGCCCTAGCCGTGGCGCGGGATATCACTGATAGTGAAGAGCAGACAATTGACAAAATAGGTACTGAAAACATTTATAACACCTGTCCTACGAAATTCCATTTTCCAATTATTATCAGTAATATATTTTAACCTAATCTCCTATCAGTCGACTTTAAACTATATGGGGTGACTTGAATGTCAATGGGCGGCTGATTTCAGACCCATTAAGCCTGCTGGGTGTATGAGCCTGTTTTGGTGAGTTTCATCAAGGATCCTGGTTCCATCTCGGAGCAGTAGTTGTGCGCGCTGTAACAAGAATCTCGTTCCACTCAGGTTGTGCCATCAGCTCGTAATAGCGTAGCCTAACCCTGAGTCAATATTGACCAAAATGGTAGTTCCATATTAGTTCACCTTCGTTCGCCCACTTCTGTTTCAAATACTACATTAATATCAACGAACAACATTAGCA